>JAECWS010000027.1:1305625-1958437 GCA_018150905.1 Drosophila ambigua
CAGTACATTCCTATTGAACGAAGATGCCAACCCGCTGCTCGAGGGCTTTGGACAGAAGTTTAAAGTAAACAAAAATGGAGATGAAAATGGGAATGGGGATCGGGAGAAGCTGGGGATCACAGTTAACCCACAAATCCATAAGATTATGCGACGCCGCAGTTCGATGGCACCGACGGCCAGCCGTCCGCTGGTGGACAAGTCCTCGATCTTTAATGGTACCAGCCTGATGTATGAGGACCTCACCGAAAAGAAGCGCAAGGATGACAAGCAATCGCAGAACGCACGCAATCTGGCGAATATGTTGGAGAAGACCAGCGACAATTGCCGAGTGTCCACACAGAATATAATCACTGGAAAGCGGCGCACTCGTGGCATACCCGACTGCTCCTTTAACGAAACGATGCTCAGTCGGGATCGCTTCGGTATGGTACAGATAAACAGGACTGCAAAGGCCACACCCGACGAAAAGAAGACTCGCTCCACGCCAGTGCCCCAAATAGAGACTGATACGGATGCTGATTCCAGATTGCGAACGGCTTCTCCGCCTGTGAAACGTAAGCGAGGCCGACCCCCCGCCTCTGCCAAGAATGCGATCGTGCAGGCGAGCAAAAGGCCACGCCTGGATATCGAACAGATCAGTGATCCGCTTGAGGTGAGAGACTCCGATGAACAGAGTGTTGCGCCAACACCACCACCACCAACATCACCACCGCAGACACCGCCGCCGCCACCGAACATGTCTGGGGGTGCACGGGGTGCCAAGCCGCGGGCACGCAAGAGGAACGAGCTGGAAAAGCTCACCGATTACATTTCGACGATGTACAACGGTGAGGAGGTGATACGGGCCAGTGGCAGACGGGCATGCACGGTGCAACAGGCGCAACGGCGTTCGGTGACGCCAATGGAGAACCGAGAAACGACATCGCCATCGCCGTCTCCGTCTCCTTCCCCCATTCGTAGGCCTAGTCCTAGGGAGATTCGAAATGTGGCACGTCGCGGTCGACCCTTTGGTGCCCGTTCCAGAGACAGCGGCGGCATCAATCGAGCATCAACAATCCTGCAAAGAGAAATGCGAGTGAGGAAATGTTGCGTGCGCCTGCGGCGTTTCCGAATGCCCCAGGACAATGCCCCGAAACAGCCAACGCCACAGCGAAAGGAGCAGCAAAGGCGTCGAGCCCTAAGAACCGAGCCGAATGTGAATCCCGAATGGAATGCCATGTCCATGGCAGCCATCGATTGTGTTGTGTGCCACAAGAAGATCGACAAGGGTCCCGCCGGCCACTATCTGCAGTGCCACAGGGAGAACTACATCTCCCGGCTGGCAACCGGCATGCTGGACAAACTGCGCGCTGGGCGAGGCAATCGTTTGCGGCTTGCGACGGGTGGCGGCAACAAGAACAAGAATAAGTACGATTTCAATTGCCCCTTCTGCATGAAGTCCCTGTATAGCTTCACCTTCTACAACATTGCGTTGCATCTGATTGAGCATACGGGCGAGTGCAAGCTCCAGTGCTCGGCGTGCCGGCAACCGATACGGCGGCAGGGTCTCATGAAGCGGCATCGCAAGCACTGTGCCCCCGAAGCCCAAATAGTTTCGGACAAGAGAACCTGCAGCCTGCCGCTCACACTGCATGTGTGTCCTTTGTGCGATTACGTGCAGACGGGACGGGAAAGAAGGGATTCCCATCTGGTGAAGCATCATCGGTTGAGCGAAGAGCTGATCGCAGCCATGGAACTGGAGAAGGTGACCCTCTGCTGTCGTTCCACCGATGACAAGGATCAAGAAACGGAAACGGAAGCGGAAGCGGAAACGGCACCGAACATGTCCGTGCCGCAGGTGATATCGCGACGCAGCTCTGTGATGTGCACGAAGACCACAAAAAAGAAGATTCGTTTCAAGAAACAACAACGGAAGCCCGGCAGACCTCCCAAACAGGAGCAGGAGTCCCACGAGGAGGAGGAGCAGCAGGCGGAGGAGCAGGAGGATGGCATGCCAGCGTCACAGGAGATGGAGGAGATCCAGGTGCCTCCACTAGAGGAGGATGCTGCCGCCGGGTCCATTTTGGTCGTCAACGAGTGCCTCTTGGACTTTGATCCCGAATATGAAATGGATGTAAAGCTGCTGCATGCCCAGCTGGAGGAGGATATCGATGAGGCGGAGGCAGAACTCTTACAGAACGAGCCCCTGCTGCAGGAGAAGCCGGTGGAGCAGAAGCCAATTTTGAAGGAGCTATTGCCAATGGAAGTGGAAGACGCCCCCGCGCAGAAACCGTCAGAGGAGGAGGAGGCGGCGGCGGCCTCCTGCTCAAAGGACACCGGTGAGACAGTAGTGCCTGCAGTCCCCGCGCAGGAGCAGATTCGCGGCCTGTCTGTGGATCCCCTCATGGGCATTGGCAGCGATGATTCCGGCAGTGAAATGGATGTGGATGTAGAAACCGCATCTACATCCACATCCCCCACATCCCCCACAGAGACGAGCCCTGGCCCTAAGGATGTCGATGATGATGAGGCTGAAAACAAGAGGGTCCCCGAGGATTGGGTCGATCTTGTCGATGCTGGCTCTAGCTCTCAGGATGAGTCCCGCTCCAAGTCGATATTCCGGAAATTCAATCGTTTCTACTCCCGCCTCACCAACGGAACAGCTGGGGGCGGAGGTGGAGGAGCATCTGGTTCTGGTGGAGGAGGAGGGGGGCCACGTCGCTCATCTTCCCGTACGACACAATCGAATGCCAGCAACAGCAGCGAGTGCGATCCGAGTGAATTGATGCCCGAAATGCGACCCCTGGAACCAGAGCCAGAAGCAAAAGCGGCACGGGAGATACAGATAAAGACAAAGACAGTACCGCTTTTGGCTCCAATTTCCGTTCCAACTGCAGCTCCAGCGGCCGCTGCGCCACCTGCCCCCGAAGTAAAAGCAGCAGCTGCAGCAGTGGACAACACGCCAATGTCGGCATTAACGCGCGTGGAGAACGTGGCGTACCGCATGAGGGACGCCATGGTGCCGCCAAGTGCCGTATACTGCTGCCTGTATCCCGGCTGTACGTTTCTCTTCTCGAACGAGCGCGAGGGCCTAGAGCGACACTTTGACATCGAGCATCCGCAGGTGTCCTGGAGTGGCAGCTGTTTCGCCTGCATCACCCAGGACCAGACAAAGGCGATGCTGACGCCACCGCGCAGCATTGGGGATGAGCTGCGTCACCTTTTCCAGAAGCATATGTCAGCAGCTGCAGCGAATCCAACCGAGAAGCTGGCCGTGGCCAAGCCTGCATTGCCCAAGCTTCGAGTGCGTCGCTTCAGTGGCGATCTCCTCACGGAAGCTGCAAAGCAAGTCGAAGAGCAGGAAAAGCAGCAACAGCCACAGGCAAATGTCTCCACAATCCCATTGGATGTGGATGGGGATACACTAGCCAATGGAATGCTCAGGGATCTGCTGAAGGCCACGCCACGACCGATCAACCAGCAGGTGGACTTTAATGCCGCCGGACTGGGGGAGTTTCTTTGCGCCAAGCCTGCCACTCCGCCTGCATCGTCTGCCAGGGAAACAAAAACGCTAGCCCCAACGGCAACAGGTGGGAATGGCAATGGAAATGGAGGGCTGTACAATAATAAGGAAAATACGGGCCTACAAATCGTGACTGTGTGCCATTTGGATGCGTTGCACAATGGCCAGCCTCAGAATGAACCAGTAGAACCCGCCGCATTGCCTACCGTCCTGCCTGAGCCTCTGGCCACTGTCAACAATGGGCATTTTATGGTCACACAAAGCATCTCTGAGAATCACATCAACATTTGCCTGGAGCCTACAGCAGCGGAAAAGGAAGCAACAGGAGCAGGAGCACCACCAACAGCAGGCCCCATCCGACCGATTGAGATCGAGGATGGTGGCCGCAATTGTAGCCATTTATCGCAGGATCGTTTCCGTTGCATGGCCGTTGGATGCGGCTATTGTGCCCACACAGTGATGTGCATACGGGAGCACATGAATTTCCATCGTTTTAGCTTTGGCAGCACCAACTACCTGAACTGCGCCTACTGTACCCACGTGGCCACCGATGTGGATGACTATGTGCGACATGGCGTCTATGTGCATGGCCTGGCGCCGCGCCATGAGCTGCAAGCAGCTCCCACAAGGCCGGTCACGGAAATGTCCGTTAGCCAGCAGATACGTGAGGCGCTCAGCCAGCGAAGGAATGCATTTCCAGCGACAGTTGCAACGGCAGTGCCAGCGACAGTGGAGGAGCAGCCATCAAGCAGTTCAGGGCAGGCACAGGATAGTGGCCTGGAAACGGCTCCAGAAAGAGCACATGCAGATGGCTCAAATGGAGGAGTAACCATTTCCAAAGCATTGGCCGATTATCTAGAGCCCACAGGATATGCGGGTGAGTGCTGGAAAAATCAATATAATAGTAAGATGAGTAACGCCCGTACATTTTAATTTCCTAATGCAAGCCAGGCGCCATCTTGCTCGCACAAATTTGAGAGCGTACAAATATATCGAGAAGAAACGTTGTAAGTCGCTTCTATGCCCGCGACTCTACTTTTATACTCGTATGCAGTCAGTATACATATATGTGTGATTATGGTTTATGTGTAATTTTTCGATATTTATCAGTTTGAATCTACATTTGAAACGTAGATTATACATCTAAAATTTATATTATACATCTACAATGTAGATTCTACACCTCCTCCGCCACAGGTCGAGTCAGAGTGTGTGCGCGAGAGACAGAATGAGTATGAATTATCCAGATTCCGCAATATGATAGATATGGTCATTCTCTACGATACCACATTTTTCGTTGGTTTCTCGAGTTTTTAAAATTGTGAATGCTACAGATGTTCGTTCTTTGTGGCGGCGAAAGGAAGAAATACACTTGTAGCAATGTGGTATCACATGAGTCTGGAAACATTTGGTTTTTCTAGCTCTTATAGTCTCTGAGAACTTTGGGCTCATAAGACATGGCTATATTGACTCTGCTATTGATACTCTGTATTTCTATTCAATTTCATAATATTTTATATTAATTTAAATATTTAGCAGCTGCTTAAAATCGCAAAAGGATTTTCGTCCCCCAACCCCAATTTCGGTATTTAAATTTCAGGCAGATCAAAAATTTGGACAAAATCATTTACTGTGCACACGTATACATATGAACTTATACATATGGGGATTTCTCTGCGGCGAGCGGAACAGTCGGTCACATTGCAAGTGATAGAAAGGTCAAAAAATTGGAAAATCTCTGCAATAAGTGTATCATCCTAAAAAGGACTACATTGAATAAAAAATATAAAAAAAAAAAAATTTGTTTCCTTGCCAAGGAGGTTACTTTTACCCCACCTAGTAGACCGCGATTGGTGTGTCACCAATTGACCGAATATATGTGTATGTATATATGCGACGACAGAAAAGTGCGAGAGATTTCAAAGCCATGCAAGTGCTAGACCAGATCATAACCATTTGCGAAGGCATGTTAGGGCAGATGGACCGAATTGTCCGTGCCCTACGCGATGCCATGACTAGAGAGCAAGAGATGTTATAGCGAAAGGCGATAGAAAGAAAGGTGCGTGACGAAAGATCGGTTAAAAAGGCTATTATGGTGAGAGGGCGTGTAGCTTTAATTTACTTGAATGCTGCACCACTGACTATAAGTACTGAATAATGCTCGGCTGGGACATCAAACAATGTAAAACCGATTTATTGGAATAAGTTTTCTCAAAAATCATCTTCTATAAAAGTTATTAGTAAAACAAAAAAACAAAATACCGATAAAGTGAAATTTTGCTCATTTGAAATGGTTTACACATCAAAGTTATTGAAATTTTATTTCAATTGGGTAGATGGATATTTTTTTATAGACATTTAATTTTTTGGTCTTGGTGGACCTCGTTAGAGGTCCGCCAAATGTTCAACCAGGACCAAAAAATAAAATGTTCAAATTCATCATTTTTTTTTTGTGTATAAAGGAATCCCCAAATTTGCATAATGCAATGGATGCTATGCATCTCAGTTATTTTTATACCCGTACTCAAAAAAGAGTTAAGGGGTATAATAGATTTGTGGTAAAAGTGGATGTGTGCAACGCAGAGAAGGAAACGTTTCCGACCCCATAAAGTATATATATTCTTGATCAGCATCAATAGCCGAGTCGATTAAGCCATGTCCGTCTGTCCGTCCGTCCGTCTTGTTGAGCGCCTGGATCTCAGAGACTATAAGAGTTAGGGCAACCAAATTTGGTTTCCAGACTCATGTGATATCACACTGCTACAAGTGTATTTCAAAATTTCGCCCCGCCCCCTTCCGCCCCCGCAAAGAACGAAAGTCTGTGGCAGGCACAATTTTAAAGATACGATAAAACTAAAAACGCAGTATCGTAGAGAATGACCATATCTACCAGATTGCCGAATCTGAATCAGATCGGATCATAATTATAGCCACAATGAATTTTCAGTTGTTTCCCCCGCCCCCTCCTGCCAATTACCACGCTACTCTATCCCCTTCTCGCTCGCACACTCTGCCGCGTTCAGTGCGCGAGCAACCCCTAGCGGAGGAGATGTAGTATATGAATGGTACATATATAATCTACATGTTACATGTTAAATATACATTGTATATGTAGATAACAGATGTAGAAAAAAAATGTAAAATGTAAAATTTTTTGTTTTTTCTAACATTATAAAAAATCATGCTCAAAAATGTATTTACTGACTGAGTACGGGTATAAGTAGAGTCGCGTCCCCAGAAGCGACTCACACGTTCCTTCTCGTTTTATTGTAATTTCATCGCATCGAATGCAATCAGGTGGCTGAAACTACATGTGTTAAGCATGTTTGGTGTGACTAATTAAAATATCCGATATATCAATAAAATTAAAAGAGATCCACACAAGTTAAAAGAATTTCCCGAAAAAGCAGCTGAGAGAATGAAAATGAAAATTCTTGTGATGGAACACATAAAATGGAGTACAAAGTTGTTTTTAAGGAAATATGAAGGGATCCATGGGAAAACGTGAGGTGAACAAAATAAAACATATGGAACACATATGGAAACGTTCGAGACCGGTACTTAATTCAATTTTAAAAAACTAATAGAGATACTTTTGTGTGGATATACTTTATAGAAAGCTACAATAATTCTCTTTAAATTTGCAAATGCTTGCATTTTACTAGATTAAGTCAAAGTCGACTTCTATTATTCGTACGTTCGCGACCTTGACTAAAACTTGATGGACCCCATTACTTGCACTAAGCATAGAGCTAACAAAATGCAGATTTAAACCGTGCGAACATACGTTCACGACCCGCGGATATGCCCATATGCATGCATACGGGCCTCAAAAATATTTGCTTATCGACATTTAATTACCCTAATGACATATATTCGCACATTACATTCGTACATTCTTTATTGAAAACGAACTGCATATAAAGGATATACAAACAATATAAGAGTTTCTTTATATTGGAGCGTAAAAAGTGTACAAAAATTCTCAAGTATATGGGGTATCTTTCGACAGCGCTGTAAAAAAAAGTACATATGCATGCAAGCAGAATTCGATACGAGGGAGCGCATGGCTCTAAAGTGCTCCCTCTCTCTCTCTCTTTCTCTCTCTGTCTTTTTAACACAATTTCAGACAGAACAAAATGAGTGGCAAAAAATGTATGGGCGTTACTCATCTCAGTATTTATAATGTCTTTGGTACTGGAGATCCATCCCCTACAATTACATCCGCTAATCTTCTGCTTTAATCCCCAGACGAAAGGCTGTATGAATGTCCCGAGAGGATCTGCGGGGCCCGACTGACGAGCGAATCGTTTGTCAATCACATCCTCTACCACATACGCAGCTCCAGCTCCCGCAGGGAAACGGAGCTGGTCAAGTGTCGATATTGTCGGACGTTGGAGACGCCGCCAATGCTGCGGCAGCATGTGCTGATGCATCATGCGCGGCATAGGTACATCTGCAGCCTGTGCCTGGAGACGGCCACCACCAAGGAAATGCTGATATTCCATGTGAAGCAGAGCCATCCGCAGGTGCTCGGCTTGCCCAATCAATCCTTCAAGGTGATTAAAGTCTATCTGCAGGAAAGCCTGAGGGCCGTCCAAGGTCAAACGGTGTGCCATGTGGTTGGGGTCCTGATGCCCTTCGAGCACGAACAGCTGCAGGCCATGAAGCACAAAGTGATCCGCGAACTAAAGCTGCGCGAGGCTGGCACAAAGAATGTCTTTCGCTCTTCGGAGGCGAAGCTGCTGCCCAGCGGCGACACTGTGCTGACGGTGTCGCTACATTGCGCCGAGTGTCTGTTTGCCAGCAAAGAGGTTGTGGACATGCAGCGGCATCTGGCCATGCACAAGCTGCAGGCGCTCAATGCATTCGTAGAATCACAACGTCTTCAGCAGGCACAGAATAGCAGTCCCGAAAAGCAGACAAACCCCGAGATTGCCCAGCCAACTCCGGTGGAAGGAGATGTGGCTGCCGCCGCTGTGGGGGGTCAGCATAAAGTGGTCAATCCGTATGTGCTGTACGTACCGTCAGAGGGTCGCTTAGTCTGCGGCGCATTGAGCTGCGGCACAAAACTGCCATCGACGGAGGCCCTCTGCGAGCACATGTCGAAATGTCACCAGTACACGGAAGTGCTGTGGTGCACCTTCTGCCGCAGCCGTCAGCCCAACAAGATGTCCATACCCAAGTACTTGAAGCATCTGCTCAGCCACAAGCGTCACATCTATCAGTGCGGTTGCTGCGGACGCAGCAATCCCGAGCGTCATGTCATTGAACGGCACATCATTGACCGTCACCCAAATCTCAATGTGGATGTGGTGATTCTCAGACAGGAGGCAAATGCACGGCTGAAGACCTCAGCACGATGGATCAAGTTGCGTGAGTACCGATCTCCCGATACCCGACGATTGAATTGAATGAGATGATTCCCTTTACAGCCAAGCTTTCGAGGAACCCAAACCACAATCAATACATCTGCAATCTGTGCCAGCACATGGACAATTCAATGGAGAAGATACGCGGACATGTGGAGGCTGTGCATGCCATTAAGCATCAGTACATCTGCTCTGTGGAGCAGTGTCCTTTCGGGTCAATGGATGCCGTCGCCGCCATTCAGCACATGCTGAGTGATCATCCGGGTGCGGAGGTGCAGCCAGCGCATATCTATCAACGCACTCTGTCGCGGGTAAGGCAAACAATTGGCTTCTACTGCTGCCCGTGTCGGCTGGCCTTTGGCAGCTTCCAGCGGATTGTGTCCCATCTGAAGGAGTGCCATGTGTGCCTCGGCCAGTACAAGTGTCCGCATTGCATGTACAATTGCCAGCACGAGCGTGGCGTTATCACGCACATGCTTGAAGAGCATCCGGGCCTCACTGGGCTGGCGGAGTGCCAGTTTCTGCGCGTGTTTAACGATCTGCCCGATAAGATGGCCTGGGCCGAGGCCCATCCGATTGAGGACGCACAGCAGGACAATCAGCAGCGGGAGCAGCAGCAGCAGCAACAGGAGGAGGAAGATCAAGACGAGGATGCAGACCAAGAGGAGGACGAGGAGCCAGAGGAGCAGGAAATGCAGCAACCCTCACTCGCTGCCAATTCAAGGATCAGTGAGGTGATCGACCTCATCGATTCGGACGATGAAGCGCAGACAGGGACGGAGAGAGCGAATCGGAATGCGGGCGAACCTTTTAGCGAGGGCTTACGTGTAGCCATCTCAGGGCAGGATAAGGACCTGAACAACTCCAGTTCGGGTAATAATTTCTATGTGTTCTGCTGCGCCCATTGTGGGGGCTCCGCACGGAATCTGATGCAACTGAAAGCCCACCAGCGCCAGTCGCATCCGAATCGATCTTTCATATTCCGGGTGCAGCCTATATTGCAGTGCTGCCTGTGCAAGTCCTTCAGGAGCAATGCCAAGGAGTTGCGCGACCATCTGATTAGATCGCATCGACGTAGCCACCTGACCAAAACGCTCGGCTGTGATGTGCGGCGGCCCAGGGAGTGCGGATTCTGCGATTACCAATACCAGAGCTGGGAGAATCTCAGCAACCACATGGATTTGGCGGGCCACCAGATAAATGATCTCAAGAACGTGACGGAAGCGGGCCTGGAGGTGCTGCTGAAGCTGAACCGGAGCGACAACGGTGCCGAATATTATCAGATGTGCAGCCTGTGCAAGAAGGTACTGCCCGATCAGATAGCAATGTACCATCACGGACAGCAGGAGCACGCCAATCAGGGTTTCTGCTTCACGAACGTCCATCCGCTGGTCTATCACTGCTTCTACTGTGTGTTCACCTCGCTGGAGGAGATGGTCTCGCTGCGGCACATGATCACCCACTTTGAGGGCTTCCAGAAGTGCCACTTTTGCCAGATGCCCCAGCCCGGTGGCTTCGAGCAGTACATCCAGCACTGCTATACGAACCATCACGACCAGGTTGGTCGCTTCCGGCAAGTGTACGCGTACCCGGTGATATTGCAATACCTCCTGCAGACGCCGTACCAATTCCAGAACGGCCTGATCATCAACAAGAGCAGTCTGCTCAACACACGCTACAAGAACGATACTCTGATTCGCCAGCTGTACGAAGAGCTGATGGCCCGGGCGGAACGTCCGCCCATTCCCCGGATTCATATAGGTCTGAAGAACTCAACTCCCATCGCTACTCATGGGATGGAGCCTGTACCAAAAAAAGCCAAGATCATCAAGCGACGCCAGACCCTGGGTCCCGATGAGCTAATCAGGGTGAGGCAGTTGGATGAACAAAGCCTCAATCCATTACCAGCAACAGCTGCTGCGCTGGCCCCAAGCACAACCCCAGCCCCAGCTCTCAGCGGCAGACCAGCGAATATCAGTTGGACGACCTCGTTTACGGGAGCTAATCCTATGCCTCCACTGCAGCAGCCGCCCTCAGCAGCAGCAGCAATAGCCTCTAATCGGGAGACTACAGCTGGAGTACAGGAAAAAATAATTAGGAACCTTAAGCGACGCAACAGCGTTGTGGTCTTTAGTCGTCCCTAGGGATGTCTCGCATATGCCCCATACCCATGCTCGACTATTACTATTAAGATTACGCTTTAAGATTATACACACATACATAGTTATAGATAAGATTGCCATTTCTGAAACGGCCTCAAGTCCCGCTGCCTCATTACACGCGAGAGATGTTGTGCTAGTTCCAAACTAAAAACAAAAACATTAAATTAAAGGTATATACCTGCCTAACATATTTGTTTGCTCTTAAGAAAGATGAGAATTATTGCTACATTTGTAAGCTGAATGTAAAGTAAACCAAGCTATTTCCAAGCATTCATTATGAGAGAGAGTGAGACAAACATTCGTGGAATTAAAAGATTATTAGGTCGAAAACAATGCCCATTAAATTAAACTAGTGTTTAAGGAGTACATGTATACCCAAAGAAATAATTATATATATTATTATTATTATTCCTCACTGACGACACGCTCCATTGTATTGCAACTGGAAGGTGGGAACTTCCTGGCCCTGACGCTGTCGGACACTGGCGCATCGCAGTTGATTGTGGTACTCGCAGGGCGTGGCATAGGTGACCAGCTGATGGTTGCGCAGGGCACACAAGGGACGGTAGTAGCGCGGGCAGCTGTACTCGCAGCTATCCTCATCCTCGTCCACAGGGTTTTCGGCAGCTTTCAGCAGCAGCAGCTGCTCGTCATCGTCATTGTAATCCTCCTCGTCATCGTCTGGCTCCAGCGAATAATCATCATATCCATCGTTATCCATCCATTGCTCCTCCACAGATGTATGCCTGGTTCGCACCACTTTGCCCAAGGATATGGACTGCTGGGCGATTACAATGAGAATGGACAGGAAAAATATAAAACGCATGTCTCTGCGTGTGCTTTTTGTGCGTGCGTCACTCGACTGCAGACTGGGTACTGGAGACTGGGTGTCTTCCTGGCGTCGTTCCCAGTCTTAAATGCTTCTTAAATACGACAACACCATTTGCTGTAGCTCGCCCCCACAGTTGTGCAAATAGTTGGAAACTATGACGAAGTTCGTGATAAAGCCGCTGAAGACTGAATAGAACATGAATATTCAGTATATCAAGGTCAGAGGCAACCTGTTGTCGTCTTAGATTATAACTTGAAGAAGAACGAACGGTTTGGTTCCACATAGAACTCATGGAATGTATTTGCTGGCGGAGAGCTTAGAGCTCGAATTAAAAATTAAAAAAATACTAAAAGATAATAATTCAAATTATTGTGTGAGTGCGCCGCGTTGAGTGCGTATCTATATCTCATCCATGTAGCCATGCTCGTAGGCGTGACGCACCACCTTGAAGATCTCATGGTTGGCCACGTCACCGCCAATATCGAGCGACAGCTGATGGAAGGCCGGACTATGCATGTCCGTCTCAAAGAGCCTGGAGAGCTCCGCACAGTCCGTATCATTGCTTATCAGCCAGGGCAGGAAATGCATGACGACCATTGCCCCATAGAAGGCGTACCGCTTGAAGTGAGCCTCGAAGCGCTCAAAGCTGTGCGGGGACATGAGAGAATTAGTGCCCAATGCCAATGCAAACACCCTTAGGGGTGTTCCATCACACCCACCTGTAGTCGACAAGCAGCTGCTGAACCCGCTCCTCGGAGAGCTCGTCCTGGTTACGCAGCAGCACCAGCTCCAGCATTTCGATCATTTTCTTGTGGTACTCCTTGAGGAGATCGGCAAAAATTACCTCACGTTCGTCGGCGTTCGTGTTCATGTACATGAAGAAGCTGAGATCGATGGCCGTGGTGCTGTAGCGCAGCTCCTGGAAATCGATGGTCTTGATGTTGTCCACCGTGCCAGCGGTGTCATAGTGGAAGAGCACATTGTTCCGGTTGTAGTCGCCGTGCAGGAACGTGCAGAAATGGCTGTCCGGCTGCGACTCATCATAGGAAGACGTGCGTATACGCTCTATGAGCTGCTCCGGCTGGGCAAAGTACTTCTCGCGCAGTCGTTCAAGGGCTGTGGCAAAGCCCTCATCTCGCTCCGGCACCAGCAGCTGCTCCTTCTGGCGATCGTAGAAACCATAGAAGCGGTCAAAGGCGACGCGATAGAGCACTTCAAAGAGGCCCTTTCCCGTGTCGCTGACAAATGGCATTGGCACGACCCCAGAGCGCAGGCGCGCATACACTTGAGGCTGGAGGATGTGCGTGGCATAGCCGAGGGCATGGAAGGGGCCTACCAGGCCAGCCATGGCCTCCAGCTGATCACGGCGCAGGACGAGACGAGGGCCCAGCTCGTAGCCGTCTCGCTTGAGGTGCTTCAGAGCCAGCACTGACTCGCAACTGCCACTCAGGCCTGCGAATTCAGAATGAATCGATCAGACAATAAACAAAGTGCCCGGCCTTACCATCGATCTGTCCGTATCGGGCGGCATAGGAGCGCGGCACCCAGCCGGTGACCACATCGCTGCTGAGATGGCTGCTGCGCAACAGGTGCTCGTAGGCGGGCAGGATCTCGGAGTACGCGAATACCTCGTTGGCGAACTGAATGTACGAGTTGCTCGATTTCCGGAACTGTTCCGTTCCCTTCATGAACTTGACCAGAGCCACCTCCTTCTGCTTTCTATCGGCTATCTCCAGCTCCAGCTGCACGGTGTATATGGCGGACATGAACCCGTCCAGCCCAGTGGAGCACTCTACGCTGTGCGACACCAAGGTCGCACCCGATCCAAAGTACTTAAAGATGTCATACACCAAGTACCGCTCAATGTAGTCCAATTGCTGTTGAGTGGTTGACATTGTTTCCTCCTGCAATTGAAAAAGTTCAGTGTCCTGCTCTTTTTTGCCGTCAGTTTTTTGACCCCTTGGCACTCTCTCTCTCTCTCTCTCTGGCGATCTTACGTTGTTACTGCAATGAAGGCGATCAGAAGGCGACTGTTGCAGCAAATTGGGGCGCTGGCTTTATATGCGTACATACATAATGTACAGCAATAAATTTCAGTAATCACTATGATCTTGATGAAATTTAATCAAGATACGCGTATCCCGTCTATCCCTTCACGGAGAGCAACAACAATTTTATTTAGAATGTTTGAATATTTCACAGCTGTGTGATATTACTATCGGACTATCGACTATCGCTTGTCGGCCTTAATTGTTATGGCAATTGTCTGGCTTTGTTCGTTTTAATGAAAATAACAAGTTAATTAAATCAAACTAATACTTAGTTTTTGTAGCTGGAATTGCCAAGCAATTCTTGTCACATTCTTGTTGCGGCTGTGACCTAAAAATACTCGTGACAAGTAGCAGGTGAACACTGAACTCCCAGCCCTGGTGTGCACATAACAATAACACTGTCAGCCGCTTCCAGATTGCAGATTCTAATCTTTATTAATACTATTATTGGTTAAAAATCTTAAGCAACGTAACACAATGGGTAAGTCAGGTGCGGACTTTACCCGAACCGACAGCGGCCTGTTCCTCTTATAGTCCCCCACCTCAATCGGAAGCAAAGACGCTCTAAGATTTTGTTTTTATTTAAAAATGTTAAATTACAAAAAGTTTGTATCACAATTAGTATTATTTTTGTTTCATCCATTTTCGCTGTCGTTGTGGTTTAATAGAAATGTTGTAAATTCAATGGATCGATTGCGATCGATCGATCGATGGAAGCCGTGGGTGAATCGGGCAAAGGTGCCTCCATCCAGCCGCCCAGCAGCCCAGCATGATTCAATGGGCATGACGTCGCTTGCCTGTGATTTGGGCGGGTGGTTAAGGGGGAGGGCGAAAGGGAATTAGTGAAACGAAATCAAAGGGATCGAAATACTGCTACTCACGACCATTACAGTGGCGACCGTAGAAGCCGGGGTGGCACTTGCATTTCTTGTTCGTTATACAGGTGCCGTTGCGGCACTTGCAGATGGAGCGTTGCTTGCGTCCTATCTCGCAGTGCATGCCGCTCAGTCCGGTCGTGCATCGACACATGTTGTTGCCGATGCAGCGGCCTCCATTCTGGCAGGGAATCACACATTTGGCTGCAACACCCAGAGCCACAGAAAAGTTGGGCCAGTAAGTCACACAGACACATTACACTGAGGATAGCTTATACTCACAGTACTCGCAGTGCAGGCCATAGTATCCCTTGGAGCACTGGCATTTGTCCTTCTGTATGCACTTGCCGCCATTCAAGCACTTCTCCTTGCAAATACCTAGGCAGAACATAGAGCGTGACCGCCAATGATTAGCACATTATTTTAATCTTCTTTCTTTGCAGCCCCAATGCTGAGGAGCGTTCTCTTTCGGCCGGAAACCCGGCTGCTTTCCGTGCGATGCCTCAGCAACAGAAACGCAGCATCATCTGCAGCAGGACTTGAAGGTGGAGCTGGCAACACCCCGCGACCACGTGCCAATGCCCTGACCGATGAGATAATACGCGTCGATCATGCCGGAGAACTGGGCGCCGATCGCATCTACGCCGGCCAAATGGCTATTCTAGGGAACGGGCCCATGGGCAAGACCATTGGACATATGTGGGAGCAGGAGAAGTGCCATCGTGCCCAATTCGAGCAGCTAATTCAGCAGCATCGAGTCCGTCCCACAGTCATGACGCCCATCTGGAATGTGGCCGGGTTTGTTCTGGGCGCCGGTACCGCTTTAATGGGCGAGAAGGCGGCAATGGCATGCACCGTGGCAGTCGAGACAGTCATTGTGGAGCACTACAATGATCAGCTGCGTCAGATTATGGAATCACCAAATCCCGACAAGGTAAGGGCATATCATTATGGTAAACTTTTGCCTACTAAATCGATGCTGAATTATCTGCAGGAATTGTTGGAGACAATCACAAAGTTCCGGGACGAGGAGCAGGAGCACCACGACACCGGCATCGATTGCGGGGCAGAGCAAGCGCCCTTCTATAAGGCAATGACCGAAGTCATCAAGTTCGGTTGCAAGACGGCCATTGCCATATCGAAGAAGATCTAGGATGTACATATATAGATTTTCCACTCTTTGTAAATACTGTGCACAGAATTAGGACCGAAAGTTATCTGTCTGTCTGTCGTCTACCCTCCACCCTCTACCCTGTACCCTGTCGACCCACGCTAAGCATTAAAGATAGACTGAATCATTAAACTGTTGTATAGTGTACTACTCACCACCTTCGCACTGGGTGCCCTGATAGCCCTCCGGACAGGTGCAGACGGACGGTGCCGTGCAGTTGCCACCGTTTAGGCATTGCGGGAAACAGAAGGCCGTCTCGCAGTACATACCAGTGTAGCCCACATGGCACTTGCAGATGTGATGCTCGTTGCAGTAGCCATTCTTGCCGCACTTCAAACTGCATTCTGGATCGGGAGCTTAAGTTTTTTTAGTTTAGTTCCATCGTTCACAATACAACACTCAAAAACATTCATCATTTAACATAAATCGCTGAGAGCTAGTCCCTCAAATTAAACAGCGGCCCCACAAGGCACAAAGGACGAAGTAGCATACGACAGTCAAGAGAGATGGATATGGATATGATGGATGATAGATACAAAAGCGTTCCGGGCATGAAAATGTTCGAATGAACCTTTCTAGATGTGAATCCCATTTGAATTTAAACTTGAAAATATATAAAATAGTAAAGATGGGAAGAAAGGAGACTTGAACTATGTAGTGTAAGGATTCGTATGGAAATGTCTGCTATGCTATGTATATAGCTTTATAGTATTTATATGTAATATTAATCATCATCTATCCGTCATATCCGTCCATCTGTTAGTCTGCTTGCAGCTCTCTATTTTCAAAGATATCTTACTGTGATATCCTACGGAGAACAAACTTGGACATTGACTCAGGTTTGGTATTATAGAAAATGGATGGGGTTGATGGTGGATAGGAGTGGATTTAAGCTTAATGCCATGGCATAGGCGATAGATATTACAAGGGGTAGAATGTAGAAGGAAGAATGGAGAATGAAAAATGGCATTGGAAGGAAATGTGATGGTGAATGGCATGCAATGCTAGATGAGATCAATGTGCGAGCATGTGATGCATGTATTTTTCGATATATTTCTATTCTAAGTAGATGCTACAATTACACTAGATAAAAAGCATTTTGGTTGATATATCATATACACTACCTTGCAAAGTTGTTAGTGAAGTAGGGTTGGAAGCGTCTATATCATACACACCTCTATGGGCGCATTCCTTTTTGAAGTTGAGGCGAATGGGTGTGCCGGAAAGCGGCTTGTTGTTGCGCGTCTGGATCTTGAGGCCCACATTGAAGGAGGCGGTGCCCGAGCTGTTGCCAGTGCAGGGCAGGAATATGCTAAAATCTAGCTTGGAGTGAGGTTCGTTTGCCGGATCGGATCGGTTTGCATGGCCTCGATGTACATACGTGAGCCGTGAGACATGAATAACATAACTTACTTTTCTGCTCCTGCGGTATCCGTCCGCTCTTGCGGATCGACAGCGTTGGCGCCTTCAGGATGCTGTCGTCCATCGTCTGCAGCCGATCAAAGTCATAGAAGTACTTGCGTCTGCCCGACTTCCACGTAAAGTTCACGTAGTTCACCTCGGACGGTATCACCAGGAAGTTGTACAGTGTCGTGTCCCTCAGGTCGTTCGTCACCAGGCTGTTGTGTATGGCATAGATGCGATCCGAGTAGCCCTGCGGAAAGTAAAGAGCTACAAGGGGCAGGGATTCATGGATACATGGATACATGAGCATGGATATTTCCAGGGAAGGGGCATGCATGCATGCTCACCGCTCAGCATCTTCAGCTGCTGCTCATTGATCCACAACGAGATGCCGTTCTCCTCCATCCGATTGTGGCGATTGTTGCCATTCCCATTCCCATTGCCGTTGCCGCCCTGCTGTTTCTTCCTTTGGCCCCGGCGCGGTCCATGGCCAATGCTCGCCTCGTTCTCCGTGAAGCTGTCGATGCCGTCACTAGTATTACTGCCGTGGTTCTCCTCCGAACTTGAGGAGTCAGCCCTTCTGTTGTTGTTGTTATTGTTGTTGTTGCTATTGCTATTGCGATTGTGGTGCTGCCGACACTCGAGCTGTCCAATGCAGAGCAAGGTGTGGACAATCAGCACCAGATAGAACCACTTGACCAGGCACCCAAAGCTCTGTTGTGTCATATTTCCCTCCTTTATGCGAGCCAATGAAAACAAACAATTGGAAATTAATAAGAAGCTAGCTATTTGTTCCGTTCCCGATTCAGACACTGGCCCCATCTCGGATATCCATTTCGGGCATAGGCATGCATGGTGTTTATTTATCTTTTGCCATATTTACAGACCCAGACCCTCCAGCGTGCTATTTGCGTTTCGGATTCGCTACTTTGGGTTGGGCAAATGATTTCTATTTATGGATGGGGGCAAGCGCTGCATACTGCATACCATCCACAAGAACTATTACTAAGATCGATCAGATCTATGATTTATATGCATGGGCTTATATGTGGGCTTAGAGTTTTTTTGTATGCATAAATATTAAAATAATGCAGCATCTATCCTTTTATATTATAATAGGGATTAATGTCACTAATTTCTCACATATGTTATGTACGAGTACGAGTGTGTACTCCAATGTACGAGTATGGAGCCCCAGCTCCAACTCCAGCTACAGCACAGACTTCAGATGCCGAAGAGCGAGAGATAAGACCGTAGGGTGAGAGGGTGAGCGAGCAGGTAAAAAAATGTTAGCACTTTGGCTGGTGTGAAGTTACCCAAGTCAACGACGAGGCCCTTCAGACAGAAGGCCAGGCGATGCAGCACGAACGACAAGTGAGTGGACAGGCGGACCGGACAGTTGGACGGACTGAAGGAAGACAGCACACCGGACCAAACGATCGATCGAGCAGCCACTAATCGTTGTCTGCCCATCACGTATGAATGGGCTGAGGATGAAGCTGGCAAAGCGAGAGAGAAACGATGAGATGATGGGCAAGAAACAAGTTAAGCTGTCTTAATAAGATCAAACATGGCGATTATGGGGAATTACTTGGAGATAATGACATCTGGACTTGGACTTAGCTCCCAACAAACTCTACACAGAAGAGAGTGGAGAATGGAGAGTGGATAACCCTGTAAAGAGCAAAGAGTAGAGTGTGCTAGACTACTCCCGGACAAATGATTTTATTAAGTGAACTAATTGGTATTTCCCAGACCCCAACTGACTGCTCCACCCACGTAATTGCATTTTTTGGGTGAGTTTCGTCTTGGGGTGGACTCATTAAGTGTCTGTAGACGGAAATGCTTGGGCACATATGTACATATGTAATTAATCGTACAACGCAATATGCGATTGTTGTATGACACAACCTTAACGACACACGACAGCGATCGAGATCTGAATTGGGCTGAATCGGCTCCAAATCCATATACTTCCATCATTTGTTTTGAAATTATTTATTTCTATTTCTTACTAATTAAAGCACGAATGATAAGGGGACCGGACCGGCGCAACGGCGATCTGGCTGTGCACGAGAGCATATGTAGATAGGCCGGCAGGCACATGGTCAATCGGAATCCAAATCGGAATCAAAGCTACATTAGTATGTGCCATAATCGAAATCACAATCCCCATAAGAGGAATGGAATGGGAAATGAAATCGTGTTGGGAATTCCAAATATGTATAGAGAGGAGATTTTGAATGTCCCTGTCATTCAGTGAAAGGGAAATCCTACGAAAATATGTACACCTTGAAAGTAACGGTTCTGTATATACTGTATATCATTTTAATTCATATGTACATGTATACAGGCATATTTATGTACATATGTATATATGTATGTATGTATCATGTATCATGTCACTGTAGCAGCAGCAGTTCAGGTGCAATCGCATCGTAAGAGGAGGAGGAGGGCTATTATCAAACCCCATATCTGGTCGATGGAATGAAGATCTTCATCTCCCATGAGACGATGTTTTGTCGTCAACGTTGTAATTGCTTTAGGCCAGAGGGGAGCCCCCAGGGGCAGTCGGGTCGGACAACAAGACAAAAAGGGACACAGATTAACATTTTAGCGTGAAAGCAACAAAAACAAAAGGCACCAACAGAAGCAGCGGACTCAGCGACAGCGACAGCACTAGCCAAGTTAGTGACCAAGGTAAATTAGATAGAGGGTTAGGACTCCCTTAGAGACAAAAAAAAACAAAACAAAATGGGCATTAAGTGTGCAGAAAATGAGGGAGACAGTGAGAAATTGGCAAAAGTAATAAATAATGCTAGCCCGAAAGCGGAATTGAATTACCTTCGATTAAATATACCCTGGATAGCAGTAGCCAAGCCAAGGCAGTGCAGCAGCAGAGCAACAATCGAGTGGGAACAGCAGCAGCGGAAACAAAAGCAGGGGGAGAGAGGTAGAGGCAGAGCCAGAAGCAGCTACAGCAACAACAATTTGTTAGCTCTTTACGATTATTGCCTTTCTCACACCTTATTACCAGGAAAATAAAGAAGCAGGCAACAACAAATAGGCGACGATGAAATGTGAAAATAAAGAAACACAAAACACTGCACAAGATACGCACAACAACAACAAAAAGTAAATATATAAAAAACAAGAACAAGAAGCTGCCCTCCTGTCCTCCTGTCTTCGGCCTCCTGGTCAGTGTGACGTCCAGTAGGAGCAGGAGCGTGCGGCAGTTGAAGAGGAAGAGGCACGCGGACCGAAAGACACTCCAAATCGAACCATACCCGGACAGGTACATGGACAGGCACCTTCATGACAGCATGAGAGGCGAAAGGGCAAGGGCTAAAAGGATTTCAAATGCACGTCCGTACATACAACGAGCAGAAGGGGCCACGAGAGGCAGAGAAAGAGCGAGAGAGAGAGGACAATCGGCAAATGCTGATCAACGAGAGCATGGAGTGGAGTCGGGCAAGCCGGGTCGGGTCGGGGCTACCGATTTAAATGATGTCCGTGCAGAGCAGCAACAACAACACTTGCAGCTCTGTTTGCTTAATGAACCAACGCACACACACAAACACACACATACATATGTACACACAACACACCAACAGAGACTGAGAAACACCAAGAAAAAACCACCTTCAGCAAATAAGCAGACAGGACGGCAACAGTCGACACATGGATACTCTTGCCGAGTCCAGCAGCAGCAGCAGCCCACTGATGGGAGAATGCACAACTGGGTGCCTTTGATTTTCCTTGCCCAAGTCGGTTAAACAGAGCCAAGATGCTTCAATTAGACATTTGGAACGGCTACGAACAATAGTTGCTCACTGATCATTACCAATTGAATGGACATGTCCATGTTCCCATAGATTCCCTCGCAGCGAGCCACCAGAAGAAGGAGAGGCAGACAACAAGCAGATAACAACGACTGTCTCCAAGTGGGCTCAAGTACCAGTACCGCTGTCGACGGTGCAGACGCAGACACAGACGACCACGACGACGACGACGAGGGCTAAGCAGGGAGGAATGCGAGACACGCAGGCTGGCCAAGACGGACCGTCAAGAGGACAGACGATGGGGCAGCGCAGTGGCAGTAGAAGCTACTTCACAGAAACAGAACTCTGATTCTGATGATGCGATCGTGTTTCTTCCCGTTGGTGTCTGTATTTGTATATCTGTGTGTTTGTGTGTGCAAGGTGAAGAGGAAAGGAAAGCAAATCCAAGTCCAGCGGTAGTGGAGTGGCGTGAAGCAGAAGGAGAGTTTTGCACACCATTCCATTGGCATCCGAGCACCGGTTCCCAGTTTCCCAGTTCTCAATTTCGATTCCATTACATCCAGGCGACCAGACTCCGACCCCTCCCCTCTGCCACCCTCACCCGACATAGGCAGCAACATCAAACGTTGTTGGACAATGACTTTCACGCCTTTTAAGCGCGCCAAAACAGAAAACACCACCAATACCAGTGCATGGACTGACACCACACACTACTGCAGAAGCAGCAGCAGCAGCAGCAAGAAGTACAGGCGGCCAAGGCGGCAACCCAGATACACTTTACCCAGCATCACTAGCTAAAGTGGAATCCAGCGGAGAGAGAAGATATTACATCCATTACAAGTATTGAGTACTGATCACTGATCACTTTCAGTTTTCCATTCACACACACGCACTCACACGCACACACAATTATTGATTGCTCTCATTTTCAATATCAATTTCGATCGCCAATCACTTAAGTCTTTGATTTCGGTAAATGAGGCAATTGGAACAGCCTCACGCTCACTGTTTAGTCTGCAGAGTATGAGGGGAGGATAAGGAAGAGGCGTTGCAAAAGGAGAGGATTGAAATTAAACAATCAACCCAACTGCCAATTCTCATTTTCTCATTTTCTGCCTCTCTTTCCATTCCGGAGAAGTTCTTATCGCTATTTTGCGTGAATTTTTATTTTGCGATTTGCTTAGTTGTGCGCGATTTTCGAGCATGATTAACTGCGGATGTACCACCTTAAACACACATCCAAAGGTCTGTGCATACGACGCACATACCATATGAACATTAATTATTGATACAGATGCCGTTTATTTAATACAAAATATGTAAACTTATCACCCGGGATTGGGGGTTCACTAAAAAAGGTTTCGGTTTCGGCCAACCTTCTGGCCAGCATATTCCTTTAAAAATTTCGAGCTCGTATTAAGCGTTTTGGGAACATTCTACATACTCGTGGTTGTCTCGTTCCCGGGTGCTAGGCAATAGCGGTAGGCTGCTGGCTTCTGCTTGGATTAGTCTCACTTGATCGGCGTTGTGCGGCAAAAAGTGACAAAAACTTAGTAAAAAAAAAAAAACAAACGTAAACTAAGGAACTACAACAATTAGTTGCGGCAATGCAGCCGAGCTTGAGGTGGAGACAACGACTAAATTCAGCGGCACAGAGAGCACGACAGACGACAGAAATGAAACCCGTTGCACAGTCTTTTGGCCCCCATTTCGAGTTCGCAGCGTAGCAGCGAATAACCGCCTGATGTCGCCCAACAGCACCAAGGGTGCTAACAGCTCAAAAGGTGCTGCAGAGCGCAGTGAACAAGATCGTTTTGACCAGCCCTGGCACTGTTATGTTATGAAAATTGTAACGCCTAAGCACTAACCATACAGTATATAGATGTGCCAGTTCGTACAACGAAAGTGGCGCAGCTGAGTTTTCAGCGTACGTTCCCAGGTCTTCGGCTCTGGGGCCGATCACATTCGGCTCTGGGAATGGACACGAGCCGACTGGCAGCAAGCATGTATGTATGTGTATGTGTGTAGGTGTAACACTCCAAAATATATTATTGTATGCATAGAATAATATTTAGCTGCCGAAACCGACTTTGCTTGAGATTTCAGTTAACGTTTACGGGTATACTGTATTTGTGGTAAAAGTGGATGTGTGTAACGCAGCTAAGGAAACGTTTCCGGCCCCATATATATTCATATATTCATTAGCAACAATAGCCGAGTCGATATAGCCATGTCTGTCTGTCTGTCGTTTCGATCTAATTTCTTTCATTTTCTGCCACCACTTTCCACCGCTCAAATGGCAGAAAACCGTTAAATTCAAATCTGAGATACCAGGCGAACATAAATCAGCAGAAGGTCGCTGCATTTTTTAAATTCCCGTTTTTTCTTTTTTCTCTTTGTCTTTCGTTCCTCCCCTTGTTCGCTATTATTTTCCTGATTTTCTGCCTCCACTTTCCGCCGCTCAAATGGCAGAAAACCGTTAAATTCAAATCTGAGATACCAGGCGAACAGAAATCAGCAGAAGGCCGCTGCATTTTTTAAATTCCCTTTTTCCTTGTTTCTCTTTGTCTTTCCTTCCTCCCCTTATTCGCTATTATTTTCCTGATTTTCTGCCTCCACTTTCCGCCGCTCAAATGGCAGAAAACCGTTAAATTCAAATCTGAGATACCAGGCGAACAGAAATCAGCAGAAGGTCGCTGCATTTTTTAAATTCCCTTTTTTTCTTGCTTCTCTTTGTCTTTTGTTCCTCCCATTATTCGCTATTATTTTCCTGATTTTCTGCCTCCACTTTCCACCGCTCAAATGGCAGAAAACCGTTAATTCAAATTTCAGATACCAGGCGAACATAAATCAGCAGAAGGTCGCTGCATTTTTTAAATTCCCGTTTTTTCTTTTTTCTCTTTGTCTTTCGTTCCTCCCCTTGTTCGCTATTATTTTCCTGATTTTCTGCCTCCACTTTCCGCCGCTCAAATGGCAGAAAACCGTTAAATTCAAATCTGAGATACCAGGCGAACAGAAATCAGCAGAAGGCCGCTGCATTTTTTAAATTCCCTTTTTTCCTTGTTTCTCTTTGTCTTTCCTTCCTCCCCTTATTCGCTATTATTTTCCTGATTTTCTGCCTCCACTTTCCGCCGCTCAAATGGCAGAAAACCGTTAAATTCAAATCTGAGATACCAGGCGAACAGAAATCAGCAGAAGGTCGCTGCATTTTTTAAATTCCCGTTTTTTCTTTTTTCTCTTTGTCTTTCGTTCCTCCCCTTATTCGCTATTATTTTCCCGGTTTTCTGCCTCCACTTTCGGCCGCTCAAATGGCATAAAACCGTTAAATTCAAATCTGAGATACCAGGCGAACAGAAATCAGGAGAAGGTCGCTGCATTTTTTAAATTCCCTTTTTTCTTGTTTCTCTTTGTCTTTCGTTCCTCCCCTTATTCGCTATTATTTTCCTGATTTTCTGCCTCCACTTTCCGCCGCTCAAATGACAGAAAACCGTTAAATTCAAATCTGAGATACCAGGCGGACAGAAATCAGCAGAAGGTAGTTGCCTGTTTTAAATTTAAAGGGAACCTTCTGCTGATTTCTGTTCGCCTGGTATCTCAGATTTGAATTTAACGGTTTTCTGCCATTTGAGCGGTGGAAAGTGGAGGCAGAAAATGAGAGAAATTAGATCGAAACGACAGACAGACATGGCTATATCGACTCGGCTATTGTTGCTAATGAATATATGAATATATATGGGGCCGGAAACGTTTCCTTAGCTTCCTATTGCTACCCAAGAACACTGTATGGTTTTAAGACTTGTCCAGTTTTCACTCATTTTTAATTCCGTTTGCGACGTTTTACTTAAACGTCCCATGCTTTTTGTCCGCTAAATGCTCTTTTTTAAGTCCGCTTGCGGACATTGAACGAGGCTTCAGTAATAACTCACGGATTTTTATCATTTCTAAGTCCGTTTACGAACATTTTACGGTAGTTCCACTTTACTAAACATTTTTTTGGGAATGCATTTCCACTATTGATCGCATGACACCAGACTATCTTTGTGCTTTGTGAGTTGTAGAGGATGGATGTGTGCCAGTTACCGAAATGTGCTTTGTGGGCATCCCAAACTATGTATTTATTTTCACCCAACCAATAAGAAGGCAGTTTTGTTTAAAGGAAAAATACATTGATTGTGTAGCTATTTTCATTTTTCTTACGAATACACGCATAACATTTTAGTTAAATACATTTACAATTGAAAATTTGCTCTACTTTTTTTGGGGGAAACGAAAGTACAATTACACGTGATCCGGCATCATATGAACTAATCAGTTAAATATAACATACATACATATACAAATGAATTAATTCAAGGAACAAAAAAAGAGAAAAAAAAAATCAATAATAATAAAGAAGAAAATTGTTATCCTTAGGTTCATTAGCTTACTAATCATACATAAATTATGGTTTTTTTAATAATATCTTTTTTTGCAGCTTGCGGATTAGTGCTCGCTGTTACATAGGTTACATACTCGTAGTACATAAATATATCGTAAAAGTGTAAATGTAAATGTTTAGCTTTAAAACTGATGTTGAAAATACAATATACATACATCAAAAATCGATAATAGGCACATACAAAGCAATGACTAAATCAGAAATATCAGATATATATATATATATATGTGTGTATATATGTATAAATATATTTATATATATATATATATGTATGTAGATGTGTTTATATGTATGTATGTATGTATATATATATTAATATAATTATATATATATACCAAATAATTTCATATCATCATTTTCGTACCGTTACGTTACCAAATCCGCTGTTATCCGCACACTAGCTCCATCTAGTACATTTAGGTGGATCGGTTTTCGGTTTCGGTTTGTGTTCGTGTCGTGTAGTGTCTGTTTCTGTTTGTGTCCGTCTGTGTGTTTCATGTTCATGTTCATGTTATCCGGTTATAACAATTTCTTCGAGCAATACATATATGTACAATATGCAGGGCTCGATTAGATAAATGAAATACAACTACTGTATATGTAAGTATATCCTAAAAGACAGTCTTGTTTCCTATGTGCGTGTTGTTCTGTATGTGTGTGTATGTTGTGTTTGTATGTGTATGGGAAAGTATATATATATATATATATACTATATGTACGTATATACTGCAATAGAATATATTCGTCGGATACAATCGATCATCCTTATACACAATCATTAACAAACAGAAACTTAATAAATTAATGAAGAATCCAAAGTTAATTTAAATATACTTTTTTTGTACATATTTGTGTATGTGGGGGGAGTATGTGTATGCGTATGTGTTACGTGTTGTGTTTGTGTGTGTTGACTAAGAAACGTACAGTGGTACAGTGGTAGCCAATAAACTGTATACACTGTAATATATATGTACACAATAGCACAGAAATATGATCGCGCCAGAAGGAGAAATGACAGATCAAATCCCTCTTTCCCAGTTACATTCCCATAGCATCCCCTCTGTCCATAGATCTTTCGGATAGCATATCGATAGATTAGATGGGAGGGGTGATACAATACGTGTGTTTGTGTACATTTAGGTTGCTTTGATTATCTGTAATTTACACTTTATATGGAGCTACAGGCTTTAAATCTTTTTGTTTAACGCAATCCTTTCCTCACGCTCTCTCTCCTTCTCTCTTACTCTGATTCTCTGTTGGTTTATCTTTCTCTCTATGCATGCATATTGATTTTATTTAAGTGTACATATATATATATGTATATTTTTTGTTTTTTTGTAAGTCATACATTTAAAAGCAAATTCAAATTGTTAGAATCTGTTTTTTGTTTGTTTCATTTTTGGTAACTTTAAAAGTTGTTTCGTTAATTGAGTTGTGAAATGAATTTTGATTGATTTGATTGATAACTCCATATATATATATATTTTTCTCTCTCTCGCTCTCTGGGCGGGTTTCCCCAGCCCAAAATGTATATCCCATTTTTCAGTTTGATTCTCGTTCTGCTCCACACACCACATTTAAAAATGGAAGAGTTTTGCGCTTTCTTAGGCTGGCTTTACACAGATTTTACATACAGATACAGATAAGTGCATATATGTACTCTATATGTATATAACTAGGTATGTATACTAGCATACTGCATAAATCTGCTTGAATTGGCTTTGTTCTTTGTTGCTTGTTTTCTTGGTGTTTTGTTGCTTGTGGATTGCATCGTTTCGTAGTCGTAGTCATAGTCTATATATCATCGCTTTCTCTTGGTTTCCAAAAAAATTCGTTGTGTGGCTGCTCTTATGTAGACAGATATATCTCATAAGAACAATGAAAGCCCGATCTTAATCGTCTGTTTGTTGTTTTTTGTTTTGCTGATTGATGGATCGCTTTGGTGTTTTTTTCCTTCGGTGCAACGCATGGGGTAAGGGGCGGGGGGGAGTGGTTGATTGGTTGGTGGTGATTCATTTGTAAGATTGGTGGGGAGGTTCATCGTCATAGAGCTTCATATATATAGGTCAGTTACAGATATCGATATTCTGGATATTTAGTTCTGTATCTGCATCCTGTATTTTGTATATATATAATATAGTTAACATGTATATATAACTGATCTGATCTGGTTACTTTTTATATATGTATATAGATTACATGTGTAATCATCATATGTTCATACATATCTTGTATATATATATATATATATATATATATGTACTGTATATATAGACAGCGAATAGCGAACGTTATTATTGCTCAGACCCATCCATAATAGTTTCAGCTGATTCTTTTGTTCCTGCTCCACATTCTTCTACACATCCATATCATCAGCCTGATCTCCGATCTCCTGTTGTTGTTGTTTTTGCTGCTCCTCCACGGCCATTGCATTATTTTGTATTTGTATATTATTTTTCTTTTATATAATATAACATATATATTCTGTATATATTTAGTTGGTGTTTTGTTGTTGCTGAATTATCTTGCATCTTTCCTGTTGTTGTTGTTTTTGTGGTTTTTGTTTTAGTAGTTTTGGGGCCGACGTCCGCGTGGCTTGATCTTCTCCGATATCTGCCACATCTCCTCCTCGCCCATAAAGTCCTTGAAGTTTTCAAAGAACCGTATGATCCGCTCGTTGCGTCGAAACGGATACGCACTACAAAGATGACAGAGAGACAAATGTTAGTTAGTTATGGGCCAATGGGGTTTAGGTACGTGGAAGCGACATCCTACCACTTCTTGAAACGCTTCATGTTCACAATGATGTTGTACTGCTGCCAGCGTTTGGAGAAATTGATGACGCCCTTGGACAGATAGTCCTGGTTGCCCACATGCACAAACGTCAGATCCTGCAGGACCAGACCGCTAAAAAGAACACATTGATCACATTTTCATCCGGAAAGAAGAGCAGGGGGGACTCACATATAGGGTATGCAGGGCGGATTGGTTTCGGCCAGGGCCTGGCGATAGGCTCGAAAACTGGAACTGGAATCGATGAGGGCGCAAAAGGAGCGCACCTCCTCGGTGATACTTTTCTGCCACTCCAACCTGCAACAGAAGCGGAATAAACATTTTAATTCGGTTACTAATTATGGAAAAATGATTGATTTACCTTCGAATGGGGCCCGAATCGAGGGCCGAGAGCAGCGCCAGATACGAATTATAGTTGTTCATCTTGCGCAGATGCTTCATGATTTTAATAAACTTATTCACATGCTTCTCCCGCTCCTTGGCGTCGTGCAGTCGCAGGATCTTGGAGCGAGCCCAGTAGGACATCTTGTTAAAGTGCTCGGTGAACTTATTGAGGTTGGGCGACTTCTCCTCGCACTGATCTTTGGCAAATAGTAATACTTCGGGTATCTCGATCTTCTGGAACAGCTCCGCATCCAGCAGTGTCATTTGTTCGGCAATGTCCAGGGACTTGAGGTCGAGCAGGCTGGGATGATTGCTGCTGCCGCTGCTCATGCTGCTGCTGCTGTTACCGGACAGACCACCACCCACACTTCCGCCGATGCCGCCGCCAGCGGCTCCGCTGCTGGTAATGGTTCCGCCCAGCTCCAGTTCGTTGACAAAGCCATATACCTTGGGCTCCTTGTAGAGCGTCACTTTCTCCACGAACTTGTTGCGCAGCAACTTGGCCAGATATAGCTGTCCGGAGCAGACCAGCTGGTAGACAAACTCCACCAGGAGGCTAAGCAGTTGGCTCGTGAGATCCGTAGATCTGGAATGGACAGATATGGATAGCCTTTTAGGGAAAACTGTATGCCAATTGCGTCTCTAGGATACTCACGTTAAATCATTGACAACCCGCACCAGCAGCGAGAAGGTCTCTTTGGCGGCCTTCTGCTTGTTATCCTGCACCTGGCAGAAGAAGTATGTGTAGCGATGGGTGAGCTTTTCGATCACATCGATCGGCTGGATGAAGGTGCGGAAGGTGGTGATGAACGCCTCGCTGAATGCTGCACGTGTGAAATGGACAGATACAGAATGACAGACAAATGATGAGTTGGGGGGAGTTCGATGGTTACGAGGGTGCTTGACATGCTTCCGCTTGGCTTGCTGTGAATGTGGATGCGTACCATTGTCGGCGACCTTCTGGACGCGGCTCGCGTGCACAATGAGCGCATCAATGTAGCCGCCCTTGACCTCAGGCCCGTCCTCCTCCTTCTTTTTGAGTATTAGATAGCGCGTTATATTGACCTCCTCCAGCATATTGATCACCGTCTCCACCTCGCCAGCGTCCTGATGATGCTGCCTCTCGCTACCATCTGACTGCCGCTGACGCTGATGCTGCTCCTGCTGCTTCTCAGCCTCCGACTCTGGGGCGACTCTCGACTCTTGATCTTCATCAAGCAGCTTGGGCGTATTTATGGGCTGCTGATGCTGCTGATCATTGTCCGCCGATGTTGTCGGTGCCACCGAGTCATCCGGCAGTTGATGCGAGTGGCAATAGAAGGTCTGACCTTCGCCTTCGCCGTCGGCATCGCCATCGCCAGAGCTGAAATTCACATTCTCATTGCTGTCGAGGACCAGGGAATCGTTATGTTCTTCAGAAACAGTGGCCATACGGCTGTCTGGCCGCCCGCCGCTGCCACCGCCGCAGCCACCGCTCGATCCATTCTCGCCCAGAGTCGGCTTTGGACTGGGGGGCGGTGTGGTGACAATTATCGGCTGCAAAGACTGAGCCGGCTTGCGCTGCTTGTAGTTCTTTGGCGGCAAGGCTGGTGGCGTTTCCAGCTCGGGGGACAGCTCCTTGCTCATCGGCATAATGCTGCAAAAAGAGAAAGAATAGGTAAAGCTCCAATCTCTCAATGGAGGCGAATCCTCTACTCACTTCATTGTCTGGCTGTGGGAGATATTACGGTTGTACGAATGCATTGTGTGTCGGTGCTGCTCGATGGAGCGAGTCGAGGCCGTGCAGATTTCCATGTAGGCCAGAACTGTGTGTGCGGAACGGAAGGGAGGTGGAAGAAAACGGAATTAGTATTGAGCCGTGCCGTAAAAAATTGCATGTCAAAATTTGAACCAACAAAGCCGATCGATCCCTGATCGCTAGATACACTCGGAAATCTATCTCACTTTGAAGGGCTATACAGCATTCGTATGTGGTGTTTGGAAAGGCAAAATTTCTCTTGGGCGCTTATCTACAGCCACAGATTCGATCTGTCAGATACAAAGATACATCTAAAAACATCAAGGAATCGCAACATCACAACAAACAATAAAACAATTCAAACACTGAGCACAGAAGCACAGAACATATGGAAGCACACAACGGTGGGGGATACAGAGGATTAGGCAAAAACGAAACGAAAGCAAAAATGGAACTGAAACAGGAAACAGTAACTTTAACTTCATGGTGGATCAATACGAAACAAATGGAATCGAAACCAAAATCATCATCCCCAGCGGCAGCAGAAGCAGTGTTGGTCAACAGCAAGAGTGTTGAGCCACAGCAGCAGTGTTTCGCAAACTTTGAATAGCAGCAAGAAGCCAGCAACGAACTCGAAATGCTCTTTGCGAATCCCCTATATTTTTGGATCCAATTGTCGGCGTCTACTACTAATTCCCTTCCTCATCTGAAAACTCTAAAACCCACCACACATACAATGATGAGTATTAATAGTTGTAATTTGGATGCATTCCTAGCTCATTTATTTCAATTAAGTTCAAGCTCTCCTCGATCATTACTCTAATCTTTCTATCTTTTCTACATTTTTGCGACTGATTCATTTACACGTATAAGGCGTCATGCGGCAGCGCTCCACGGTCCGATCCGCGCGTAACAAGCTTTGGCTTGGAGTCCATTGGGTCACTTGATGGTGGAAAATCTCAACATTTGTTTTCCTATTCTCTGAACAGAAACATTAAAACCAATGAAAAGAGCATCGCGAGTTCCCGAGGCTGCCAAAGCGGTTTGGTTTTGGTTTTAGTTTTTCTTTTTGTTTGGATTTTGTTTGCGTTCGTTTCCAAGTTTTTTTTATATTTGTTTTTTTTTTTTTTTGGTCCTCTAATAGCACACACAGACTTACCCGAGAATGCCACACTTTGAAACACTAGATGTTGGTTGGAACGATAATTTAGATGGGTTAGACTCTTACGTACAACAATTTGGCAAATTTTTGTATCGTTTGCCTTACGTTTTGCGGTTACGTTAGCGCTAACGGGTTTACGTTTAAATGTGCTATAAATAAAGGTGTGTCTTGAAAATCAAAATACAAATCTCTCAACCACGGCCTGTGTTTTCTTTTCTTTCGTGCGCTACGGGAAATGATACATGTGTGACTGATTGATTCATTGATTGACTGATTGCCTAATGGGTGTTTTTGTATGCGATTCTGGTTTGTGGCCCTTGATGTGGGTGTATGATTTGTATGATTAAGGGTATGTTCGATATCTAATCCGATTTCGATAATTTCTTGGACGTACATATCGATCAATAAAGGACTTCCTTCTCTTTGTGGAAGTCAAATTGAGTAAAATGGATTTGTTGTCTGGTTAAATATCGATCGATAAATTTATAATCGCTTTGATGATAATTTAAATAACGATGATTTTTGTTTTCTTGGCGTCATACGAGTATGGGTGTGTGTGTATGATAAACAAAACCCACAAGATAAGACGGCACAAAAATTTGGGAAACACTTTTCCAAAAGAGAAATGAAAAATGTAACAATTTAATGAAGTTTCCCCCTCTCACAGGATGATGCTGATGATGAACCGTTAGACTAAGCTCACACGCACACGCACAGCAATAATGGCATCACACTCACCGCTCGGCAAAGCCTATGAGACGGCGTTTACCCAGCGGTAGGTCAAAGGTCATGCACAAAACACACACACACACACACACAAAGAGATGCAGAACCAAAGAAAAAGGAAAAGAAGAGGAAAACAATAATGATAAATAATCGAATGGGTACATTTAATCGAGAGTGTGCAGCAACCGATACTTACTGTACTTCTTCTTTATGGGCAACGGCGGCGGCTCATCGAGATGCCTCTGATCGAAGGCGCTGCAACTACCAGCCAAATAGTGGGGGGCACTGCGCGGCGGTTCGATTAGACTGTGGTGCTTCGAATGCCACTGGTGCAGCTGTTGCTGGTGGTGATGGTGTGGCGACAGTTGTCTCAGTTCTGCCACCTCTGCGGCATTGCTGCTACTACTGCTGGCTGCCCCCTGACTCCAGTCCAGCTCGTCTAGGGCGCTCGATTCGTGACGCGTCAGCGTGCGCTGGTGCGTTGTTGTCGCCGTTCCCGCTGCCGTCGCTGCCGGTGTTGTCGTCTTCGGCGGCAGGGCGGGTGCCGCAGCCTCCGTAGTCGCCGCCTGCTCCTGCTGATCGCCGCTGCTGAAGCTGCTCATGGTGGTGGTGGTCATGCTACTGCTGCTGCTGCTGGAGATGTGCTGCTGTTGCCGCTGACTGCTGTGGCTGACCGATTGGCTGATCTGCTGATACTCGCTGCTGGCCGCACTCGCTGTCGCCGACTCACTGATACTGATCGCAATCTCAGAATTGCTGCTCGACGATTTGGCCGACGATTGCACGCTGTAGTCCGAGGAGCGCTTGGAGACGCTCTGCGTGGAGGTGCGGAACGACTTCATAGACACGAAACCTGCAGCAGAAAATGGCACGAAAGAGAAAGAGAGAAAAGAATGTAAAGAACAAGTGCATCTTGAGTCTTAGCAGAAAGAAAAAAAACAAGCAGTAAAAGCAAAAGTCACGGAGCAAGTAAAGGAAATGCGTACCAATAAACAGTTAAAGACAAAGGAGGAAGCAAAGAAAGGATATAAGGACCTTCCGTTCAATTGATTGACCGTTTAAATAATCGATTTCATTGAATTGATCGATAAACGAAATTCCGATTTCAAGGTAAGTTCGTCATAAACAGACTGTTTATTTAATATTACTTTGACTCTACCTCCGAATTTCAGGATTTGGTAGTTTATCGATTAAATGGAAGGATTTGTTATAACTTATTCGAATGCAATGACGGTTGGCTATTGGTGTGTTTTGTTTGCCAATTAAAATCTTTATGGGAACAGCAAATTAGCGATTTCGACGTTGCCACCTGATTTCAGTGCGTCGTTAAGTTGGTTGCGGCTCAATATTGGGTGAAATGAGGCAGTTATTTATACACAGGACACTTTGAACAGATTTTCATGAAATGATTTTGCAAAATAGGCAATATAGACCCGGTTTAAGTATTACACAGCACTGGAAAAGCATTAAAGCATAAACAGCAAAATCATGGGAAAATGACAAACGAAAGAGCTTGAACAATTGCAGTAAGACTAACAAATTGGATACAAGGGATAGGATAAATAATAATATTCAGACAAATACAGAGATATGTGTATGTATAAAAGTTATAGAAGAGAGGAAAACGCCAGCAGAAGAAGCAGTAGTAGGGACTTTAGAAAGCTATAGAGTTGGTGCCAGTACCCGATTCGTTCGAATGACGATTGCTGGTGAGGGCTGCCGCCGCTGTGCGCAGCTCCGTGTTAGTTTCCCCTCCACCTCCTGCACACGCTCCGCTTGCGCCTGGGCCTCCGGTGCCTGACAGCAGTGTCTGCGCATTGGGTGGTGCCATGGCCATGGTCATTTCCTGTGCAGCAGCGCTTGCGGACCCGGCGGCTTCTGTGTGTTGGATATGTGGGATGTGGTTAATGGAGAGTTGTTTGGATGGAGACAGGAGAGAGAGAGAGGAGTAGAGGCCACCACTTGAGTTGAGCAGAATGTGGATATGGATCAAGGGATCATCGATGGGATCCAATACTCACTGTAGCTAATCATCCTGTCCGCATCCTCTTCCATCAGCTTCAAGGGCTGCTTCTGTTGCTGTTGCTGCGGATCCTCCTCCTCGCGCGAGTGATTCAGAGCCGAGTCAAAGGAGCATTGGCTATTCTCATCGGGGGAACGGGAACGCACCGAGAGTCTATAAGAAAAAATCGAACCATCAATCAACAATCAGCGGTCTGGTCTGGTCTGTCTGCAAGCCACTTACCGATCCACACCGTAGTTCAGTAGCGAGATGTTGGAACTGCAGTCCAGATCCGAGTTGAGGCTGATGTTGTGCGACTGCGCATAGGGCAGCGGACTGGCCTGGTTCGACGTTGACGTGGATGAGGAGGAGCCACCAGGAGGCGCTTGCGGCTGGCTGCGTCGCTTGGGGGGCAACGGTGGGGGATTGCTGGCCCGATTCGGTAGCGGCGGCTTTGGCGGCGGACTCGTATCGCGGAGTATACTCTCGGTGCTGTGCGAGCCCCGCATGGGATTCACATTCCGATGCTCCAGGCTGGCCCGCTCCTTCGGCGACAGAGCAATGTCCGGCAGGGAGGTGCGCTGTGCCACGGCAGCGTTCTCGACAGCGGATATCCGCATGCTGGCCACGCCCGTGATCCCGGTGCCAGGCACACCACCTACAGGTAGTGTGCCGCCACCACCGACTGCGTTCGTACTGGATGCTGTTACCGCGCCCATAATCTCGGCTGCGGCCCCGATTCCACCCAGGCCGGAGGAGCCGCTGTAGCGAAAGGTGCACTGATCCTGTTCCTTCAACTTGCCCTGGGCCAGGGTTACGAGATTCTAGAGGGAATGAGCAAATGAACGGGAGGATTAAATGTGTGTTTGCATTAGAAATGAATATTTGATTCATTGAATTTTAATAATATTGTTAAATAATCCCAGTAATAAATCCCAGTATTATCGATATCAAATCGATTCACTCACCCTCACTGCATCTTCGAGTAGATCGATAACCTCGCGCACATTCTCGTTGCTGAGGGAGGGGCACTCGCCGCTCTCGTCGGAGAGCATCACCTCGTCGCAGAGTTTGATGAGTTTGGCCAGGGATTGGTAGACCTGCTGAGTGGCCGAGCTCATGATGGCACTGTTCTCATTCAGTGGGGTATACGTTTGGATAACTACGGAAACAGCGATAGAGATTGGAGTCAAGCATGGGCGGTCCTACATGATGAGGGAGTGCGATACATACCGGAATACATGCTGGCAATGGTCTCCAAGATAACCGTACCATTGCCGGGCAGCACCTCGAGCTTCTTCTTTAGAATAACGTCCCGAAAGTGCTTGAGGGCATTCGATATATCCTTGACGTGCGTCTCTAGCGTCTGTGTGGAGCGCTGCACATCCTCATTTGAGGGTGGCAGCTTGACGCCAACGCCATGCTTTGAACGCGGACTGTGCGGCGAGTGGGAGCGACCCAGCGTGTTGTTAGTGGTGCGCATCAGGGATATCTTTTCGATCAGGTCGTCTTTAAAGGAGCGCGCCCGTCGTGCCAGCTTCGTTCCCTTGAGGCTGTTCTTATGCCCCGAAGATCCGGTCTGATTGCCGTGAGCGGCACTCGGCGGTGCTGGTGGCACTCCGCCTCCGGCTCTCCCTCCTCCCTGGTGGTAGTGGGGGTGATGTGTCGACGGCGGTGTTGTGCATGCGACGGGCACTGAGGATGCACTCGCGTAGCTGCCGCTATTAATGCTGTTGTTGCTGCTGCTACTGCACCCACCACCAATGCCACCACCGCCTGGAGTGTTCGGAGAGCTAATGCTGCCGTCTGCAATGAAGGAATGGAAAATAAATAAATGGTTTGTGTCGCGAGAAAGCTTAAAAGGTTTAAAATATGTTTTAATTTTGGATTAAAAAAACAATCAATCTATTCCAATTCAAATCCCGTCTTGCGATTGTGCAATTGCGAACAGACTGGCAAGTCAAATGTGAGCATGGATGCCACTGCTGCCTTTAGTTTAAAGACGGTAGGAAATGTTTAAGCAAGCAATAGAAAGGCTTATAGAACCTGAACTGATTTCTATCCACAGAAAAGTCAGCGGCAACAGCAGCAACAGCAGCAGCAGCAGCTGGTGCACCCAGATATTATTCACGTAAATTGTTTTTCTCCACAACTGATTCAAATCGCACTGTTTTCGTTTTCATTTTCATTCACATCTTCCTCGTTCACTTCACTTCAAAGTAGACGAACATTCTCAGTGCGGGGTGTGTTCTCCCCCATCCCACCGTCCCTTCCGACCTTCAATTGCGCAGAATCCTTTACGGAAGGAGCCTTTTACAAGCTAGAGTTTTTGCTGAATCACTATAAATATTTATATTAAATTTTCATGACTGCAATGGACGTTGATATATCCATGGCAATCGCCTTAAAGAAATATATATTTGAAAGATTTGACCAAAGTAATATTTCCTTTTATTCGGAATATATAAAAATGTTTTGGCAAAATCGGTACATCGTTGACCCAGGATCTCTAGATCTCCACATCCGGACATCGAGCTCAATCGATTCTGTTTTAGATCAGTGAACAGATTCTTCATTCATGCCCTTGCTCCCTTCGATTTCCCCTTGAAGGACAACCTTCAGGGGTGTTTTCCCCTTCTTTCTGTCGATTCTGCAGAAGGAGAATCACTTCACTTACGTTCTCCAGCAACAGCATTAGGGATACTCTTCTTGGGCATGGGCATCACTGGCATCGATAGTGATGCTGCCAGACGTGGCAATTTTTTGTGCTTGCAACGTCTTTGGAATTTGATGTTATGCAGAGTGTGGCCGCTGTTGTTGTTGTTATCTCGCGGCATCCATGATGCCCGCTGATGATCATTATCATCGCGATGATAATTATAATTATGATGATGGGGATGATGTTGATGCGGCGTCTGCTTGAGCGTGTACGAGTAAAAATGCCAGCGATCGGCGAGCGCACAATCGCTCAAAAAAGATTCATCAAACTGTGGCATTGCATAACCGCAATAACAATAACAAAATAGCAAATAACCAAGCAAACACTAAGTCACACTGGACAACACTGACACAGCACAGCTCTAATCAACATTTAACCAATAAACTTAATTCTGTTATTGGATTTGCACATCCACCGCCAATTCTATTGCTTTCTTTCCTATCTTTCTCTTTTGTTTTCCATTCTTTCCATTCACTTTCAAAAGCAATTGTCTGGGGAGGCTCTCTTTTTCGACATGAATTAATCACAAAATAAAAATAAATGATTATAAAATGATTATATTTAGAGTCTAAATTTTAGACGCTGATCGAATTCGCGTATGCTGTCGCGTCTCGTGCTGCTGTCGACGACTGGAAAGCGCTTTGAACTATGAAAATCCGCAAAAACGGCAAAACGCGCCTCCCCAAACGCGGAGGTGTCCAACGGAGAATCGGCCAACAACCAACAACTCTGGGGAGATCAATCGGACGGACGAACGAACCGCTAGTCCAGCGGCAGCAGCAAAAACAACAACAACAAAAACCAGTGTCAAAAAGAGCATCAAATGGTACTTGCGCCTAGGCTCTCACAACTAGCCGTGCTCTCCTCTCTGCCAATATCCATCGAGCAGAAGCAGCGACTGAGACTGCGGGCAGCATCAGCAAAAACGACAAGCAGCTAACAAAAAAAGTGACCTCTCCGATGGGGGCAGCATTTTATACCCTTTATATTACAGATTTATCATACATAGATGTTTATTTATGTAGGTTTTTCATGTTTAAATTTCTACAAATTTTGTACGAAAGTGGACACCCAGAAAATAAATTGATGAATCAAATTTATTTAATTTAATTTCATTGTGCTTGTTTTCAAAAACCGAATATTTAATTTAAAAAAAAAAATCAGTTTCTTTTTTGTATCATTAAATTTTCTCAAATGGTTTTGGGTAATGGATCTACCCTCTTCGATGGAGGGTATTGCTTAACAAAACCCAACGGTTTGTCGCTGCTCTCTTGCTCTGGGAATGGATGTTGATGCTGCCGTTGCTGCTGCACTCAGGGTTCTCCTACTTTTCCTACTCTCCTATTCTCTTTGGCTCTCTCTCTCACTCTCTTTATCTCTTTCTGTCTTCCTCTCTGCATTATCAATCAGCTGTGGGTCGACACCTGAATGAGCTTCAGGGCGGGAGGGAGATTACTGCTGAGTAATCTGTTGGCTGTTGGATGGTTTGGTGTGGTGGCCTTTGGGCGGATTTCTTCAATTTGCAAGTGCCGCTCGTGACTTGCCTTGGAAATGAGGGGCACAAAATGAGTGCCGCAAATCGAAGGCGTCGCCAAAAACTAAAACAAAAACCGTATAGACACCCACAACACAAAATACACCAGGCGTTTCGTAAAAGAAAAGTTAGAAATATAGAAATTGCCTCTCACTCAGTCCCAAGGTTAAGGCAACTCCATTGGTTGAGTCTCGTAACAGATATCCTTGGAAATGGGGCTAAGGTTAAGGGTAACTTTTTTGGAATCAATGAAAAAAAAAATAACCGGTTAAAAAGGGGGAAACCCCTTCTGTTGGAAAACAAAAACTGCTGGATTTATGATGTAAAACTTAAGAGAGATCCGACCCCCATGAAGGCAGCAAAAGTCGATTGCATTTGCTTATGGAGGCCTATCGGCACTTGGCAATCGAGAAGGTGGCAGGCTGATTCCCCCTATTCAGATATGGCTCGAATCAAGTTGACATTTCCTGCTTCAATGTCTTATATGCATGTGTACACACTCGTCTGTAAGTGCCTGGTATGTCTCTGTTTATGGCGGTTAAATACTTTTGGTTCTGATGATAAATTCCGGAATTAAATATTTCCCTGCGCCTGAATAAATACCGTTCTACTTTTCGTGTCCGGGGGGATACTACCTACGATTACGGATGTGTACAAATATTTCTCTAAGCATACATTTAGTGCAGATCCCAGAACGCCAGAACGCCAAAAGTCACGTTCACCCAATTAATTTTTGGCACACGACAAGAAATGGGGAAACGAGAAATCAGAAATCCAAAAGCCCAAAATCCAAAATGAGCCAAACACAAACCCGATATGCTACCCGCCACTGCCATTGGCACTTCGGCATCGCTGCAATCGAGTCTCGAGTCGAGGAAATTGGATCAGGCAACGGAGAGTCCGCCCCGCGCCAGAGGAGCGGGTTGGACAAGTCGAACGAGAGGTGAAATCAATTCTGGTTCTGGCCAAAAACAAAACACCAACAAATTAATAGATAAAAGAATGCAGAAACTCTAGATTTCAGGGTGCCGAACTTTTGGATACCCTTCTGGCCATTGAAAGTTTGAACATAATCAAATTTAATATTGTTAAGTTTCGTTTCACGATTAGTTTTAAAATGGGAGACAAATTCTAATTCCTGGACTCTTTTTTTTAAGAAATTATAAAATACGTACATACATACCTACATAGATACAAATTGTTAGACAAATTTTGCATTTTTGATAATGGTTTTTTGGATTGTTATAATTTCTGGAATTTTTTGACGTTCTTATTTTTTTAATTCCTATGTACATATGTACATATGTGTGTGTGTTCTATATTTCCATAAATTATAATACTACAATCAAGCTGATATTCCGATATCTTTTTAACTCAGAGTGTGGAATGCGTGGACTAAAAAGAAGAAAGGAATATTCTTTAAATAACTCTTCAGTATGATATACATAAATACTGTTAAGTTTTTACCTATTAAGTTTCCTCGACACTAGAATAACCTTATGGGGATCTCGTCAGATCTGATGAGGAATCGATCAATGATCAATATACCCCTCCTGGTGCCCGTGGTTAGGGTATGCAAAGCCACGATCTGGGCTAGGCGGATTTAAAGCGACTGTCAAATGGGGTAAGGCATGGCCCAGTCATATGGTCAATAGAGATAGAGAGAGAGAGAGAAAGGGAGCGAGGGGAGGCAATCGGCGGTGACACCAAATTGGTAATTGGCACAACCAACGACGACGGCGACGATAATGAAGATCATTCATAATCAACGCAGCTTCATTATGCCCCCTATGCAAAGTCCTCCGGGCGACGGCGGCGCTCTCTCTCTCAAAACTTGACCAATATTTGTCTATCTCTCTACCTCTCTCTCTCTCTCTTTCTATTGCTTTTTCTGCTCTTCCCAAACGAGAGTAAAGCTTCAACCTGTTTGATGAGGGAGAGAGAGAGATCATAAGCACCGCAACGCTGTAAGCTTATAAGGGGAGAGAGAGAGAGAAATCATAAGCACCGCAACGCTGTAAGCTTATAAGAGAGAGAGAGAGAGAAAGGCATTGCAAGGGCACAAGCAAGTTGACTTATGTACAGGTGAGGCATTTTGTTTACATCTCTCACCGTCACACAAGCCCTTTCAATGAGTATTTTCTTAGCCTTATTCGTAACACCGTTCGTAAAGAGAGAAAGAGGGATAGAAAGAGAGAGCTCGGCAACAAAAAAGAGTAAAGTACCGCAAGACAGTGCATAAGACCAAGAGAGTCACGAGAGAGCCAAAGAGAGTGGGAGAGAGAGAGAGCTACAGCATTTACGAAATCATCGCGAAATGTAAAACGAAAACAAAACAGAAACAGCAACAGCAAAACGCGCAAAAATGTGAAAATGTTGAATGAATGAATGAATGAGCGCGCAACAAACACGAAAAGCTGCATACATATGTACATACATATAAATATACATGTGGAATGTTGTGTTGATTGCTGCATGGAATGCCATGCTTTCTAACCGCCACGCCACTCCATGTTACAATCGCGATCGCAATAGTTCCTGGGTAACCCAGAAGGTGGCAGCAGATGTACCCCCAACGCGTAATAACGCGTGCTACACATTTCGGATAGGAGCGGGGAAGAAGCAATAAACAAAGCCGTAAAACGACATGACCTAATCTGTTGTCGAAACCAAAGAACACACACACAACGGCGAGAGAAGAGTGACGTTCATTTAAATGTCCGTCATTGATAGGAAGAGAAGAATAGGAGAAGACAAGAAGAAAGAGACTGGCAATTAATTTCCACAATTGTTATTTAGATCATAAAACGAGATCAGCGCGAATGATGTTTTAAAATATGTGCAATCTTTAAGGATTATATACATATGTTAATTTTAATGGTTAAGTATTTCATATGCATTTATTTAAGGTGCAACGACCTTCTCCACATTTGGGGGATCGAGAGAGAACATATAAAATGCCCCACACAATTTTGAGGGAACAAAGAGAACGGCACTTGCCTTAAGCCATGGAGAGGAATGTAGGAAAAAGAAAGCGATCCATGTATATATTCTTGGGAACGCATAGAACTGAGAAGAGATTCACAGATTTGGACGTGTGACAGAATGGAATATCCTCCAAATATTCGAGGGAACAAACAGAACAGAAATCCACCAAAAATATTCGATGGAACTAAGAGAACAGAACAACCTTCTAAGATTTAACCACAACGAACGACAAATGCTTTAGGAAATATCGTGGAGGTCGGAGAAACAAAACATTCGTGGGAACGATGAGAATAGCGCAACGCCGAAAAGTTCAAGAGGTACAAACAGAACGGTACATGTTTCCAGAGTCCGTGTGAGTGTGGAAGGAGAATGGTTAGAACAAACCATGGAGTCTGTGTCCACCATGGGTTGGCTGTATGTGTGGGATGACTGATTGTACAGTCATCGGTGTGTGCCCTTGCCCTTGCGGAATGCTGGGCAGGGGTCGGCGACGCATGATGACGTCACACAGCACAGGTGCTGTCATCGGGTAAGTATTTTAACCGCCCTTGGCACAACCCCCCATTCCCCATTCCTCATACAACATTCAACACAAACATACAATAAATATGCACATACACATATGTATGTATATATGCACTGAATTGTTGAATTATACATCATCATATTTATATTATTGCTTATTTTGGCTATTTGATTGCTGTCGATTACTCACACGAGAATCGTTTGTTGTTCGTTCGGCGTTTCGTTTTTCTGGTTTGCACTCTCTCTCTCTCTTTTCGTTTGTTGTTCTTTCACTTTTTCTTTTTAGTTCATTCACTTTTCCTGCTCTTCTATTTTCCTTGCTTTTCTTTTCGTTTCCCTGTTGTTCTTTCACTTTTCCTTCTCCTTTTGTTTTGTTGAAAATGTTTTTTAGTTTTTATATAAAACCGATTTTCTCCGATTTTTCTCTAAACGTTCTATTTGGTATCAATAGATTCTCAGTATAGTTCCACGTACCACGGCGGCGACTAGAGACTGGAGGCTGGGCTTGTTTCGAATCTCAATGTTCCTAACCCTTTTCTTTTCTGTTATTTTGGATTTCGATTTCTTTTCACTCGTTCCCACAGAGAGGTTGCCCATGCGAGAGAAGTGCTTCCTTTCTTCCGTCCGTGTGTGCGCCCGGCAACGGTTAGATAACTTTTGAGGCAGCAGCTCGTCGTCATAATTAATAATGCGCTATAAACAACAGACTGAAACAGCAACAAAGGAAGGAGAGAACACAACTCAACTCTTGACGCAGCGCAAACGAAAATGAAACTACATTTTGGGCATGAGGCATTTTTTATGCCTCCTCATCAACGCCTCCTGCCCTCCTCCTCCTATTCCACCATCGTGACAGCGGCTCTGGCGGAGAAGAGAAGTGAAGTGAAGAGAAGCCACCAAGTCCATTGAGAATGGGAAGCGATAGGCGATGACGGTGGCGATGGGCGACGATGACGACCATCGTGACTCCCGATGCGTGCTTCTATCTCTGCTTGTGTGGGTGTGTAAGCTTCTACAGAGAGAGAGAGAGATGTGGCGCGTGGGTGTGGGGGAGTGGTATATACGTCACCCACTACTCTGCAACGCACCAGATGTACATTCGTACGACCACAAATGTAGATAACAATGGGTCATTGGAGCACTGCAGAGTTCCCATGATGAAAGGGAATACGAAATAAAAGAGCAACTTAAAAATGCTCCAAAATTCTAATTGATCGATAGCTATTTTTATTTAAAACCGCATCCAAACATATTTAATGTCTATTGTTTTTCGTTACATGACACATGATGACACATCTCAATATTCCCAACTCCTTTTTTACAGATTATCAATTGTGTATTCAGGTTATTCAGAGCACCGGTAGTGCTAATATGGCCAAATGGTTATTTTTATGTGCACTCATTTATGACTAAAAGCGCGGTTCTAAAAACAACAAAACCCTTATGGCAGTCACTCAATCCATGTCGAGTTACACTTTACATTTAAGTAGACGCGCAATATCATATCATTCTTCTCTCATCATTCTTCACTGGAATGGCTCCGCAGCTTAATCAATAATTGCTCCCCACTGCTGCAGGATTTATTTTTTGCTTCAAACCAAAGCCAGCCAGATGCACCAGCAAAAAGTGCAAAAGATAATATCCGGGAATCCAAAAACATTGACGCTGTACGCAAGTATCGTCGATAAAGGGTTTCACAAAATTTGAAAAGCGTGCCCACCGCTGTCTTAGAGGAAAACAGAATGAATGATGGTAAACCTAAAGAGAGTTCCGCTTTTAATTAAATAAAATATTTTTGATACATCATGTATGTACGAGTATTTGCCATGAATTCCATTCAATAAAATCTTCTGCACTCTCTTTCACTTTCAGCCCATCTAAATAGATATGAATACCTGGCCAACGAACGAACGAACGAACGAGATATCTTTTGAATCAGTCAGGTGGTCGGTCGTTAAGAGGTGGAGGGGCTATAAAATGCCATACAATACGAGGCATAACTGTCCAAAAGACACGCTTCAGATGGCGGCAGACAGCACAAGACAGAAAAGACAACACACAGAGGGAAAGAATGAATGAAAGTTTTGCGCCCAAAGTAAACTCCAGTAAACGCCACTGTCCGTATAGAAGAAAGCCCCCCCATTCCATTAAACAACCCACAGGCAGAAGCAGAGGCAGAGCCACAGATAGGGTCATGTCCGCAGGGAGGTATACAGTTATGACATATGAAAAATAAAATGAAATCTATAGGAAAGCAAGAGTGCAGAATGCGGCAATTGTGTAAGTGAAAAGCACAAAGCGGTTTAAAGAAGCCCACAATCGAGGCAACACCACACAACACACACAACACACACTCCACACACTCTCCATCGGAGCGAGAGAGGGAAAGCGCCGCCATGTCATACGTGACCACAGAGGCACAGAGCGACGACTACGACAATGGCTAGAGGTAGAGTTAACCACACAGTCAGTCAGATTTCACTTGGGCGCCACTCCAATATCTCTGCATGACCTGCAAACGTAACAGGAAACACCAGTAGGCGGGACGGCACGGCACGGCACGGCATACACCACAACTACAACTACTATTATCCGCAGTACTTAAATGTTTATCAAATATTGAACTCCTATAACCCCCGTATGCATAATGTTCCACTATACGTATAATGCGAATTTCCTGCATAAATTTCCCATAAACGAACGGAGAGAGAACGAGAGAACATCTGTTAATGTAATATTTGTTAATTAAAATTTATACTTTATAGATGCATACTCTGTTTCTGTTAGCTTTAAGATAATCTGATTGTACTTGAATATTGATACATTTCCCATAATTGAGAATTGCCAGCACATGGAAACGCAGGAAAATCTGGGCACAGATTCTTACAGATACATATGTAGATACTTACAGTTAATATATTATGACTAAACTTAAACATTCATAAAAAGACTATGTCTAGGATCGTTGAAAAACATCATCTCGGTCTTGAAAATGTATTCTCTGATATTCTAAGGTTCTGTGTTTCTGTCTAAAATGTAAACCCCACAGAGAGTTACTTGAAAAGAGAGATTAATTTTCGTAGAAGAATGCGGCACACAAAAATGATGGATATCCATGGTATCCTGGCATTCCCTTTTTGGTGCAAGGTAAATGTGTTATTTTCGTTTTAATTATGCGTTTCAGGAATTGGGTTCCCTCCCTCCAATCACACACACACACACAGAAAAGGTTGAAGGCCGCATTGTATCATGGTATGTGTGGGGGCAAAGGTTACGGTCGGAAGGAAGCGAAACGATTGCCAATGAAATGGAGCCAATTCCCAGAACTCTTGACATACGACCTCCCCTCCCCACTCAAAGAGATAAAGAGAGAGAGAGAGAAGCGGGGGGATATTGGACATTTGAGTATCCTCGAAAATGGAAATGTGTGTCGTCCATTCATGTCCGCGGGATACCCACACAATTGAGTGCATTGCTGCTGCTACCTCGAAATCAAGTTTCGTATTTTGCGTATTGTTCATTCATTCATTCATTTGAAAGGGACAGACAGACACAGGACTGTCCTTGTTTCCGATTGTGTGGCAAATTGTCTGATAGCCTGCCTGCCTGCCACACCTCCTCCGTTCATCCTCTTCCCATCAAACGCATTTGACAAAAGCTCGATATCTGAATGCTATTCCGCGTGGAGCGGAGGTCGCACAAAAGGTATAGAGATGAGAGATGGACGAGACGGACATTCAATATTCATTTACATCCGAAAGTGGCGACAGGCGACTGGCAACAGGTGACACGACAGCTAGACAGACAGACCGTGTTAGAAAGTGCAGTGAAAGCCAAGGCAAAATTGTTCAATCAACAACAATTAAACAAAACCCTTTTCATGTCCACACACACAGAAACACATGACACAATACCATGCCTCTGCCCCACCGCTCCCAATTAACATTTACATTTTCATCTGGTATTTGAAGAGAACGGACAACGGAGAACGGACAAGAGAAGGGGAGATGCCAAAACAGAGAGAGGCAAAAAGAGATCACAGTTAAAGATGAAAAGAGGGAACAGGAATACGAAATCATGAAACACAGATCACACATCTATTGTAAAAGATGATGATGTGTCCACACGTCCATTTTTTTATATATTTAGAGTAACCCCAGAAATTCCAACAATGTGTGGGGCTGGGCTTGACATATGTATAGTGACAATAGACACGAAGCAGAGCGATTAGATTAGATACGAGATAGAAAAGAAAGATAAAATGCGAACATGAGAGCTTTTTCCGCAGACGCATGTTATCGATAGCACAAGCGCGGCCGTCCGTCCGACTACGCGAATCCTCTCATCCTCTTAAGCGCAAGAGCCGTCTTGGTTGGATAATACGGATTTATAGCATTTCCTATCAATTATATCCCCGAATGATTGAACCCCTTTTGGGGTTCACCTTTTGCTAGAAAAGAGCTTTTCGTTACGGACAGCACCAAAAGAAAGCTTGTTTGAAATAAACTCAATTGCATTTTCCTCTTCACTGCATTCCTTTTTCACTGAATCACTCGTCCGGCAGTTCCTTGAATTATGGAATGAATATGGCAATAGAACAGCCGTAAAACCTTATCACAGACCGCATATAAACACATATGTACATACGTACATATATTTCTATATTCTTACATACCATTACAACCACTGCCGATCAATTTTAATACTATTAATAATAATAGTTTCACGATAATCAAGCTTCAAGTTAGGAACAATGGGGAATGGAACGAAATGCAATCAAACACTGTGGATACCATAGGATCGCGTAATCAGATAATCATTGCATTCCACAATCTACACAGAGCGAGTTGGCTCAGTGTCTCATTCTCATTATGCCGCCTTATCATGCCTCAAGGTCATTCTAGAATCTAGATTTTCGTGGTAATGTTTTTTCTGAAGATATGGGCGAGCTCTTGCACTTCTGCACACTTATAAATAGTCGATATTATCTACTGATAATAACAACTGTATTTTCGGGGATACATACTCATATTGATGTTTCCTCCACCGCCTCCATGGATACTCTGATCGCAGGGGCTGACGGGCGTACCGGGGTTGGACGTATCCATCATAACGGCATCATCGGCACTCGCTGCCCGATTGAAGGGCCTCGGCCTGCGGTTTTTGAAGCGCAAACGAAGCTCTGTATTGAGAACACGCATTGCGGTAAATTCTGCGCTTCCACTCTGTCCGTTAGCTCTTCCACTCTGTGTCCCTTTGCTCCTCCCAAGCAAGCAATTGATTGTGTTGTTGTTATAATTTGTATTTTTGTTGTGCAATCGATTTGTGGGTCGGGAAACTGGAGCAAACGCTTCATCGATTCTCCCGCTGTTCGGGAATATGTATCTGTATCGATATCATTGATCTATTGCAAACTCACACACACACGCACGGACACACTTGAGCACAACACAAAAAAACAATTGAACCGCACACTCCCTTTTTATTGGAGGGGCGGGAAGCAGGAAAAGGGTGAGGGTGAGGGTGATCCCCAGAGAGAGATATTGCTTAAATGATATCACTTCTTGGGGCGGGTCACGAGCGTGCGATACGAGCGGGGGGGCTTCGTTCGGGTTACGGCTGTTCGGTGTGGGGAGCGGAACGGTATGGAGCAGAGCGAGGCGTACCGTTGATGAGAAAATTTCGCGTGCGACTGAATCAACCAGCGGCCCCAGACCCCAGCTCCGACTCGTCAAACGGTAAGCGATGAGCGCCTACTATAGCGCTATGGCGTGAGCGCCAGCTTCAGGGGGATGGGATGGATGGGGGAGAGCGGTTAAGCTTTTACAAATCTAATTGGGCAGAGCCAGTGGCAGGGCAGCAGTAGCAGCACCAGCACCAGCTGGGCCCACCCGATGAGCACAAAGTACATTAATATAAGGTGTAAGATGTAGCCGCTCTTCGAGTCACACTATGCGAATATCATGAGAGCACCTTCCACCTCACTATTAATACACTTTGGGACTGCCCAACATTTGCACTTTCAAATGAACTTTTGCTCAATGCATACACATATATACACTTACATACATACATATGTTCGTACATATGTGTTTGCGGAGAGAGCTGCGAGAGAGAGCTTCGGCTGCGCCATTATCTATCAAAAGCGCTGACCGGCTTATCAAATCAACGGGCAGAATGTCTTCTTGTCTAAGATCTACAATTCACACAAAAACGAGACAAAGAAATGTTCACAGGCATTTTTTTTTTTGCAAGTGCAAAAGGTTTTCTGTGTCTAAAAGGGTAGAAATACAAATGTCCCTAATCATTTATTGATCTCCCAAACATTTCCGACTACCAGACACCCTCCGCTTGCACTTATTATGCTGAAGAAAAAAAGATTTAGTTGATAAATGTGCTATTCCACTGCTAGAATTCCAGACATGCGATTCCCCGAAAATACATAGTTACATACATATTTACTACAAATATTTTATTTTTGTTTTGGTTTTAGAGTTGTGTTCTGTGTGCAAATTCAAAGATGAATACACAAAAAATTTGGTTGTTCTCGCTGCCACAAAAATATTTGATAAGTGGGAAGTACATGAATGGGTACTATTTATTTTGTTTTTGGACAGACAATTTGATTCAGTCATGGATTGGCTACCGATTAGAACTTTAACATAAATATGTAAATACTAAAATATTGTTAGGGAATAAATTAAAGTATTTCTTCAGTTGACAGAGCAAACAACAACATTTTACCAAAATAAACATGAAAACAGCATCCCCTTTGCCTTGTTGGAGGAATAGGTGTAATGATGCAACAGGATTAAACCGCTGGGCAACTGTTAAGGTGGAAAAACTACACATTCATATGCATATGCACATCTGTATGTATGTATGCATGTACATAATTGTGCTGTATATCCATCGCACTTGCACCCACACATTTGAAATGCAGTTGGAAATCACTTTTCACTTTATATTTGAATTCCGCATCCATCTGCTGGAGCAGGAGCAGGGAGCAGGAGGGGAATGCATTTAGAATGAAAACGGAATTGTGGGTGGTGTAGAATGGAACGAAGTGGGAGGGTGCAGGTCAAAAGGAAGTGGAGAGAAATCTCATAGTCGTTGTTGTTGTTGCTCTCCAATTTTCAACACTTCTTTGGAGTGGGAAAGAGGCGGAAGAAGCCTTCCCAGGGGGAGCAGAGGCAGCGACTGCGACTGCAGCGTCGATGTTGACGTTGGTGGATGCTAAAAATAGACTTGTTGACAGCTCCCGAAACGCACAGCAGCCGTGGGAGTAGCTGCAGAAAGGAAATATGGATGCGTTCTTTGGGATTAGCTTGGACCATACCATCGATGGATTGTCCTACAGGGATACGGATATGGATAAATATCCCATATTCATACAAATTGTGAGCGCACCCATATACACACACACGCACACACACACAACCATACAGAGTGAAAAGAGAGTGAGAGCGAGCTAAGAAAAACAGCAAATCCCTTAAAATCGCCTCTAACCATCCCTCTTCCACCCACACACACACACACACCATCCAATTGTTTTCTTGATTTCATTTAAGGTTATAACAATTGTTTCTATCATTGTCGGCATGGCCAGAAGAGCGGTGTGGTCAGGGGAAGGGGAAATGGGGCTTATGTGGAGGCGGGGCTGTTAGAAAGACAATTGTACTTACCAATTTTCTGCAGTAAATTCATTTTATCCGATGTGGTGTTATTGGTGTTGTTCTTCCTTTTGCATTGATTAGGTTTGGCCAGGGCCAGGGGCCCGCGCCCGAGCCAGTTCCTCCTCCACTGGCGCTGGGGACTGCAGTTGTAGCTGTAGCCGGAGATGTAGTTGCACTTTTAATGTTACGGCGGAGACGGAGGCTGGATGAGCCTTACCGTTGCCGTGTCCGTTCTTCTTCTGCTTCTCTGCAGCCGCCGCACACGAAATTTGTACCCACACATACACATTCACATGGAGGCAATGGCATACGCTTGCTCGCTCTCGCTCTCACTCTCACTCTATCTGTCCCGTAGCCGCGACGCTCTTCTGTTTACGATCCTATTCTATCTATATCTGCGTGTATAATCAACGTTATCAAAGTGCGAGGGGCCGCACTGATGCCTCCTCGTTGTTTCTCGCGCACAGCGTTAACATTGCAATCAAGTTAATTCAATTTGATTTAATCAAAAAAATATACAAAAAAAATAACAATACAGGCAGCGCTGTCTGTCCTCTAGAGGTGTTAAGCCTTCGAGGGCACTATCGATAGTATCGATATTTTACTGCTAGCCTCTAATATCGACGGTTTTGAGACTATCATGATAGTATCGAGCTACGGTCGTTGCGCTTTTGATATGGTTGGATTGGCTGGCTATAAAATATGATGACAAATTTGTAAACAAATCCACAGGTGACATTTAATTTTTACAATGGACAAGTTCCTAACAGGTTTTAATCGTTTCTTAATAACTATTTGAGCCCGATACTATTACGATAGTATCGATTGTTTTTTTTAAAACATTCAACGTTGATATTCCGTTTAATATTACTAGCTAATTGGCCCTCTCAGCCCTAAACAAATAATTTTATCCGATAGATACATAAATTTTGTTCAGGATTGGCTAGTTTTTAGAAGTCCTTTTTATTGGATTATTTACATAAAAAGGTTCAAACAAAAACGTCAGTGTTGGTGGTCAACCAAAATTTCTTCTATGCGTATGTACTTTTGTATACCTTATTTGCACATGTTTTGTGGTTTATATATACATTTATCCCGGCTTTGGTACCTATTATTGGAACCCGTGAGCTGCAAAATTTCGTAAATATATTTAAAACACAAGACTGAGTAGTTTCTGCATTAATTGGAGCCTGAAATGACAAACAATATCTCATGTCCATAATATCCATTTTCACAAAGGTATGCAGATTGTTGCTCATTCCGTGCCAAAGTTGCACAACAATGCTCATCAATAATAAATATTTTCTTTTGTACACAAAAAATTCTTTTCGATATAAAATCCGTTACAAAAGTAACGGTTTACCTTTCGCGTTTTCAACTTTCAGCCAATCAAATCGTTCGAAATTTTCTGTAAGCATTTGGGGGGGTTTTCTGGGCAAAGTCCAAAAAAATGTTCGCGCGACCATGAAACAAGAAAATAATGCCGAATATTTTTCTTCACTAGTCCGCTGAGTACCAAAAAAATATCCATTGATAATATTTTAAATCATATCCTTAATAATAACGATGAAGACGCAACAATGAATCTTCATTCCTACGCAAAAAAATGGGGCTCACCTTTTTTACATGGTATCTACACGATAACTACACAATTGCTACATATTCTTGTAAATCTCGGAAGACACCTGACAAGGAAATTGTACGTTTCAAAATTTGTTCGCCGAAATGCTAATATAAATATAGTCGATTTAAAAAAATAAATATATTTCCAATCATATTCAAATTTTCGGTTTTTAATTATGTTCATGCTGAAATCAAACGCAATATGGTGCTGGATTTATTTATTTCTTCTTTTTCGTTGTTCAATGATTCAATATTTCGTGTATCGATCTTCAGAATCATCCAATTACAAAGAATTTGTTTCAGTTTTTGTTTCCATTTTTTTTGTGAAATCAAAATTTGATAAAATTTTATTTTCATTTGTATATAAAGTTCATAGTCTTAATTATAGTAACTGTGTTTAGCATATTCCTGTCATGAGTGGTAAGCTCAGAAGCTATTCTTTATCTGATCGGTAACTTATATCTGTATTTAGGGATAATTATAATAGAATATGCATGAATGCAAATATAAAGTGTATGAAAGTAAAGGCGATATCTCTTACAGATCGTATAAAGCCGAGTCTGACAGATCGGAATCATCCGAATCATTCTCCACAGAATCTTCTTCCGTAGTCGAATCAACTTTGGCCCACACCTGGCGCAGGTGGCGCTCCCACAGAAGCAGGCCCATGGGTGAGGGCGGCTCCTTGGCTCGCTCTACGTCGTATGACAACCAATGGGAATGCTGCTGCGTGTGCAGGGAGTTGAGAAGAGTTGGCCAGTAGAACAGGGAGCCAACTTTTGACAGCTTGACGTGCAGAAAGTAGCCGTGCAGCTTCTCCGAGGCGATCCTCACCTCACCCAGAAGATTCATGAAGCACCTCTGGGGGGGCGAGGTCTCTGCCACAAAATACGAGAGAAAGCTGCCCCGAACGAACAGTTCATACTCCGGCACCTTCTGCTCGAAAATGAGTTCGATTTGGCGAAGGGTCTGGTGCCATTTGACCATAGGCCAGGCCACTGCTCCACCAAGTGTCGTGGCACACTGCAGGGCTTTCATCGTTTGATCCTTCGATGGCTCTTGTACCGATGTTCCAGGTGAGGCATCAGTGAGGCAAAGAATTGGACTCGATTCTGTGCAGATTGTTGCGGCAGTTTCTGTTGTAGGCATTGAATCCAATTCATCGCCGCCTACAACGCTTTCCAGGAATCGACGGGTTTCTGCATAGCGCGAAGAATTCTCGCTGGCTAACTCTACCCTTAGCATCTCGAAAAACCTCCGCTGTGATCCGTCCAGAGTTGGATCAACCGTTCCGGCAATACTCTGGCCATCGGCTTCCTCCATTGTGCTGCTACTGCCTTCCATTGTGTCGTTGTACTTTCCATTAGCTAATGCCAATTTTATCTGAACTTTTTTGCTGTCTGGAGTTGGATCAACCGTTGGGGGATTACTCTGGGAGTCGGCTTTCCCCTGACCTTTCTTCTGCTCTTCCAATGTGCTGCTACTGGCTTCCATTGCGCCGTTGTCCTTTCCATCAGCGAATGCTTCTTTCACCTGAGCTTCCTTCCTATGGGTTTTCGTAACTTGGTTCTGTATCTGAGGCTTGTCTTTTTCTCTGATTGAAGCAAAGCCTCTGCAGGTAAGTGGAGCTGGCGGTCCCTGAGCGAGGCTTTTCGTCGCCAATTTGCCAAATTTTCGCGCGATCAATTCCTTTCTCAGCACAGATCTGTGCACACAAGTCCGCAGCGTAGGACACTCCTCGATCAAGACGATTTCCTTCACATAGACCACATCGAGCATGGAGAAATCCACGGTTATCTGAATGTGTTGTCCATCTTGCAGACCATAAAACGTGTCGTTCACCCACTTGATGGACTCCGGCGACCAGCTTGCCTCTCCTGTGGTAGGCTCCACACAGGACAGCTTCACATCCATGGCCAGCATGGGCAGACCAATAAAATTGGCATCGCACTTTAGAAGGTCCCAGGGCCTGATTTGCATCAGCTCCGTGCCGTGGTCCATCAACTGCACTGTCACCGATTGCTCTGCAGGAATGTCCATGACGCGGACGCGTTTGTAGAGCCCCTGCTGATGCACGAGGCAGACGTCGGAGACGCGGACTGGATGGTGTTGCTTGGGGTTCAATCCCACACTAAGCTCCACCGCCGCAATCCACCGACTGGCCGGAAATGGCGCCTCCACCCAGACCGAAGTGCCTTTCAGCATGTACTCGGTGGGCCAGAGGGCCATGTGAGCCGGGTCGTAGATCTTGCATGGCCTGCACCGCACGAGGGCCTCGGACTGCTGGCAGGGATTGCTCGAAAGCTGTACGTCCGCTTTGAGGAAGTGATGCCGCATGCTGCAGTGTCTCTGAGTGCATTCGCCCGTCTTCAGGAGATACAGACAGAAAGGAAGACTGTTTTCGCCCCTCGGCAGAAAGCAGGACATCTGCTCCGACAACTTGTCCGTGGAGAGGCCATGGAGTTTGAGGAACCTCACCAAAGAGGGTCCATATTGGGTGTTGCTCTCGTCCAGCATTACATGGGAAGCGATGGAGGAGGGCTGGGTCAGTGGCTCGGCCAAACGGTTCTGCACGCAATCTTCCATCACATGGAAACGCTGGGCAAACTTCTTCCACGATTCGGGTAGGCTAAAGTGGACGAGTAGCTCTTTGTTCCGCTCCCGCAGATGCAGCTGATTTTCGTCGTAGACCAGCAGCAGTTGGTGTGGTTCCTCCAATTAGAAATCAATGGGTCAATTCGTAAGTTAATAAAAGTGTTCCAGGACAACTCACCTGCGCCAGGTCTTTCGAGATGATCACGCACTGATGTCCAGCTGCGACCAGAACTTTTCTCAATTGCACCATCTCCTCTTGAGTGTTGCAGAATATGATTGTTCGCTTCTGTGGCGGCGTCTGGGAGGCTAGGAATTGTAAGAGCTGTGCTGACTTCTTCTTCGATTGGTCCACATCCATCGTGAGCTTCACGCGCCCGTACATGGCTGCTTCAAGGAAGTCCCCAAAGATAAGCAGATTAGTGGTGCTCCATTTGAGATACTTCTGAAACGCTTGCTCATGCCAGCGCTGGGCCACTAGAACGAGCTGCATTTGCGGAAGGGGCAAGCGGCGCAAACGATTTATAACTTCGTTCAGGAGATGCGGAGCCGCCTGCTGCATGCGATCGTAGTCGTCCAAGACTATGTGCTTCAGTCGCGCTGGCTCGAAGAGGGCTAGGCCCTTGCGTTTATAGTCCATCAGGGCATTAAGATTCGAGAGTGTGGCCACAAGGATGCCGCACGAGCCGAGTAGCATGGTGACCACTTCGGGCTCGGAATGGTCGTGGGTGTTAACCACTTTGAAAAATTGAGTTTCGAAGTTCTGCATCAGAAATGAGCAGTGCTTTGACAGAACCTTGGCGTTGTCCGAGGATTCGGTTACCAGTATGGCCAGTGGCCCCTTCTTCTTAAAGCTTTCCCCATCCGCTTTCATGGCGCGCATCACCAAGGAGCAGAGTGCAGGAAGATAGCACCAGGAGCGACCTGTGCCCGAGGCATTCACCAGCAGCAGGGAGTTTCCCTTCATGAGGTGGGGCCAGGCAATGCACTGCATGGACAAAGGAGTCTGGTGGTTGAGCTTCTGCAAGGCAATTTCAATCTCCTTCCCGAGCGATGCCTCGCTCATGTTGCAGACAACATCCACTGACACTGATCTACTGCTGTGGGTCAGCACCCTGTTGGCCAGTGAGATGTTTATCCTCTGAAATAGTTTTGGCATGGCTCCGTCGACTTTCCCAGCAGTTGCATCTTCCTTGAACAGAATACTTTTGACCGTGTCTCGTGCTGCAGATGAGGAAGCTCTAGCGACTTTCCCAGCAGTTGCATCCCCCTGGAATAGGATGCGCTTGAGCGTGTGCTGTGCTGCAGAGGAGGAAGACAAGAGACTATTTCTTGGCTCAGATGGTTCGCTCCGTTGGTTATTCGTATTGATATTGATCGTTTCCTGACCAGCCAACAATCCAGAATATCCGCTAGGAGAGCATTCACTCATCGAGGGACGACTCGTCAGCTTAAGCTCTCTCAATTGATCTGCCAGGCTGCCATTGCTGGGTTTTGCGCAGGCCTCCAATTGATTTCTCCTTTCGACGTTCTCCTCTACGTTTTCCTTTTTGCTTGAGCCTCCGCTGAGAGCCGTTTGGACAGAGGTGTCGCCTGAACCGCTGACCTTGCTTAGACGCCGCGCCGCATCCGGTATTGGCGGTTCACTACGCAGCTGGAGAAGTCTCTCCAGCTTCATGGGATCCTTTGAGGGGCAGGGCGGACTGCGTCTTTTTGGGTAGTTTTGATGGCATGTTGAAAGTTGTCTGAATGGGTTCCTCTCCACACGGACTTCCGGCTTGGACGGGGCCTTGGAGCAGTCAATGCGATTCTGTTCGATGGCCAAGGGTATGGCGGACGCCACTAGCTGGATTATTTTTGTGGCACGCAAACCTGCCTTGAGCTCCACGTCGTTGATATCCGCCAAGTCAAAGGACAAGGGATCGAGGTAGGGAGGCATGCTGCAGCTCTTCTCCCTGCGTCCATGTCGTCGCTCCTCCAGAAAGACGACTGCATCCACAGCTGGGCCGCTTTGGCCGTTCGACTTTATCCACAATATTCCGAAGTTCTCGTTCATGGGCCCCTGATATCTAATGTCGAGGGACAACATGTTGGCCTCCTCCAGCTTTTGCCCGAAGACGCTCAGTGCAGCCTTCGTCCATGTGCTGCCATTATAGGGGGCAATGAACGCCACTCCTCCCATTTGAACATCATAAAATTTCTTGTTTAAATTTCCTGGCAGCAGCCATAGATCTTTGGCTGTGCAATTGATGGTAAAGCCATAGTCCAGGGCAAACACCAGATACTCCTCCTCCTTGCGCTTCCGAATGACGCCGCGGAGCATCTTCGGAGGACTACACAGCATGTACCGCACAATCACCTCCACATACTCACAGTAGGACGGTCGCTGGTTCCCGGGGCTGCAGCGCTCGACCAGTTGCAGCTCCATTTGTCGCACCAGCGCACTGCAAGCCTCGATATCCTTGGCAGCAATGTACCAGAACTGTTGAGGGCTAACATAGTGAGTGATCATGATCCGATTGCCCTGGCAATCCTCCGGTTTGTCTGCAAATTGTTGAAAGTTTTCTTTAATTAACTATTATTACAAATTCATCTTAAGCATAAACCGCGAATACATTTCCGGAGTACTAGCGTACTTTTCGCTATTACTTTCAGCGTGGGGGAAATTTCAGCAGTTGCGAAACTTTTCTCTTTTCTCTATATCAGAGTATGGGAGTAATATCGCTGCACGGAAAGTAACAGCAAAGGAAAACAGAAAGTGTTAGCACTGCAGTGGCAGTTGCATCCTCTGAATAGCAGAAATAGGCAAACTTCTGCCTAAGCCGCAACTAAGGCGCCCCGAGGTGCTGAGGTAAATTTTTAAACAGTCCACAGGATATGCAAAGAGGTTGATCAGCAACCGTCGAGGGTTCGGTGTGGAACATCAATTAAACAAGTCCATTCAGGCGCGAATCCACAGAAAACTTGCTAATATACCGAGGAAAAAGTGAAATTTAACTCACGTAAATATGGCGTCAGATCGTTGCCGTTAAACATACTGTTAGGTTAGATTAAATCAGCGTTGAAAAACTGCAACGAAAAATTCCAATAAGAAATGAATAGCAATTGAATGAAATTGATTTAATTGTACCCTTCAAAGATACGACGACAAATATTGTGGACACGAGTGGATCCCGCTGCGTTGCAAATCCAAATGGAGAACTGAAACGCCAGAACGACTGGAAGTGTTTGTTTCCAATGTTCATATTCAAGCTACGAAAAAAACACAGAGCCGGCACGAACAAACACACACACAAAAAAGCATTGGCATGTAACGGGAGAACGTTGTTGAAGAGTCAGCGGTTTAACGTAAAGTAAACAAACTCCGAGACAAGCAGAAAAGCGGCACTTTTTTCACATACATCGCATATGTATGTATGAAGTTTTTAGCTATAAACAAATCACGATTTATGTTACTTGAATAAGTGCATAGTAAGCATAAGGCACTCGCACACTTTGGTCTTCCGCCTTCCGAGGAAATCCAAATTTGGTCATTTTATAAGTTTATAGCGCACTCTCCTCTCCACAGATCAGAATTTTCTTGTTAAGTCCAGTATACAATGGAGATCGTATATGTATCATGATGTATATATGTATGTATAATTTACATACATATATGTATGAAGTATGTATGTATCGGGGAGTCAATCGTTTGACCATTGTATCCTCAAATATGATTATAGTCTAAAAAATAAAATCTTGAATCTAGGAAGGTACATATGTATGTACATAGATAGTATAAAGTTGAATTTGTTCATTCAAGAGAAATAATAATATTGTATGTACATGGTACAATTTTAAATTAGTCATTCCCATTCGCTCAGAAGTCGAGAAATAGAAAATGATTTCCAAATTGATGGCGCGATTGATACTAAAATCGGTATGGACATGGACATCGAACATAACGATAACGATAAAAAATACCACGATTCAATCATTGAAACTTTGAATTGCGACGCAAGGATAAGGGTATCAGGTGTGACGTATGACGTCACTAAGTCCGAAGCTTTCGAGGATAAAACCCACCTCACCACATAATTCACCGTGGGCAATTTTATTTCAAATTTTAACCAATTGAATTCGGGGACCTTAGCGAATTAAAACGAATCACATTCGCGCTCCCACGGTACATTTAGTCCTTCTGGGCCAGGGGTAGGTCCTAACGAGGCCCTTAAAAAGAGTTTGGCCATTTTAATACTGGGGCCATACCTTGCCATGACCCAGTCAAAAGAGAGCACTCAAAACGCTCTCTCCCGACTCATTTCTGCGCTAATAGAGTGAGCCCAAAAGTACCCCAGAAATATACCGTAAATATACTGACAGTTGCGTTCATATTCCTTTTGATATTCGATTTAATATACCATTCAGCCAAAAAATAAATATCATTATTTACCATTAAAAAACCATTGAAACCTTTTAGGAACTTGTCCATTGTAAAAATTAGATGCCACCTGTCGATTCGTTTACAAATGTGTCTTCGTATTTTATAGCAGCCAATCCAAACATATTAAAAGCGCAACGACCGTAGCTCGATACTATCATGATAGTCTCAAAACCGTCGATATTAGAGGCTAGCAGTAAAATATCGATACTATCGATAGTGCCCTCGAAGGTTTGACACCTCTAATGTGATATTTATTTGGCCAAAGTGAAAAGTTTTTGGTAATTAATCTGTTACAGATCCTGTTTTTTTTTATATATACTTCTGGTGTGTGTTTGCACCATGAGTGTGTGTGGTTAATGTGTTTGTATGTGTGTGTGCAAAGTTGCTCCTTTGTTTGCTTTGCTCCGTAAAAAAACGGCGTCGGCTTCGCGCAGTTCTTGTTGTTTTTTGTAGTTTTTGTCATTGTCATTGCCGCTGCCGGCGCCAGGGTGTGTGCCGCAAAGAGGAAAAACAAAGGCCTCCTCTACATCCGTTTTTTGCGTGCGTGTGTGTGTGTGTGTGTGTGTGTCGATAATTAATTGCACGCAAGTTGCAGCAACTAGAAAGTTGCATTATTTCAAAAGCCTGTCACGGAAAATGTCAATAAATGCAAGATGCAAGAACAACAAAAATCAACCACCAGTAGAGAGAGGGTGTGCGTGTGAGAAGAGAAGAGCAAAAAAGAACAGTAAAACAGTAGCAAAAAAAGTTCGCGCTTGCCGGTTTATGTCCATTAGCCCAGCCCCAGCCACGGCCCGTCAGCCACCCCCAGCCAAGCAGCAGCAGCACACACCCACAGCGAGAAAGAGAGAAAGACAGTGTCGCTTGAGAGTAGGGGGAGACACCCATATTCCTTGCACCCTTTGCACACGCTGCACAGCATAGCCCAGCGCACACAAGATGCCGCTCCCTCTCTCCCTTTTTATGCTCTCTTCTCGTATGCATGCTCTCCCACGCCGGATAGACCGGATCCCGTTAATATTGAGCTGTGATGGTGGAGAGTAGAGATGGCAGCAGCAGCAGCAGCAGGCTCTCCTCCTGATTGCACTTGTCGTCTCGGTCTCGGTATATCTGCAACCCGCTGGTTGGCGCATTTCATTTTTCTTTCGTTTTTCTAAATCACTTGACCCCATTACCTGGTAGCAAACCCAATACCTGATTCACTTGGCTGTTGCTGCTGGTGCTTCCAGTCGCCTCTGCTGCTTCTGCGGCGGCTGAGGCTGCCTGGCTAGCCTGGTGGTCATTTGTTTTGCCGCTTTCTAACGGACCAGTTGAATTGGCGCACGCGTCGTCTGCCTTCCGTTTGTTAGTCTCCTCTCTATCTATATATCTCTCTCTCTCTCTCTCTCTGTGTTGGTCACCTCCCAACCCCCCCTGGATGACTGGCTGCACTTGGGAAATTATCCATCCACTGACGCTGCGTTTGCTGCGCTGGAAGAAGAGGAGAAAAAGTGGTTTGCTTTGCTCTCCTCTGCGCGTGTGTTTGTGTGTGTGAGCAAGTGTGACAAACTCTCCAATACTCCAACCCCCTGTCGTCAAGGGTCCATCAACTGTGCGTAGAATGCTGCCTGTCTGTCGAGGAAATTTCCATGACAACCGGTGATCGGTGATATATGTATACTATATATGCACTCATATGTAGGTGTGGCTCCTTCATGCAACATATATATATGTATACATACTTACATATATCCAGTGCATTTTAAGGGGGTTGGGTAGGGTATACAAGTGTCGATTCTCCCCCTCACATTTCCTGTTATACAAACAAATATTGCATACAGCAAAAGCAGCAAAATGTACATGTGTGAGTGTGAGTGTGTGTGGTGTTGCTTATCCGGCTTTTTGTGGAACATCTTTGGATATTGTCGAACGGATGGATGGATATATTGGCTGGCATTGAAGCGATTCTTCTGAATCTTCTGCTCCTCGCACTTGCTGCAAACGCAGGTCGCCTTTAGCTTGCTTTCTCTTTTCAATCGGCTGCAGCAGCATAAGCAGCAGCAGGGGGAGTGGTTGTGGGGGAAGAATTTGCAACGGACACCGTTCCAATTTCATTCCAATGTTTTCCAGTGTGTGTGGTTTGTGTGTGTGCTTGTGTTTGATGGCAGTGCAAGTGCCGTGCCGCGCCGTGCCGCGAATCGCCTTATCAAAAAGCTGGTCTGTTTCTTTTTCTGTTTCTGGCCTTATCGAGTGACTCATGGGAGAGCGGCGGCGGCGGTGGCGACAATAAAAAAAACAGGCATTTGCTTGGAGACCAGGAACTACTAGCCATAGATATATATGTTATATTATACAAGTGCCCGAAAACAGATGTGTGATTGTGCCTGAAACTCTTTTATACGCCTGCACTTTTCCAGACACGCACAGAGCCAGCGACAGACGGGAGCTGAACAGACCAACAGACCTGAACCCACCCCCACTCTAGCGATCCAGCGAAAGACACTCTCATTCAGGCACATCGGATTGCTTTCCATTCGAGCAACAGCCACATCCTCAGCCTCATTACAACAGAATGGCCTGGCGCTTCAAGGCTTCCAAATATAAAAATGCCGCGCCCATTGTCCCCAAAGCGGAGGCATGCGTCCGCGAGATTTGTGTGGGTAGCTATCAGACGTATGGCAACAATATCTCCGCCTCGGCCGCCTTCATGGCCTTCAATTGGGAGCATACCGGATCGAGTGTGGCCGTCCTGCCACTGGACGATTGCGGGCGCAAGAGCAAGACAATGCCGCTGCTGCATGGGCACACGGACACAGTGACAGACCTAAAGTTTTCGCCATTCCATGACGGCCTGTTGGCCACCGCATCGCAGGATTGCCTGGTACGTATTTCATCCTCCATTCGTCCTTGCTTTTCACTATTTTTATGCAATTGCTCTTCTCTTTGTTTGGCAGGTGAAAATCTGGCATATACCAGAAAAGGGCCTGGAGCAGTCGCTCTCCGATCCGGAGGCCGTTTTCTCACACAAACAGCGACGCGTGGAGACGGTGGGCTTCCATCCGACGGCCGATGGTATGATGTACTCGACAGCGGCCGGTTGTGTGGCCTTGTTCGATCTGAGGAGCCAAAAGGAGATATTCTGTGAGTGCCTTTGTCAAGCCCAGTGCTGGACGAACGACGTCTAATCGGGTTCACCTTTTTCACTCACACAGCCAACAATGAACATCCCGAGGTGATACAGTCGGCCAGTTGGCGCGAGGATGGCACTGTCCTGGCCACCAGCTGCAAGGACAAGTGTGTGCGAATCTTTGATCCACGTGCCGCCGGCTCACCCATCCAAATGCTGGCTGAATCGCATCAGAGCATCAAGGATTCGCGAGTTGTCTGGCTGGGTGGACAGTCGCGCATCCTTACCACCGGCTTTGATGCGGCTCGCCTGCGGCAGGTTATCATCCGGGATATCCGTAACTTTGGCACACCCGAAAAGACCCTCGAGTTGGACTGCTCGACGGGCATACTGATGCCACTGTTTGACCCCGACACGAACATGCTCTTCCTTGCCGGTAAGGGGGACACGACCATCAACTATCTGGAGATCACAGACAAGGATCCCTATCTGATCGAGGGACTGCGTCACACCGGCGAACAGACAAAGGGCGCCTGTCTGGTCCCCAAGCGGGCATTGAAGGTGATGGAGGCGGAGGTGAATCGCGTACTTCAACTGACATCAAACATGGTCATACCCATTATGTACCAAGTGCCCAGAAAGGTTAGCGATGCCCATACCGAGCCGCCGCATGAGATCGATTCAAACTCTGGGTTTCCCTTTCCTCTCCTCTCCTCTAGACCTATCGCGATTTCCATGCTGATCTCTATCCGGAGACCACGGGCTACAAAACGGAACTGATTGCCAGCGAGTGGTTGAATGGCAGCAATCAGGCGGTGCCCAAAATGAATCTGGATCCGGCAAAGCGGGAGCTTGGCGACGAACCGATAATCGTAAGTGCGGGGTAGAGCAGGACGGGGGCCCGTATTGAGGAATAGGGAATTTCTACACAGATTAGATGGGCAGGAGGGGCTGTCTATAGGTGGTTCTATTCGATCTTTGATCTCTAATCACCGTTTTCCTGGCCATCAACGCAGATCCATCGCGGCAATTTAAGCGATTTTGTCAAAAATCTGGAGAACCAGCAGGCCAATGGCCAAGGAAAGGGCACGGCCACAGGCCAGAAGATCCAGACACAGAATCAGAATCAGACACAGACCTCAAACCAGAATCAGTTGTCGTCGGCCAAGCGCAACGACAACGAGCACTTTGTGATGCTGAACAAGGGGAACAATTTTGAAGAGAAGAACGGCAACGACAACAGCAACAGCAACCAGAACGGAGCCGGTCAGAAAAAGAGCTGCTCGCAGTCGCAGTCACAGCCGGACGGGGAATGCAGCGAGCTAATACGCAAATTTGAGGCCAAGTACAAAATCGATACCGATAAGGATGTACGTGCTGCGGGGGGCGGGGCCCACGATGATGAAAAGGAGTCGCCCACCGAACATTCGGCGGGCAGCAGCGAAGAGGCCTCCGCCAGCTCGTCGGGTGCTCTGGACACGCATTCAGCCAGTGGCAGCAACTCACCGCCCAAGCCAATGCCGCGCACATCGCGCAACAATTCGCTACCAGAGGCCAGCGATTCGGCCGGCGAGAGTAGCAGCACCACAACCACACCACGGCCCAGGCCACGTACAACGGCAGCGACTGCCTATAAGGTGCCCCCATCCATCCACTGATCAACGTTTTGGCTGTTGTCTCTCGTAGTGGTTTTTGTAGCGTTGTTTTTGATATGTTTAAATCGTTTCTTTTTCATTTAGATGGATTTTGTTTCGATATCGATTTTTTTCAATCATTTTATTGATTATTTTTATTGATATCGGTTTAAATATTCACATTTTCATCGATTGAATTGAATGATTATTTTGTATTGATATCAATTTTATTTTATTTTCATTGATATTGATTGAATTAATGATTCTCGTCGATAACGATTTAAGTTCATGATTTTTTCTTTGACAACGATTTCATTTACGATTTGTATCGTTTTTAGATTTATTTTTGACATGGAGACTATGCTTCACTATTGTTCGATGGCATTCTATTGTTGTTTTTATTGCCTCCGAATATTTTGATTTTCGTCACAGTTTTGTAAACATTTTGCACAATTTTCAGTTTTTATCGATTCGAAAATTGATGTCGTTATCGTTGCTAAAAGTTTTTTATTTATCTCAAGTTGAATTTTTTGTTGCCTTAGAAAGAGTTTTCGAAGCATTTCACCTTTTGAGTTGCACCATTTTTGTTGGTTGGTTTTTTAGTTAATTCTCGTTTAAATTGAGTGTAAAAATATGATTTTTGAGCGGCACTAATTTTATTTTATTTTTACTGCATTTCTTGTGCTAGATTTGCATTGACTAAAAACTATATTTTTGCGCACACACACCACACACAGCCTCGTTTGGGACCGAAGCCCTTCTCGAGCACCACAGGCGATGTGTCCTTCGACAAGGTGTTTGCCGTGCCCCTTGCACCTGGCTCCCATGAGAATATCTCGAACGTTGGCCAGGAGAGCGTAAGCAGCGGAGGCGTTGAGCCAGCAGCAGCCCTAACTCCCGTACAGGCGTCAGCCAAGCCGGATCTCATTGTGGAAATTGAAATCAAAAGTGAGTGGTAACCAAAATCATAAAAAGGGATCACAGATGTGTTTAACCTCAACTTTCTGTATCTTGGTATGTTTCGCAGAGAAAAACGAACGGGAAACGATTGCATCCGCCGGCAATGGAGTGCAAAAGTCACTAACTACATCGGAGCGCCGCAAGGTAAGCATCTCTCCAAAGAGTCTGTCTCTCTCGCTCTCTCTGTCTGTCTCTGCTGTAGTCCTTGCACTAACGTTTGATCCATTATCTGTGTGTCAGTAATCCGTAATCTGTAATCTGCTCTCTTCTGACATCTCTTACATGCCTGTGCCACAACAAAATTCGTCTTATCTCGTGCCTAACATTCTTTGATACGCATCCTGACTACTTACTAACCTCCCAAAAAACAACTCCAAAACAACCTCCTCTGTCTACTACAACTTCCAACCAACAACCAACAACCACGACCACAACCACAACAACAACAACAACTACTGGAACCACTGTAGTCCTCGGCTGACGATGATGAATCATCCGATAAGGTCTGCTAGGGGGGATCACCACCCGATTCCCATCGATTGCGCTAGCCAGCATTAATCACACTTTATCTCTATATCGTTTCCCACATCTAGATTTTCGAACAAAACTCCGAGTCGTCGGAGAACTCAACGGAGGGCGAGGATCGCACCGATGCAGATCTGCGGCGCTTCTCCTCGGCCCGGAGCAGCATTGCCGAGCGTCGACGTCTCTATGAGAATCGCTCCAAGAGTCAGGTGGACGAGAAGGCCCAGTCGCCAGTGCCATTGTAAGTGTGGGCTTTGTAAGAGATTCCCGCAAAACATTTTTACAAACCTTATTCCCTTCTGCAGGCGTCGCGAACACTCCAAGCTTGAGCCGCTGAAGCAGCAACAGCAGCAGCAACAGAGCAACGTTATTGGGGGCACTTGCATCGACAGCAAGAGGATCTCGGTGCCGGAGGGAAAGCTCCTCGAAGAACATCGTCAGCAACGGGGCAACAATGGAGCCGCCAATGCCGCTGGACTCAAGAAATCCGCCACGGAGGCTGCCTTCAGTGCCGCCTCGACCAAACGCACCTCGACCGTTTTCGGCAAGGTGTCCAAATTCCGGCACCTGAAGGGCACGCCCGGCCACAAGTCCACACACATCGAGAACTTGCGCAACTTGAGCCGCCAGATACCGGGCGAATGCAATGGCTTCCATGCCAATCACGAACGTGTGGCGGTGCCGCTTTCGGGGCCCGGCGGCAAGATAGCCATCTTTGAGCTGAGTCGCCCGGGCCGTCTGCCCGACGGTGTTATTCCCTCGCTGGTGAATGGCAGCAACATTATGGACTTCCAGTGGGATCCGTTCGATGCCCAGCGCCTGGCCGTCGCCTGTGACGATGGCATTGTCAAGCTGTGGCACATAGCCGAGGGCGGCCTCAGTGAGCCAACAAATACGCCCGCCGGCGAACTGACCGCCCACCTCGACAAGATCTACTTCATCCGCTTCCACCCGCTGGCCGCCGACGTTCTGCTGACCGCCAGCTACGACATGACCATCAAGCTCTGGGACTTGCGCACCATGACCGAGAAATGCTCGCTATCGGGCCACTCGGATCAGATATTCGACTTTGCCTGGAGCCCATGCGGCCGCCTGGGGGCCACCGTCTGCAAGGATGGCAAAATACGCGTCTACAATCCACGCAAATCGGAGATGCCCATACGCGAGGGCAACGGACCCGTGGGCACCCGAGGGGCACGCATCACCTGGGCCGTCGAGGGACAATATATTGTCTGCACTGGATTCGATAAGTACGATATGTTACCCCAGTATTTTTTCTGCTACGCTTCTCCTAGTAACCGACCATTTGCAGTATCCGGAAACAAGTTTTTTCTTAGTTTCTCATCTTCTTTTCGGTTATTTACTTACCAGCAATATTTTAGTATGTCCAGTATTTTACTTGTGCCCTTAAAAAGAGACGCTGACAGGGCCCAGACATTTTCTAATGCAAACATGATCTACGTACATATTTAGAATGCGATCTTAATGTCTTTTCTTAATTTAAATCTGCAGTGGAACAAATACTTTTCCTAAATCCCCTCTCCTTATATTAATTTGTATTCCTTCCAAACATTTTACAGGGTCTCGGAGCGACAGATCAGCGTGTACAATGCCCAAAAATTGACGGCACCTCTGAACACGGCCAGTCTGGATGTGTCGCCATCGATACTGATTCCGTTCTACGACGAGGATAGCTCCACACTGTTCGTCACGGGCAAGGGCGATTCGACCATCTATTGCTATGAGATCACCGACGAGGAGCCGTACATATGCCCGCTGTCGCATCATCGTTGCACATCGCTTCACCAGGGCCTCAGCTTCCTCACCAAGAACCACTGCGATGTGGCCAGCGTGGAATTCTCCAAAGCCTACAGGCTGACCAACACAACCATCGAGCCGCTCAGCTTCACAGTGCCACGGATCAAGGTACGTGGAAGAGTCCAGCCTGTGGCCAACCAGAGTCCTCATTCGCGCGTGTGTGTGTGATTTTTTTCAGAGCGAACTGTTCCAAGACGACCTCTTTCCACCTACGCGCATCACCTGGAGCGCCACACTCAGTGCCGATGATTGGTTTGCCAGCAACAATGACAAGGCGGCACCCAAAATCAGTCTCAAGCCCGAGGGCATGGAGACCCGTGAGTAGACCATCTTGCTTCTTTTTTTCGCTGCGCCCTGCTCTTAACTGTCGCGACTGTTCTCTCCTGTGTTGCAGTTTCTTCCATACAACAAGTGCCAGTGCAGCATGTAAAGAAATCGTTAGAGCAGCACGCTCAATTTGGCCAAAAGTCCGAGTACGAGATTAACAAACAGCAAGAGGTATAAGCCACATAGCCCCACGACAAAATATTATTCGGATTGATTAAGTGAATTATTATGTATGTAATGCAGATCCAGAAATCCGTGAGTGCACGCATGGAGTATACCACAAAACTGGAGCAGGACGATATGGAGGGTGTGGACGAGAACGAGTGGCAGGAGTAGCAGCAACAGAAACAGCCACAGCGACAGACACGAATTTGGGAGTAATTTTACTATAAATATTGACAGGACACAGCAACAGCAAAAATTACATACATATATATGTATATGTATAATATAATAATATATATATATATTTATATAGAACTCTCTCGTAGACAAGCCGAAAGCTAAACAAAAAAAAAAAATCTAATCCATAAACATGGCCATAAAAAGGTCCTCCAATCCGTGCAGTATATACATTTGTATGTTGTAAAAGGGGAGGAAAGGTTAGACTGTTCCGTACCCTTGGGTTTCCATTCCCTTTTCCTCATCATTCATCCCTTCACCACGCCCTGCAGTTGCTCAAGAATTGCCAAATTACTGATCGTAAGCAATGTTTTTGTTCGGTTCGGTTCGTTTCGTTTATTTTTGTTTGTTTAAATTACACAGATTATTTGTAATTATGAGTGTTTATTTTGTATGTGTACGTGTGCTACAATATTTAAGTAGTTAGTCCAAAATTAGTTTAGCCTGTTTAAATGACTTACATGACTTATATAATTGATAATCATTTTCGCTTAATGGAATCCCTCCCGAGTTCTCGCGTCCTTAAGTTTTTGTGTATATGTTTTGTTTTTTTTTTTTATGTGGCCATATACTAATGTATTTTTATAAGGACTCTTCGAGTATACCCCTCTCGCTCTGTTTTCTTTTCTCTCTCTCTCTCTCATTCTTTGTCATGTGTATGTGTGTGCGTGCGAACGAGAGGGTCTGACTGTCTCTTTCTTTGTCATTTTCTGTCTAGTCTTTGCTCCATCGATACTCCCTAAACCATATCCCCCACACAGCCCCCCAACAAAAATACAACATATAGACTGTAACTGTAATAATTGCTGATAAAGATATAATGATTATTGATAATTGATACGTTTCATATGCGTAAAGACAATTAATTTAAAACAAAAATGCAAAAGAGAGTAAGCGAAACAAAAAATGACAAAATCAAATCAAACATTTGCAACCAGAGAATCAAAGAAAAGGATAAAAAAAACTCGAAAATTGTACGATTCCAAAATGTATTAATAACGAAAAGACTTGAACAACAGATGAGCCAGCTAGATACTACACAGATATTATATAAACATATATATATATAATATGTATAAATCTGGCCCATCTCCCTCCCATAGCTTCACAAACAAACAAAAACAAAGAAAGAAAAAAACGAGTTGCCATAAACATTTTGTGTGTATTATCCATCGGAGGGGTAGTAGAAAGGCAATAGAAATTTTTGTACTTGCAATAGAATATATATACTTATATACAAGCATATACATATACATATATATATATATATTGATATATATTTTGTATACCAATCGAAACTAAAAGGCCAACAACTTCCCCTCCCCCATCCCATGGCTGAAACAACGACTGAAAAACAAATAAACAACAGCAAACAAAACAATAGACAAGCGAACAGCAGAGAAAGACAAGATCTGAGCAGAGACATGCAGCAGACCAACATTAAATTCTCGGGTAATGAGCAATATTGTGGTAGCCGCCGCCTAGTGTGCTAACTGAAAAAGGTTCTATTATACAGCAAATTATACATACAATAGCTATAGGCATACACATATACTACTGCATACATATATACATGCGTCGCAAAGATATAAAGAACCCCTCAATGCTGAAACAATTCCAAATCGAAAGTCCAAGTTGCATTTAAAGTTGCATTTAAAATGCGTATAAAATCCTATGGAACGACTGAACAAATGACTCACAAAGTATTCAGACACACTGAACGAACATTCTGATCTCCGCCCCACCCCCCGCAGATGATGACTCTGGATTGGATCGTACCGGGAGGGGGGAAGCGGAGAGCACCATTTGATATGATTATAAATGATATTTTGTATTGAAAAACGGATGGGATATAAAGTAAACCTAAACCTAAGCCTAGATCCCCCTCCCCCATGCAAGCATTTTGTATTTATTAGCCATATTCGATTACGATAAACACACACACACTCACACACACATATTTACAAGCGTATATATATATATATATTTAGGAAACTTCTTTCGATTCTCTATGACTCTTTCTCTCTTATTTCTATTACTATTTATATCTATACAAAATATACAAATATAAAAAACATGAAGCGATATTTGATATGAGAATGAAGGATAATGAATGTCTCAAGTAGAAGTAGAAGACGACTCGAGAGCAGTGATTTTGGCAGGTTGAAGACGGTAGTAAGCAGCAGCAGCAGCAAAGTGAATCAGAATGAGAATGCAAAGTGCATAAAGGCAAATGCAAAGTGCGAATAAAAAGCATACACATTATTTATACAATTTATTTTACAGTATGATTATATAATATATCTCTAAAGCCCCTCAAAAGCCCCCAAACCCCTAGCAATAATTATAATATTAATAATACTAATGAAAGCAAAAATATATTTATGTCCCTAATTCAATAAAAAAAATTATAATATTAACTAAATATATATTATGAAGGCAAAAATATATTTATATGGAACCAACAAATTGCCCAAGGCTTTTTGAGTTTGGCAGCAGGGCAACAACAAAATACAACCCTTTTAGCAAAACTTCAGTCGATCGCACGTTATGTATGTTTTTCTTCACTTAAAATAATAAAGTGTATAAAGGATATTACGTAAATTCCCTATTGAATGCCAAAAGCTCAGCTCCGCATCGGCTCTTGGTCACATGGGACGCACCAAGGTTTCGTTTGGCCTGGGGGATGGGTTGCCAGGACAACTTCGTTCGTCTTTGCGCTTTGCGCCCCAAGGGACATCGAACAAACAAAAGTTTTCCACAGTCGTTGGAGCACATCAAAAGCAGCAGCAGTGAAGAAGTTTAATGCCAGACCATACAAAAATCAGTTGCATCGATGAAGTTCCTGCTGAAGAAATGCCTGAGGAAGAAGGCGCCGGAGATGAAGCCGGGTGCCATCCTGGATGCGGTCATCTCACAGTCCTCGGCGACGGCCTGCAAGTGCCTTCTGTACAAGCTGGCCGACTACAAGCGGGGTGAGTGCAAGAGTGCTCCATCGCAATGTGCGCAGACCTAGCCCATGTTGTGCTCTGCCCTGTTTCAGGCGGAGATCTGATTGATGCCATCAACTCGGGCGGCCTCATCGCCGTGGAGCAGCTGATCCGTGAACAGTTCGGTGTATTCATGTACAACGATGGCAAGGGGCAGGTGATCAATCGGGCGGAGTTCCTGCGCTGGAAGTACCGCGACCACACGGAGGTGACCATACCCATCGAGGCATCGCTCTCAATCCACGATCCGCTCGGAAAATGGGAGGACCACAAGGCCTGCTGGCAGATGCAGTACCGCGGCGCCCTCGGGGAGAGTCTGCTCCACGTGCTGATCATCTGCGACTCGAAGATCCACACCAAGCTGGCCCGCGTCCTGTTGCGCGTCTTCCCCAACCTGGCGCTGGACGTGATGGAGGGCGAGGAGTATCTGGGGGCCAGTGCCCTTCATCTGTCGATTGCCTACAGCAACAACGAGCTGGTGGCGGACCTCATCGAGGCGGGTGCGGATATCAATCAGCGGGCCATCGGCAGCTTCTTTCTGCCGCGCGACCAGCAGCGCATGAATCCCGCAAAGAGCACCGACTACGAGGGACTGGCCTACATGGGCGAATATCCGCTGGCATGGGCCGCCTGCTGTGCCAACGAGAGCGTCTACAATCTGCTGGTGGATTGCGGCGCCGATCCGGATGCCCAGGACTCGTTCGGCAACATGATACTGCACATGGTCGTTGTCTGCGACAAGCTGGACATGTTCGGCTATGCCCTGCGCCATCCAAAGACCCCCGCCAAGAATGGCATCGTCAATCAGACGGGTCTCACACCGCTCACACTCGCCTGCAAGCTGGGCCGGGCCGAGGTCTTCCGCGAAATGTTGGAGCTCTCGGCGCGCGAGTTTTGGCGCTACAGCAACATCACCTGCTCTGGCTATCCCCTGAATGCGCTGGATACCCTCCTGCCCGACGGCAGGACGAGTAAGTGGGCGCCAAAGGGCGACTAAGGGGACACCCAGCGACATTCCCTTCATTAATGATTCCCTGCCTCCCTCTGTAGATTGGAACTCCGCCCTGTTCATCATTCTGAATGGCACCAAGCCAGAGCACTTGGACATGCTGGACGGTGGAATCATTCAGCGTCTGCTTGAGGAGAAATGGAAGACCTTTGCCCAGAACCAGTTCCTCAAGCGTCTCCTCATCCTATCCACGCATCTGCTCTGCCTTTCCGTCTCCGTTTATCTGCGTCCCGCCCACGAGGGTGAGCCCGAGGCAGACTCCGACTCTGCTCTGGCTGCTTCAGCCGCCGCCGCTCTACAGAATCGAGAGCACCCAGCGGAAGCCAGCGATGACTATAATGCGCAGACGGTGGCCAGATATTGCGCGGAGCTGGCCACCATTGCGGGTGTCCTCAGCTATGTGGTCTTCCAGCAGGGCGATGAGATCAAGAACCAGGGACTGTCCGCATTCCTCAAGCAGCTGGTAGGTAGCCACATCCCATGAGCTGCTTCCACTTTGTTAGCCATCATTGCATTCCCTCCGACAGTCGCATGCCCCGGCCAAGGCCATCTTTCTGTTCTCGAATCTGCTGATCCTAGCCTGTATTCCGTTTCGCCTGATTGGCGACACCGACACCGAGGAGGCCATTCTGATCTTTGCGGTGCCCGGCTCCTGGTTTTTGCTGATGTTTTTTGCCGGGTGAGTGTGCCGGATAAATGGATAAATAAGATCCTCTTATTTATCATCTGTTGCTGTGATCAGTGCCATCCGTTTGACTGGGCCCTTTGTGACGATGATCTACTCTATGATCACCGGCGACATGTTCACCTTCGGCATCATCTACTGCATCGTTCTGTGTGGTTTCTCGCAGGCCTTCTACTTCCTCTACAAGGGGCATCCCCAGGTGCAGTCGACGATGTTCAATACGTACACCAGCACCTGGATGGCCCTCTTTCAGACCACTTTGGGTGACTACAATGTGAGTTACAGCCACCCCAAGCCATGCCACCCTCCACTTCATTCCTCCCTCATTTGTGCTCCTCTATCCAGTATCCAGATCTCAATCAGACCACATACCCGAATCTCTCAAAGACGGTGTTTGTGATCTTCATGATATTTGTGCCCATCCTGCTGCTGAACATGCTGATCGCCATGATGGGCAACACCTACGTGACGGTGATCGAGCAGTCCGAGAAGGAGTGGATGAAGCAATGGGCCAAGATCGTTGTCACCCTGGAGCGGGCCGTGCCGCAATCGGATGCCAAGGGCTACCTGGAGGCCTATTCCATACCGCTGGGGCCATCGGATGACTCCGGTTTCGAGGTGCGCGGCGTTATGGTCATCAAGAGCAAGAGCAAGACACGGGCCAAGCAGCGCAAGGGAGCCGTCTCCAATTGGAAGGTGAGCGGAGTGGAGGCGATGTCTGTTTTACTCTCTAAATTGAAATCCTTTTTATTGTTGGTGCACATGTAGCGCGTGGGACGTGTCACGCTTACGGCATTGAAGAAGCGCGGCATGACCGGGGAGGAGATGCGACGTCTCATGTGGGGACGCGCCTCCATCTCCAGCCCCGTGAAGGTGACCAAGCAGAAGCTCAAGGATCCGTACAACACCATGCACACGGACTCGGACTTCACCAATGCCATGGATATGCTCACCTTTGCCAACAATCCGGCATCCAGCAATGGCGTCCAGCTGCGCTCAACGGCATCCGTGGCCGGTGGAAAGGAGGCGGCGCCTATCGTCCCGGATCCCTTTCGGGAGCTGATCCTGATGTCGGACGAGCGGCCAGAGCCCCATGATCCCCATTACTTTGCGGGACTGCAGCAGCTGGCCAACAAGGCCTTCGATCTGGTCGAGCAGACAATGAAGACACAGCCGCAGACCGCAGGCAAGAACGTGGCCCCTGCACCCATAGCCACTCCGCTTCCAGTGGCTGCCACTGCTGCTGCAGTCACATCTTTGGCTCCTGCTGCTGCTCCTCCGGCAATGCCTGCTGTGGCCATGCCATTACCCATTACCACACTGGGCAATCTGTTCCAGGACCCCAAGGACGTTGTGGATCCCAAGAAGCTGGAGGAATTCATGGCCATGCTGGCCGAGGTGGAGACGGAGGAGAGCGACAGTGGGGGGCCCATTCTGGGCAAGCTCTCGCTGGCCAAGCGGACGCACAATGCCCTATCCAAGGCGGACATACGGCGGGAGCACGACCCGGTGGGCCTCGATGGCCACAGTCAGGGCCAGTTTCAGGCCATGTCCTCGGTCTGGGCACCGCCCGGACTGGACGTGAGCACGGTAAGGCATCCCAAAACGAGGATGGAGGGTTGGTGTGATTTTGGTGCTTCTTTTCATTGTCAGGGCTTTCACTTTGATGAGGCCGTCGCCGAGGAGGTGCTGACCATTGAGCAGGAGGCCGAGGTGGAGACGGAGGACGGCAATGGGGGCCAGGATAGCGAGGATTTGCCCACCACCGATGAGGTGCATGCCACCATGAAACAGTTCCATTTGCGCAAGTGCCAGCCGTCGCAGGATGAGGCCGCCCGTCGGGCCAAGAGTGCGCGCGTTCGGCGAAGGAATAAGTGAGTGATGCGACGGCCTGCACGCATCCTGGCATCCTTAATCCAAGCCTTTGCCTTTGCAGAGTCTCGCCGGAGCAGAGCGAGGAGGAGGAGCGACGTCAGCAGCGTGGACGTACGGCTCACGGCCGTAAGATGCCGTCACCGCCCGATCCCCTGGAGCCATGGAGCACCCGTGAGCTGCAGGATATCAACAAGATCCTGGCCAGAAAGTAACAGTAACAGAGACAGGAGTACAGAATCGCATCTGGCACATAGTCCTTGTGGCTTATAATTGATTTTAGATCTTATCCTAGTTACACATACAAATACATAATAAACGCCGAGGATGCACGGCCCACTGCCCACGGTCCACGGCCCAACACACCGCACAAACTGCTTCGGCGCTGTGTGGCCACTGCGGGGCGGGTGTGCATCCTCGGCTGCGGGATCTCTAAGTGCTAGCTTTAAAATGGTGGATGTGTTTTGGTGGTGGTTGGAGGAGTGGTGATGAAACCTGCAGCCAAAGCAGTCCACAATATCTCATCCGTTTTGGCATTGTTTTTGGGACCTGCGCCACTCCGGGTGTCTGTCTATATTAACAAGAAAGGTAGGAAGGAAGGAAGGAAGGTAGGTGCTACCTTCGGTTGGCCCGAAGCATTTGCATGCACAAGGGCTGTTCATGCTGTTTCTAGAGTAGATGCCACCTTCTTTATGGTCGCAAATATCTTAGTACCCTCCTCGGTAAGGGTATTGCATATAAATTCAAATCTGAAATCATTTCTACACTGAAGAATCTCACCTAAAACTTAGAATCTATCTATGTATAATCATCTGCTATACTCTCGTCTCCGATATGAACTAAATATTTATAATATACATTGTGCTGGCTGACAGGGAATGGCGCAATCAATGCCACTGCCATTGCCATTGCCATTGCCAATGCCATTGCCAATGCCAATGTCAATGCCTCCCAATGCTTCGATATGATTGCTAGTTGTCCAAAAAACCAAAAAAACTAAGCCTCTCCTCTAAATCTGTTTCTCTTTGGAGGGGGGAGACGTAGATCTCAGCTCTCTGAGCTTTTACCGAAACCCTCCAGTCAGCGTCCGATCCGTAGACATTGTGGTGATCGTCTGCGCCTGCGTTTGCTGCTGCTGTTGCGACTGCGTTGCCGTCTGCGCACTCGATACCGTTGAGTTAATGTATATGGGCGTGGCATTGCTGACGGTGCTGGAGTTGCTCTGACTGAGATTAACATGCTGCTGTTGCTGTACCTGCACCTGAATCTGATGCTGCTGCTGGTGGTGATGCTGCTGCTGATGATGATGCTGCTGCTGGTGGGTGCCTGTGCCCGCTTGCGTCGCCCCCAGCTGAATGAGCTGCTGTGCCGTCAGCAGGTTGGTGGGTATGATCACCTGCTGCTGTTGGCCATGCTGCTGGCCAGCCAACTGTGCAGCGGCGGCGACTTGTTGCTGCTGCTGTTGTTGTTGCTGCTGCTGCTGCTGTTGCTGCATATGCAGTCGCAGCATCTGCAAATGGCTCGCAGTGATGGCAATCTGAAAGGAAACGATCTCTCAGAATTTCGCAATTGGATATATGTTTTCGGATGACTTACGGGTACATTGGATATCTCTCCCGTTGGGCCCACCACCTGCTGAATTATCTGGATTTGTTGCTGTTGCTGCTGCTGTTGTTGTTGCTGCTGCTGCTGCTGGTGATGCTGCTGGGCGAGATTCTGTAGCAGGGCCGTTTGCTGCTGGGCTGCCGTTGCCGGCGCCGGAGTGGCGGTCAGCTGCCCATTGGGGCCGGTGGTGAGGATCAGCTGCTGTGTGGGCTGCTGCGCGGCCACAATGTTGAGGCCGAGACTCTGGGACAAGTGATTTTGAGCTGGCTGCTGCTGCACCTGCTGCACTTGCTGGACCAGCTGCGTCCCCTGCTGGCCCGGCAGCGCAATGAAGTACTGCAGCTGCTGGCCGCCCGCATGCCCACCGGCCTGCTGGATGATCTGCACGTGCTGGGGCTGCTGATGCTGCTGCTGTTGCTGGTGTTGATGCTGCTGCAGTTGGGCGGTGAATATATCCTGATTGACGGTGCTGAAGCCGAGTACCTCGGCTGCGGTCGCAGCGCTGCTGGTGTCCATCTTGATGGTGGCCGTGGCAGAAGGTACAGAGGTGCCGCCCAAACTGTAGTTGCTCGTGGCGGTTGCTGTGGCGGCGGAGGAGGAGGAGGAGCTGTGGCCAACAGAACCGCCGGCAACGGACCCGGCCATACCCGTCGTTGAGCACGCTCCCATTGCATCTTTCCCCTTCTGCGCCGACGAGGGCTTGATCTCCTCCCGCGGCACTATGTCGATGAGGAAATCGAACTGATCGTAGTTCGCTATGGCCTGGGCGATGTCCGAGCGCTGCAGCGTGCGCCGGCGACTCTCCTCGGTGTGCACCCAGGCGTGCATGGTCAGCTCCTGGATGAAGTATTCGCAGGCCTTGGCAAAGAGCAGCGGTGCCTCACCCGCAATCATTTTGGCGTGCTCGTCCAGCTTCATGATCTTCTTGATGCGCGCCAAGGGCAGAACCTGGTGCTTCGCATCCACCTGACCGATCCCGTGCACATCGCTGACGATGTTCGGCCAGAAGTTTTCGATGGTCGGCGGCGGTTTCCGTGCCACTTGCGTCCGTGTCGCCTTCGTGGCCTTCTCCTTGGGCGTGCTCGGACTGGGACTGGTATTGACCGTCATTGTCATTCCGGGATTCACAATGGTGCAGGCGCTAGACACCAGCGTCGCCTGCATGGGCATCGTCAGCGTGGCCGCGGCGGATTGTTGAAGCTGCTGCTGTTGTTGCTGCTGCTGCTGCTGCTGCTGTTGCTGGGAAAGCTGCTGGGGCAGTTGCTGTTGGGATGTGACAACCACAGCGTTGGGTGTTCGTCGCTGAACCGCCGTCGTTACCTTGCCAGCTGCGTAGGCCTGCGCCATGGGCCCGCTCAGATCCATCTTGATCGGTGTCACGGTGATTGTGTTGTCGAACAGCGTGGTGGAGGCATTGCTGCTATGTATGAACGAGCACAACACAACAGAAAAGAACACATCAATTTTATTAGTTGTACAGTGTTCGAAAGTGGGGAGGGGTTTGGGGGTGGACGACACGAAACATACCTGTTTGGCGCCTTATTTGTGCCGCCATTGTTGGTCGCGTACATGGCCAATGTAGCTCACGTTCTCTGCTATGCGGCGGCGGCAATTGGTCGGCTTCAGCGACCGGCTGAAGCTCAGTTTATTTGTTTAATTTGATGCTAGTAATTCGCAAATGCGTACATACACTGCAGTGTGACCGCGGATTTGTCAATAAAATATACTGCCTGACCCTCAGAAATATACCGAAATATACGTTCTCATTAAAAAATATACTGTAAATATACTTTTCGAGATTTTTTGACGTGGAAATTTAGTGCAAAGTATATTTACGGTATATAAAAGTATATTTAATCAAGAGGTGGCAAGGAGTGGAAATTAATCGTCATCGCGACTCCTTATTGGATGAGTTGGCCATCTCAATTAAGACCTTAACCTTAAAATGAAATGAAAACAAAGTGGAAAATAAAAGAGCACCATGAATCCTAATCCTTTGATTCTCAATAAGGACTGTTTCTGGCAGCTGGTGGGGATCAGCACCGGCCTCAAGATACTACTCATTCCCGCCAAGTAAGTGCCAAAGCCAGTGCCGTGCTTCCCATCCCATCCCCCCACTTTACATTTAATATTTGCAGCCATTCCACGGACTTTGAGGTACACCGCAATTGGCTAGCTATCACGCATAATCTGCCTCTTAACCGCTGGTATGTCGAGGACACAAGCGAATGGACGCTGGACTATCCCCCATTCTTTGCGTATTTCGAATGGCTGCTGTCGCAGGCGGCGCGGTTCGTCGACCCCCGGATGCTAGTTGTGGAGAACCTCAACTATGAGTCGAAGGCCACATTGTACTTTCAGCGGCTGTCGGTGACGGCCATGGACCTGATTTATGTCCTGGGCGTGCGCAGTTGTATGAGCGCCTTGGGCGTTATCAGAGGCAGCCAGCAGTTCTTTGCCGGCAACCTGCTGCTGCTCCTCAATGTGGGCCTCATTTTCGTCGATCACATACACTTCCAGTACAACGGCTTCATGTTCGGCATACTTCTGCTGAGCATAAGTGCGCTGCTACGCCAGCGCTTCCTCTGGAGCGCCTTCGCCTTTGCTGTCCTGCTGAACTTTAAGCACATCTTCCTGTACTTGGCGCCGCCATTCGGCGTGTACTTCCTGAGGTTCTACTGCCTGGAGCAGGCCAGCGCAAAGGGTGGCTCCTTCTGGCGATGCCTCTTCAAGCTGTTGGCCGTCGGACTGGCACCATTTGTGGTCTCCTTCGGTCCGTTCTGGAATCAGCTGCCGCAGGTCATGTCCCGCCTATTCCCCTTCAATCGGGGACTCACCCACGCCTACTGGGCGCCCAACATATGGGCGCTGTACAACACCGCCGACAAGTTGGCCGCCAATGTGCTGAAGACTGCCAGTGCCGGACCATCGACCACATCGGGCCTGGTCCAGCAGATCAATCACTTGGTGCTGCCGACCATCACACCGTCCATGACTTTTGGCCTGACCATCGTCTTCATGCTGCCCATTCTGCTGAAGCTCTTCAAGAGCTCCAAGAAGTAAGCCAGCTTCACCTTTGATTTTTAGATAGTTTTTTGCATCACTTTTGGTTTTTTTTGCTGCACAGGCAAAGCTCCTTGATGTTCCTACGAGCTGTGGTGCTGTGTGCCTGCTCCTCGTTTATGTTTGGCTGGCATGTCCACGAAAAGGCCATTCTGATGTGCCTGATACCTCTGAGGTGAGTGCCTGCATCCGAGCATTTATGATATTGTGGCTAACAATTAGTTCTGTGTGTCGTCGTCCTGCCATAGCCTGCTGACCTTGGTGAACCGTGAGGATGCCAGGTATGCCTACATACTGGGCATTGCCGGATACTTTTCGCTGTTCCCACTGCTCTTCGACATCGACTTGTACGTGCCGCGCTATTCCCTGTACTTGTCCTACATGGCCATGCTGTATGGCCAGCTGTATCGCATGTTTGCGGGCTTCAAGGGCTTCCATTGGCTGGAGTGGACATATATGCTGGGATTCATAGCCATACCCCTGTACGAGCACATCATCAGTCGACTGCTGGGCCTTCACATTCGACTGCCCTTCATGCCGCTGCTATTGACGTCCACATACTCGGCCCTCGGTGTCGTCTACTTCTTTGGGCGCTACTATCTGTATGCCATGGGCGTCACCTGGCCAAAGGTGGCTGCTGCCAAGGCCACAGCCACATACTCCTCGTCTGCCAAGCGAAAGCGCAAAACCAAATAAACGAAAAACTAGAATATGAATATTCAATAGAAATCTGCATGGGATCGAGTGGAATGAACAGACTGTAAGGCGCCTGGCGCAACAGCCGGCGCGGCGCCGCATCTACGAAGCGAGCCAAACAATGGCTCAAACTATTAAGCGGAAAACCGAACCGATCCCGATCCCGATCCTAGGGTACAGTACAACGTTGAGCCGCTGCCGCTGCTATTGTCTACGATTCGAGTGGGGTGGCGCGTACCTGTCGCCTTGAGCAGATTATGGCAGGAATATCGCGCGGTCTGCGCCGGCAGTCATAAAACAGGTACGAGCAACAGCCGGTGCCACATTCGGTGTGTGTCTGTTTTGGAAATTCCATGGAAAACACGCTATCGGCCGTGAATGAATATCAATTGCCTGATCCAGAGCCAGAGCCGGAGCCATCAGTTGTTAGTTTACCCTCCAGCGGACAGGTTGTCATTATAGCCATGCAGATTCAAATGGAATTCGTGCCCAATCATGGCTACAAGCCATTCAAGATGCCCCAGCAGCAACAGCAGCCGCAGATGGCGGTGGCCAGCAAGTAAGCATCTCTTTTGTGTGTGTGTGGTTGTGTGCGTTGATTGATTGATACGTTGCAGTCATGTGGAGTCCAGTGGCTGCTTCAGGAAGGGCTCCTATATTGAGCTATCCAATGGAGCGATGCGTCGTGTGGAGGATATTCGCACAGAGGACTTCATTCAGTCGGCGCTGCGCAGTCAGCTCTTCGATCTGCGAGAGGCCACAGTCGTACGGATTGACAGGGGACACCTGTCCACATCCTCCCATGTGACCATCACCTTTAGCTACGACACCCGACACGCCAAGGTGAGAGCACTGCCCCCTGCCACCCATCCCACTGGTGGCTTAATTTAAACCTCCACTCCACTTCCATCGCTTTGCAGGTCAATATGGATGTGCTGCCGGGTCATCCGTTGTTCGTCTATGGCCAGGGCTGGGCCTCCTGCAATCCTCAATTGTCGTTCCAGCTATACGAGCTCAAGTGTCAGCAGTTGCAGGTCGGCGACATTTGCCTGTCGCTTGTGCCCCGCGAGCAGATTGTGCACCCCATTTCGGCTCCTCCTGCTGCACCACCACCGCCCCCGCCACAGGTGCCCATTGCGTCGCCACCGGACAGAGGCTATGGGGCAGCGCCCATGAGGCATCAATCCTATCAGATGTATGCAGAGATGGCCAATTTTGTGGCTGCCTACACTCAGCACGTCATTGAGAAATTAAGGAACTAGCTGACTTTTGGAGCCTTTGCATGGAAAAGTGGCCATGCTTCGATAGACTGCGCGCTATCGCTGTTTTGACCAATTACTCCTATATTTTAAATCATTCATTTTTTTAATAAATTAAATTAAAATATTTGCATTCACAATTTTACACATTTTTAAAATCAAATCTCGATTACATCGATATGCGATTATTGTAAGTGCTGCACAGCGAAACACAGCTACGCACCGATAGCACATTATTATCAGTGTGGTAAAGTGCCAATTGTTGGCGGGCTTTCAAAAAACATTTGTATTGTGACTAAATATGAATCTATTCATCTAATAGTTAAACAACCAAAGGTTTAATAGTCATTCAGTTCCATTACATTTGCTTGCCCGCTGCTGTCCGCAGCTACGAAAATTAAAAATCCAATCCATTGATATATTCCTGTGTGGAAGAATGGGAAAAGTGTACTATTGCTTGGCGCACCATTCAAACGAATAGTTCTGGTAATGTATGCAGATTTGGAGGAACCTAAAAAAGTAATGCAATTATAAAAACGATTTAAAATGGGTTTCATAATGTTTAATAACAGTTTTTATGTTTGAAAACAGCTAATCCACATGAAATCCCCCGTTCCATGTTAAAAAGTTGCATTCAATTTGTTCAGCATTCATTAAATTGGTTGCCATTCTCTTTCCGCTCATCCGCAGAGCATTCGATTCAATTGAGGTATTCCCCCCTCGCACAGAATACATTTGTGTCCCGCATATGAGTACATATAGATTTCGGTGTCTACCTTCACCTTCAGGTTACGGGCGGGGCGATTCCCCAAAGCCTACAAAAACACAACACAACAGCAACAACAACAACAACAAAAACCATTCGACCGACCGACTTAATTCAGCAATCAAAAGCAATACAACAGCAACAAGAACGGCTGAAGAAAGAAACTTGAGAGTAAAAACCCTATCATAAAGGAAACTTCCAGACATAAAGTCCCTATAATTACCAACACCCTGAACGTTGTAAATGCATCAAAATTGAACCGCCCCTCGGGGCAATATTTCATGCGGCAGGGGCAGGCAGCAACAAAAACAAGAAGCACCCAAAAGCCGCCGAGGTAAGAGCCAGAGCCCAAGACGCAGTCGATGCGATGGTTGGTATGGGTAGGGGGTAGAGGGGGGGCGCTGGTTGCACGATGGAGCGGTAGGAGGTCGAACAAAAAAACGTGCATTCAATTTTCAGCTCGAATCTTGGCCTGAATCTTGATCCTAACCCGCTCTCTACACAATGAGAAAAATTTCAAATGAAAAAAAAGAGAGAAATTCTAGTTTCAGAGGTCGCATATTTTTATATGCTCTTGCAGATCTCTCACCTATTTGCCTTGTATAAAAGAATTGCCTCAAATTCTTTTAAATAATTCATTGTTGGATTTTTAATTCATCCCATTTTTTGTTTCAGGGTTTGTTTTTTTTGCGAGTGTATTTTATGGTCGCCGTTCCTTCCGGCCATATTTTGAGCAATTTGCTGCAATTGAGTTGTTGTCGTTGTCGCCGCATAGTTTTTCCCTCTCATTCTTCTTCCCATGCTGTGGGGGAAAATTCTTGAATGACTTTCCACTGCCACTGCCACTGTGTCGCCCTGCCATGCAACTTTTTACGATGCGGAGCTCTCCTTTCGAGCCATCAAAGATCATATATCATCCCATCCCTGGAATACACAGGAACTGTGCGCATTAGGCCTCATAATGGATAATAATACCAATGATAATTTCGCACAAAAACGCAAGAAACGAAGCGAGAGACAGAAGGAAGGTGCACCATGCACCATGCACCATGCAGCATGCTGCACTGCACCGGTCTTGCCGCATTGGACACGGCCAGCACGATGACAACGAGCGGCGATGTGCGGCAAAGGCAAAGTCATGCTCCAGCCACAGCCACAGCCACAGTCTGCGTCTTGCATATTCCCTTATAAAGGGTATTTCGACTCTGGCAAGAGCCTTGTACCGCAGCTGAAGAATCACTTTCGACTCCATTAAGGATATGCAAATGTACATACGTTCTTGATATACAGTCCTGAATCGTATCTCAGTTTGAAACTCAGTCAAAAATTGGTTTCCAAATCTATACGAAATGATTTCCCTGCAAGGGTATTCAATGGCTTTTCTTTCGTTTTCCTCAGGGAATTATGGCCTTTACAATCTGCGCTGTAATGAATATTTCGCAGAAGCTTCAGCTCCGATCTCTGTTCTGCACCAACCCGAATTCTGAATATTCATTCACGGCAAGCTTTAGTTTATGGATTCGGTACTCTTAAATCTACGTTTTAGGTTGGGGCTTGTGCAACTTGGGGTTCCGTTTACCTGCACAAAAGTCTTTAAAGTTTTGTGTGATCTTTGTACCTGAGTCATGGAACCGCTTAATTTGTTTGCTTGCTCGGTCCGAGCCCCTGATTATGAGTCATGTCCCATGTCCAGTCATCTTCACTCTATTTTACTACTATTCTCTTTCCACACAATAATCTGCTCTTGTCGGCAAAAAGAGAGTCTGTAGACAGAGGAAGCAACAGCAATGGTCACATAAATAAGACCAGAGAAAAAGACTTCAAATAAATGCAACAGATCAATCATCCGATATTGAAGTACAAAAATAAGATGCGAACATACATATGTATGTATCTATGCACAAATGTATGTATTTACATATGTACAAATGCACATTCTAATTGTTTCTAACTGACGCACCTCCATTGTGATTTGATAAAAGTTTTTCCACTGGACCAGGCATAATTATTTCGTAATTTACTGTGCCCTTTCCCCCCCATTCATGTGTATAGCCTTGTAATTGGAAACGATTTGATCGATGGCAATAATTTGCATTGCCAAAACAGCAAGAGAGACAGAACATACATACATTTGTATATCTATAGAGGGAGGGAGAGGAAAACAGACCCATTCCATGACATTTGTCCGATGTTCCAATTCCAGTGCGTGTCTCTGTCTGTGTTTCTCTGTTCTTGCAAGTAAATTGCATCATAAATTTCATGACTCCCAGGACTGGAGACTCGAGACTGCCACTGCCGAGTGCTGCCCGCTGTGGCGCCTCGAGGATTGCGTGTATTTAAATCATATTTCGCTTTACAGCTTCTGTTTCTGTTTCCCTTCGACTGCACTGCTCTTCTGCCTAATCGCTGGCCAACAAGTTTTTTGTTTTACCAAAGATATTTATTGTCTGTATATTTTGGCATTCGCAGTGATAGATCGCAACGCTGTTTATTCTAGTTCTAATTTAAATTCGATGTACTATAAAACATTTTTCTTTCTCTGCAGCAGACAACCGCAACTCTCTCTGTTCCAATTCCTGGAACTCTCCAAAAGTGTGTGTGCGTGTGTGTGGCTCTATCAAATGCATTTCAATTGGAAGAGCAATCAGACTGCCAGACTGATGAGAGTGGGAGAGAGAGCAAATCATTTATAACCGGCAGCTGTTGGGACTGCTTGCCTGCCTGGCTGCCTGCCTGCCTGCTGCCTGCTGTTGTTCTCTTACCTGTCCAGCGGGCTAGTTCAAATGCTCTCTTATCACTGGCCCCGCTGGCCGTCGCACTCTTATCATTTAATGAACGCCCCAGCTTCCAGTGTGCCTGCCTGCCAGCCGCCCCACACCCGATTCCATTCCGGGCTTTGGGCGTTATCTTAAGTAAAAGGAAGACCACTCTCCGACTCCCAGCCACAGCCCCAGCCCCAGCTCCAGCCGGAGCACCGACTACTACAACTACTACAATTCCGACTGCAACTGCAGTGCAATGTTAATATAGCGATAATCGTGGATCCATCTACTAATTAATTGACTCTTTGTGTTTTTCATTTCTTGTTGTTGTTTTTTCTCATTCGCTGATGGAGAACAGGTGAGAACGGATTGGATGGAACAGGCAGACAGCTGACTTTTCCCAACATCCAGAAATACATCTATAACGAATTATTACTTGTTTAGTTTCATATTTCGTATTCAATTGAAAAATTCGCTTGAAGCCAGAAGCCACATCTACCGATGTGCCAAAAAGCATTCGAAATACAAAATGAATAATAAATAAATAAATAATAATGAATAATAAATAAATTGGATTAGTTTAATGGGTATTCTCTGGTCGGAATTCAGCTAAATGTGCGCTCCTACCTGTTTTGTTTTTGTTCGCTCTGGTTTGCCACCATCTTCGCGCGTCCCCATATCCCCATCTCCATTTGGCGGGACGCCAGTCAGCCAGAGATAGCGATAGCCCATACCCATACCCTGACCGAGACCCAGACCCAGACTGTTGCGGCATCCATCCAACCAACCATCCAGGCATCTCATCTCTCGCGGCGCTTTCATTTCATTAAAAGCCTGTTTCAATTTTCTGCATTTTAGTGCCTGATGCACTTTGGCATCTCGAGGTAAGGCGAGCCACGCCACTCAGCCATGCGATGCGCCTCCCTCCTCCATCCTCTATCCCTTTTGGCTTTTAGCCGGATTCCCTTTGACTCTGACTCTGTCTCTGGCTCTGACTCTGACTCTGGCCATGTGTGTGCTGTGGTGCCTGTGTGCTTTGTGGTCGGCCAACACATATTTGCACTTTGTCTGCTCCCCATATTCCAATATCCCCACATCCTCATTCTCGCTCCATCTGTAATCTTCAATACCCAAAGACTTGAGACCCCATCGCGCGACTTAACCCCTTAAAGAGTGTTGGGTACTTGGGCAATACAAAAAAGTACCAAAATATAAATCTTTTTAGATATGGGCTAATCCTGCGTTACGGACGTTACATTCGTACGCAAACTTTCTTGTTTAAATTGACACAGCTGGCGTTCACATTGTTATATTTTAATGAAATTTTTACGAAATGCAGTTCTTTGCCCGTTCTTTTAAACTTAGTTTATAATAAGAGGTTTACTGTTTTTGAAAAAATTATGCTTGCTTAAAGTTCCGTTACGGACGTTACAAAAAATGGAAGTCGACTTTGAGGCTGCATGCATTTGCACATTTTTTAGCGAATTTTGCATAATAAACCAAAAAAGTTCACATACAACCAATTAAGTGGAATATAAGACCATATTAATCCAGCAAAGAAAATAAGCATAAGTAGTCCCGTTGAAAATAAATCGTAATTTTTGTCTGTTACGGACGTTACGTTACGGACGTTACACTTTTCCATCAAGTCAAAACTATGAGATCAAAGCAAGAACTTCTAAAAGCTTTCTAACGGAAAATGCAGTAAGTAAACATTGCATGCATGGGTGTACCACCGAATATTTGCAGGGGGTTGTGGGGGTTACAACATTGTAATTAATTACTTTATTATTAATTTTTAGGAATCATTTTAGATTTGAGAAGAATTTTCATTTCATCTTAACTTAGCTGCGCTTGTCTGACCCCTTCGGGTACAGCCTTGTTCGCTTGCAATATGTTCACGAAAACTCAAAGCTGCTAATTCTAAAACAGATGCAGCTTCAAACGGTTAATGTGCAGATTGGGGGATCGCATGTTATTTAAACACACTTTTGTTACTTTGAGGTTAAGTTTTTCGGATTCTCGGCAACCTAGACGAATTTTAAGCCCATATTCATATTCAGTAGGTGAAATCCATTATAAACACCTACTTTCACCTCATAATATTAAAATACAATTTTTTAATGTTCATGTCGTTACGGACGTTACATACTTTGCCATTAGTATTTTTCAAAATAATGTGTAATAAAGGTAGTTTCTTTTTTCATTAGATTAAAGTGCATAAAAACTCTGTTTATAAAGCTTGTTTGGAAAACAAAATTGTTCAAATTCATTCTGTTAAAATAAAAAAACCCTTTTTTCCGTTACGGACGTTACACACAGTGTGCCCATTTTTAGTTGAAATTTTTTCATATATAGTAGATAACTTACAAATATGATTTGTATCTTAAATAATAGAAAATGAAACAAATGTTAAGATTGGCTAAGCGCTAAATACTGTAAAGACTGTTTTGCCCACTTTTTTGACCATGGAAAATATCCTTCTTTTTACAAGAATACTTCTAAGCAAGAGGTACGTGTAGGTTAGCCTCAGCCAAGAACCAACAAACCACCGTAAAACCATATTGCTCATATCTTTTGAAGCTTGAATATGTATCCTATTATTCCATTAACAAACATTTGGATTTTAGACAACTTTAAATTTCTGCCTTTGGTTTAAAAATTTTCGGATTAGCCCATATTCATAAAATGGAACAATAAAGTTCTATATAATATATGTACATATAAAATATGGATTTTTCAAGGGAAAGTAGCGGACAACTCTCGGTGCAATCTAAACGATATAAAAATTATAAATCTGTACAATAATCTGTGGCGCTTTGGCACAGGGGGTTAAAGTAAAGCCCAATCTTATTTCGAAAACCACAAAAAAACATTTTGAATGGCCTTTGGGGGCCTTAACGTTTTTTCAGTTTTCTGGGCTCAGTGGTGGGGCCATCCATGGGTTAATTGGGCATCGAGTGTGTTGATAATTTTGACATTTAGTCTGTTATCTGAAGTTCATTTCTGTTGAAAATGGAAATCCTGTATGCGTGTCCCCCCCACCCTGCCAGTCAGCATCTTTCTGTCTCTCTATCTGTATGTCTGTCTCTCTGTCTGTCGCTCTGTGTGTGGGGTCGCTAAATTAGCACCTACACTACACTCCAGAGCAAAGAGAGAGAGAGAGGGGAGAGCGAGCCTGTGGCCTGAGTTTCGAGTGCATGCGATGATCGTTTTCCCCCGCTTCACGCTCACCGCTTCCCTCTTTGGACCATGGATCAAAGTTCTTTCTGGGCAACTTTATTAGCACCCCAGTTCTGCTTTCATCTTTCGCCGACAAAGTTCCCTCGGCTCTCGAGCTCTGTTATCTTTCCCCGCCCTCCCCCCTTTCATACTCGTGCGACGGTATGCCCCTGTCCCGTTCCGCTTGCCAGGATATGGCAAATTATTTTCGGCGCGCCTTCCTTCCCATCCGCCATTCTACAGCCATCCTACAGCCATCCATCCCTATAGACGATTGTCTAGGGCCGCGCACAAAAGAGATCATATTGGGTTATGGCTGAAGTAGCTCTTGAGCTTTTTGTATACCCTTGCAGATGGAGGGTACACAATTTTCGATTAGAAGGAAGCACTTAAGATCCTGATCAAATTGATCTCTGGAGTCCCTTTAAACACGATGGGATTAGTAGTATAAAATATGGTATATGTCATAGCAAAGATTGCTCCAAAAGAATTTCAACAATAAACAATCAAAATCGGAGCATAATATCATTTGGGAACGATCGATCTGCAAGAATATTAAAATGGAATTGGAACAATTTATATTATAAAGTACATACGAATCTTTAAGTTGTGTTAGTTATAATTTGCCTCCTACATATACTCCATGTACTGTATGATCGGTTTGGCAACCATCGGGTTGCGTTTGTTCCTGGAATGGTTTCAATCTCCTTACAATTTTCGAATTAGTGCAAGGTAGAAATCATCACAATAGCCGAGGAATATACACAATATTCGAGAAGTATCACACAAATATTTACATGCCTTTGCTTTTAGATTATTTCTGATTTTTGGTCCTCTAAACTGGATTAGAAAGGGTATCAACATTGACTCATTCTTTATTGGGTTTGTTGGGGTTTTAGTGCAGATTGGATTTGGATTTTTTTATTCGAGATTTTTGGTTTATTATTTTTTGGTTTTGTTTACTTTCCGCCGTATTTTTATTGCTGGGACTGGCACCGGGGCTGTTCTGAGGTTTATTGTTGTTGTGCGGGTTGGCTTGGCTTTTACCTGGACTAGCGCCAGGCTTCGTTCCCTGTTCCCCCTTCCTCCGCTGTCCTTCGTCTGTTGTGCTTGTGGCCGCCTGCATATCAGTTACCCAAGACCGAGAGCTTTAAGCATTTCAAGGATGAACTGAAATGTATAACTGCTTCAATTAGGCCTATCAAATAACCTCGAAGTACTCAACAGTTCATAGGAGCTTAATCTATTGTATGCATATGAAGTAAATTAGCCTAGAAAGGTATGAAGTTCTTTGGGATATTTCAAGAAGTTTAAATTTAAACAAAAATTAAGGTAAATTCGTTGACGTTCGAAAAATAATTTAAAAATTTTTTTATTCTTGTTCAGAGAAAATTGTGATCTTATCTGAGCATGTTATACATGCAGCAGCGCCCCTCTGTCGCTAATGCATTTTAGGCTTGGGATCAAACATTGTTGCAGTCAACGTTCTAATAGTAATTGAGAGTACAGACATGTGTATACATACTTATGTATGTATGTATCATGGATACAATTAATTACTTAACTATTAAACCCTGAGCGCAGGTACATACATATGTATCTCTCTTTAATCTATTGAGTTTATCCAAAAAAAAACCAAGTGAAACTTGTACTATACATACATAAGTATGTATGTATGTATGTCCAACTAATACCCATATCAAACACATTCATCACGTTGTGACTGGCTTTCCTTCACTCCCACTCCCTGTCGAGAGATTTATGCGGCTGGCGGCGTTTGCTGTAACTGAAGTAGTAACAGATCTGCCCGTCTATCTGTATGTACGGCTCCCCCCTATTGGGTAGGCAGAACAACAGAAGATACTCCTTCATTGCCGCCTAATACCTGGACCCTGCCACTGCCCCTTGCCGATGGGACCCCCCCTGCTCGCTGGTTCCACAAGTAACTTAAGACTTTCGTCTGGTCCTTTGGACTGAGCCGCTGTAATTCACACGACTCCCCTTACCACCTACCTGGGCCGAATGATTCTTGGCATTGTAATTATCGCATTATTCCTATGGCTTCTTCAAAACGAGAAGCAAACAAAGCGACAGGCAAATCCATCAAGTGGGCAGTTAACACACGAAATTCAGACTATCGGATACCCCCTAATATTTGATATTCGAACTGACGATTTTTGTATGGAGTTACACTAGCAGTTCACAATCATACGATTAATATTGCTAATGTACAAGTGAAGAATACTTCATCTATGACTGATGTAAGGAATCTTTCCCTCTACTGGCTGTAACCGAGGGGCGCTGCTGCATAACGCGTCACTAAGGTGAGTACAGCGCATACCCTGGCAACTAAAGTGGGCACTAGAACGAGTATGTGCAAAGAGTGGGCTCCATGGCTCCTATGTTAACAGCTAAAATCCCGCCGGGGAGTCCAGCCATATTGAATTGCAGGCGCCCGTTTCGAGGGTGTACATATGTACATACATACATATGTATATATGTATGTATGCACGTACAAATGCAGATATTCCGTGGTCGTGGTCCCCAGGGCATTGGGAGATCCGTGTGTAGAGCAAATCAAAAGATAAATAAAATAAATATTGACGCGCGTCCAATTCGCGAGAGGTAAAAAGACAACAACGAAAAACAAAGTATAAACGAATCCGGTGGATGGCTGGAGGAGGGTGGAGGGCGAAGAGAGAAGGAGAGACGAGAGTGGCTGTGGCTGTGGCTGAGTGGATGAAGTGGAAGAGCTGAGGCAAACATCGTGACTCGAAGCGGCGGCGAAACATCAAGCATACTGAATAAAGTACTCAAAACGTATTTAAAAGTACTAAACACAAGTACCAGAGATTAATAAGCGCTTTTGAACTCGACCGACCAGAAAACTAGTTAATGGCTCACACACACACATGCACACACAGGAGACCAGTGGGACCAGAGAGACCAGCGGCAGAGGCAGAGTCTCAAGCCCGAGACGAATGTGGGAGAGCGGATCGGTTCGGTCGGTCGGACATCACATCCACTCCGATGGCATCGCATCGGATCGTCCAACGTACATACATCGTACACATCTTTGTCAAGCATCACGGGAAATGCCAGGGGTGGAGGGGAGGGCGGAAAAAGCCATGCAGAATCGGAAAAGCGCAAACAAATCAAAGATGCCAAGCCAGCCAGCGAACGTAAATGCAAGCCAAGTCGGTGATGAGGACGCGGATGGGAAACTGTGACGGTGCCGGTGACGCGGTGTGGAAAATATGATCGTTTTCCATGTTGACAGCGCTTAACGGATGAGCAAATCCTCATCGCGGTTCCACTTTGATGGAAAAATGTGTGCAGTGGAATGGGATGGGCTTGACTGCAGAATTGACAGATGCTATGGGAACTGACGGCCCACAGAGCTGGATAGCAACGCGCTGTGCCACACTGTTCTTATAGCTTAAGATCAGCCCATCTTTAAAAGTATCACATCGATGATCTTGGGGAAAAGAACAAAATAATAAAGAAAGGAAAGCTTTACAGTTATGCTTGCGGATCCATTGACAGGTAAATATATCGCTGCATCTAATAGTTATTTAAATTATGATCTGTTTAACTATAACTTGAGCATATAAGACACGCATTTCGGTGACATTCGGGTGATGCATGGAAATATAAATTCAGCTGCCTATTCATGCATTCGTACATGGATTTTGTGCACTGCAAACATCTGGTCAAATACCATCATAATACCCTGTTCAAACACTATAGAAAAACGATCCCCCATTATCACAATTGGTTTAATCCAAAGCGATCCCCGACGATACTCAAACCAAACGATTCTCAAACGGTGCGAGTGCGAGCCACTTAAGAGAGACACTCTTGAGCCCCTGAAAGAAGAATAGAGAGTGTAAACAAAAGATGAGCCGTTGCTGCTGGATGGATGGGAAGGGGAGGTGAGGGTTCGGGTATAGAGGAATAGGTGCCTTGCCATTAGCTATTATGTGGCCTGGCCATTTCATTACAGATTCCAGTCAAATTGATTCTCTTTGAAGATATTTTTACGTGCGCACTTCCAAAACAAACACAAACTCACACGCACACACACACACACCGCTCTCCCTCTCCCTCTATCGCCCTCTTCCTACTTGTGCACTGCTTACATGTGGGATTAGCTTCTATGAAAATTGGACAGGGCAAAGACAGAGAGAGAAAGAAAAGGTGGAAGGAGCCCTACGGAAGTGCGCATCGACTTATTTCCAATTGAGAATATTTTTGGCACTGCAAAAGGATAAAAGGGATAGGTGGAAAGAGAGAAATGAATTCAGAGTGATTGAGAGGGGGCAACAGGTGGGGGCCATCTAACATCTTCCTTTCATAATTTACCACAATTCTTTTTGGACTTTCAGCGAATTTCTCTGCAACAAAAAATGCAACTGAAAGACAGAGAGGAGAAGGAGAGAGCCAAAGGCAAGGAGCAGACGCAACAAAAAGAATGAGAGAAGGAGAATGAGAATGAGGCGGCACAGGAGCAGGAGTGGCAGCAAAACTTGGAGTTGGAGCAGGAGAAGGCAGAGAACAAAAAATCTTATCTCGCTGCCGGAAATCAAAGCACACATCAAAGATTGCCGACATTTGCCGCCCGTTCAAGTCAAAGTCGCTGCAACTGCAACTGCAACGTGTGGTGGTCGCCGTGTTCAATTGCATTTACCACACCGCCCCGCCCCTGCAGCGCACTGGCACCCTGGCCCCCAACTCTTCGCCCTAGCTGTTGCGGTTGGTTGGCCGCTGCCGTTGCTTCGCCGATCGAATTTCCCCACCACACTTGCACGTACAGCGAACAAAGTGTGTACACAAAAGGTGGGGCAGTGCCGATGAATTAATATTGGTATTAATCCTAGAACGTTAATCATCCGGTGTATCTTTTAGCTGCTCCATTTTCTTTCTCCAGGAGAGGACTTGCGTTTAGAAAAGCGCTTAATTAATATACCTTGCATGTATGTATAGACCATGGAGGAAACCAGTTCTGCAAGATTCGAACCGATTGTTGGCTAGGCCACATATCCATCTTGAAAGGAAGCGACTCCTAATCCTCAACCGAGTTCTTGACATCCGATCTGAGGGATCAGTAAAGATACATATGTATGTAGACTCTATGGGTCCCTATAGGCTTTACAGACATTGCTACCGTAGACAAGTACCATGCGAGATTTCTGACAAGAACCCAAAAAGTCCATAGTCAAATTTCCCACACCAAAATTCGAAACTGAGCCGTGAAAATGTGATGCTGGCCTGGGCAGCTTTTCGAGACATTTAAGCAGACATAATGCTTGGATTGGTGTTTATGATATGACGCGTCTCCCAGGCGACGAAAGAACATACCATAAGTATGGATCGGGTTCCACTTGTCTGTTAATTGATTATTGAAAAACACTGCAAGCCCCCAAAAAATAAAAATCCAGTGCCTTCCCAGACGAAATTAAAATAAACAAACGATTGGGATTGTTTGCATTAAGAGCAGACAACACCTGTCTACCGAGGGGGATCATGCCACCGATCATCTTGATGTGTGGATTCCCAGGTTAAAGTTTCAGCAAAATAGCCAGCTACCACTTAGGATTTATTTACATACATATATGTATGTACATAAGGAATGGGAGGGTGTACATATGTATGTGTATCCCTTTTGAAAATGGTATCAACCTGTAAGTCCTTTTTTGGGATCTCACGATCTTCTTTATGGGGCGATGCACAGTGGGTGATCTAGCCAATAAAACTAACATTGTCTTCCTTTTTTTTCCTATGTATATTTCAGGGTATTTTTTTATTTTTAAATACATTTCTTAATTTTAAATATTGTTACTACTAGAATTTAAATGTTATAAAAACGGTAAACAACTCCATCGAACATGTTCCAAGCGAAGAAAACTGGTTCAGCAATCCAACGAACATGTTCGACGCTTCTGATACACAAGTTGTCTCAGGAACAAGAGTCCGCAACATATTTGGCAGTGAGATTTGGTTTGATCGAACCTTTGGCCCATGGAAAGGTATGGACAGCGAGGCGAAACCACCAGCAGCATGAACGGTATGCGATAAGAGCCACACCTCACCTTGGATGCCTATATGCCATGAATCTGGGAATATTGAACAGAGGGTGAGCCATGCATTGCATACGCTGTGTGTATCTGGAGGCTTTGCGTATAGACCATACCTTGTTTTTGTGGCCAGCAACACGCGTTTGTTGCCGAGCAACATTCGCAGGCGGCCTATTTGAATGAAACGGCCTTGCCGCCCCCCAAATGTGGAATGAATGAGCGTGCCGCGGACAGGGCAACAACAGATAGTCTCGACGGAGCTCTGAAGTGTAGTTTCGTAAATATTTCCCACAAAAATATCCAAATTGAAATACATCAACAACCGCCACAATCGGGGGAAAAGACTGCAAAATGGAAACAACAAAGATAGTGTCGAATTTTCGTTGATATTTTACACACAAAAAAACTATCCACGAATATAATCTTTACATGCCGGCATCGTTCTGCGCCGCGATTCGGTTCAAAATCAAAACAGTTTCTGGAACAGATCTGAAGGAACTCGGAGTCCATATAAATTGATAGTCTTTTGTGGAATTTTAGTTGATACATTTTTTTCCCGTGCTTCTTCGCGAGTGTATAATATAGTTCCAACTGTTCGCCATGAAGCCCGTTTGACCCTGAGACCCCGAGAACCTCTCTCGTGTCGGAGTGATACGATACCCCTAACCTAACCCTGCCCCCCGCGACCCAACGATAATCAAGAAGATATGTTGGCTCGTGCAACGGCCCTGGGCCTGATCTTGCAGAGCATCTGGCTGGGAATCTGTGGAAGCGCCAGCCTCGATGGACACGGCCAAGTGGTGGGCCACCATCATCACCACTCGAGTGGATTACAGTGCCAGCGAATAGCCGTGTCGGCTTGCCAGGGCCTCGGCTACAATATGACCGCACTGCCCAATCTGGCTGGTCACACCAATCAGCTGGAGGCTGAGCTACAGGTAAGCGATGGAAACACAGGCACGTCCCATCCATGCCCCATGCCCCAACCCCCCTCCCCCATCCCAGAGTCCCGATCCCACGCCGTTGATAAGCTCTGGCAGCGGCTTTTGTGTGGCCCATAAAAATAATTCTCGTCGCTTACGTGCGAAAGCCCAACAAAACCAGAAAGAAAGGCTAATTTCGGTTACCCGAAGCCTTACATACCCTCACCGATCGTTCAACCTTCGTTGTGAGTGCGCAGGTGTATCCCATAGTCAGCCGATTGGTGTGCTGAAGCCTCTGAAAGGGCATCCACGAAGCGGAGAGGAGAAGAAAACAAAAACACTATGAAATGAACACAGCAGAGACGGGGACGGACAAACGGTTGAAAAGTCACAAACTCTTGCGAAATGTACGAAATTGTGAATGGCAGAGCGGGTTGGGTTGGGGTTAGAGCTGTGGCGGCGGCAGCTCATCAAAGTGCGACGAAACGCGACTCTCCCCCGAAGACCCCACCAGCACACACCTGCACCTGCCCCTGCCCTCTGCCACCACCCCAACACTTTTCTGTGTTTGTTTTTTTGCTATATTTCATATTCGCTCGCAGATAAGCACAAAGTAACAAGTAAATAATACTCGTAATACTTTCAAAAATATAAAACAAATAATTAGCAGACACTTTGGGGGTACTAAAGTCAGTGGAGAAGGAGAAGATACTTTCTTTATGTTTCTACACCCACTTTTAAGTATAGATATATTCTTATTTCATATCAGTAGTACTCGTATTGAAAAATGGATTCAGGGTCACAATAGATATGAGGTACTATGGAAATGTATGCTGAAAACCACGAGCATTCCAATCTGTTAATATTTAGTTCTGAATACTTTTTTACACAGATCTACAATAGATCTTTTTTGTTGTTTTGTTGTTTTGTTGTTTTGCTTTTGGTATCGGTCTGAGGAGAACTCTGCCTTCTACTCCTACCCCTGTATGGTGTATGGTGTACGCCCTCCCGCTGCTATGATTGTATTTTTTTTTCGGGGGTTTCATTTCCATTAGCAACGCTCTAGGGAAAAAGACAAAGGAAGGCATGGCTTCGACTCTGGCTCTGACTTCGATTCCCACTACGGCGGTGCTCGGTATCTAGATAAAAGTGGAAACAACACACACACACACACACACACAGACATGGGCCAGGGCGGCACAGGCACAGTTATCACTCAGAAAAAGTCAAAGAAGCGACATTTAATTGCTTTTCAATTAAAAGAGAGAGCGAGACCGATAGTAGAGCGATCGATAGAGGGACAGGGACCGGGAGAGAGAGAGAACCATATGCAGCTATCAGCGCCGCTGCCGTCTTTGCATGTTCTAAATAAAATGATAAAAGAGAGAACGAGAGAGAGAGAGCAACACACGTGTGGTACTCTCTTGGTAGATACCCTGTAACTGTAACCAAAAAAAAAAAAAACATAACATGATCAATAATGCAAGTTCTATGTATTTATCTATTGATCCAATAAGAATGATACTTCCAACCCGCTGAGCCTACCGCTGTCCGAATCTACTCTTTGATACCCTAGAAAATACGATCAGATCAGAGGAGCTTAAACATTTCAGGTCGTCTTCGTCCATAATTTACCATGAAAATGGCCCATGAAAATCGCTGAGTAGAGTGCCCGAAGAGGAGAGAGAGAGAGAGTGTGAGAGAGAGAACCATTTAGTGGAAATCTCAAAAGCAACAACAATCCCCAGGGGCGACCTGTGCGATTGTGCGGCGACAAAGAAAAAAAAAAAAGAATGAAAGAAACGTTGGAGAAGAAAGAGGCTGCCGCCGTCGCTGAAGAGTGAAAGAGAAATGTGTTCAAACTCGAGCCTTGCTTAGTGAGAGTGGGAGGGGGCTAGAGATGGAAGAGAGGCTGTGGCTGTGCGTGTGCTTGTGTGCCTCTATGTGCTTGTGTTCTTGTGTGTGTGTGTGTGTGAGTCCATTAACACCTTTCGGCTAGATCTTGCATTTCATGTCCGTGCCTGCGTTTGGGAGAGAGCAGGCAAATGTCGATGGCGTCGATGCTGTTCTATGCCTAAGTGCAGCAGAGCCGCCGTCGCAGCCAAAGAAATGTAGGATGGGAGAGGGAGGGGCAGGGGTAGGGAGCACATACGAAAGATAAGCGCAGAGACTGAATTTGACTCTTTATCTCTTTGCTGGCAGTGCGCCCTCTCTCCATCTGCATCACCCTCACTTAATCTCTTTGTTCCCATACCCTGTCTATGGGTATGATAGAAATGTCTACGCAGACGCCATATTTGGGTCCCTACTAAATGCAATCTCTGTGTGTTCCCTACCCTCTACAGTTGTATTGCTACTCTAGGGCTCTAGGGTACGCAAAGTCTCGACTCTAGGCCGAAACTCTATTCTTCCTTTCTGGTTGCAACTTTTCTGTTGCTTTGTTTTGTTTTAGTCTCTCTTTATTCGATTTTTGTTGCTACTTTTTGTGGGGCGTCTGCCACGCCCACGCCCGCGCCCACTCACCTTCTACCCGAAAACCATCATCGCATCGTTCGATCTGAAAATGCATTGTCCGCTTGCCTCAATTTTCTCGTTGTTTAGTGGAGAGAGACAATGAAATGCCCCCTCCGTACATGCCTCAAGTGGCAATAAAAACGAAAGCAGCGCACCCCTGAATCAACCCCTCCCCTTGCCCTGCCCTGCCCCTTCCACTGCCCACACCAAACATCGAACAAATTGAATCGGAAGCACGTAAAACAGATCAAAGGCAGCAAAACTATACAAAAGAAAATCAAAAGAGGCAGCAACATCAAGCGGCAATAAAAAGCAACAACAAAGCAGCAGCAACAGCAGCAGCGGCAGAAACAACAATCAAATTCGGAGATGGGTTTACATAACGAAAGCATCAAAAGAGCATCGTCATAGGAGGAGGATATGAGAAAAGTCTGCCAAGAAATATACCATATAGTACCATATAGAGAAGAAGATCAGAGGACTGAGCGAGACAGCTCACATGATACATGCATATATCCAACGATTGAGCTTGAAATGAAACGAATTAATATTAGTTAAGCAACTCCTTAATTTCATATCGGCATAATGATTATCCGATATTTAAGCAAAGATACGAGTACCATATATGAATAATGTTTGGTAAAATTCAATCGTCAGTCAATATGCCTTCTTTCCATTAGTGCCCCAATTACTCATCAATTACTCACTGCAGATAAGTTATCCTTACATATCGGACTTCAAAGATAACATCTAATATCCGTGTAGATGCTCGAACACCTGTGCAGTGTGTGCTCCCCCAAGCTGACTTTCTGCTAACTTTGCAATCATAAAACTACTAAACATATACGATATACCCGACTCGTATTTATCTATCATCCTCTCTATGCTAACCCCTCGCGCTGATGCATACATATGTATGTATGATCATTTCTCTTTATAATTATTTCCAATTAAATAATGGTTTTTGTTTTGCTGGGAGGCTCCGCTGCATTGATGGATGGTGTTATCTACAGCGGAACGGACATCATCATCATCATCCCCACCAGTGGGGAGCGCACTTTCAATTAATTTGCTTGTAATTGTCGCTTGACGAGCACTTTGTCGGCACTTGATCGCAACGCGCCCCCACTCGACAAACAAGCAGACACATACATACATACATATACTCATATGTACAGATAGAGTGACAGATAGAGAGACAGACAGATGGACAGACAGACAGACAGGAAAACAAATAAACAGACAGCACACAGACAAAAACAGAGAAAAGATAAACTGCAGAGAAATGCATTTGACTCTCTTGGGCCTTGGACATATCAGACACCAAAAAAAAAAAAAAAAAACCAAACATCTCCCTGTTGATTTTTGTATTTATTTGCTGTCTCCCAAAGCTCCTCTCTACCCCTGCCATTGGGTTTTTGGGTTTGTTTGTGTCATACTATCTCCCACCGACCCTCCTGTCCAGATAAAGAAAATATTCGTGGTCCCATCAAGTCAACAAAACGTCAGGGCTTTGAAGATTTCTGCCCCTAAACATGACAGATGGCTGTCCGACTATTTCAACAATCAACAAAAAAAACTGAGAGAAATTGTTTAAAAAAATACTAGGGAAATTATGAATCATTAATCATGAATAATGAATCATTGATTATTGCCACGTTATTCGCTGCGCAAATGTCCCCTAAGCGAACGGACACATGTCGTTGTTTGTATTTCCTTCAAATGTCCAGACTGCTCTTTGAACGTGCGACAAACTGTCCGACTAGTGGGTATACCCTCTGCATTGAATGGGTTTCATTTTACTCGTGCGACTCGGCTGTAGTTTCGGCAGATGACAGAACGGTTTGGCATTTTATGTAAAGTAATTGTAAATATTTGAGTAAGGCATTAGCCCGAAAGCCCCAGCCACAAGCTCCGGCTCTCACCTGTGGGGCTCTGTCTCCACATACCCCAGAGCCCAGACCCCACTGCACCCAAAAACAACATCAGAAGACAAGGCCGCGGGTCCGCATACATACATACATACATACATCCATACATACGTAGATGGCAGCCATAAAGCAGCCACAGCAACGAACGAACGACCGACGACCGACCGACGATGGCGACAATAAAATTGTTTGATTTTGAAAATCAGAACCCATTAAGATTGCTTCAGCAACCAGTTCTCCAGTGAAAGAGAGAAATACAACAGGGTGAGAGAGAACGAGGGGGGGGGGGGCTTGATAACAATTAACCAAAGCACAAGAAAACTTTTGGGTTTCGGGATCCAAAGGAATGTCGTAAAACTTAGTTTTGTTTCTTTATTTTCGTTTCGTTCTCGTTTTTATGGCAATTGCCTTTGGGGCTTATCGCTAGCCAAAGTCCCCCACGGACCTACAGACTGCATGACTTAACCTCATATCAATCCTATATCTCACCATCTATGTATGAATGTATGTATGCATGTATATCTATCAGCATTTGATTAAAGAAATTACCGCGAAAATAAAAAAAAGGGAAATATTATTGCATAGTTTTTTGTACTCGATATCTTAGTATAGGGTATGTAGCGGGTATTTTTGCGTGTGGTTATCGACTTTTAGTGGATTTATTTATGTAGAGAATTATTCAGTTGCGCCTTTAATATTCCACACTATTCCATGGCTATCTGAATAGTCAGACAAGTTCAGGTATTGTTGAATTAACTTAGATTCTCAATAATAGTTTTAGATAATTGATATTTTAGGTCAGATATTGTGGAAGAACTGTTCACACATCATTTTGGTATAGAACATCATAATAAAAGAAAATATTCTATTATATTGTCCAAAAATGATCGACAAATTTTGCGTATAATTTATGCAAATTATTTGCTCATTAATAAAACTTGTGTATTTGTAAGCATTTAAAACCAATAAAATAAATAAAATACCAATAAAATAAATAAAAAAAAGTAAAATAAAGTTTTTAGATGTTTTTTAGTGGTGGACTTTTTGGGGGAAGTGCTATGTATTAGAGATCTAATAGATCTTTTTCTATTGATTTGATTGCAATTGGTATTGCATTATGCACATGGATGTACAAATCTATTGAAGGGGTATTCAAATGGTCGAAATGACTGGCTATACGCGTTTTCTGTGAATGTGTTCTCTTCCTTTCCATTCCCGATAAATAAAAAAAATACCTAATGTGTTTGCATTGGGGGTTGTGCTGTCAGTAAAAGAAATCATAAAATTTGTTGTGATATTCTCCGGCGTAAAGAAATACACACACACACACACTCGCACACATTATCATCCAAAGTTAATCCGCAACGGCATTTCTGATAAGAAAAGTAACCCAAAAGCTCTTATCAAAGGTTGACGCTGGAAAAAAAAATGCCAAGCGCCAGAGACACGTTCAAGTTGTTGGGCTGCTACCTGGTTTACGTAAAGAGAGCGAGAGAGAGAGAGGGAGAATGTTTGCATTGTAATTATGGCAAAGCCTAAAACAACAACAACAACAGCAGCAGCAATGGGAAATCCATCAGGGCGGCAGTTGAAACGACTTAGCAGTGATAATGTCACAAAAAGTACAAGAAAATAATATTTGGCTAGCAGCGGATCCGAGCGCTTGATACCCTCTAAAGTGTGTGGCCAGAACCAAAGCCGAACGTGGAAAGTGCCCACGAGGAACACAGAGAGAGAGAGAGAGAGCGAGGGAGTAATTGCCCAAGTCATGGCATGAGAGTGTAAAAATTTGGCTCTATTTCTATAAGCAAAACTCATAGTGAGTAGAATTTTGTTTGCAGAATCCTGCGATCATTATTTAGCTCCAATCTATTCCCGTGCCGAATCTAGCTAGAACCACATTGTAAAACCATCCATCCTCAGAGTGCCGAAGGAGGAGGAGTGGAGACAGAGCAGATGGAACTTGAGCAGACGAACTTTGAAGTCTGTTGCTGCTGCGGCAGCTACAAACGACTGCAAGAGACGGGAAGAGTGGAGGAGAGGGAGAGAGATAATGCGAGGGACGGTTGGACAGTGGGACGGAACATATGGGAATGCGCTGAACATAACTCCGACAAAATGTCGCTTGTTATTTTTCGGTTATATATTTTTGTCGTTTCACTGGAATCCATCCATCTCTCCTCTCTCTCTGTCTCTCTCTCTCTATAATGATGGGGTCAAATGGAGCTGCAATGCTGACGAAAACAATTTGACATCCAAGAAAAACAAGAAACAAAACATAAGCTGGCAAGGGCAAAAAAAAAAAACAAAACCAAAAGTCAACACACACACACACACACCGAAGCACACAAAAAGTCGTTCTGAATCCTCAAAGCGCGATTCCGCAGCAACAACAATTAGTTCATTCCACTGTCGTGGTCGGGTCGTCATCGTCGGAGGCTCTGCTCTGCTCTGCTGGATCTCGCTCCCTGTGATCATTCCGCTGCCTGCCTGCTCCTACTTCTTTTCCTGCTCTGCTCTTCCTACCGCGGCAGCTTACACTGCCCTCTTCTTCGTCATGTGCAAGCCCAAACCACGCAAAAAATGCGGCAACGTTTTTCAAATGCCAATCCAGACAGAGGAAGAGAACAGTGCACAGGGGAAGCGTGAGGAGCAGCAGAGAAGGCAAGCGATGAGCAGGAGAGGGGCGAACCTGCTGCTACACGACACGTTTCTCACCGTCGCTTTTTGCAGCAACACTTGGGCCAGCTACGAACCCTGTGCTCAAACCAACAAAGCCGACAAAATCTTCGGCGAAAGGGGTATCGTGTTATCCAGCAGCTTTTGTGAAGAACGGCAACAGTTAAAGAAGCAGGCAGAAGAATCAGCAGGGCAGGACTAGCACTGGCACAGGCACATGCACAGGCAGAGGAATGTCGAAGCCCCAGCCCCGTACTCAGAAAAAAATTCGAAAAAAAAAAAAAAAAAAACGACAGCCGCAGCAGCCACAGCCACAGGTTTGTGTCTTAAGTCTTTTGTTTTGTTTTTGTGGTACACTTTCTGCGCAGACTCTAACAAATTTGAGCAGACGCTTGCATCACGCAGAGAGAGGACCGTGGGGAATACCCTCGCTTTTCATAGAGTGTTCGCTTCCAATTAGTGTTTAATTGCTGGACCACTGACGGACAGATTCCAACCAAAAACTAGCATTACCTCATGCCCAAAGCAACTGGCAGATGGAAAAGGAAGCATGGAATATTTTGAGTGTATTTTATGGATTTTATGGTCACTGGCATACAATTTCCTCAACATGGAAAAAACTGATATGAGTGCAGACCATTGAAAGTAGATCAGTGCAGGAATTGGGGCCCAGCTCAAGGGTATTTGTGACTTCGATACACAGCAGCAGGCAGAAGGCAGGAAGGCAAGAAGCCAGGAGGCAGGATGTTGCAAGATGACGTTGAACTTGCTGCCTGTTGCAGTTGTTGCTGCTGCAGCGCGTAATTACATGGCAATTAAGTTAATTGAACTGCGCGCCTGCGCTCGCGTGAATTGCTCTCACTCCTTGCCTTACCTAACCGCTCGCCCCCTCGCCGCACCGTACACGAATACGAAATACGAATCCCCCAATCCCAATGCCGCTGCATTGCCCCATCGTTGCTTTACATGACAGTGGGATAAAGTTGATCCATCCAGTGGCATAATTTGGGTTGTAAGTTGCGTGTAGAACTCGAAACGGCAGCCTCATTTTGGTAATCCCGCCTGACAAAATGTCAGCAATGGAGACGGCAGCGCATATATTACTCCGTGGACTCCCGTGTTGGTCCAACGTTCCACTGTCCGCCTGTCCGCCTGTCCACAGGGGCACCATACATCCATACAATGGCATGGCCTGTCAGTGAGCCACAGCCCGGCCTGGCTGCCGCGGCAAACCAGTCCCCAAAACATGTCCCAATTGTCTGGGTAACTGTAGCGTGCCAGTGCCAGTGCCAGGCCCAGTCGCCGCAGCCACTAAGCCCCGATACGATACGAAACGATACGCTACGATACTCTAAGGCAAAAGACCAATTGAACCGGCAATGTACTCGGCCGTTCAGTTCAGTTCTCAGTTCTCAGTTTTAGTTTTATGCCGCCGTAAAGTTCTTCGTCCCTTGAACGGGTGACTGCACCGAAGATTTCTGTCAGAGATTATCTAACTTGAGAGAGAGAGAGCCCCAGGAGCCGAAACACTTGGGGACAACGATTTAGAAGCAATCACTCGATGGCAACTAATCCACAGTATGAAAACTGAGTATCGGATATATTGATGCTCCGCGATATGATGTGCGGAAGGATCCTAATTCAATGAACCTTCAAATATCACGTGGAACTAAAAACTACTTTTATTTGCTTACATTTCTAAGGAGGATCTGTAGAATGTTAGTCCATTAAATGACCTTTTGGGACCCACTTTGAACGTTTCTTTTGCTGTGACCCGCACTGTATCCACAGCGAGAGAATGCCAGAGAATCGATTCCTAGCTCTTGATGTTGTGCGCGGCGGCATCCATCTGCCTGGTGCTTTGGTGCATTCCGCTTGGATCGGGCTGGGGCTGAGGCTGGGGCTGGCACTGTAACTGGGGCTGGGGCTGCGACTGCGGCTGGAGCTTTGGATGTGTGTGCCTGTTGCTCTTGCGACTGGAGCTTTGCTCCTCGTTTGCCTTTGAATGACAATCGTCGCCAGTCAAAATGTCAATTAATTGTGAGACGACAGTCGTATGTCGTCGGCATTGCCAGCGCTGGAGAGTTGACAGTTCTGTCAGCGATCCATGGCACTGCAAAAATGCAGTCGGACCGGCGGCGATCTCTACCATTTGAATTGATCTCCTACAGCCACAGCTACAGCAACAGCAACAGCTTCAGCTCGATCTCAATCTCAATCTCTACATCTGTGGATCTCTTTCCGTTTTTTGTTTTTTGTTTTCTGTTTCGGTTTCTGTATCTGTATCTACATCTGTGTGTTATCAGAGCTTCAGAGGGCGCTAATTAGGATGGCAAAATGCTAGCCTTTGCATCTATGATGTCATGGAAGCTGCTTTCTTGTCGATTTATCATCCGCATCCCCATCGTTGTCATCGGCCGAAACGGAACGAAACGAAAGGGAGGGTGGGTGGTCCGGGGGTCAGGGCATCGTCTTAATTATGCAAATTACTGCCAGAATCAAGTCAGCGATCGCGATCTGTGCCTGCGATTGAGACAACAATCTCAGCGAATAAAACAAATATACAGACGAGTAAACTCCAAGCCCCAAGAAATATAGAAATACAATTTTTGTTTTGGTCCGCTCGCTAATTGCAAGCGCTCTTTCGTAGCAAATTAAATCAATTGTCTTTGATGTGGAGCCGACAACGACGACAGCCCGGCCCCAGTGGATCTCTGTCCCCCCACCACTCGATCTTTCCTCGCCCGCCCCAACAAACAGCATTCGTGCACAGCTGTCAATTCGAATCAGCGACGGGCTACGAGCCGGAGTCGAAGAGCGGAGAGCGTCAGCGCCAAACGGCAACTAAATCAAATAAAGCGCAAATCAAATAAAGTACCACAATGCACGAAAGCCGAATAAACAAACCCACACACACGCACATGTGTCTCTGGGGGCATGGGAATGGGCGAGGGTAGCAGTTGACCGACGACTGCATGCCCTTCCCTACGCCGCCTCTCCCAGTGTGTCCTAGCAGGCAGCGCCCTTCACCACTCTCCAGCATCAAAAATGTTTCCCCAAACGGAATCGAATCGGCTATGCATAGCTTTAACCTCTCTGATATTTTGCACACTCAAATCGGGCGACTCTCGTACTCCGTAGAGTGGGGGAACCGCCAGCGAGACGCAACGGGCTGAAAAAGATGAATCGCTGCCGGCTCGAGCAGAGTTGCTCCGCTGCTGACCACAACTTCACTTTGAGCTACGCCAAGTGGTGTGGCCAAGAGTGGCCGTGCCGTGCCAAGCCGTGCCGGGCCATCTGTCCATCTATCCGCCGTATATATATGGTTTCGTCGCTCATGTGCGGCGCAGCGTTGCGGTTATGTGCCAGCAAGCATTTGGCAACACGTGTCACTCTGACAGCCGGCAAATTGTTTTGGGAGCCGCCGCCTCAGCCTCAACTCCGAATCGAATGTGAAGCGTGCCGCATAGATGCCTCCCAGAGATGCAGGCGAGCCGAGTGGAGTCGCTGTCACGGCCAAGTGTGTACGAGGCGTGTAGTGGCGGGCGTTGAGAGATGAAAGTATTGCCGAACAAGTCTGCTCTGCGGAATTAAAAGCGATGGCTGAAGATCCTCCAATCTTCTCGGTGTATAAACTGAGCTAAAAGCTCTTTCGGGCTGCATTTTTAATGCCAACAGCTGTTAATAGAATTATCGCTGGCAGGCATCGAAACCTATCAATAGGCGATGGAACATGCTGTCCAATTCGCAACGTATAATTCGTATAATTCAGTACTAAATTGTTGAATTCGCACATTGAATAATTCGAGTATTATTTAAGATCGCATAACAAATTGCATTCATCGATACTTAGCTTAGCATTACCATTCCCATTTGAAGACCCGTTGGGGCTTAGGCTTAAGCGCATAATTTGTATGCCATACAAAGTGGGCACACAGTCCATGCCCTGGTCCGGCCTGGGTTGGGCTCTGCAAGCGTAGAAAATTATAAATTAATCCATTACCTAGATTATGCAGATGTCTGAACGCATTAAGTGTCCATGGGCCATCGGCCATCGGCCCTGGGCCTATGGGTGTGGTGGAAATGCACAGACGACAAAGACAACAACAGCAGGAGCAGCAACAGCAGCAGCAGCAGCAGCGGAGGATCTGTTGGATCTCTTGGGCATTAAGCGTTGTTAATGAATGAACACACGATACAGGCAGAGCCAGAGCCAGAGTCGCAGCCTGAGTCGAGAATTGAATTGAGTGGCGTTTCCATCTGGTTTTACTCGGCGGAGAGGAGAGGGAGAGGTAGAAGGAGGTGCCCACAAGGTTGTGTGGCACTAATGAAAGTCAAAGATATCGCGGCCGGATAGCTGGATAGTTTCCGAGTGTGGCGGCAGCTGTTTAGGAGTTCTCCATTCCATTCCATTCCATTCCTTTCAAAAATATTCAAAGTCAAAAGAGTGCCGCGCGACAAAGTCTGACCGCCGTCCCGTTCCGTTCCGCCCCTTCCTTTCGTTTCGTTTCGTTGCCATTGCATTCGCTTCAAAATCATTAATCAAAATTGAAAAATCATTAAGCTCACGCTTTTCGTTCGGTTTTTGGGAGAGGTGTCAACTCTCGCATTGTTGTTGGTCTTGTAATTGAATTGTGAACACGAGGACGGCCACCAGAGCCACCAGAGCCAAGTCCCGCTCAAATTGAACAAAATTAAATGCTTTTTGGTCTTCATCCGAAAAAAGTGTGAAACACGCTGCTGCGAGCCGAAAGACACGAAAAAAGTCCAACAAAATTTTAAAAGAAATTGCCGCAAGTCGGCGCCGACTTCACCAACCACAAAAACGAAACTCGGCAAAGAGCTCCAGGCGATCGGTGGAGCGAAGCAGAAACGGTTCATTATTATTTTTGTTTTTGTTTTGGGTTTTAAGTAAATCAAGCAGAACTCTTCAAGCAGAGCGCCCGATGACACAAAACGTGCGATCACTTCATGATTGTCCAAAATCCTCACCAAACCCTCAAGCCCACATTGTTTGGAGCAAGTGTAAATAGCAGCAATACCCTCAAATACCCTTTTCCAATTACAATTGCAATCTGTACAATTTGCACAAAATAATGCAATAAAATTACGCATATAAAGAACTAATCTATCTTATGGATCATTGACTTAGTCATCGGATAAAATTATGCTTCTTTTTAAAATTGCGATGGAAAAGTTCTTAAGACAGCAGTAAGCTGAAATGATATTTCTGTGCTAACACAAGTTCCCTAATTTGATAGAGATTTGTACACGTGGCTGAGTATATAAGAAATACAATATAGTACATGTATACATACATATATGTGTGTACATGCTATGTCTGTGTGCATGACCCCCCACCGACGTTCAAAACCTTTCAAATTACCGACTTTGTTACTGTCTGTAATAACAATAATTTCTTTTGCTGGAGACCAAAACGAATTTGTCTCTTGGTGTCGGGTGAACGGATAGACTGTCGGACGGTACGGCGAGCCGCGGCGAATTGCCAACTTCTTCGGTTTGGTTTGGGCTTTTGCATGGCCGAAAAAATGACAGCAGCGCAGCCGCAGCCGCCGCCGCCGCAGCAGAGGCATGGATTGGCCATGGCACTGCGAGTGGAAGGAGCACAACAACATAAATGCTCAAAGCGTTGCAGATTGCATTCGATGCGCCGTCTGAAGAGGGGAGGGGGTGAAGAGTTCGGCTTGGGGGTGTGACTGGAGGATGGAACGGCGAGAAGTGTATGGTGATGATGATGATGATGACCAAGCACTGCTCTTTTGCATTAATAATACATTTTAGACACTCTTCAAGGCTTTGCTTTCGCTCTCTCCCTGCTTAACGCTTTCTTTCTCTCTCTCTCCTTTACAGTTCTTCTGCTCTGCATTAATATGTGTAGGGCGAGGCAGAGCTGCTTCTAACGTTACTCTCACCTTATACCAGAAGGAGCTTTCGCTCCTGTAATCTTCTCTCCCTCACTTCGCTACTCTCTTGCCTTGGTATTCCTTCCCATCTCATCCACTGAGTACAATATAACTGAGTATTTACTCAGTTGAGCCATTGCACAGGGTATTTCCAGTTCGAGAGGCCTCCGTGAAGTGCCATGCATTTTTCTCTCTTCGTATTTTACACTTTGTGTTTTGTTTTGTTTTTGTTTTTGCTTGGCGATGATGATGCTATGCTTTTGCTGCTGCGGCTGCTGCTGCTGATGATGATGATGATGAGGAGGTTCACTTGCTGTGTGCTTTTTGCTGTTGTTGTTGCTGCATCATTAAATTATTATTGCCCGAAGCTATTTTTCATCGAAGTGCGAGTAGTGTAGAGAGAGGAGAGTGGTGAGACGGAGCGGGAGAGGGAGAGGAGGAGAAACAAAAGCTACACAAAATTGGAAATCGCGTGTCTAATGCTTCATTCGAGATGCCCGGCGGTTCCTCTGCTGCTGTCTGCCCCGTCCACCATTCCCATCCATCCCTATGCTCCACTCCTCCTTCGCCTGCCGCTCCTCCGTCTGGGCCGCTTTCGGCCTTTTGTCTGGTCTGGGCCTAATGTAGCTTAATTATACAACCAACATCAGCAGCAGCAGCAGCAGCAGGAACAGCAGCAGCAGTGGAAACAGCAATAACAATTCGGTTACTGTTAGCCCCACGATATCAAAGCCAAGAACGAGTTGGCCTGTCCAAGAGGCAGCCCATCAAATCCATGTCAAATTCCCGCTCTGGGAGTCACTGGCACGATATCAGAATGCTGCTACACGGCCAGAAATTTCTGACGCCCTGATCCTCCTGTCTGTTTCTCATTCCCAAAGCAATCAACAAATGCTTGATCCATGCCAATCATATTCCGAAATAGTTTGGCCTGCTCAAATACCAGTAAGATCGAAATTTATTTCAGTGTATTCCTGTGGCCGGAACATTGGAACTCTTTCCTGAGAAAACGTTTCTCAATAATTTGATGCAGCTTTTTTTTTTTCCTGTCTCTGGGTCTCTGGGCCCCCCAAACCTGGCTGCTCCTGCGCTATCCTGTCCCTTGCTCTTTTTTTTGTTTGTGGCCCCGGACTTGTCTAAAATTCTACAAACTCATAAATGTTGATGCGTCTGGTTCGTCATCGTCATCATTGTCGTCGTCCGGTCGGGGCTCTTCTGATGGACAATGGGCCTGGCCTGTCCAGTGCCGGTGCCTGTGTCTGCGTCTGACTTGGTTTGTGTCTGTATTTTTTTTTTGCTCCGACATGGTTTTCCATGGATTAATTTCGCATCAAAGTCGAATGGAATCTGGCTTCATTTGATGTTATTAGATTGCGTGGCCAGTAATTGACAATTAATTGCCATCGACAACAGCTGCAAATGGTAATGGAATGGACGGTCCACGTTCACGTCCGACGTGGGATGCCTTTGGAAACGTTTTTCTTCATTTTTTTTGTTATGTGTGAAATCTGACGCAAGTTTTCACACCAAACATTCACTCACACACATCATAATGATCAAAGGCAACAAACAAACAAGAAACCAGAAACTTGAAACCTTTTTCACACCAGAGGAAAAACCGGACTACTCGCACTTTGTAATGAATCGATTTTCTAATATTTTTTCCAAGTAGAATTTGTGGTACAAAGATTTTCCACATATATATGTACATATATGCCACATGTATCGAAATTATAATCACATGTGTAGAACGTTTTATCAATTAACATTAATTAATTATGCCATTTATATGGATGGCATGGCAACATAAAACAATGCCGCCAAAATAATTAGCTCGAAATTGGCTGCTCGAATTCGATAAGCAAAACAACAAAGCAAAGGAAACAGCAGCAGCAGCGCAAAATACACGCAAATTATATACCTATTCTATATATTATATATGTACCTATATAGTACGCCTCTAGTTAAACTAAGCAAAAGCAAATGATCTCTAAACTAAACAAAGCCTTAGCCCGATGCCCGATCGCATCCCATTCCCATTCCTTCAGCCGCTTTTCCCTTTTTCACACTTGGCCGGCCACCTTTCGTGGCTTTTGTAGTTTCTGTTGTGCGGGGCGAACTTTTGTTTGCGTTGCCTATAATTTTATCTAATAAAAATGCCATAAAAACTTAGTCAAACAGTTGTGGACTTGTGTGTGTGTGTGTGTTGTGTGGCGCTTGGCTCTTTGTTGTTTCGCCGCCATCAAGCCATCGAGCAACATTAACAATAGCCACAGCACACCAGATAACTCAGCACAACAATTGCAGTTTGTTTAGTTCGTCTAATGTCTGACATTAGCATTAGGGGAAAATGGCCAATTGCAAATTGCAAATCGTATAATGCTAGTGATTTGCCGCGCTCATGGGGCAGAGAGCACTGAATGTCGAATGTAAAACAGGCTCTGATTCGTAAGGATCGAAGGCGAGGGATGCACCAAGCTGTGACTCTACTTTGAACTGCAGCAGAGCAGTCAAAATATATATGAAATAAATCCAAGTAGATTAAATCTTTCATCTTGGATGCATCTATTAATTCCTGAATTTGTTTGTGTCGCTTGCAGATTGCCAAGCTGCTGCCGTTGATCGAGTCGGGCTGTTCGCGGCGGGCGCGCTTTCTGCTCTGCTCGGCGCTGTTTCCGCTCTGCACGCCGGATGTGCCGCGGCCCGTGACCGCCTGCAAGTCGCTCTGCGAGACGGTGAAGGGGGAATGCGACGCCAATGCCGGTCCGGAGCTGATGCAGCTGTGGCCGTCGTTCCTCAGCTGCGAGAGTCTGCCGCAGCCGGAGAAGCACGAGCTGTGCATGCAGATACCCCAGGACCAGGAGGGTGCCCATGCGGCGCCAACGGCCAGTCCGGCCGCATCTGAGGTCGCACCCGCCCAGGATCCACAATTGCAACAGCAACAGCAGCAGCAGCAGCAGCAGCAACATTTGCAGCAGCAGCATCCGCAACAGCAGCAGCAGCAGCACATGTCCCGCTTTTGGATGTCCTGGAAGACGGGTGGACCGCTGGCTGGTGGCAACGGCGGTGGAGGAGCTGGTGGTGGCGGCGGCGGCGGCGGCAGCTTGGCCGCCATCATCTGTCCGCAGAACTTCAGCGGCAGTCATCTGAATCCGGAGGAGTGCCTGCCACAATGCCAGCGGGACGCGTACCACACCACGCAGCAGAAGAAGCTAACGGAGAGCCTGATCCTGGGCCTGTCCGCCGTGTGCTTTGTCCTCACGCTCTTCGCACTGGTCACATTCTGGGCGGAGCCGACGCGATTCGGCTACCCGGAGCGCCCCGTGCTCTTCCTCTGCCTGTGCTACAACCTGTTCAGCGTGTGCTACCTGGAGCGGATCGTGTTCCACAACCAGGCCCGCAGTCTGGCACAGCTGCAGGAGTCGCAGGGGCAGGGGCTGCGGCTGCGGCCCGTCTGCCAGCTGACGCCGCCCTGCCTGGCCTCGTACATCACCACCTCGTACCTGAGCCTGTGCGCCGCCAGCTGGTGGCTGATCTTCGCACTCTGCTTCTACCTCTCCTCGCACAAGAAGTGGTCCAGCGAGGCGCTCGAGAAGCGCTCCGGCCTGTTCCATGTGCTGGCCTGGGTGCCGCCCCTGGTGCCGCCCATCGCGGCCCTGCTCCTGGAGCGTGTCCGTCCCAGCGAGCTGACGGGCATGTGCTCGGCCCCCGGATTCGTGGAGCTGCCCGCCCTCGTGCTGCTCCTCCTGGGCCTCTACTTTACGCTGCGCGCCTCCCGCTCCCTGCACTCGTTGCAGCAGCAGCTCCAGCCCACGCTGGCCCACCACCGCTTCGGCCAGATCCGGAAGCGGTTCGTCATCTTCTCGCTGCTCTTCTTCGTGCCCACGGCGGCGGGCGTGGTGGCCGCCCTCTGCGAGCGCTTCGGCGAGCCCGTGCCCAGCTGCTCGACGCCCGAGGATTGCGCCTCGCCGGACTCCCTCACCGCCTGGCCGGCGCTGGTGCGGATCTTCTTCCAGCTGGCCGGCGGCACACTCACCGGCATGTGGGTGTGGTCCCGCAAGACCTGCGAGAGCTATCGCAGCCGCCTGGTGGCCGGCGGCACGCCCACCTCCTCGCTGATGGCCCAGAGCAAGTCGGGGGCGGCTGCGGGCGCTGCGAGTGCCCACCACGCCAATGCCATGGGAGGCGGCGGATACGTTCTGCCCAAGAAGCATCTATACACCAGCGGCAAATCGATGCTTGCCAGCGGCGGCATCGCAGGCATCGGAGGTTTCGTAGGCGCAGGCGGAGGCGGAGGCAGTGCCACGGCTCCGCTCTATGCGGGCATTAGTTTCCACAACGTGCCCGTCTACAATCCCAATCAGTCGCGTGTCTAAGGAGAGACTGGCGCTGGCTCCAAGCCTGATCCATGATCTGGATACATGATCCATGATGCATGATCCACCCCCTCCCCACATAATACAAGAATTAATAAAGCAAAAAATAATCAATTGAAATGTGTTAATAGATCTTAAGCGCCAGAACACTCTCCTTCCGCAGAGACCCCATTTTGAATAGTTTTCTAAGTACTTTCTAAGTCCTGTGTAAATAGAGGAATTTTATTCTATTCTCCTTTTTTTTTTTTTGTATTTTTATTTGTATATTTTTTTTGTCTTGGTAATTAATTAGTTTTTAAGGAACATTAATTTAATTAAAAGTGTGAATAAATTGTGAATTATAATATTTAAATGAGAAATGGCAGACTCTTTTCATTGCTAACAATTCCTGATTGATTGATCGCTGTCGATCTGCTACCCTGTAATATGCCCTCATCTATAAGAAAAAAAAGGAGCTTCGTCTATTGTCTCCAGATGTTCCTGGAAGTGTCACCCAGAGCCCCGGCCATCGCACTCCCCATGCTGCTTTATGATGCCCTCCAGAGGTCAGTGGAATCAACTCCCCGCCCCCCACTCGGTGCTTGTTGCAATTCTCACGAATCTGTGGCACCCCCGACCTCTCTCTCTCTCGCTGTCTGTCTCTCTTGCTCTGGGTTAATGATGCGCAAGCGGCAGTCTTGAGGGGCAGGCAGCACGAATCCGTTTAATTGCAACAAAAGGAAGCTAAATTGTTGCTATTGTTCGGCCCCCAGCCCCCAGCCCATGCAATGGCAGTGCCAGAGACAGCGGCAATTAGATGGAAAATGCTTAATGACAGAGGCACCGGCGTTGATTGCCAGCGTTTTGCTACCAGCTCCACCCTTTCCCCTCTCTCTTGCCATGCCCAAGCCAGCAGCTGTAGGCCTCCTGCTCCTCTACTGCCTCTACGACTACTCGTGCTGTGCTACCTGTTGTTGTCCTACCTGTGCGTGCGTGTCGTGTCGTGTTGTCGTCTCTTCTGGGCCTTCGTTGCAGCAACGCCACCCTGCGAGAGTGTCACACACATTAAGAGACATGTCGAGACACGCTGGTAGTCGACTATTGGGGCACCCCCTAAAGGATGATGGCCCCTCTCTGCCTCTCTGCCTGTGTGTGTGTGTGTACTGAACAGCAGCAAAAGCAATTCAACAACGGACTTAATAGCCGAGCCGCAATTAATTTGATTGAAGCTGCCACACCGCGTGCCGGGCAACGTTTCTATCCAACAAATTGCCAGGCGGTCGGTGCAACAGCAACAGAAACATGTGGCAGCAGCAGCAAACACACAGCAAAAGCAACAACCACAAGCCTCAGCGGCAGCAACTGTGCAGCAAGCGTGCAATTAACTCTTGTGCGCCAAGATCAAAGCGATTAAAGCCGCCCTGCCAGACAGACAGACAAAAAGAGTCGCCTTCCCCCTTGGCTAAGACCAAAGACCTGCAGGCCGACACCGAAGATTGGGACCAAGACGGGCCCCAAACACTGAGAATAAGCCAAGCCAAGCCAAGCGAAGCGAAGCGGCCCAACTCTCTGACGCTTTATCGTCATCCTCATCGGTGTCGCAGTATTCTCTGTTGTTCTAAGTTATGCACGGCCAACACGGAGTCGACCATGGGGATGCCCAGTAATCGAGAGAAATGTGCAAAGAATGGATAAACGCAAATAGAATAGACATGGAAGCCACAGGTACTTCCTCCTCCAAGATCAAGATCAAGTCGGAGAACTGTGTGAAGGAGGGAGCACGCTCTCCCTTACCCTTTTCCATCCGGCGGTATGCAGAAAGCATCTGGCAATGGGCGCTAGAGTGGTGCAGAGGCCGATCGAACCCCAGGCGAGAGGCAGAGTTCGGGCCTTGGCTGTGGCTGTGGCTTTGGCCATTTGCGAGTGCTAAATGTGCCCAGGAACTGTGCGGCTGGCCCCCACAGAGTAAATGCAACACAAAACGAATCGAATTGTGGGACAAATGCACTTCAATGAGCCACCAAATTGGCCATTAGCCACGGGCCTCCAAACCGGTCTCAAATTTCAATTTGTTTGCGGCCCAGCCCGGCACGGCCCGATTTCCACGCTAAATTATCATTAAGCCACAAATGGAGGAACTATTCGATATTACGGGAATATCCATTCCATTTGGGAAAGATAACGTTCGCTTAGGGGGAAGTTTGGATGAATGCAAGGCACGGCACGGCACCTGTTCTTCCTCCACAATTCGGCACGAGGAACAGCCTTAATTAAGGCTGTTCATAGAAAATTGTAAATTATAATACCAAATTTAGGAAGCATGCTCCAAGCTATGCAAGTCCAGGAAGGTGTTGCATGGATGATTTACGAAGGCAGCCCCGTTTTTGCGTCTATTAATTTGCACCTTGGATCTGTGGCTTCTGCAGCCCGGCCACTGACAAGTATTGTCCACGCCTGTCCGGCAAGGAATCATAAAACCATTAGCTGAACTACTAAAGTGAAGCTAACCCTTCAACTTACCTCTCAGAGCTGCTCGATCCGCTGGTACTTCAGCTTCAACTAGTCGCCGGCTGGGGGCGCTACAATTATGTGCTGCCAGCGCCATCTAGCACTGCATTTGACCACCACATTTGACCGTCGGCGGCGCTGGTGTGAATCAAGTTTATCCTATAAACTGTACAGCACGGGGCATTGCATACTTTTCGGCTGCAAAGTAAGCGACTCCAGCAGGCTTAGTTCAAGCGCCGACCGCTTGAAGCGCCACTGCGCCTGCACTTCTTAGCCCGAACTCAAAAACAGTTGAGATTTGTGTATGAGATTTGTGGTAAATGTGCAACGCAGAGAAGGAAACGTTTTCGACCCCGTAACGTATAGATATTCTTGATGAGCATCAATAGCCGTCCACAGAAGCGACTCACACATTCCTTCTCGCTGCTACAGACACAGAAACGGCTTGATTGAAGCCCGCAGAAGAGAAACCACAGCTTTAAGCTGAACTTATCGATAGCAGAGCTCCAAGGCAGCCATGAGCAGGCCAAAAGCAGACACCGACCAAACAGCTGGGCCCGCAACAGAGCCAGTATTGGGCCAGAATCAGAGCCAAGGCGCGAGCCAAAGCAAAAGCAAAAGCCCAAAACCGCAGAGCCGCAAAGCCGGAGCTGAATCAGGTCCAAGACCGGTTTGGCAGCGGTGCGTGGAAACGGAACGGGCAAAGAATGCCATGCCGAAAGAGAAAGCATTCTCCAGCGATCACTTCAGTTGTTTTTGTTGACGTGTGCAGCACGGAGCGAAATGCTCCACCAGTTCCACATCCACATCCACATCCAGATTCAGATCGAGATCTAGGTTGAAAAATTCTAGAAAATATGGCAGCAAGCGTCGTCAAGGCACCCAAATGTCCCAGACGAGGATCGGCCAAAGAGCAGCAGCAGCAGCAGCAGCCCCAGGCCTCAACCAGCAAGTCCAACAAAGAGTCAAACAATTGGTAAGTGGCACAACAATTGGCAAGTGATACAAAATCAAATGCTGAATACTTAAAACTGACTTGCAGGCATTGGTGGATGCTGCTGGCCTCTGTGTTCCTCGTTACCTTTGCCACTCGCTTCTACAAGGTCACCGAACCGGATCACATCTGGTAAGGCATCCCGGACGCCTCGATTGGTGTCATCTCTGACTGCAGTCGCGCCTCTCTCTTTCTTGCAGCTGGGACGAGACGCACTTCGGCAAGATGGGCAGTTGGTACATCAATCGAACCTTCTTCTTCGATGTCCATCCACCGCTGGGCAAGGTGAGCTGTACGAGAATGCGTACAGAAATGGTTCCCACAATTATTTTGCATCTCTCCAACAGATGCTCATTGGCCTGTCTGGCTATTTGACTGGCTACAATGGCACATTCCCGTTCGAGAAGCCCGGGGACAAGTACAACGAGACGGCCTATCAGGGCATGCGATATGTGAGTGCATCTGGATGGGATGGTGGATTGGGGCTTGTGGATTGTTTCCTTATCGATCCTTCTTCTCTTCTCGTGCAGTTCTGCACAACGCTGGGGGCCCTGATCATGCCCATGGGCTTCGATACTGTCTACGATCTGACGCGATCCCACGAGGCGGCGCTGCTCTCGGCAGCCTATCTGATATTTGGTGAGTGGCATTCGAGGTGCAACCGTCTGTAATCCATTTGTGGCGACACTCCATCTAGATGTGGGCTTGCTGACGCTGAACCAGTACATCCTGCTGGATCCCATTCTGCTGTTCTTCATGATGGGCTCCGTCTGGGGCATGGTGAAGATCTCAAAGGCGACCGCCTCGGGTGGCTCGTACGGCATGCGCTGGTGGTTCTGGCTCTTCCTCACCGGCACCATGCTCTCGTGCACGATCAGCGTCAAGTTTGTGGGTCTGTTCGTGGTGCTGCTGGTGGGTCTGCACACGGCCACCGAGCTGTGGATCATACTGGGCGATCTCGGCCAGCCGATCGTGGAGACCCTCAAGCAGATCGCCTGCCGTGCCATCAGCCTCATCCTCTGGCCCATCCTCCTCTACACGCTCTTCTTCTACATCCACCTGAGTGTGCTCAACCGCAGCGGCAACGGCGATGGCTTCTACAGCTCCGCCTTCCAGTCGCGTCTCATCGGCAACTCTCTGTACAACGCCAGCATGCCGCGGGACGTGGCCTACGGCTCCGTGGTGACCATTAAGAACCACAAGACGGGCGGCGGCTATCTGCACTCCCACTTCCATTTGTATCCGAAGGGTTCGGGCGCCCGCCAGCAGCAGATCACCACCTACACCCACAAGGACGACAACAACAAGTGGCTGATCAAGCCGCACAACAAGCAGCGGCTGCCCAAGGACAAGCTGCAGCTGCTGCGGCACGGCGATCTCGTCCGGCTGGAGCATTTGGTGACCAAACGGAATCTGCACTCGCACAGCGAACCGGCGCCCATGACCAAGAAGCACCTGCAAGTCACGGGCTATGGTGAGGTGAGCCGCGAATCGCCCCAGTCGTCCACGAACGAAACGAATCTTTGATCTGTCCATTGTGCATTGTCCATTGCAGGCGGGCGCGGGCGATGCCAACGATGTGTGGCGCGTGCTCGTTGTGGGTGGCAAGGTGAATGAGACGGTGCACACGGTCACCTCGCGGCTGATGCTCATCCACTATCTGCAGAACTGCGCCCTCACCTCCAGCGGCAAGCAGCTGCCCAAGTGGGGCTTCGAGCAGCAGGAGGTGTCCTGCAATCTGAACGTGCGCGACAAGTACGCCCACTGGAACGTCGAGGACAATGAGCACAAGTTGTGTGGGTATTTCCAGCCTCCCACCACGCTCCTCCCTCCGCTCACTCTCTCCCACCCACTTTGCTTCCTGCAGTGCCCAGCGTGAGCTTCAGTGTCTATGCTCCCGGCTTCTTTGCCCGCTTCCTCGAGTCCCATGCCGTCATGCTGCAGGGCAACGCGGGCCTCAAGCCCAAGGATGGCGAAGTGACCAGCAGGCCCTGGCAGTGGCCCATCAACTATCGGGTAAGCCTCGAAAGCAATCAAAGGGAAATTCTGTTCACGTTTCCCTTCACTCCACTCCACTCTGTGCCCAGGGTCAGTTCTTCTCTGGCAGCAGCTACCGCATCTATTTGCTGGGCAATCCCGTCATTTGGTGGAGCAATCTGGTATTTCTGGGCCTCTTCGTGGCCGTCTTTCTGGGCAATGCCATACTGCAGCAGCGCCGCGCTGGCCAGCTTCGGTCCCAGCTGCGCTCTCAAGGCTACAACGAGGACAGCGAACCCTCCACCACGGAGGTGTGCAGCTGCTGCCCAGAGGAACAGTTGGAGCAGCAGCAGCAGCGGCAGTCGCACCACAGCGATCCACTGCGGGCAGCTGCCTGGCTATTTGTCGGCTGGCTGCTGCACTATCTGCCCTTCTGGGCCATGGGGCGAGTGCTCTACTTCCACCACTACTTCCCGGCGCTCATCTTCAACTCACTGCTGACAGGTACGCTTTGCAGGTTGTAGGTTTGCTGGCCCACGCTCTGAATCTGAATGTGAATCTGTGTCGCCCCCAGGTGTGATGTTCAACTACATTATACAGGCGCTGCCCCGCTGGCTGCAGCACATACTGCTGGGCGTGCTGCTGTCGCTGATTGTCTATAGCTTCGCGCTCTTCTCGCCGCTGGCCTACGGCATGAGCGGGCCCCTGGCCAATGAGCCCAACAGCACGATGCACAGCCTCAAGTGGCTGTCCACGTGGGAGTTCTAGCAGTAGTTCCAGCTACGAGTAGGTATACTGTATTTAATGTTTAGTTTTGCGCTTACGACTACGTACCGAATAAAAGTATAAACGAGGAACAAAAAAAAAAAAAAAAAACACAATCACATTCGTACGAAATTAGTGCCAAAAAAAACATTAAGCCGATGGATGTCCCATCCAGATTGAATATAAATAGATCGATCCAGTAACTGGTTGGGGGGTGGGGGGTATCAATCGAATATGCCAAGCTCATCGAAGCGACGCAGGGCATAGCGCAGGGTGTCCGTGGTGCGGGGATTGGAGGAGAACATCAGCTGGACCTTTGTCTTGGCAAAGTCCGGATCGCTCAGCGCCTCCATGCTGATGTCGTACGAGTCCTCCTTCTTCATGGTGACCATCGGCAGGAAGGCGTACGACGAGAAGAAGCCGTACAGCTCGCGGGCCCTAATCTCCTGCTGGATGTCCGCATAGCTGGGCACGAACTCATAGTGCATCCGCTCGAGGCTCTCGCGCAGGGCGCCGTAGTACGTTTGGACGAGGAACTCCCGCCGATGGATGAGCACATCCAGCTGGACGCTGCTGTTCAGAAAGAAGTTGATGTCACATCCCGGACTGCCGAAGAAGCTGTTCTGAAAGTCCACCTGCGAACGGTCAGCGGAGGGGGGAAGGGGAAGGGGGAGCATTAGGAGACTGACTGCGGGAGGGAGTGCCAAGCGGATGGATATCTTACGAAGATGGCATCGATGGGCTTTGTGGGCTGCTCGTCGTCGTATTTGTACATGAAGTTGTTCACCCACAGGTCGCCGTGATTGAGGACGGTTATCTCGCCGGGCAGGGAGCGGCCGGTGGTCACCAGATTCTCCTTGATGTTGTCGCAGTGGCGCTGCAGCTTGTCCGACAGCTGCTCATAGCCGGGCCACTCGGCCACCAGATTGGCCAGCGTGCGCAGCTGCAGGGCCATGAAATTGATGAACCGCTCGTTGGTCCTTATGTAGTTCTCGTCCAGCATGCCGCTGGTGAAGTGCTCGCCCACGCTGGGCTCCTGCAAGAGAGAAGAGCAACGGAAACGAAGGATAGGGGGGGACGGGGGACACAGAGCGGGATGACGGAGCACTCACCTTCTGGGCGAGGATCATGGAGCTGGCATGGAACTTGCCCAGCTTCTTGAGAATCACGACGCAGTGCTCCTCGTTGAGGCCGCTCTGGCGGCTGGCCAGCTTGTAGCCGTACTGGGTGAGGTCGTCGAAGACGATCGTCTGAATGGGCTCGCGGGTGGTGTACAGGCACTTGGCCCCAAACTTGGAGCCGTCGCCGATGAGCACCTCCAGCTTGCCAAGCACATCGAAATAGAAGATCTTCTCGCGCAGATAGACGGCCAGCTCCTCGAGGAACTGGGTGGCCGGTGTGATGGCAATGCTCTTGACAATCATTGCCAGCTCCTCGTCCAGCTGCCGCTTGCTGCTGCGGTAGAGCGCCCTCGCCCGATAGATCTTGCTGCAGTAGTTCTCGCCACCGCCGCCACTCGATTCCGCGAATATGATCTTCTTGATATCCACACGCATGTCCCGCAGGCCATCCTCCAAGGCGGCCTTGAAGAACTCCTCGTTCAAATACTTGGGCGGATCGTTACTGTGACGCTCCTTCTCCTTCGCCGTCTCCGTCTCCATCTCTTTGCCCTTCTCGCTCTCCAGCTTCATGCTGCTGTCGCAACCAGAACACTCGCTCTGATTCAAGTTCCGGCCCTCAGTCAGTGTCCTGGCTATGGCTATCGCTATTCTCAGTATCGTGTCGCTTGGTCTGCTGCTCGGTGGATCGTGTGGATCGTGCGGGTCGTGGCTGGCTCTCCTATTGGCTGCTCTGTTGGCTGGTTGCTGCTGCGTTTGCGTTGCTTGGGAAACTGTAGCCCGGCCAGGCGACTCCTCTAAATATAAGCCCTTATCAGCGGGACGAGCTGCCGTCCGTCGGCAGCGACGCCGGCGTCGAAATCAAATAAATCGCTTCATACACACAGATATATGCTAGACCATATCTCTGGCTATATACTCACCTCTCGGCATACATATCGGCAATGGCTATGGCTATGCCTATGGCGATGACAGTGGCGGGCAGGCAACAGGCCACAGGCCACCTGTAACAATTTCCCATAAGCAAACGGATGCAGATAGATGCAGATACTGGGGAGCTTAGGACACGGAGCTTCCCATAAGCGAACGGCTGTACAGCTGTAACAGCTGTCCCCCTTCAACCAGACTATCCATCCAGCTGGGCGAGCCAAGTACGACGTGTCCAGCATGCTCTATGTACACCACATAGTCTGTATACACATATATACCAACATCTAATCGTGTGTTAGGTGTGCTGGTAGGTACGGCTGAACAGATTTTGTAGCTGTAGCTGTCATTGGTCCAAGTTAGTGATAAATGCGTCTGTGGCGTTGATCACTTTGTGGCCATGCTAGCTGCGCCGCTGCTGATTAAGGCAGTTCTATTTTGTACATAATCGTGGCTTTCGATTGTACAGCACGGGGCACAGTATCATGAAATTTTGGAAAAAGAAAGCAAAGCGGAACCTTGCGCACAGAAAGTAAGAGAGAGAGAGATGGAGATTTATGCCGAGACTTTGTTCGCGCTCAGAGACATTGCTGATCGGTTGCACTTGTTGTTGCAAAGACGAAAAAAAACGACAATGGAATGCTCGGCTAGATTATTGCGATTATTATCATGTGTAGAACACATACACGGAATCCAGCACGTGGGTCGATTTCGATTTCGAGCTTATCGAGCAGCTTGTACACACTGCTGGCCCGTACTATAATAATCCCATCAAACCGATCAAGCCATAAACCCAATTACAAGTTAAGCCCAATCAATGATAGAACTGCTCTGGATTGAGCATACAAAATAGGGGTAGAAAGTGCGCAACTGCGAAACAAACTTTCTGCGAGAAATATTTAAAAAGAAAATGATCAAAAAAGTATGCTAGCTAAAGAAACACACAGCCCAGCATGGAACAGAGCTCTAGCTGGTATACTGGATATGCAATTAATAATGAAAATAATATCATTAATTAATTCAGTTGCAGCAGATAAGAATTTAAATGGTGACTTGGCCTCTGCTTTGGCCTTGAAACAAAACAAACAAAATGCAGTGCAATGTCTTCTTATATTGCACATGCATACATACATACATACACATATATAAATTGAAATACACACATTTGTATACCAATCTTATCTGCATATGTGTGGGTTTGCATGGATTTTGTCTTTGTATTGCACAACAATCAAATTATGTCATTTGCGGCGGGGAGTTGTGCGGCTTTCGTGCCGTTTGATATTGGAAAATGTGGGAATGGGATGCCAATACGTGAGAATTGTGGATAAACGCTGCTCTGATGCACAACCAACCGGCTGATCGGCTGATACATGGGAAGAGTAGAGGCGACTCGAGTCGAGTTGAGTCCAGAGATTTGAAGATACTATTTTGGGACAACCTTTGACTCGTGTCTGTCTGGCTGTCTGTCTGGCTGTCTGTCGCTGAATTAAATTCCTTTGAGAACGAACTACTTGGGCATTTTGATTGATACTAGTATTCGTCGCATCTGTGCTGACCCCCACTTGACATCGGGAATCGTTCTTCGGCATCTCTTCCGATTATACTTCCCCATTAGACATATGTGTGCACATTGTACAATATATTCCGTCTATAAACTGGCATGTCTAGTGTCTAATACTGCCGGGCCAGTGGCCAGCAAGTAATCTCAAATGACGCATTAAACTACACAAAGTGTGCGATCTAAGAGCGGCTAATCATTGAACAAGATCTGGTATGGCCTTGGCAATGGAAGTGCAACATCTCCGAGACTACTTGGGCCACAGATGCCGAGAGACCGAAGTGCCCAGGGCCCAGGGCCCAGTGCCTAGTACCCACTACCCGCGTATCTGTATCTCTGTCTGTGTTCGGTTTCGGTTTTGGGTTTTACGTTCTGTGTCGGTTTCGGTTTCTGTTTCTGTTTCCGAGCCGCTGCCAGAGACGCAATCCATAATTGCAGTTCAGTGAAGGTTATCGGCTTTTCACGACAACGAAAAGAAAGCAGAAAGTCTAAGGGACAAACGGAAATGGAAACCGAAACCGATAGAGGATAGAGGGTGGTGTACACTGTACAGTATATACTTTGCTATAATATATATATATATAAATTATACTATTGAGTGTTGAGTACGAGCAGTGTGGGAAATGCATGCTCCATGCAGGTATTCGTATTACTAGATGTTCTGGAAGTATCTATTCGCATTATCTGTTGATACTCCGCACCGGAATGGCCATCTAGCAAGCAGTATATGACCTACGTCTACAATTACTATTTACTATACATATACTACATACATATAAATACATATGTATCTACTGCCGCATATATAGACACCTTCACTCACTTGTTTCTGCGCCTCGGGAGAGAACACTACAATAGAACACAATCTATGCAAGCACTCGACTCCAATCCGATCCTATCTGAAGATCGATACCCCTCGATACCCAATGCTCGCACCTCAATGGATAGATAAACATGCGATTTTAGATACCCTCCAGCAGCATGAAGCATTTTAAATTACAATCCCCAGATGGCAGACTTCAGGTTATACCTAAAATAGTGTTAGAAACCCAAGCGAAGGGAAACAGACGATTTTCTTTATGTTTTAGTTCTAAAATTCTTAAATTAAAATTAAAAATTTTTTTAAACGACGCCTAAATAATGCACCTATGCACAAAAATATTTAAGGACACAGGATATAATTTTTTTTTCAACTTTTAGTCAAAAAATAAATTTAAAAAAAAAATACCGAACAAAAATCATACATTTTTTATTTTTCCCAGACGTTAAGCTGAGACCACAAATAGCTTAAATTCAATTTATAGCTGCATATATTATATATTCAGAATGGCAAAAACTATTACGAGATGTAAAATAATTAGGTCATGTTAAAAAAAATAGGCGCTACCTCTCAAAAAAGCATTAAAACTAAATATAATTTTTTTTAATTTAAAAAATTTCTTCCAGAGAAAAAAAAACTGTCTTTAAGCATTTTAAAGCCACAAATCTATCAAAAGAAAGTTAGTTTGGTACGAAGCGGAACAATGATGTCGGGTGGTGTTATTTGAATCGCTTAGCCCAAAAAATATTTCGAGATTGTTTGCTCTACCCAAACACAGCTTTGGAGGGACTCAACTTTGTGTTCCAACTACCGTGTGGAACCCCAAATGCGACCCATAGCAGATTGCAGCAGTCAGCTTTCCAGGCTTTCGTCTATATTCTAACACCAGTGGCGTAGCAGGTGCAGAGCATTGAGGGATTCGCTTTGGCCGAATCGATTCTCTGATAGAATTGTGTCAAAACTCAAGCAAGCAACAAATTGTTTACTTAGCTTTTCATTCCATATCTGTCGCTGTTGCTGTCGCTGCTGCTGCTGCTGTCTCTGCTCTCTGTTTTTGTTTCTGTTGTTGTATGTAGCCAGCGAGTCCGGCATGCCGCCCAGTGCCAGATTGCCAGTGCCAATACTTAGATGAGATATATACCTACTATTATTATTATGTGTGGAGTGGAGGCAATTCGCTACTGCGCAAAAAGTGCATTAAACTTGAACCAAATGCCGATTGTCGACTGCCAATTGCCACCACACCAAACCAACCAATCGTTCTCGCTCCCTGGAAGCAACCTGCGGAGTCTTCCAGCCAAGTACGCAGATAGTGGCTGGCCCTCTACGGGCCATAATCATAATCTGCCGATGGCCTATCAAGACACAATGACTGTTCATGCACATGAACAGGACCCAGCCCGCAGTTATCCTCAACTCTAGCGGAACTGTTGAGAATAGTCTGGAGAACAGAAGTGGTATCAACAATGACCATCCAATACGACCCAAGTAAAGAATTAGCCTCGAAGTATAGGATATTGAAAATCCATAAGATATTTTAGTCCTATTGAAATATATGAATCCTCGACTCAAGTGCATTCGAATATAACCAAGAAAAGTTCCTTTATGCGCTCCCAAATTAGCTATTTTCATCTCAATGGAGTTGCAGATGATTCCAGAGGACAGAGGAAAGCATTTCCGATCCCAAATGATTGAAATATATATATATACACACAGATTCCCATTCCAACTCATTTTAATCCATATTTTAATTGCCCCAAAATAGTCCCGAAACGATATTAAACTATGCAATATCTAGCTGGTATTTTCTAATTCAATATACCAAAAACAAAGCAAAATCCCTTTGCTCCGCAGCAACCCTTTTTTGCATTAGCTCCTTGCAACCGTGGCAACCCTGCCCAACCACATTTTCACCAGTCATTGCCGACATTTCACAGAGGAGAACAAAATCAATTTTTCTGCAAGTTTAAGATGAATTTCAATTGGCCTGATTATGAAAACCGCGATCTATTCGGGTACTATGTAAGTTCACCTAATCCCACGCGTGCGCGGCGCCTTCCCATCCCAAACATCCACCTTCACCTCCGCCATTCGACGTGCCCACAGATTGCCCCTAGAAGCAGCGCCCAGGGAAAACTGATTCCCAATAAGAAGACACTGGAGGACAAGCCGTTCTTTGCCAGCAACATTCAGCACTATCCGCACTTGCAGCAGCCGAACGGCCTCGCCTGGGTGCCCAAGTACCTGACCTACGCGGATCTGAAGGAGGCCGTGGACAAGGGCTTCGACCCGATACAGTTGCGCCCAGCCAACAAATGCTGGTCCCAGCTCAAGTCTCAGGGCCAGACTCTGTTCGATTGGCCGACATACACCCAGACTCAAGTCCAGTTGGGAGTCAAGAATGAAAAGCAGGAGAATTGGCGTGTGCCAAATAACGAAAACGTGGGACCAGCAGTCGCTGGCAAAAACTACACTTCCTGGCGAAATTATGCCAATCAGCAGTTCGCGGGAGCTGCCGTAGCCCCTCAGCAGCGCGTCCCGTATGGATATTGCCCCCAAATGCATCGCTGAACTATTCACAACTATAAATAAAGGAGATATCAATAAATAAGACACATTTCATTCTGCAATTTGTTGGTTAGCTTGAGCTGGTTCAGAGTTGTATTTCCTTGTATGCCGACAGCGTGAGTGCGTCCAAGTGCGAGCACCACGCTCGCAAACGAGTTGCTCAACAAATCAAATATGTGAATCTGTGCATCAAAGAGACAAACGCATTCCCGTTGGCCCAACCATCGGCATCTCGCCACTTTTCCTGGTTCGCCACGAGGACCTATTCAGTAAGCCCAACAGGCTCAAGTCGGAGCGCTTCTATGTAGTCACAAGGGCCGAGAAGCTCAATCCGTATGCCTACACACCCTTCTCTGCGAGACCGTGCAACTGCACGGTTTGACATATGCGAGATCAAGGCCATTGTCGCCAACGTACCACATCGACTTTGTCGGCGACGCAACGGAACCGCCAGTCCTCATTGCTGATGTTCAAGCTGCACCTTTCTTTAGGCCTAAGGATCCCAAAGAAATGAAAGCCAATAATAGCTTCAATTTAGCACAACGTTTGTTTATAAAGCCAAAAGAGGTAGTGCCCCAGTCTACCTTTGGGAACTAAAGCTAATTAAATTAAAATTCGGGAACAAGCCCAAATGACTATTTTATCGAGTGGGTCGAGTGAAGGCTTACAAAAAAATACATTAAACTGAGAGTCAGTCGGTTTCTTGTTACACATTGGGCACTTGTGCATGGATTGTATGGAACTGAACAAGAAACGTGTCCACATGTTGTCGACACTCGCTGTCGACACGTCCTCCAGACACGCAGGGCACTCGTAAACAACGTCCGACGACTCGTTGTGGTGTATGGAACTTTCGATGCATTCGCGACAAGAAACGTGTCCACATGTTGTCGACACTCGCTCCAGACACGCAGGGCACTCGTAAACAACGTGCGGCGACTCGTTGTGGTTGTTGCGCGAGCGCATAAAAGTCGACGGGACGCAGGCGTCGACATCTACCGTGCTGTAAACTGTAGTCGAAGTATTGGAGCCTTCATTGGAGCTTTCCAGACGAGTAGATGGCATATCGCTGACATCCAAATCAATCCTTGTTGGTGGGAGGTCTGGTCTGTCCGGCGAACGCAAGTCAATCAGCATTCTTGGTGCTGTCGGGGTTAGTAGCTACATGCCTATGATTAACTAAAAGTCAGAACCATTAGTCCCTTGCACGGGGTTAGCACGGCTATAACTTACAGAAACGAGTAGTTCCAGTTCCCTCCTCGGGTGTCTCTTCAACGGATCTGTCCAGTGTGGCTGTCGAAGGAAACGGAAGAACTCGGCACAGATTGGGCATCACCGATGCTCAGCGTAAATGGCACGTTTGACATATTGGACTTTTATTCTTCTTTTATTCTGAACTAAAACTGATTTCAAAATAACTTTTATGAGCGTCAATAATTTTTAGGCTCCACTGGGTTGCATTGGGATAGCAATCGATAACTCTAAAAAAAATACCAGCTGACTAAAAGCGAAATACCGACTCGCCAGAAAATGCTCTGGTTGCATTTCTATATATTGTATGATATGATATGTGCGATGCTCCTGTCCAGACATCAATGGTTTCTACATAAAACCCTCCCGCATCCTGGAAATGACGAAATAGTTGAAAACCCACGCACTTGATAATTTGGTGTCGTATTGCCACACTCACGCTATCGGCATACATCGAGCGAGGAAATACAACTCTGAACCAGCTTAAGCTAACCAACAAATAGCAGAATTAAATGTTTCTTATTTATTGATATCTACTTTATTTATAGTTGTGAATGGTTCAGCGATGCATTTGGGTACCATATCCATACGGGGTGCGCTGCTGGGGGGCTACGGCAGCTCCCGCGAACTGCTGATTGGCATAATTTCGCCAGGTAGTGTAGTTTTTGCCAGCGACTGCTGGTCCCACGTTTTCGCCATTTCGCACACGCCAGTTCTCCTGCTTTTCATTCTTGACTCCCAACTGGACTTGAGTCTGGGTGTATGTCGGCCAATCGAACAGAGTCTGGCCCTGAGACTTGAGCTGGGACCAGCATTTGTTGGCTGGGCGCAATTGCATCGGGTCGAAGCCCTTGTCCACGGCCTCCTTCAGATCCGCGTAGGTCAGGTACTTGGGCACCCAGGCGAGGCCGTTCGGCTGCTGCAAGTGCGGATAGTGCTGAATGTTGCTGGCAAAGAACGGCTTGTCCTCCAGTGTCTTCTTATTGGGAATCAGTTTTCCCTGGGCGCTGCTTCTAGGGGCAATCTGTGGGCACGTCGAATGGCGGAGGTGAAGGTGGATGTTTGGGATGGGAAGGCGCCGCGCACGCGTGGGATTAGGTGAACTTACATAGTACCCGAATAGATCGCGGTTTTCATAATCAGGCCAATTGGAATTCATCTTAAACTTGCAGAAAAATTGATTATGTTCTCCTCTGTGCAATGTCGGCGGTGACTGGTGAAAATGTGGTTGGGCAGGGTTGCCACGGTTGCAAGGAGCTAATGCTAAAAAGGGTTGCTGCGGAGCAAAGGGATTTTGCTTCGTTTTGGGTATATTAAATTAGAAAATATCGGCTAGACAAGCCTTTTTCCTGCGGTACAGTATAAATATGCAAATAGTGTAAATCCTTCAGAGAAAAACTATTTAAAATTGATAGTGGAATTGAGACAAACTAAAGTCGCTTTGTGTTACTTTCTTTGCTCTAATGTCGGACTTGAGCGATAGCTAAACAAACAAAAATAGTCTGAAATATTGAAATATAGCGATCTGCATATCTCAATCTCACTTTTGGCGTTAGGTTTATTTGCAAACTGTTTTTGTTTCGTTTGCCCATTGTCGAATGTATGCAAATTTATGAGTAAGTACATTATGAATACAGCATGCATATTTACGAGTCATTTTCCTGCGCTCTGGTGTTTTTATTTGTGTATGAATACCGTTTTTAGCGTTTTCAATATTTTCTTCTCACCAAGCTGGAGCGCACGTCGCCGCTTAGTTGATAACCGACCGCCCCCCAGAGCGGAGCTGCCGCAAAACCGTTGAAATTAACCAAAACAACAACAAAAAACGAGAAGGAACGTGTGAGTAGCTTCTGTGAACGCGACTCAACTTTTTCCCGTACTCAGTCAGCATATAAATTTGTGAGCTTATGATTTATGTAGAATTTTAAAATATTTTACAGAATAATAATAAGTAGCGTCAGCACCTCCGGAGGAGGTGGGGGTACCCACTGAAAATTAAATTCTTTACTCTGGCTAATCCGATCGGATTCAGATTCGGCAATCAGGTAGATCTGGTCATTCGCTACGACACTACATTTTATCGTATCTTTAAAATTGTGCTGCCACGAGTACCCACAGTTACAGCTATCTATGCTGGTGAGTGCGCGAAGGACTTGTTTCGCTCTCTTCTTCATCTGATTTCTCCCCACTGCTCTACATACATACATATGTTTGCATGTATGTACTTGTATGCACATCTGTCGAATCGCCAGAGAACTGCTCTCTCCCACAATAGTTACCTATTTTGTTTCATAAATCAACACAGAGCGTGGCCAAATGTGGGCCAAATGTGCCTCTCGGGGAGCGGATACACACCTTTTGGTACGTACACGCATACACTCAAGAAAAATAAGCGGTAAACATCTTTGTTGTGATCTCAAAATTTAAATATGACCGAGTGACCCCATTTGTTGCTCCCTTTCTGCCTGCTGCTTTTTTTTTTTTTTTTTTGCTGGTCTGAAATGACCTCGCAGAGGATATTAAAAAATTTACGTGACGCTGGAAACGCAAACAAATAGTATTCTTGATCAATCTTTGTTATTTTTTTGTGATTCCGCAGAACTCAGAACTTTTACACTTAAATCATAACCATATGTCCATAATTTTCATGGGATGGTAAGGGGAAAAGAGAAGAACAGAATCGTATTTCGAAGCTTGCCTTAATTTCTTGTTATATTTTTGTGCGTGTATTATAATTCGGAAAAGGCGCTAGAGTGATTCAAAAGGTGGCCGGGGTGAGGGCGTGGGACGAGTCGCGAAGCTGAAATACAATTGGAAATGGCATGGAAACAGTGGAGCTGTGGTATGGATGCCCAGATGCATGTGTTTCATGGATGCACCATGCGAAAATTGTATCTCAGAAAGAGCCGTCCCAAGTAGTGTACGTGCCTCGCCCTGCCATGAGCTGCACGCGGCCCACTATCGCGTGCTATTTCTGTTTAGAATTTTCAGCACAAAAGCAACCGAAAAGTCACTCGGAGCAGCTCTTATCAAACGTTCCAAAAAGCCAAGTTCCCAATCACGAATTGAGAAAAAGCTTCCTCCTAGTCGAGTTCTACGCCCCATTGACCATGCGAAAGCTGCCTCGAGCAGTGGGTGCGGTGGCCCTGGCCCTGCACAGTGGTCTGCAGGCAGGCAAAACGGTGTGGGCAAACAAAAATGGTGTCATGGGCAGGCAAAAAAACCCTAAAATTCAGACAGTGACAGGCGCTTGCATGTCGTTGGTGTACCTACGACCCGACGACTGGTCGCTCTTAACTACCTGCTAACTACTGGGCTCACCACTTATCGGTCCCAATGTGTTTTTAATCTATTTGTGACTGATTCCTTGGGCCTGGCCTGACTTCCTATAAATGTGCGAATATGAGGGCATCCCTGGCAGTTGACTTTATAAACCCGTGCAGTTCGGTTGTTTTCAGTAGTTCAGTGTGAATATCCGCCGAAAAATAGTACACAAAGATTGAAATAGTGACCTGAATAAACATTAAAAGTATTTGTTATTAGTAAATATTGTCATTGAAAGTGATACAAATTGAACCTATACTACGGACAGTAATCATTGGGTAAGTTTTTTGTTTAAATGCGATATAATTATTTGTATATTTTATAAAATTCGGAAAGCCTATTCCCTTTATCCGATTGCATTTATGTTTACAATAAAATATTTCTTTGTATGCAACTTTGAGCATAGTTTTGCTCCACTGTGATGCACAGATGTGCGCCAGTGATAGCTGAGTGAAAGCTCAATGCCGCTAACGGTTACGGTGCGGAGTGCGAAACGCTGATAGCGCTGCGAAAGAGATGGCAACAACAGCCACAACAGGCACTCACTCCATGACCAGAGATGATGACACTCAAATTGGGTTAGGCGCAATATGTGAGGCATGCGTCAGAGCGCTACGCTCCGCCTGGCTTTTTCTTTGTTCTGTTGCCTCCAACAGACACCTCCAACAACCTCCAACCCGACGCGTACGTTGACTGCGACCGCGACCGCGACTGATATCATTTGATTTCTCTCCTGCGCAGCTGGCTGCGCTGCTCTCCTCCTCACATTTGAACTCTTTCTTTCGCCGCGATATTCTTGGAATTATGCACAAAGACAGTGCAGCGCCTGTGAGCGAGTGCGAGAGGGAAGGAAGGCGCGAGCGAGCGCAAGCACGAACGGCGCTCTGCTCTCGGTAGCGTTCAGAGTCAGCTGCAGCAGCAGCGACAGCGACAGCAGCAAAACAAATCGTCCGTCCATTTGAGCTTCAATCATACACGGGGAGGTCCAACAAATTGGGCGGCCAGCGAACGAGAACTTTGTGTGCCGTTTCTTGCGCTAGATTCTTAGCAAATTAACTGTGTTTTTTTGTGTGTCGTATCGTGGTTGATTCCTTTGAGGTCAAAGTGCTTTACAATACGCGCAGTCCGCGGGAGAGAGCAAGGCGGAGGCGGAATGTGCCCCGAAAATTGTACATTCAAGTGCTGCGTAGATGATCATTTTGTGACGCCAAACGGGAGCATACAGACAACATTGGCGTCTCTTTGTGTTTGCAAAGAAGATATTTTGCATTAAACTAACTTTAAACTATGCAAATATCAAATAAGTGCCATAAATAGAAAACTACTGCAGCCACGGCAGTTGTGAAGCAGCAACAAACGCGACATGCTGCTGGAAAGGTCAAACGGATACCAGGAAAACATGCTGCCACAGACCCACGCGGCAATCAAACGCAAGCCCGAACAGGAACAGGAGCTGCAGCCCAAGCAGCACAAGCAGCACAAGAGATCCTTCGGTCCCCGAAGCTCCAGCAGCACGAATTACTACAACAATAGACAACAGGCGAAAATGTATTCTAATAGCCATACGCATCGGATTTTTGTCCAGAACAGACCCCCCATAAGTGTAGCCACGACACCCCCACCGACATTGCCCAACACTGGCAGTGATGAAAACAATCCAAAACCAACAACAACAACAACATCAGAATCAGCATGTGAGTGAAGTGATGTGATGTGACTCTTTCGTTATTTGCTTTGCTCTGCTCTTCTCTGCTTTGGTTTGCCCAACTCAACTTGTTTTTTTTTTTGACGCGCTTTAATCGCGCGCGCACCGAACAGCTGCTGTGACCAGAGAAGCAATCAGCTGGGCACAGTGGTGCTTTGTCGCTTTGTTTTTGTTGTTGAAATCAAATTGAAATTGCAGCTTAATTAAGTGTTGAAATTTCCAAGGGAATTATTGTTGTGTAGTGTACATCTTTGGAAAGGCGAAGGGGTATTTAAGACCAACCCCCCAAAATTATTTAAACGAATTAGCATGTCTGAATGTTCATTTTCAATAAATATTAAAAAAAAAAAGCCGCTCCAGTTCCACTGTGCAGTGTCGCTGCTGACACTTGACCAAAACTTGACCTGTCAAGGATAAATCTCTCGCTCGTACCCCTTCCTCTCCTTCTCTGTTTTTAAAAAATGATGCGCAGCAGAAAGAGAAACAAAAACATCATCACATGGCAATAAATGGGCCGGCAAACAGGCAAAGAGACAGAAGGAGAGAGAGAGAGAGAGAGCAGACAGGCAACGCACTCACGAGGTTGAAGCACGGCAATGAACTTCAAGCGACGAAAGAAAAGTTTGTTTTCGAGGTTAAATGTGGTCCCGAATGACGGGAAGAGCACGGGGACAAGCAAGGGACAGCAAAGAACAACAAATAACAACAAAGAGAGTGACAGTGATAGTGAGAGAGAGAGTGTACAAATGGCATTGGCATTTGTTGTGCTTCCTTTCCTTCCCCTCCCTCCCGAACGCTCTTTCTTTCTGAATTGCCAAAATATCAGCAGTTTCTACTTAGCGCCCCATACAATACCAAACCCATACCCGCATTTGTATATCGAAAGCTCAAAACAAACGGAATGAAAATTAAATAAACAGTAGGTTCAATGCACTAAAGGCGCAGTAGAATTCAATTTGCACACAGCACAAGCCACAGGCATAAACATGAACAAACACACACTCACACGCCGCAAACGCACACAATAGTACCCAAAGAAAGCGTCAGATAGCGTAAGCTTTTCGCTCATTTGGCCTTCAGAACCAGCCTCAACTTGCACTCGGAAATGTAAATCGCATTAAACGCATACACATAAACATTTACATATGTGCATATATCCATTATCCATTGTAGTGTAATCAGGCAGGAGCGTAGTGTGGAAGGGGATCGCGATTGCCACTAAATTATGCGACCCAAATGAAAGTCAATATTAATACCAAAAGAACATATTAAATTGAACACAATAATTAAAAATCATGCGAACAATTATCTATGTGCATTAAAATATACGTGTAATTTGTTCGGTTTTGTACAACAAAAAGTAAAGGCAACTCTGCATTTTGTAGGCAACCCTAGAGCTGGCCACCGAAACTGGCCAAATAATTCATCTGTCAAATTTAGTTATTATTTTTCATCGGGAAACCAAGTTGGGTAAATAATCAAATTGATTTGTTTCAGTTGAAGTATTACGGTTTTACGTGGACCATCGGGCATACCTTATATTGAGTGTGCAAAGATACAATCGAAGCTAACGCAGATGTGAACTATTTTAAAATTAATCTGACAAGTTTAGTTATTTTTTTCATCGGGTAACCAATTTGGCTAAGTTATCAATTGGAGTTGTTTCAATTGGAGTAATACGGTTTTAAGTGGAGTGCAAAGATGTAGTCGAAGCTAGTGCAGATTTTAACTAAACAATACATGTGTGCATATATATTTACTTGCAACATCTCAATGACAATGGCACACGCAGACACTCACACGTTGGCATTCAGTGCGCTTGTGTGTGTGCATTTACACAATACACGAACGAAAAATGTTATACCCAATTATTTCATGTTAAAAATGTTATTAAATGTTACAAATGTTATGTTGCCTATGTTCAAGAGACGGGGTGCGTTCGTCCTGCTGTAACATATGTATTCCATTGCATTCCATTATCTCCTGGCTTTTGCGCTGGTCTGCTAGAAGCTGCCTTCGAGGCTATAAATCTTCGAATTTGTTGAACGTCTGCAATGATTACCAATGTTTGTTTGTTGTTGCGTTAAATCCCTTGCACCAAGTGTCGCCGAAAAGACTTTCCCCCATACATAAATATCGCGCATACGCCAGGTGGTGCTAAATATATATTTTACTTATCAATTAATATGAAACAAATGCATTCCGTCGAGTAACGCAAATGCAAATGCAATTAAGTATTAATTCAATTAAGAAACTTCCGCACAAAGCGAAACCACCAAAAACAACAACATGTCAGTGTGCTTCGATTTCCGTATTAATCAGACAGATCCCGCGATCTGATGCAGATTGCAGTTCATCTTTGCTTAATTTTCGGTTCGGTTGGTTTCTTTATTTTTGGGATACTTTTTCTTGACATCAGGTGGCGGCTGGATGTCTCCACCTGCTCCTCCTCCTCCCAAACGTGTTTGCAAATGTAATCTATATATGTATGTATACTATATGTATGTACAAGTGCATATACGTTTACTTAATACTTCCTGTGGCAGTGGCAGATGAACAAAGACAGAGCGACGGAGACGTAGGCAGGAAATGCTCGAATTATAAATTAAAATAAAAACAAAAATTTGTTTTCTTGTAATTGTAGTTTTTATTCTTATTTTTTTGTTGCTGCTGCCTTTACCCTGTCTTTGCGAAGTAAGATTAATATATTAAATTCGAGCATAGACTTAAAGTTTCATATGATTCAAGAAGCCTATTCAGATTCTGATTCTACAAAGTCACATCAAGAGCATAGGAGATGTTCCACTTCTTTCTCCGTAATCATTCTATGTATGGCACAGGCATAGTCCACCTTTCCTGTTAACTAAAGGACCCCTTTCAAAAGGATTCCCATGCCCAGGCTATACATTGTGATATTCCCTCGGACTAGGGTATAGCCCAGGTCGACACTTGCGATTGCATTTTGTTGCACTTATTTTTGTTTATTGCCGCCTGACCATGAGAGGAGATTGCCATGCAATGCAAATTGAATGACGACAGCCACCAGCAGCAGCAGCAGCAGCAGCAGACGCAGGCGATGATAATTTACAATTTATTAATTATTTAGCGCATTGCCCTGGCATCCCCCCATGGCGGGGATGGGATGGCGGATGGGCACAACGCACACCCCAAACAAAGCCCCTGGCAAAAGTCGCCTACCCCAACAATTTGCGTTGCGGCAAAGACAAGGTCAGAGTCAGGGTAGGATCGGATAGGGGTTCACTCACCCAAGTGCCACCATCCGCCACATGCAGCTGATTCTACATCATAGACACGCGCGCGACAACCGGATGCGGAGGCAGCGCATGCAGGGGGGAGGGCTTTGACAGGGGCACGCTGCTGCAATTCCCCAAAAAAGAAAAACAGTTCAAGCACCTGCTGTCTCCCTCTCTCTCTCTCTCTTGTGCTCTTTCACTTTCCCTCTCACTCCCCAGCTCTCTTTTCGTTGACCGATTAAAGCGGCCTGCGCACACGCTTTTCGCAATAAAACCCTAACGGTTCGGTTCGTTACTCCGATAAGAGCTTTTGTGCACGCGAAAAGTTCAAAGTTTCATAGAGAAAGAGCCGAAAGAGCAACAGGAAAGAAATTGTTGGGCTTGCAATCAACGATTCGATTGAGTAATCGATGATTGCGATTGAATCGATAAAGCTACGGCGAATGCACCAAAATTTGAAGCTACATTTAAGGCCAAGAGAGATTTTCACAAAATATTTAGATATTCGAACTTGAAATGAAAATACGATTTTCGATTTATTTTATCTTTATTTGTCTAGCAATTTCCTTGCATATTTCTAAAGCATGTACTAATTTTGAATACACTTTTTTCTATCTTTTCAGGTGAGTAAAATATATTTCCTATTAGCTTCACACGAGACCATATGTATGACAGACAACCGTCCATCCCCTGAGTAAGTGCCACGCCTCCCTTTTCATTTAAAACCAATCGGTAAAAACATTAAAATTTTTCGGACCACAAAACAAAAACAAAGGAAATAGCTAAAATATGTGCAATAATTTACAAAGAAGTTAGAGAAAAAAAGCAGAGAAGAAAACAAACAAGAAAACACTTAAAAAATTCATTTCGAAACTGCGCATTAGTTCAAGAGTTCCCCCAAGACGGGAATTTAGATACATTCGTATGTACGTAAAATATTTATATAGAACTTGTTGCGTTTCGTAAACAATTAGCATGAAATGCAATGTACTAAATAAATTTCGAATCGCGCATAAATTCAATCGGATATCAGGGCGGACTATGGCCAAAAGGTGGGTTCATAACCACCCAAAATAAACAAATAAAAACAAGCGAAAAGCCAATGGCAGGGTGGCAGAGGAGGTGGCATGGAAGAGGAGAGAGAGAGAGAGAGTGTGTGTCTATAAGGCGTGGAGGGATCAGGTTCAATGGCCAAAACACACAGCAGCACAAGGCGACAGACAACAGCCAAAAAGTCACCCAGCCAGATGGGTTGTTGGCCAAATTGAATTGAATTGGAAACAAGTTCAATGTAGTGGGTGCGGGGGGAGGTATGGATGGATGGATGAAGGAAGGAGGAGGAGTAGCTTTGGGGCATGGTTTATGAGGGAGGTTCCATCGACGCGTCGGGGGTAGCAGCCACGAGTCAACCAAGTCATTAACATTTTCTGGACAACAAATAATTCATTGAACCTGAAAGAGACAGACACAGCCACAGCCACAGCCAGATACGGATAGAAAGTAGAAGGAGATACTCAGATACAAGACCAGGCAACAGTTCTTGCCTCACAAAGTGGCGCGACGGTGGCAACGCACTATGGTCCCAACAACCACTTTTGTTGGCCAAAACCCATTTTACAAAAGTTAAAAAAACACCGCGGTTTTGATCACTATGTATTAAAAAGAGAGTGAGCTTATAAGTTGCGTACCAGAAATTTCCATAGATGGCGCCACATTCGCAAAATCAGCTGTGCAACCCAGCTGTTGTTGCTGAAAAGCACGCGCAGTGAAAAAGTGTCAATTTAATTACAGTTTTAAATCGCTCATAAATTGAAAACTACGATTAACCGACCAAATTTTTTTATTGAATCTTAATTTGTTGGGTTTTTACTACGTGTTTTGTATTGTTAACTGTATCTAGTAGTTGTGATGTCTTCGTACTTTTAGGTTAAAGTGAGTCCTTTTTTTGAGCCAATTTTTATTGAAAACTGATTTTTGAAAAGATATATTTAGTGAGTCCCACCTAGTCCCACCTTGAAATCTATTGTGTGTCGTAGATTAATAAATTCTTGTTGAAATGCATATAGTAGGAAATACCACATTTGACCACAAATCTTAAAATTTGCATTAATAGATTATAACCTTAAAATCAAAAATACAGAGTTGTTTGGCGTTCTATTTTGTTCTAAAACTATTAGTTGTATGTCCAGAGAAGGCAAAATTGATTCTCAAGACTGTACAGAACCCAGTAGGAAAGCCGCAAACTTTCTGACCCAACGAGCACCCTGGAAAAGCGTTTTCCACCCTGATACAAGGGTTTTTCTCTAGGTGGCAACAATTAAAATGATAATTTTTTTCAAATCAAAAATTTGTGTTGTTTTTTTGTGTGCTACGCCTTTATAATTTTAATAAAAATTAATTAAACTAATTTCTTACTAAAACTGTTATAAATACTTGCTATTCCTTACAATTAATTATGTTTTAATATGCATTATTAAAAAAAGGCGGTGCCACACCCTTTTTTTTGTAAATCCACTTCCTATTAATTCTATATATCCAATACAAAAACTAAATAAGAAAATCTTGTTTCGTTCGCGAGTTATTAATTTTGGCCAACAAAAGTGGTCGTTGGGACCATAGTGCAACGGCGTCGGCTGGCTGGCTGGCTGCAATTTCCCTTTCTTTTGTTGCTTCCTTAATGTCTTTCCTGTTGTTGAAATACTTGAGCGAAGTCGCTCATTTTGGATTTATTGGGCAAGGACACGTGTCGCGCCTTGTTCTTGGTCTTGGAATGAGGACATCCATATGTACACATGTACATCTGTGGTTCATTGCTCGATAGCGGGCTTTTTGAGGTCACTCCATCTCTGTACTTATAAAGATAAACCAGAAACGCATTGATAAGCCATATCTTAATGGGGAACACACACTCGTAATCGTAATTATTATAATGAGCATGTGTACATGTCTATACACTTTTGAAATATGAGGAAACTTCTGCACTGAAATGCATCCATGTCGATTGTCAAACAATCGAAAGTGGATGGTCAAACTAAACAAGACTTCTGGAAACTGTTTCAAACAATGGTTTCAATGAGATCTTTTACTATTTTGGTAGTACTTAAAATTACAACCCAAAGGAGTAGTGCGAAAGCTTGGATTTCAGGCAGAAAGGCAACCGAGAGACGCTGCTGCATGACGCGCCACACGCATAACCCCGTACTACAGGCAGAAAAAGAGTTAAACATATACAAATTTTAGTGCGAATTACTGGCCATATAAAAAGAGAAAGATAGCTAGCACAGGATATTCTGCAGTAGAATCGTCTGTATTCCCTTCTTCTAGCACAAGTCCTTCGGTTCCCCCTCGGAATATGTATGTTCATAATACGTAGCGTTGAGTGATTAACTTAGCCAATCAATAATTATACATTTACATATCGTTTCTCGTAGTACATACACTGTATGTACATACAATGTGAATATACTGAGGACAAATACTCCTACGGAGGACAAACTTTATTGCTGACGTGTTGGTCAAAGCCGCTTGAGGTGGTTGGAGCGTGGGTTTGTGGCTTATGTGGAGTGAGGATAGGATCAGCCGACGACATTTATTTTTATATTTCATTTTGTAATTGGTAGCCAACGTCAACGGCCGTTTGCTGACGTGGCCCCATGGAAAGTTTGTCTGTCTGTTTGACTGTTTGCGTGTGGGGGGGGGCGTGTGGGCATGTAGTGGGAAATGGCAGTGGAAGTAAGAGCCACAAACAGACACAACAGTAGTACGTGCCTCTCAAACTGGCGCATGTTCTTTGTGCTACGTGTCTTTTGGCCAGCAAACCCCTGCACGGCTCCGATCCTTGACTCAACTTTTACTCGATATTTCATCATCGAAATGCTCTTTCTCTGCTGCCTGCGATCTACATACATATGGTATACCCTGTGCTGCAAAGGGAATAGACAATAAAAATCCTCTCTAAAAATTCTGATATCTGCCATCTGCAGGGGCTAATGAGGCTTTAAGTGCCGAATGACTCGGACTCACGTGCTTTTCTGATCGCCAATTTCCAACCGCGTGCGAAGATAGATAGAGAGGGAGATAGAGAGAGAGAGCGTGAGTCTGAGAGAGCAGAGCTTGCACGCGCGCTCCCTCTCTTGGCTGTCGCTGCCAGCATCGTTTAGCTTGCGGTTAGCGGTTCGGGTCGGTTCGTGAGAGCCAAACCACGTTGCTGGAGTCTCACATTCATCATGTGGTTGGAACACTATTTCCATTTTTGTCCCGAAAAAAGAGTGCGGCAGAGAGAGCGCTCGCAGAGTTGTCCCCACCTCGAGCCAGTTGTACCCTGCGCTCACATGTATGCCAAAGAAAGAGAGAGAGAGAGCCCCCAAGTTTGGGGCCCAGAGAGTGTATCTTTACGGCATGGCTGCCGTGCCCCGTACCTTGTGAATAATTCTACCATGAGACCAGTCGACGTTTTGCCGCCGTCGTCGACGTTACAAACAAAAAGCACAACGACGAATCCCACAGTGTGCACCGACCGACCGACCCGATTAGCCCCCAAAGCCAAAATTCACGTCTCCGCGAGTGTTCTGTTTCGTGCCGAGTCCCCACAGTCCCACACCACAGGCCACACATTTTCAGATACACTTAGACCAAGACTCGTATGTTCCCATTGAGAACTTTAGATTCGGATTTGGATTCGGTTGTGTCTGGACTTGTGGATACCAAACCGATGCAAATCAGTTGCGCCCGATTTGCAGTGCCAAACGATGGCGTTGTTATTTGTGCAACAGCAATCACAGAAGCAACAGCAACAACAACAACAACAACAGCCACAGTCAGAGCCACACCAGTGGCATCCACGATTGAGAAAAACTGCCAACGCCAACGAGGAGCAACGGTGCAAGGATACCCATACGCCTCATATAGTGGAGGCGCCACAACAGCAGCAACAGCAACGCAGTGAACTCCATATGCAGCTGCAGCAACGTTTGAAATAAAAACCAAAAATATATTTGAAACCCAAAAACAAAAAAGAAGAAGCGGCACCGCAGCGAAAACTCTTACGAAATAAAACCCAAAAATTCAACAACAAAAATACCAAAAAAGAAAAATAATACGCGTTGCGCTTGCGCATTCCCCCTCAAAGTAGAAAGAAAGAAAGAAAGTTTCTCTTACCAAAACAACAACAGCAACAGCAACAAGAAAAAAGTGAAAGAAAATAATTTGGAAAATAAATCAAAAAATACAAAAATAAAAGTAAAGTTTTTTTTGTTCGAGTGTTTATTTTTCATGTGACTACAAAATTTGTAGTAAAAATACAATAAAAACCAAAAAAGAAATCAAAGATAAAATCGCTCAAAAATGGAGCAAATCACCAATTACTTTGAGCACATGGATTACGTGTCCTTTGGGGTTATAGCCCTGCCCTGCGTGGTGATAGCTGTCTATGGATTCCTTCAGGTGGCCAGTGGATTGGCCAAAGGGAAAAGTAAGTAATAAAGAAACAAAGCACACAAAGAGAGAGAGGGAGATAGAGATAGTGAAAAGTGAGTCAGTTTAACACAAGATTCCTTCCCAGACGATAAATGACTAAGAGATATGTGTGTACAAATGTAAATAAAAAATTTAAATGAGGAAATTCACAAATGATAAACTTTCGTTTAAAGCAAATGTTGATGGGAGCTTTTCATCCATTTCACAGTGCTAAATCAATATTAATGATTCATTCATCGAGTACTTGAGGAAATGAAAACAATTGATTTAAAGGATACCCAAAATAGTTTGAATCATTGAGTGATTGACGGAATCTTCCCATGCCTTCTGGCACTTAACCTGATCCACTTTTAAGACGATGGTGCTACACATTCAATGAATGTGAAATAGAACAGGGCCAAACAGAGTACAGAGCATGGCCTGGTGGCTGGCTATTGGCATTCCCCAAAACCGCAGAAAAGCAAAGCAAACAAATTATTACCGTTCTCGTACTTATGATAAAAAATTGTTTAAAGTAGAAAAGTTTTAACAGCTGCTCTCCAAAGTGGGGAGCCGGCACATGGGTCTTTCCCACACTTCTCTTCCCACTAGAGTCGAAAGAGGTGACCGATTCCCAGAGTATTATTTATAGTGTGCGGAAAGCAAATACGAGAACTTGTTGCGATTGCGATTGGGGTGGTGGTGGTGGTCGGGGGGGAGCCAGAGATCCCACGGGAACCACATTGTGTCACAATATTTGTGTGTCCCTGACCTACCTCACAACCTTCTAAATGCGCGATCGTTAGCCCCCCGCACGATGGGGAGTTGGGTTTGGGGAGTGTCTGATAAGAGCTTCAATTGCAATTAATCAAAAGAGTGTTTCTGTACGGAAACTCGTACTAAAATAGAACTTTTTAACAAAAGACATCGATCGATAACGATCTCACACTTGCCTCTCACTGGGAATCAATTTTGTATTATAGGGATCGGATCTCAGGGATATACTGGATCTTAGAGCTCCCAATTCTGTGGTGCATACCGGTTTTTTTTAGTTGATTTCTTTGAAGAAATAAAACCCGATCTTTACATAATATTCGCGCAGGCAACTTTCACACCCAACTAATTTACATTGGAGATCTCGGAGGAAAGAGAGACACACCATACCAGACCCAACAGCAGATACTGCAAGCAGATACAAAGATACACGAAAGAAGATACCAAAACCTGATGAGACTTACTTTCTTTTCGGTTGGGAAAGGTCCCGCGCATTCGAACTGCCGGAGGGGCGGGTAAAATATCGTGGATCTATCTACCATATGTGAACCAATATACCGAACCACTGACAGTCACCAAGATCAGAAAGTTAACTGAATTTTCTTTTTATTTTCTTTGTTTGTTTTTTATTTCTTATAGATTTTTTTCTTTCTTTTTTGCCATTTGCTATTTTTGTGCATCTTTTGCCTTGCTCTTGTTATGGCCGCCTCAGCGCCGATGCTCTCTTGGCTTTTTCGTTTTTTTTTTCTTCTTTCGTTTCAAATTGAGTTCATTTATTTTTGTTGTGCGAGGCAGTAAATGAATTTCAATAAATTAGCAGTGGATACGGATAACCGATCCGTACAAACCGTACTCGAAACAGAGGCACTTCCCGTATCCAAAAATATTAGACTATACCCTTCCCACGATACTTTTTTTCATTCCCACACTGAATAAAGGAGGACGCTTTTGGTATAACAAAAAAAACAGGGTGAACGGCTGGAACACCATCTGCTGACACTCTGTCCCATCCATAGACCCCCCTCCCCCCCACACTCCACAGCTGTAGGTGTGCTCGTATTTTTTTGCGCGCAATAGATCTCGTCTCTTATCAGGGCGAAAAAAGATTAATTTGTATTCCTTTTTCAAGTATTTCTTCTTCATTTTTTAAGTGTTTTCCGTTTCGTATTTTCTTTTTCTGTTTTATTCGTTTTGTTGTTGTTTTACCTACTCGTATGACATGGCATTTACGAGTAAGTACTTCCCTTCGTGCCCCTTTGGGCCATCAGGGGAAATTGGAATTGGATCTGGTATGCATAATGCATAATGCATACACAAGGAATGAGAGGGGACGGTGTTGGGGTTGTGGTTTTTTGTGTTTTATTTTGTTGCAAATTTGTAGCAGAGACTCACCGTGTGTGTCTCCTTTCGCTTATGGGAACTATCATTGAATATAATTCTAGCAATTAATTTTACTATTATGTACAATTATTATTGTTACTGTTTTTCTGCTTTGTTGTGAAACATTTTCACGCTTTTCGTACAAAACAAACGCGTTTTAAACGCTTCCGATCTGTGGTAGCGATAAGCGTGGCAATGATACGTTTTTTTAGCCAGCAAAAAAGCTTACAAATCTCTATTGGGAATTAGTTCCAGTACAAAAAAGTACACGAATGGCACTGCGAGCACCTCATGAGGTATTCTATTCTCTTCTAGTGAACCCTTTTTTGTGGTGAGTGCTGGTGGGAGGGGGAAATTTGTTGTAAAAAATAATTGGATATTTATTAATCCATTAGGCATTAGCATACATTTGATGATTGATTCGTTAGACAGGGTATAGCCATAGTCGAGGCATATCTCTGGGGTACTGGCACTCTGCCGCTCTGGTATTTATTAAATTTATTTGAACTCTTATGCTAATTTGTTGGCATTTAGTTCTCTCTCTAAAAAATATTCTTATACAGAAACAGACGCAGATTGGAAATTCGGAATAATCTGTGGGGCATGCGCCTGCCCCGCCCCCCTTGTATCTACATATGAACATACGTGTGGAATGGAGCAGGGCTGGGTAAGGTAGGTCGTGTGTCGTGACATAAGCGGTGGCCCTTCATTTGGTGAGATTTATGTGGATTTTTGCATAAAAGTCGAACAGTGAAAAGAGCCACAGAAATTCGCTTTTTGCTGAGCATAGGAAAGAAATACACTGAGACGTGACATAAGCAAAGGTCGACCCCACGAGACCCGCCGCGACCCCGGGCAGCGCTCATCCATTTCTTCCAGTTTTCGTCTTCATCTTTCGGCCCGCTTCTTGGCCAAGTTTAAAGCCAAAGCCAAAGCGAAAGTTTTGCCTCGCTTGTGTTTTTTTTTGTTTGTGTTTCGAACTTCTTATTTAACAGCTCTGGTGTTCGTGGTCGTTCGTTTTCACTTTACCTTGATATTTTCGATGTTGTTTTCTCTGCTGCTTCCGTCGTCCGTTGTCTGTTGCCTTTTTTACTACGTGCCACAATTAAAACAAAATATGAATCAAAACACACACACACATTTCAAAAGATATACCACAAATATTAATGATTAATGAGCCACACATAGTGTCAGCGCTTTTCCAGTTGTACAACGCAGAAGATTTGCGATACTTTTTGGGATAAATTATGACTGTTTGAATCTATAGCTAGTACTGTCTGTCATTGACTTTTATGTTCAAAACACTCCTCCCCCAATGGGTTAAAGTACATAACAAATTTTCAGTCATTTGTGTGAACTGCTCGATTGTAAATTGTAAGCAAATTTTTGTTCGTTTTACTCCGTAAATATCCGTGAAATTACTCTGCAGAAGAATTCCGAAATTTGTAATAGTTTTCAAAATTTGCAAGTGTTTTTTCTGTTTTTTGTATTTGAAAATGTGGTACCCTCCATCGCCGGGACTTTATTGGGTGTATCCCCAAGATCCCTGGAATACATGTAAGTGCAAAAGATTTAAAAAGAAATACATACATTCACGATATGGGGTGAGGCACGCTATCATATAGAGAAAGAATCCTTTAGTTAACTCCTTTCCAGAAAAGTAAAATATCTTCTCGGCGCCGCTGTCTTGCTATTGCTTCCCAGCTATCTCGTTAAACTCTAGCCTCGAAGAGTGATCTAAGTGTTTCGATCTAATTTCATAAACTTTTGTTTACTTGGTAGCTTTGTTTTCACTCTTTATAATATAAATTACAGAAAGAGTAGACTAGAAGGAGTCGGCGTTTTTTATAGTGTCAATCATCAGTCTACTTCCACATTCACACTCATATTCATATTCACCAAAATACAGTACGCAGATATCAAAAGCAATTCTCTTACAATTTTCGAAAAAATGTTTAAAACTTCTTTGGGTACATACTCAGGGTTGGTGCCTATAGTATCCTGGAGATCCACCAAAGCCACATGTGAGTGCCAAAGACCTTAAATATACTTACTAGTGTTCCAAAAAAGGAAACCCGTGCCTAGCTTCTCGTGGAATGTGTATGAGGGTTGCGTTGCCCTAGTGTTGGACCCTTATCCATGATGTCGTTGTCTCGATGTTGGTTTCGCGCTGTCTCGTTGTGTCGTGGTCTCGCCGTTTCTGTCTCGCTTTTTTGTCTCTCTCTGTGTCGCCGTCTTACCGTTGCTGTCCCTCTATCGCCTTTCTTGCTGTCTTGTGATGCAAGTCTCTAAGCAGCACTCGTGCCTTCCCCCATGCTGTCGTCATCACCTCTCGCTCTCTGATGTATTCGAAGTTGTTAGCACTTTTTACAGCCCAACATCACGACTGCAACAAAATGGTAAAGCAAAGCTACGGTCCCTCTTTTTGTGTGTGCTATTTTCCATAGTTTTTGGGCAATAAACAGAGCGAGCTGATCGCTAGATGCTAGACTAGACAGAGTAACAAATTGAAGCTAATTGACAGCTAATTGGCAACACTTTTACTCTCAAACAGCCAGAAGTTGGTCAGGAAAGGATCTACAAAGCAATACATAGATAGATAGATCAACAGATCGATCTATTATATATCGCCATTGCGTATCAGTGTTAAATAAATTAGGATGTGGATTAAAGCCACCATATGTATGATATTCCCTCTTAAGATCTCTAACGGAACAAATGGAAGATAGAAATCCATTAAAAAGAGAGATTTGAGGGTTAGAATATGTCACGTCACGCGTCATGTCGCAGTGCCCCTCGGTCATGGGATGATCATTTAGATAGAAATCTCTTCAATCAACTGTTAATCACCAATTTTGTGCGTATTAATCTTTTGGGTTTCCATCTAAAAATTCAACAAATTTCCACTTAAGAGGGCAACCCCCCTCCTTCCCGCCTTCCCACGCTGTGAAAATCATTTTATTTATGCACAATATATGAATGAATTTATATGCCTAGCGGTGAGAGGCCACAAAAAAGAAATAATTTGAGCATTTTCGTAGCGAGGGAAATGCGGAAAATGTGGATTTATAAAATTTGTATCTATTTTTTTTTATAGTTTTATTTTAAGCAGGAAATGTGTGTTAATATATTATAAGAAAACAAAGTATCTTTTTCGGTTTTATATTGATTGTGGTGCTCCAAAGAATGCCTCTCTGTCTGTCTGTCCATTCGAGGGTATCCCCACTTCGGCCTTTGGCTTTTGGCTATCCCATAGATATTTCCTAAAACTATTTATACACAAAAGAAACATTTTTTGGTGATTCTGTGATTAACTGATTGGATGAAAAGTGTCGGCGAAAAGGTTCCCCAGCACCAAATCAGATTTATACATATATATGTATATCAACAGATTTGTATCCAACAGATACATAGATACACGCACACACAGTCGACACACGAGTGTGTGTTTTAGAGCAGTTTTATAGATACGAATCTATTCAATTGTTGATCTTTATTTAGAATGGGGGACTGTGTGGGGGATGTTCTGATCTGATTTCCTCTCTCTATAAAACCGTATTGTTGGACCCGCCCCATCGTCTATAGAGAACCTCCGCCGATTTGCCGATCGTCGATCGCATTCCAAACAATTTTTCACTGTACATTTTCACCCGCTCTCATCACAAAAGCTCAGTGCATTCTATGATTTTTCCGATTTTTCAAAGTCTTTTGGCTTCTTTTTATACCCGTACTCAGAAAGAGTTAAGGGGTATATTGTATTTGCGGTAAAAGTGGATGTTTGCAACGCAGAGAAGGAAACCGTTTCGACCCCGTATTCTTGATCAGAATCAATAGCCGAGTCGATATAGCGATGTCTGTCCGTCCGTCTGTCCGTCTTGATGATCGCAGAGACTATAAGAGATAGAGCAACCAAATTTTGTTTCCAGACTCATGTGATATCACACTGCTACAGGTGTATTTCAAAATTTCGGGTATAAAAGTAGAGTCGCGTCCACAGAAGCGACTCACGCTTTCCTTCTCGTTTTTTTTTGTTTTGTTTAGCGCGCGCTGCCAACTTGTTGATTTGCACATTCGACGCCGCGTCCGACAGGCGTGACAGCAGCAACAACAAAACCCATGCAGAATAAGTTTAAAATTGAATATTGAATTGTTTAGATTGTTTCGAACTGACTTGGTTATCGACTGCCAATACTATCGAACTGTTAAAACATAAACATTGCATTAAATAGGATAGCATGTATTTAAATAGGAATTTAAATAGGCTATAGATGATCGATTGAATAGCGAAGAAATTCATCCAAATGTGAGCTGGAATTTAAATATAAGTATGCAGTGATCATGCATTGCCGACTAAATGTCAATACCTATAGCCGATTATGTCACACATCTGAAACGATCATTCATCGTTCAGTTATCAACTTTAATTTCAGTGTTTTTCCCCCCCTTATAACTGCTATACTGTTATGCATTGGCCATGCCACACTTCCGTTAATCCATCTTTCAAGTAGTATGTTTTTCCTCTGCTCAGCTCAGCTCCTCTCCACTTCTCGCTCATGTTTTTCGATTTCTGGATGTACCTATGTGTATGTAGATCCTCCCCGTTCAAATTCGTATTTTGCACATTTTGTGTGTGTGCGAAATGTTGAAATCATTTCCGCAATTTGTTATACATTTCGTTACCAAAAGAAAGCCAGAGATCTCTGCCTCTGCCTCTGGCTGTGCCTGTGGCTCTGCGTCTGCCTTCATTGTTCCCTCCATAGTACGAGTAACTATAATTATTACTCACTTTCCCAACCATGTAATTCGTTTCTCTATACATATGTACATGTATCTATCTATGTATCTTTTCTCGGTTCCGTTGTACTTTTTAGCATTTAAGGGGGCCCCCTTTCACTGCCACAGAGAATCGTCACACGAAGGGGCACACACACAGAGGGCGCACATCGAGTTGGTCTGGTGTTTGGGGGGCACATCACATACTTGTATATTTACCTGACTTCCCTCTCTCTCTCTCCCTCTCTCTGTCTTTCTGTCTGTCAGTAGTCCGTCTCTTTTGTTATGTACCTCGAATGCGTTATTTACTTATGTTTTTTACAAGTGCAATTGAGGTTACTTTCTATTTAAAAATTAAAGAAAAAAATAAGTACTACGTGCATGCAAATGGTGGAAAGGTTTGGGGCCAGAGACAGACCCAGACCCAGAGCCACAGCCGATCATCAGAGTGTGGCCAAATTGTTGGCTTTTTTCTCTCCCTCTCTCTCTGTCTCTCTTTCTATGTGTTTCTCCGTTTCTTCTCTTCAACTTCCACATCTTATCGATGGCCCTCTTTACTCTCTAAGCGTACATTTACGTGCTGCTCATTTATTCCCATGATGTTTTATAACTGAGATTCGGATTCCACTTTGTATCTATTGTGTTAACGAGTGTACCTGTAGTACTTTTTTGTGCTCTTCTCCGCATGCGGAGAGATATCCAGCAAGAGGAAGGGTATATCCATTCAGTCCATTGTTCTCTATGATCTTTGATCTATCAAAAATATCAAATGGAAACAGATTTTCCGTAGTAGAAGTTTTCTGTTGTATCAATTAAGGTGTTGCTCCAGAGGGTATACCAACTGTCTTCTACATTTTTTGGTACCTATTAGCTAACAATCATCTAATGGAGTGCTATCATTTACGAGACGAGCTACTGTTTGCTTGTTTTCCATGTCTTTGAGCACATGTTCATTTGTTGTGGGGGAGTATCTGTTTGCCATTGCTACTGTTGGGGCTGTGGCTACTGATATCCATGATATATTTATGTTCTCAGATATAGAGGAGTAGCAGCTCCAACTCTGCTATCCCAGTTGTTATCTTGCGACTTGTCGATACCCTGAGACACACTGCAGTTATCCCTTGATTGTTCGCTTTGGTTCCTAGTAATTTATACTAGATCTGTTTTTGTTTTTATTTATTTTTTGTTCGGTTTCACACACAGCTGGCGGCTTGCATCAAAATTTGCCATCATTTCTCTAGCTGTCTACCGTCCAATGTCCACTGCCCTTGTTCTTCCTCTCGAAGATCATCTCTGCTCTGCTTGTATCGTATCTCCGAGTAGCATCGCTGAGTACACGATTAGATGTTTTAGATGTTTACTGTTTGTGTGCCACGTTTCGCTTCGTTTCGTTTTGTTTCGTTCTGTTTCTGTTCTGTTCTGTTTGTGTTCCGTTTTGGGATTTTGTTTTTATTTTGTATTTTTATAAATGTGTGGTGTGTGGCCGCCGCCCCCATTTGTATTACTTTGATTACTTTCTTGGCTGCAGACTCAAATAAATCATTGGGTATTGCTACAATACACTTTGTGGCGTTCAAAAATAATACATGTGCCTCAAGGGGCATTCTGGGCAGGCAGACCATAATATATATCATACGTCAACCATTATGTATTATATATAATAACAATAATTTTCATAAATATTTTTGTGTTTTTCTCATGAATGAAGACGGGCAAAACAGAATACGTATCTTGCACCCTCTCTCTCTCTCTATCCCAAAAAACCAAAACAAAATGTGTCTCAAAAAAAAAAGAGAAAAACATTTTGTCAAGAAAGTAATTTCTTGGCAGAATAGAACACAAAAAAAAATAAACCAAAACAACATCCCATATCTGTATCTGTATCTATGTATCGCTGCTGTTTCTGTGTTTGTTTCGGGTGGGCCGTGAAACGTCGCCTCGTCCGTGGACATCATCAGCAATTGCAAATTGTTATAAAAGTAGAGAAAACATTTGCGGAAATATGGGTCATCCTCAATAGATAGAAATCTCTCTCTTTCTCTTTCGCTCTGGCTCTCGATTCAGAGTCCGATTCCGATCCACTTGTGCTCTGGGCCGTTACTTTGGCGGTGGAGGGAAATAAACGAGATTAGAGCTGGAATAACGGAATAACCTCCCATTTCAAATACTTTTCCCGTAATTACTTTAGCCATGGAAAATCTATGGAATATCTAGAGAAATGGTTCAAAGAGAGAATGGGAAACAATGGGTAAAGCTTGGAAAAAAAACGGTTAGGAAAATAGAAGAAAAGATGGAATCAGGAAATCTGGTTCCCAGTTCCCAGTAGGCAGCAAAAAGAAGTTTAACTGTGTGGAATTTTAGCCCAATGGAAGACCCTTTTGAATCAATCTTTGATAGTTTGTCCAGTAGGAAGGAAGAACACCAACACTCCATTAAAATCAGTTGATTTTTATTTGTATTTTTGAACCCTTTCCAGCGAAACTCGCGTCATGCACACGACATGTACGCGGTTTTTGTTTTACATTTTGGGGCAGACTCTTTTGCAGCATTCCCTTGTGTGCCTCGAGTCAAGCATCAATGCTTGCCACATGATGCGGCAGAAATAGGAGCAAAGGAACTAAAATTTCTATTCATTTTGATCTAGATATTCATCAGAGAGATTCCACAGCCATGGGAGATGATTATTAAATTGCATTCAGCATTCAACATTCAGCACTTGGCCACTTGTCCGCTTGGCCGCTTGTCCGCTCCGCTTGCAATTAAATTAAGTTGGAAAAATGAAAATATATATTGAGAATGATTTGTTTTGACAAGTGCCTCAAGAATTCTGTGCTTACGATACTTGGAGTGTTGTCTTGTGGCATTCGAGTATTCTTCAGGTTCAGTTCTTCAGCTCTACAGCTCTTCAGGTTTTTCATTTTTTTTTTTTCTGTTTGTGGTGCTGTCAAAAAAGTGTCAGAATCATAGAATTGTGACAGCAAGCACGCGGGACTCATTCTCATATCCCTCCAATTTAATTTCAGAAGCCAGCAATAGAAAAAAACACAAAATAAATAACACTAAAATTAGATACGTATATACTCGTATTTAGAGATGAAAATATTCTGGGGTGAAATTAGTTGATTTGTGTTTGGTATTTGAGTAAACAGCGGATTCCATAATGTTTTCAATTAATAACAATTGCCGAATGATCGCACTGATTGGAACGATGTGTACGGCGAAATGTATGACGCAGAATGTTTCTGATCTCAATTTGTATTTCTGTTTTCCAAACCATAACTATGGATTTTTCATTGATTAGCTTATTGTTTTTGCACTTCGATTGAGTGATTTATTAAAGCGAATCAATTGGGTTTGTGGCTTAATTCCAGTAGAAGAAAGATTCATGGACTGGAAAGTTACTCAACAGTGGACTTTCAGCAAAAACAATTGAAGAAATAGGGGAAATACCTTGAGTTTATTTATTGGCGGGGAACATTCTTCCGTTTGTATGTAGATTACTTTCAGCAATGATAACGAATCGCATCGCCATGTGCCACCACTTGATGTCGTCATCGGAAGTGATTTATTTATCGAACGAGCCGACCACTCCCGCAATAGACCGAAGCCTAGACGATCCCCCCTTTTATTTTTTTGTTTGCTCGTTTTGCCCATTCAAGCATAAAATAAATCTAATTTTATCCGAAATAAACGTCACCAGATCACGCTCCATCGCCAGCGATCTACAATATGTGCTCCGCTCTTCCTACTAGGTACTGCTCGTACTTCGACAAGCCCCAAACCGCCAAACCCAATCCCCAAAAAAAAAGAGCACGTCCCATGGGCAGGGGCTCCTCTTCCTGTGTCATGTGTCTTACATCAATCTAATGTACATTTCACGGCATACGGAATGCCATGCCACAACAAAGTTCTAGATGCTTGTGTGCACGTAATTGGAATGCAAATTACTTAATTTTCTATGGATTTTCCATACAAAGTTTTTATTTTGTTGATGGCCCGAAAAGCACAAACAATTATACAAGGCATTAAGGCCGCATTAACACTTCCGGTTTACCTGCTAAAAAAAAAAAAAAAAAACACGGCAACAAAATACTCTGATTACTACGATTACAATCCATCGGTTATCCCTCCTCAGCCCACACGGGAGCGGGACTCGAAAGGTTTCCCAAAGTTTCGTTGTTGGACTCTGAAAAGAGAACACGTGTTTCCTTAGGCTCGCACGATGAACTTCAAACCCCACCCCACACACTCATACAGGGGTGGGGGAAAAAGCATTTCAGTTCGTTCGCCAGGTAACCGAGGTAACCCCCCAGAACCAGAAGGCATTAAACTCATTATGGAAACTTGTTTTAGTGGTGTGTTGTTGGGGGGGATTGGGCGAATGCGAATGAATGCGAATGGGAAATGCTCGTGCGACTTATGGCTATGGGGTATGGGTACGGTGGACCCACTCAGCAGTTTTCGTCTCTGGGGGGTTGCCAGAGATCTTGTTTTGGGGCGCAAACATTTCCATCGAGATTATTATATGTATTTTCGGAAACTCCATCTGCCACATGTCTCTCTCCCTGTGTGTGTGTGTGCTGCACACACGCATGCGTTGAATGCGCGCTGTCATCATGGGGCTGTTGCCATGCGCAGAGCCAGATATCTGAGCATACCCTTCTTGCTTCTTATTTTTGCCTTGGAGTTTTGGCACACATGTGGTTCTCAATGAGAGAATGGAGCAAAATGGTGGAGCGAGGGGCACATGCTGCATGAATTGCAATGAATACAGAATATTCTCACTAGTTTCTGACAGACGATTAATGGCCAAAAGATATTTTTGTACATTTTTTGGTGGCCATAAAAGGAGGTTTCTTTTGTGGAATCTTGAATGAACTTTTTTTCTTTTTTCGCTTCTATGCCAGTGCGAAAGTTTCGTTTCGAAATATGATCCATTTAAAAGTCGACAGCAGGAGCAGGAAGATGAGGATGGGATCAAAGTGTATGTCAGGGTTCGGGTTCGGGTTCGTTCTCCATCTTCCACCCTAATGATCCGCTTCACTGCTGGCCTCCCTCCACTCCTCACCACTCCACTCTTTCGTACGAATATCGTCTCACGAGTTCGCTCGCTTTATGGCGCTGTAATATGTGCCGGGCCTCGTTTCCTTTTTGCTCCCTTTACTCTTTGTTTCGTTTTTTCTTTTCTTCTGTTTTTTGTTCCCCTTTTTGCAGCTTTGCCGCGTTTCTACTTTGTAAGAGCCTCTTCGTTGGAATTCATTCAACTTTGGCGATCTGCTCTGTATTTGTTGCTGTTTCATTTCGTTTCGTTTCGTGTTGTTTCTGTTGCTAACTTATGAATGATCCCAAAGATCCCAAGCCCCAATGATCACGATCATCATGATGACGATGATGATGATGATGCATTTGTGGCCACAAATAGAATCACGCGCGCCTTTCATTTCCGTTGCAATTTTTGGCACCCTAAAGGGGAAAGTCCCTCCGCTCTGCTCCCGCTCTCTTCCTCCCTCATAGAATGCTGCGGGGAGGGATGGCGATGGGACACACGTAACGACGTTTTCATTGAACTTCCAAATACAGCAACGACCCCCGTCTGCTCACTCACTACGCAATATTCCAAGCAATTCCCATTTAAATTTCATTCCCATTACAATTTCAATTCCATTCAGTAGCTGCTCGGGGATTAAAGCGCGGCGTCGCCTCTCCATTCCATGTCCACAGTATTCCTTGCCATTCCCATTCCCATTTCAATTTCAATTCCATTCAGGCGCCGCCGCCGACGTCTTTGCAAATTTTCGCGATTCAATGCGCAGCGCGGCGCGGCGCCTCCTCCTCCATCTCCTCGTAAATCACATGCCCTCAAGCCCCCGCCTAGACGGGGGTGGGGGAGATCTAGAGTGGGCGTGGCATATCATTTGAATACTAATTTATTTTGCATTTGCCCAAAGAAAACAATAACTTCAAAGTGAGAACAACAAATTACACTCGACTCGAAATTCCAAAGAGTTATCTTCGTGGTTCGGGTTCTCTCCACGAGAGCGGGCGGAGGAGGGGTACGGGTGAGCACATGGAGCCGGCGCGCTAGGCACGAACTGGTACCTGTTTTTCGTGGCTTTTATTTGTTTTATTTTGTCTTTAATTTATAATTTTGTTGTTATTTTTTGTTGCTTCTCGTTTTCGTTCGCCCAAAACGAGAAACTGTTCAGATTCCCCAAAAGATCTCCATTCACCGGGGGCAAGCCAGTCAGGGGTTTTCCAGTGAAAGCCAAGAAAAGAAAACTGGATGCTCCGTGGAGAGGCGAACGAAAATCCCCCTTCATTGATATTCGTATTTTGTGCATCGTGAATAAGGTTTTAAGTGGAGCAAAGAGATTCCGATTGCTTCTCTTTCGTCGTCATACCCTTAAAGTTGGCGCTCATTTGAAAGGAGTTGTTTTTTCCCCCATAAAAGCTTGAAATATATTTATACGATTTCTTGGAAGCAGCATGGATCGCATGCCCGTGTTCTTCACCCTTTTAAAGTTAGAAAATACTCACTCTGCTCTGTACTGAGCATTATCAACACGTTATCGGTACAGACAGTTCCAAGGTGCTGCCCCCCGAATATTATGGCACTTGTGGAAATTCAAGGGAAACGGAATAGTAAAAAGATATATCAACAGCATCTGAAGTTCAAGGGAAAGATTTTTGGCCAAGTTTACTGTTGCGTTATGGCCATAATCCACGGACAGAAGAGAACAGAGTGGAACATAGCCCCTGGTGGGTAGGTGGATCGTTCATATCTTATCTAAATAGGAAGCAACTGGGTGTGTTTGTGTGTGGTGTGGTGTGGTGTGGTGTGGTGGGGGCTGGTGGGGCCACGTGGTCCGAGCCTGCCCTAGGCTCTGCGGCGAAAAAGATAGCAACCGCAAGCGAACAAAAATCGAATACGAATTCGCCGTATTCCACTTATCAGAGAGTCGGGGCAAGTCGAGTCGACTCGTTGATGATTCACTGTGTCGTCATCATCGGCCATAGCGTCGTAGTAGCCTCAAAAGTGAATTGGTATGACTCTGGGTTTTTTTTTTTGTAGCTGGGTCTTGGGTGTTGCTTTCTTCCCGCGTTTGCCAGCTAAGCGTTCGTTTAGTTCGTTTTCAACTGCAAGTGCAGGCGGTTTGTGCTTTTCCACACGATCAACAGCGCAGAGACTCGCTTTCCGACTGGATCAAATCTACTGTCTCGATCGAAATCAACGTAAAGGAATAACAGTGTCAGGGTCGCGCTTTGATGCACCATGGGTTTCTATCTCGAGGAGTTCTTGCAGTTTCATTTACAAAAATTTTGTAGGTCAAATCAACATCAACAACAACAACAACAACAACGAAAAATGAGAAAAACAAAACACAAACAAAAAACTAATTCCAACTTTCTCTTGCTTTTCTTTCAGATGACAAGATGCAGCAGCAGTGTAATCCGAATAATAACAACCACAACCACAGCAACAACAACAATGCCAATAACGGTAACACCACTGGCCACAATTTCAACAACAATCAAACCAACGGTGGCAACACCAGCAGCAACAACAACGGTGGCAAGCGCTGCCCCGGAAAGTATTCCAATAGCAATTGCAACAACGGCAACATGGCTGCCTATACCAACAACAATAACAAGAATGGATCCCGCAAGAATCGCTACAACAACAACAATCAGAATCAGAATCAAAATCAGAAGCAACGTCACTTCTATGGCAATTCGCAAAAGCGAATCGATGGAGCAGGCGGCGATATGGATTCCGCTCTCAATGTGGAATCGCAACCACAATCCTGGCGCAACTACGGCGGACACCATCTGGTGAATTCTTCATGCATCGAAGGTGAGTGTTTGGCAGAGAACAGAGCCCAAATCCTACATGTACTTTTGGGTGGGGAAGCACACAAAGGATAGGACCACATTGGCCTTCTCGCTGCCATCGCTTTCACATTGATGCACAAGCAAAGGCTGGCAAAGAGAATGCCCTGGATTGGTACGCATTTCGCAGAAAGTCTCAGCAAGAATTGGCAATAGGTATCATCTGTCGAGATGCCATGCCATAGAGCGGAAAGTTGTAGTGTTTTTTGTTTCTCAGAAGTTACTCCCACACTTGATTCTCGATTGAACTATATTGGCCAGCAATAGCTGCGCCCCGAGATACACAGACACAGACGCTGATTCATTTCCATTTCCATGCCGATTACGAGCCGCCTTTTTGTTTTGTTTTCGGTTCATAAAATTCCAAGCAAATCAAGCGACCGGCATCTACAAAATGAATCACACAAACAAAATCAACGTCATCGATGGGAACGGGTATCGTATCGTCACTTGTGGTCGTGGGTTGTACTTTTTAACTGATTTGGCTGTGGATCTAGCTCTGATTATGTGCATGCTGTTGTTGCATCTTTGGGTCAGAGACAGAGCGAGTGGTCCCAGCAGTGGGTGAGTGAGGGACTGGACGTTAATTAGGCAAATGCGTTTGATTGGAATGGCCTCCTTCCCACGAAACGCTCTGATGGCCTCTGATGGACTGCCCGCCGCATACAGATCAACGAGTACGAGTACAGTCGCGTCGAGGGATTTCTAGTGGAAGGTGCTCCAGTAGATTGTAGATTGTCGATTGGCAGGGCGCAAACGTACCAAAGTTTCCATTTAATTCATGCGTAATCATTTATTTGGGTCGACTATCTATCCATCTATCTACCTATACTCATAAGTAGCCACCCCGTAGGGTGGGTAAACCTCAGCTATCAACATTTTTCAATTGACTCTTGACCACAGCGGAGACACGGAGATATCGTTGGCTTACAGAGAGAGAGAGAACGAGTGCTGCTGTTGCTGTTGCTGCTGCTGCTTTGCTTTGCTTCTATTTATACGCTGTCTGGTTGCCCGATTTACAGAATATACAGAAATTGCAAAGGTTCTGCTCGGCCAGTTTCTGCTCATAAATAGGAAAATTGCAGGAAATCTTCGCTTAAGCTTAATGAACCTCAGATCGAAACGAGGCGCGCTCAAGATAGTAGCAGCAGCAGCAATAGCAATAGCAATGATGGGGACATAAATGTGACGCAATGTTGGGAGGGGATGACGAAGATATTCTCTCGTAGAAATACAAATAATTTTATTGGGAGACCCAGTCCCGCTGCCTGCTATCGCTTTCGCTTTCGTTCGACATTCCTCCCATTAAAAATCAATTCAAAATTCGTACGAAAAAAAGATTTAAACAAAAAAAGAAACACAACAATAAAGCGAAATTAAATAAACAAACAAAAGCGATTGGGCGAAAGAAAGGAAAGGTAGAACAAGTCGTAAAAAGCCAAACAACAACAACATAAAAAAAAACCAAAAAAAAACCAAATTCAAAACATTTAAATGGAACTCAAATACTTAATCAAAATAATCTGTTCAGTTTCATAATTTCATAATTTATGCCCAAGCATAAATTTCTTTGCTCTAATTTACATTTCTATGTGTGTGGTTGTTTTGCATGGATTATATATAGATATCCGCATCCAATATTTATTGGATTTATCTATTTTTTTCTATTAAGAGAAAAGATTTTATCATCAAAAATACTAAATAAATGTGTATCATTGATACATTTACATGACTTTCATTCCCTCTCTCTCTCCTTCTGCTTGTACCTTTATCCCGAAACCCGCTCCACTCTATTGTCATACATATATAACTATAATTATTATAATTATAATTATATACATTTTTGTCGATAGATAATTAAGGATAAAGCGTAAGAAAGGAATGAGCAAACTCTCTGTAACATTATGTTGACATTTTTCACCTTTTACATGCTATTTTGTTGTTGTTTGTTTTTTGATTTTGGCATAAAGCGTGAAAAAAACATTCCAGAATCGTCGTTGTTTTTGTTTTCAGTTATTTCTGTTGTTATCGTGCGTTCCCATATACATATGTACATATTGTAGGTGTATATATGTTTATATATATTTATTGTATTATTGTCAGGCCGTGATGATGGGGCGGGAAGAAAGCTAAGACGCAATACACCTCTGCGTCGACTTGTAGAGAAGCAGAAGCAGCAACAGCAGGAACAGCAGCAACATCAGCTGATTAGCGCTCAGATTTTTCATCATTTAGACCATTTTTTTGGCGTGTGTGTGTGTGTGTTTTTGTTGTTGTATTTAAATGTGTGAGTATTGGATTTAAGATTCGATTCGATTCGATTTTATTTGCCAGCGTATCAGGTGTATTATTGGTTATTATTGTGGTGTATACTCTCTCGGTATAGTGCGGCAATCAGACGTCGGGGTTCGATTGGGTTCGGGTGTTTTGGTCAAACGATGAACTACTGATAATCGCAGACACCAGCAGCAGCAGCAGCACGACACAGTACGAGAGAATCGACAGAATCGAGCACTTACATAACTGATCGTTTTGTCATTGATTAGCACTTGGCCGGAACCGAAACCGAGACCCACCCGACTCTAAAGTATACCCCGATCGATCGCTCACATCAGGAAATACAAAATACTGAAAGTTGCACAACTTTTGCGGATGGAAATTTGCACTCGAACGTTAAATCATTAGAGATATTCTTAGCTTGTGTGTCTATGGCTTAGACAGAGTCTTGGACGAGAATATTTAATCATCTAATCATGGTAGACTCTTGAAGCAAACGTAACCTCGAGTTCCACTTGCCCAAAGCAAAGATCGAAAACCCTCCTCCAAGCCACACAGCCAGTAGCAGTATTCAATTAAAAGTTTATACCCCCGAGAGATGTAATAAAGCCAGCCAGTCGTCTTATATGGCCCACAAAGAGCCATTAGATAATTGTTTTGGCCAAGAAATGAGCGAAATGAACGCATTCAAACGGATAAAAAATGTCTGCCTGTCTGTGGTAAAAGGCATCTGTGGCATTCGATGACTGCAACCGCCAGACGCATTTTTCACGCCCTGTTGAATTTCTCACACGGCTCGGCTTTAAGGCCTACAATCAGTGTCCCACTCCATTTGTGTAGATACTCGTATTCAATGTTCAGTGCTGGCTGCTGGCTGCTTCCTCCATTCGTCCCCTCCATTGGCGGGGTGTACTCGTAATTGGAATCTAAAGGAAACTTGAACTCATTTGCGGTGGTGCCAACTAACGGTGGTGCCACATGCCACACGCACTCGATTGATCGTAACGCACGTACAGTGCGTTTCATGCATGTAGTAGCTGTGACCTCAATCCACGTGCTTCGTTTGCCATTATCTGGTTCAAAAAACGAACTTTATGTCTCGTGTTTGATCGATTGCAAGCGATAACTAATCGATAAGTAACTTGATTCCTTATTGTTAGGTGACTTTATCTATAATCGATATTTTCGGTTCGATAACTGATTGTTGAATATCTGTAGTGATTTTGTATCCATTGCTAATAGCATGCCATACCATTACGTTCGATTTCTTTCGATAAATAATCGAATGATGTAGCTGTGATCGATTCTGTAGCTCAAGCTTGCAACAGGTCGGATATCCAACGCTTATATATTGAAACTTTTCAGCAACTGCACACCGCACACTTGCGTAACGCACTGTACACACATATTTCACATTCCTGCTCGCATTATTAACCCATTAAAGAGTGCTGCTGCCATATGTACATTTGTGTGTGCATATGTAACATGAATGGTAAAAAAAAAGAGTGCTCACACTTTAGTTATTGCCATTGTGATTGCGGTCCATAATCATCAGCTTCATCCTCATCATTATCATCATGTTTCGCATTTCTTTAAAATATGTAGCTCTGTGAAATAGCTCTTTGTATCTCCCCGACTACGACTCCGACTCCGACTCTCTGTCTCGACATCGTAGCCGCCGGCAATAGTCAAGGTTAACATGTTTGCCATTTAATCCACGGGCGTTTACCCAATGTCTGTGATCTCTCTGTGATGAGATGAGACCAAAGATCGCGTGTGATCTCGCTACCTGCTTGCTACATTGTACAACAGTCCACCGTGCCAATCGTCAGTCGTCAGTTTTCTACACGATCCTCAAAGATCAACGATCAGTGATCAGTTTTGCATTGAGCTTTACAGCAGACGGTTCCTCACTTTCAGGGATTCTATAATGGGATACTTCTATGGGGAAATGTACAAAGAAAGGAAAAGCACGATCAAGTGTTGCATTTGTTGCCTTTATATGTTCCCCTAGGAAGAGTATGGGAGCTCGACGTTTTGTTACCTGTATTTTCAGCACTTTAATTGAAAGATAAATATTGTTGGCAAAATATTCACCGTAATTAGACCCCCAATAACAACACAAAGTGCCATAAAGATTAATCAAATCCCAGGCTATTTTGGTGAATAATTGTCGTACGTCAAAATACTGTGATAGAATGATAAGGAAACTTGAGGACTTTAGGCCAATACCAGGGAATTATCTAATAGTTACAACAAAGTTTAGGAGTCCAAATAAACGTACATATGTGCATAATTATATATGTATCAGTTGGATATTGTTTTAGGTTTTTGTTTTATGGCTCGTTGCTAAATCTCTTCTTTTTTTAGTGTTCGTTGTGTGTCTGTGACCTCAATGCAAAAAGAGACCCCACTATGTATGACTCTCTGCTGTGTATATATTATAGGTACATATGTACATACATATATGCATGTATAGTTTATATTTGATTAATAAAACTCATATTAGTTTACATTAAAAGCAAGCCATAGTCGGACCATAACCAGGGGCTGCCATATCTTTGCATCTACATACTCGTATCTACGGCTATGGGCACATGGATCGAGGGGAAGCATCCACACACACACACCTAGCAGTGTTTGTTGTTAGGGATCGGTATGGTATGGGATGTGTGTTGTGTTGTGACATACGTGAGCGTGTTATGTTCGCTCACAATTAACTATCGCGATGGATGTTTTACGAGTATTATCGTTATTGTTATTTTTATTTCTTTATTTTCTAAAGCTCTTTTTTTTTTTTTTTTTGGCCCAGAGCCTCATTAAAAATTCACAAGACCACAATTGCGAGTCGAGTGGACGACTCGTCGTACTTCGTAATTGCTGGCTGTGTGGCGTGGCTTTTTGTGAGGGTTTTGTGTCTTGTGTGTGTCTTGGCACAGGAAGCGCCGCATAAAGTCACGAAGGTCAGCATATAAAACAGAATACAAAATCAAAATCAAAACCAAACAAAATGGTATGCATGCGTCCCCTGCCCCTGCCACCCCCCAGGGATGCTGTTCAACGGCAGTGGGGGCGATGCAAAAATGTCTCATCCCTGTGACGTACGCATTGTCAGAGTCGAATGCGTATTAGGTAATCGATAAACTAATGATATTGCGTCACTGGAAAGCAAATTCATTACTGAAATGATAAAACTAATGCATATAAATATAGACTTATCTTGACAGTTGACTGCCTGCCCTGCCCTGTCCTGTCTGTGCTGTGCTGTGCTGCGAGTGCGATAACTAATTAAATAAATACACATCAATGCGTATAAAGTGCTTCATGGAATTTTACATGGAACAGGCAATTTTCGCGCGGGAATCTGTGGGAATCAATGGGAAGGGGCTGGCTGGCTGGCTGAGTTCATTTTGCTGCCAGGCAAATATTTTTGATTTGACTTGATTTGTATTCGGGATTGCCTCGTTTAGTGGATTGCAGCTTGGAGCTGATTAGATGTTCGACTTCCACTTGACAACGACGACGACGACGAATACGAAGACTCACACACGCGCACAGGTGCGTGGAGGGGAGAGACAATCACGACAATTCCTCGGGCACTAGTCCGTGGCCATGGCTGTTGCTATTGCCGTTGGTAACTGGAGTAGGGACGAACGATTGGCCATCTTATCGGTGCCCGGTAACCAAATTTGTTGCTTGTCTAGACCCCAAACGCCGGACCCCCCCAAAGCGTACGAGACGGCCAGAACTCCTTTCGCTTTCTCATTGGATTGGTTAACATTTAGCAGCACACTTTCAGATAACTGATATACGAGTATTGTGTGTGTCTGTCCTTAGATGATGATGATGATACTGGAGTGCCCGGAGTAGCTAGTGCTTAACATGAAATCTAATCAAACATGGGCCGCATCACGAGTTCCATATCCATGCTGTGTATGCTCAAAGATTATCATTTAAGCTGCTGACATGCGTTTGTCCCGCTTATTTGCCTAAGCAATCTTATCGGTAGACGTTTTTTAAGTGGTTTTCGGCCAGGTTTCTTGTGTGTTTGGTTTTTTGGTTTCTCCAAAGGTTAAGGTCTGCCCGCATCGAGAAAGAGCGAGAGAGAGAGAGATTAGTCATGGCACGCGAAATAAATATATCCCCAAAGGCTTGCTGGACAGGACAGGGCAGGGCATGGCAGGGGGGTTTCAATGCAGGATAAAATAAATAAAATAAATAGAATAAATGATAGATCAGTGCCCATCCGAAGCTCTGGTGGGGGTAGGGCTTGGGGGCATACTGTGCGTGTGTTCGTGTGTGTTTCGCTGTGTTTACTTTTTAATCAGATGTATATTATATGCACACACACACACATGTCATATGGCTGTATGTTTGTACATATATTTATGTGATATATTTCAAGGCTGTTTGGAGAGTTTGGCGCGTGCGTTAAGCCGATGCGCACTCAAAGGCAGCGGCGATAAAGCGATGTTATAGGGCCCCCCGCTCTGCCCCCCCCGTATAAATGTGTCCAATTTTGTTGAAGCTTTCGGAAGCTCCCGGTGACAGCTAATTGTTGGCTTCTGGGCCATTCAGGCCGGGCCCAAAAGTGCTGGCCACGCCCTATCTAATCGGTAACCACGCACACAGCACTCCAAATACGTGAGGAACATACGCTAAACACATACTCGCATGTAAACCATAATTCGAGCCAGCCGATACGAGATATCATTTCTCCCAGCAGCAAGCGATGACGATGGATGGATGGATGGATGGATAAATGATTCTGTATGCTGCTCACGTCTGGGTGCTTAGTCCGGGGCAGCGTCCTTCGGCTCTGCCGAAGTCAACAAACCCACCTCGTCGCCATATGATTTATCTATGCGCGTATTGAAAGTCAATTGGTGCGACCTGCACGCCACACATCTATTCGTCTACGGGCAGCAGCTATTTACTCGTCGGCAGAACTTCCCTGCCCGCCTCGAAAGCTGAGGCAAGCTCGTCTATGAAAATTATTAAGGAAATGCTTTTCACTCTATACTTTATACTTTAAACGAGGAAGCGCAGGGCCAGCAGCTGACGGCTAATGAGTGCAGGAAATGCAATGCGAAATGTTAGATAAGAAAGTTTTAGGGGACGTTAGAGACGTCACAAGAGCCGCTGCTGGCTTGTCTATTGTGACAGTTTGACAGGTTGACAGGCGACACTTGATGACAGATTGCTCTGTTTGAGGGATCTGCGCAATCGAAAGCCGTTACCATGGATGAGAAATTTCCAATAATCGGATTAGTGGTGCAAAAATCATCATTATTGAACATTAAGAACATAGAACAGGTGCATCTATATTATAGCCATGTGATAACAATCGATAAATATCGATACGCATTTGTTAGATTTATTTAAAGTTAAATTTCGATAAAGAATCATTTACTTGTGGTATATCGATATATTTCATTTCTACTTCTCGTAAAGAGTTTCTCGTAGAGACTTTTCCCACTTATTCCCTAACATCATTAGCTCAGCCCCTACCCCTTCATAGCGCCACCGCTCCAACAACGGAACCCACTTATCTCTGTGACAACAGGTCAAGCCAGCTTCCCAGCCAGGTTGTACGCGTGTGCCCAGCCCCCCCAAAAAAGCAATATCCGTCGCTTGGCAACAGCACTACACTCCACCCCACCCCACCCCACAACAGCCCCAACGACAGCCCCAACGCCAGCCCCAGCACCAGCACCAGCCGATTCCATTCCACACTCCGCCCAATAAAACAACCTGACCCCACACCACCACACCCCATCCGCCCCCCGCACGCTGCCCAAACAGCAGCTTTTATTTGGCTTAATGGGAACGATGGAAAGATGATGAGCTAAACGCGGAAGCCGACGACACAGCGTCTCGTCTCGCATACACGTCGCGGAACGTAGAACTCTTAATAAGCGATGAAGCAGGAGGAGGCGGGGGAGGCGCAGGCGGAGACAGATCATAAAATCAGAAAATGTTTATAATTGTAATTCCCAGCAGCACACACACAGACACAGCCCAGAACTATCCCGAAAGCTGAAAACCCGAAAAAAGAACAAAAGCCATAAGATGGAACCTTCGCGCACATGCCTCAATTTCCAGTCGTGCGTAACCGTAACCGTAGCCCAGCACCAGCCCCACCCCCTTCCCGTTCCGAGCATATATCAAAAATCCACACACGCGAAAGCCTAACACAAATGACGGAAAACAATGAAATGAAAACGAAAAGTGAAAGAGAGATAGAGATAGAGCATGTGAGTGTGAGTGTGTGAGAGATTTGCGGGGTGGGAGGGGAGCGAAACAGAAAAAGCACGTGGCGACTGTTGACGTTGATAAGCCTCTCCCATACCCATACCTCCCCCCTACACACCGCCCAGCCAAGACACCACGCACCAATGCGATGCGATAGAAGCTCGTGTTTGGGTTCGTGATCGTGTACGATCGCGTTCTGACTGTCTGTGCGTGAGAGAGTGTAGTGTATGTATTTATGTGCATGGGAGTGTGTGTGGGTGGGTGTTACCATCCCTACCTACATTTCCCCTTCATCCTTTCATACACATATTTATTCAATTTATATTGATTTAAATTCAATATTAAATTTCTTCATCGTTTTCGTTGCAGACAAATTCCTGGGCCAGCACAATCCGGCCCACCGCAACAGCACCAGCAGTGAGACTACTAGCGAGGATATCTGCTCCAGCCGGGAGCAGATCCACAAGCCCAAGGCTGGCCACAACAATGCCTCAAATGGGGGCAGCAACGGCAAGCCACACTCGAAGCGGCAGCAGAAGCAGTCGCTGGGCAGGAATCCTGGACAGCCACAGCAGCAGCAGGACCAGAATGGCCACATCAAGGCAGCAGCAGGTGCAGCTGGATTCAACAAAACCAAGCAGCAGCCAAGTGCTGGCAAGTGGCGCCAGCAACAGCAGCAGCCGCAGCAGCCAGCACAGCAGCTGCAGCAGCAGAAGCGCGGCAGCAACAAGAAGCAGCAGCAGCAGCAGGGCAGCAACAAGTGGTGCAACAGCAATAGCAGCGGCAGCGGCGCACATGGCAACGGCGGTGCCGGGAACAACTGCAGCAACAGCAACATGAGCATGGGCAAGCCGAACGGCAACAACAATCGCAATGTGGCCAAGAATCTGGCCAACTCCTGCGGCAGCAGCAGCTTCTCGTCCTCATCGTCGGCCCTCAGCTCGTCTGCTGGTAGCTCGCCGAACAGCTCGCCGTACGCGAATGGCAACCGGAAGCGTGCCAGTGGCGGCGATCAGTGGCGCCACTGCAACAACCTGATGCAGCAGGGCCAGATGAACGTGAACTTCCTGGTGCCGCCGCTGCGGCAGCGCGACCAGCTGAAAATGGACGACCAGGAGGTGATCGAGCGGCTGCGCCCCCACCTGATTGACCAGCACCTGCTGCGTGTGTACGGCTTCCCCGTGGAGAGTGTGGTGCACGAGGGCGCCATCGAGATCTTCAAGTGCATGCCGAATATGAATATGGCCGCCGCCCGTGTTATGTCGCTGACGCTGGAGCGGGAAATGCAGTACCGTGAACAGGCGCCGCCACCCGTTATCAACTACGATGATGGCCTGCCCACGGAGGAGTCACGGGCAGCAGCAGTAGCCGCGATACAGATGGGAATGGGAGCCAACAAGTGCTTCACCATCTCGACAGACTCGGGCAACAGTTCGCCGAGCTCCCTGGACTCCGAGTCCGGCGAGTGGAGCGGCAGCGAAAGCGGAGAGTCGTCGTCGGCGGGCACAAGCAGGCCGGAGATGAAGTACTATCAGTACGCCAACAGTGTTCACGCACATGTGGACCGCAGCCTGGCCAAGCCGTGTGCCCGCTGCAAGCGTCACTTCCTCGTCGACGAGATGACCGGGGAGTATCTGACGCGCGAGGAGTGCGTCTACCACGAGGGCAAGTACAATCGATTCTACGATGGCAACTACGTCGGACGCTGGACCTGCTGCAATGCCACCGACGAGGCAGCCGAGGGCTGCAGCCAGGGCGAGCTGCATGTGTGGACTGGCTCGGCGGTGGGCGTCAACGGGCCCTACTACGACTTCGTGCGCACCCAACCAGCCCCAGGGGGCTACAACTTTGGGCACACACCGTCGGTGTACGCCCTCGACTGCGAGATGAGCTACACGGGCCGTGGCCTGGATGTGACCAAGGTGTCGCTGGTGGCCCTCAATGGGCAGCTGGTGTACGAGCACTTTGTGCGCCCCGACTGCGACATCATTGACTACAACACACGCTACTCCGGCATCACGGAGCAGGATCTCCGCTCGGGCGATGTCAAGACCCTCGCCGAGGTGCAGCGCGACCTGCTGCAGCTGATCAGCGCCGACACCATTCTGATCGGCCATGCTCTGGACAACGATCTGCGCGCTCTGCGCATCGTCCATCACACGCTGATCGATACCTCGATCACGTTTCCCCATGGCAGCGGATTCCCCTTCCGTCGCGCCCTGCGCCTGCTCACCAAGTACCATCTGCACCGCGAGATCCAGTGCGGGGATGGGACAACGGGTCACAGCAGCTTCGAGGATTCGCGCGCCTGCATGGACCTCATGCTGTGGCGTGTGCGTCGCGAGCTGGATCCCACATGGCGCTGGCAGGGATAGGACCGAAGAGCGACCATCGCCAAGCCAAGATGGAAGATCGAGAATGCGGATGCGGATGCAGTTGCACACAATGGGGTCGTGTGCATAGTTGGGCGGGTTATTTTAGTTACATGTAGTTATTATCATATTGAGATGGGTTTCTGGGGTAGGGCTCAGCCCCTTTGGGTGGGTCCATGGGGGACGGGGACCCACCCACCGCTTAGTCGATAACCCATAGATATATTTTATATTCAAATCTCAGAAGTGTTTTCGAAATGTTTTGCAGCAGCGAAGGGCTGCCGCATTGCCGATGAAATAGTTCACAAATCAAATCGAAGTAATGACAAAAACGTTGATGAATAATAAAAGGTAAAACACACAAGAAGAAAAGATATATCTTTATATATGTAATTCGTAGGCGTACTATATTTATACTCTATATAGAACTTTAATCTACATATGTATATGTAAATACACATATAGTTTTTTTTTTATTTAATTAATTTTTTTTCGAACCACAAGAAAATGTACTGAAGTTTTAGCTGTGATGTTTTTTTTCACTTTCTCACATATTTACACGACAAAAAAGAAACAAAACAAAAACAAAAACAAAAAACAAGAAAAGCCACAAAAAAAAGAAAAGAAAATACAAAAAGATATATAAATGCATACATATGTATGTGTGTATATATATACATATATATTTAGAGAGGAAGGGTAACCGAAATGCCTTTCATATTTTGTTCGACCAAAACTTTCGACAACAACCACAACAAATCACTCCATTTATCACGATTTACTTTTAGTTTCGTTTTCTTTAACATTATTATTTTTTATTTGACGAAAAGTACGAATGAAGCATCTCATATATCAAAAACAAAACAAAAACAACAAGAAACGACGGAAGGAAAGTTGAAAACTTTCCAAAATTTAACTACTTTATACACTATGCATAAATGTAAGTTAGGTTCTGCCCCTGCCCGCGCCCCACCCCCACTAAACGTAGCTCTTTACTCTATCATCCTTTTTTTTTTTTTTTCTTTGTCAAGGATTAAGTATAAATATTTATTTAACGATATCGCGCGCACACACACACACACAAAACTGTTCATTGAAGATTCTTCGAGTGTATGATGATTTTTCACATTGAACTTCGAACTTCTCCATTTTAGGCTTAAGAGTCCCACACCCCCAGCAAGTTATTAAATATGATTTTCTATAAACAAAAGAAATCCAAATATATGTATGTATCTATGACAATGAGCGATTGGCTCCACTTCGCCAGTACCCCCATTGCTGATTGGATGGGTGGGTGGGTGGTCAAGTGGAGTGGCACACGAGGAATGAAACTCTTCATTCGATTCGACAATTGATGTTCCTAGTAGTGGAAGGCGCGCGCACACACACAAACGCACACGCACACACACAGAATAAAACAATTTAATTTGGAGTGTATTTTTACATGCATAAATATTACAAATGAAATGGATATACATATACGAGAAAGGCAATGGAAATGGAAAAGATACAAATGCGACTGCACTCTGCACGAAAAAGCAAAGAAATAAATTGAACGACTTAACGATTGAACCACAATAAAAGAAACATTGATTTGTTTAAAACTAAATATCACTTTAAAAGCAACACTCGTTCTTATTAAACAGGGCGGAGGGGGCAGGGAATGGGAATGGGAACTTATGTCATTGGTGATTTTCAGAGATTTTTGCTGGAATGTCGCCACAGATCAGATCCAAAATATGGAAGGAGAGAATTAATTCCTCCAAATGTATTTACTGATGAATCATGTATTAGTCATTACGTGGAAGGGAGGGAGCATGATGACTACTTACTTGGCACTCACCTTTCTTCCCAAATTCAAACGAATACGAATGAATGTATTTATTTACCTTCGACGGGGAGCAGCAGCAGCAGCAGGTGGGTTTTACAACAGACGAGTACATATAAAAACGCTAGTGTGCATACATATATGTATGTATGTATGTATGTATGCTGTTTACACTTTACCGCTTGTCACCTTAGCCAAACGATCAAGATCAAACCGCATCAGCCATATGTATCTGTATCTTTTGGCCCTGCAATCGGAGGTCAATGCATTGCAGATGCAAACTGGTGGCGGAAAGGGTTGTGGGGGGCTCTGGATCTGGCTCTGGCACCACTCAAACATTTCATGCAATGTTCTGCAGCACCTGGGATTTTCAGCCACTTTGCGGAAGCAAAAGGCAGGCTCTCGGTGTATGATCAGCCGAGGGCATGTTTGTGTGCGTATACCCCTACATATACCATTATTTGCCCAACTAAGTAAGCAGAAAGTGCCGAGCATCTGCGTCGCAGAAACTATCGCGGCTTACATCGTGGGGCAGTGCTGTGCGGCAGCCAACAGCTGCTACGGTGTACGGTGCTACGGACGAGCGAGAGAGCATCTAATTGTCCAGATTGTTAAGGCAAAGGTTATCGCTGGGCGTCTGACGTAAATTTTGCCTGTCTTTAGCACTTGAATGAGTACAAAGCGAGCCACCAGCCACCAGGCAACATGCCACACACACACACGAGTGTGTGAGTGAACGGATGGTGGTGCGCGGTGGTTGTGTGTCTTCGAGCTATAGGCGCTGAAGCAGTGAAAGTAGAAAGTGATTCAAGAGGTGGCGGCATGTTAATGGTGCTGATCCCATGCCGATGCTGATGACGAAATACGAAATGGGTTGACATACATAAAGCAGAGCGCCGCACGCCGCACGCCCACGCCACGGCTTTCCTCTTACCACAAAGTTCGAACGAATGCTGTCCGAGTTACGTTACGGCATTGTGCTCGATTTTTAATCGATTTAATTTCTTGCTTTTGCTCTGCCGGTGATAGGAATAGAGAATAGAGATAGAGGGGCATGCTTTTGCGGTTGATCCAATCCAAACCGATCCGATACGATCCGACTATCATTTGACGGATGAAGGCGATCGACTAAATATAAATTGAATGTTCGTGTTTGGCACATTTGTGCGAGAAATCGCATCAATTGTTTTAATTGTTTGGTATATAGACAAGCTCTGTGATGTGTTAGCGATACAATATATATGTAAGCATCTACACACATGCATACATATGTAGACATATAATGTAGAACTGCTTCTGCCGCTGCTGCTGCCTGTTACTGCTGCCTGCTACTGCTGGTGTGTGCAGCTCACGAAAAACAAACGAAATCTGTAGCAAAGCATTTGCCAGCAGCCAGCCACAGGTACTAGGTGCTATTATGCAATCACACACACAAATGAGCACACGCCGAGAATCTGTTGTTGATAAAGATAACACGAGAAACGAGAGTCTGCCACTTGGCCAGACAATCGGTCTCCTCTCAATATTCGCAGGCAAAAATTGATTGCCTTCATTGAAATATTCACTGATTACAGCAAAAGAGCGACCGAGATGTGCTGCTGCATAACGCGCAACCGATTATCTCGGCTTAGAAGCACGCATCCATCCCACACACAGGCCTTGGGAGATCCCACAAATATGTGCATATGTATGTATGTATGTATATACCATTCAACTAAACAGATGTACACATTGAGCCAATGAACCATGTGGTTGAATGAATAACAGCCAGCCAGCCAGGCCGGCCCCATGATTCATCGATATATTTATGCAGATTCAACTGGTGTAATAGTCCCAATAAATTTTGAAATTAACCAAAAAAGGCGAAACAAACGAAACCAAGTCGAGTCCAAGTCCCCCGTCCCACAGCACCGATGATGATTCACTCATGTCAGCATTTCTCGTAAGAAGTCCATGCGGCGTCACAAATTTATATTTATACTTAGGCACACAATTATTTATTTGGCGTCACCTGCTGACCCCCGTAGCCGCCAGCGAGCACGTCCACGTCCACGTCCTGGGGGTCTATCATTGAGCTAAGGAAAATACAAATTTTAAATTAAGTATTAGGACAGACAACAGACAACCTCATAGCTACTCATCTGACCATATATGGGTCTAAGGAATACCGTTCAGATAAGTTCTATATGTGGAGGAGGGTTTCGGCTTGGGCAGTATGTAACCTGCAAATGGGTTCCATCCACAACCATGCACTGAAACGTGACTTCTCAGCGGTGCATTTGTCGATAAGCATGTCACGATTATTAGTCGCCGCATCGATGACCAATGACCGATGACCGATGGAAGTGCGTGGAAAACAGAACAGAGCCAGAAGCAGAGACAGATACAGATACAGATACGATATAGCAAAACGTTAACAAATGTCGTCATTTGATTTGGACACATCATAGCGTATGCGATGACGTGATGGCGCTGCTGGCACACAGCTTGACCAAGAAGAATTTTGTTGGGGTGTTCGGGCTCCCCATGACATAATTACCCCAAAACGGAGCCATAAATGTGTACATGTACATACATATGTCGGAGCGGAGGATACGGAGGTAAGATGATACTCGTACGAGTACGAGTACGAGTATGGGGTAGTACCCCCACACCAGCCCACCCCACCCCATATTTGGGAATTGTGTGGGGAAGCAGTAAATTGCTTTCCATTTCCGTTGCCAGACGCATTTGGTGGCAAGTTGAATTGGCCCCCACCCGGAGTGCAATTGTTTGGCCGTGTCAGTGGAATGGCAATTGAGAATGCGAAAGCGAATTCTATTGGCAGTGAAAATGCAAATGCAAATGATCTGTTGCCTGCTTTATGTATGTACAATGTACATATGTATGTAAATTTGTTCAATTGAATGCCGAAAAGCCTGCGACGAACCATGACTAAAGCATGTACTGTCGCTTGTGGCTCCATTGCAGGAAAAGAAGATTTCACAAGAATCGGTCGAGCTGCTTGCGAGGATTATTTTCATTAATTTGTGGGGCCACATAACTTATTCTGCACTGTCAGCAGTCCGAATTGGATATTGTTCAGGTTTTGGGTTCGTTTTGAATCGAATCGTTTTTGGGTACAAAATGCAGCAAGAAATGAAAGAAATTATCGCTTTGGAATTTGGAATTTCTTTCGGATGCGTTTCGAGCATCATGAGTCATCGCTGCAGCGCTCTCTTACTGGCGCTCTCTCTCTCTCTCTATTTCTGTCTGCTTGTCTCTCACTTTCGCCATGTACTCGTAATGTGATTGAGGAAAGAAAGGGAAAGGCCATAAGATCCAGATCCGTTAGAGTACTCTCTCTCTCTGTCTCTGACTCTCTCTCTGAGAGTGTTCATCTTGCTTTCGATACCCATGACTTATTGAGTTATTTGCTATGCAGAGAATTGAGCATATCCAAGAGCATACGAATTTATATCGCAGGGTATCCAAAGTTTCATATCTTTAGATAAAGAGAGAGAGAGCGGCAGAGTGCAGCGGGAGCACTGTACAGAATAGCCGAGCCCTGCCAGATCGATTAGCTGAACGGTTAATTCAAGTTGAAGGCCTTTGGCGCGTCATCCGAGTAGATGTATGCTGTATGCCCGTGTGGCTAAACAAACGCACCTTGGCGGCCAATTTCATTTGAGTTTTATTAATTTTGTTGTTTCAGGCCTGTTTACGAGTATTTACCTTGCATGGTCGCAGCTTTTCGTCGGCACGACACCCACAGAGCCAGAGCCAGAAACAGTGACAGAGGCATATGCAGGGTACTCCGTATAGATACTGATCTGCTCTGCTCTGCTCTGCTGTGATGTGGTGTGCTATGCCTCATCCTACACGTCGGTCGATAGTGCCCCTGATGGCGGTTGGTGTAAGTTCAAGGCTGTTTTTCGTGGGCTTCGCAACAAGTAAACATTAAAATACAATCATGGTTGTGTGTACCATACAGGCGTGAACTCGCACCAGCAGATGATAAGAAGCAAGTCAGAGAAGCACGAGCCGGAAGGATAAGACCATGGGCAACGCGAAGGATAAGCACACGAGTCATTCTTCTTATTATTTATTTTCTAATCCCCTACTTTGCAGCCCATTACGATGAAACATTTTTAAATATTTATTGCAATGTTGGGACTGAATCAACAGAGCAGTCCAATGTCTGTAGAGTGCAGCATTCCAAGCAACCAAACAAACTCAACAAAATGTAGTTCCATGTACCTGCCTCGGAATATTGATAATAATACTTGATCACCATATCCTTGACTTTGAACTTCAGCTATAGCCTTTGCACGTCTATGGGCTCCGGCTCTGTGTTTCGTATTCCTGATTTAGCTCTTGTACTGTTCAAAACTATCTAGAAACTACAAAATTCTCCAAAAAGAAAATAGTTGAAAAAAAAAGAAACTTTCGAAACTAATTAGGAATTTTGCCCGGTAAATTCTAATCGTCGCTTTAAACCACAAATGGCGATGATTTTGCAGTACTCACAGCGCCTGTCGTCTGTGAAGTTGGAGAAGTGGCAGATCGGCGTTCTCTGCAGCGCACCATTCGTCATCGGGCTGGCGTCGATAGCGGCCAAGAAAATATTCGGCGGCCAGATGAAGGGCAAGAAGATGGGAGCTGCGGAAAGCCACACACCCGCCCAGAAGCTGGCCCTGTCCAAGGAGGCCATAGTTCTCAAGACGGAGGGCAACAATTGCTATCGCAGCGAGAGGTACGAGGATGCTGTGCTGTGCTACGACAAGGCAATCGAGAAATGCCCAAAGGACCAGTCCATCGATATGTCAATGCTATTGCATAATCGTGCGGCCGCATATGAGATGTTGAAGAACTGGGACAAGGCCATGCAGGACTGTACCGAGTCATTGGAGCACAGTCCCCGTTACTTCAAGTCCTACGCCCGACGTGCTCGTGCCTACGAGGCCAGGAACCAGCTGAAGGCAAGCCTAGACGACATCACGGCTTGCTGCATACTGGAGATGTTCCAGAACAAGCACAGCATTGTGTTCGCCGATCGAATACTCAAGCTGACGGGCCGTGAAGATGCCGATGCCGAAATTGCCAACCGGCCACCGATTGTGCCGTCGCTGTTCGTCGTCAACTCCTACATGCGAACATTCATCGACGATCCGCTGCAGACCATCAGCGTGCAAGCTTTGGCGAAGACACCCAGCCCCAACGGCTTTGTGCGCGCACACTGGGCATTCCGCGGCGGCGACTTTACGGAAATTATACCGGGCTGCACGGAGGAAATCGAGGAATCCCCCAATGAATCCCCCTACAAGCTGGAGGCCCTGCTGATGCGCGGCACATTCCATATGCTCTCCAACTCTTTCGTCGAGAGCAAGCGCGACTTTGCAGCCATCATCGACGACCCCAACGCTGATGACCCGTTCCGTGCGTATGCCTATATACGTCGTGCCACTGTCCACACCCTCCTTAACGAGAGGGAGGCTGCCATAGCCGATTTTGATGCTGCCGAGGAGATACAGTCAGCAAACCCGGACGTGTACTTGCAGCGTGCTCTGGTTCTAATGCCCCAGGATCACACTGAACTGGAGCTCGCCCAGTACGAGATGGCGGTGGCCCTGGCACCAAACAACGGCTTTGCTGTCGTCAAGAAGTGCTATGTCGACTACCGTGCCACCCTCCTCACTGGGGGCAGCGAGGAGCGCATGGAGGACGTAATGCGCCGCTTTCAGGAGGCCATCGTGGAGTTTCCCGAGTGCGTCGAAAGCTACAGCTTGATGGCCCAGGTGCTGGTCGACCGGCAGGACTTTGCCAATGCCAATAAAAAGTACGAAGAGGCTCTCAAATTGGAGCCCTCCAATTCGTCCGTGATGGTCCAGCATGCGCTCATGGTCCTGCAGTGGCGTGGCGACAAGCAGATGGCGACAGAGCTGCTCAAACAGGCTATTGTGGTCAATCCCCAGTGCCAGCAGGCGTACGAGACCCTAGGCACCATCGAGGTGCAGCACGTGCACCTCAAGGCAGCTATTGAACAGTTCGACAAGGCCATACGCTGCTGCAGCAGCTATGAGGGCCTGGTGCATGCCTTTGCCCTACGCAATGCGACCCAGGCTCAAATCAATGTCACCGAAAAACTGGGCATCGACATCGAGGGCATAAACGAATTGGTCCAACAGCACCGCCCACGACCAACCCCCTACTAGCAGTTCCATTCCGACTTCTTCGCCCCAACAATTCTACTCTAGTTAGTTGCATATATCCAATTATTTCTGTTACATTATTATATTTGCATTTAAAAAACTCATTTCGGTCCTTGGCTTTTGGGTTCTAGCAGTGATCCAGTGCCAGTCCATTTCTGCCATTCCCCGAGAACGAACCTGCAGCCAAATGCATTTGTTGACCGAGCACTTGCCGCAAATATTTGAAGATGCATTTCATTGCATCACCGCGTCTGACTGAAATTTAATCAACATTTTACAGTGCAAGATAAAGCACGAACGAACCCGTTTATGGAACCAGCTCCAAACTCCTCCCCATCCCCATCCCATCGCATCCTCCTGGCGGTGCCATGTGGGACCAGTCGCTGGCTAGTGAAGATTTTTGGCGGCTTTCGTGTCAAAATTTGTGTGTGCATCAGGCGCGTGTTACCGCGTGATAGGGGAGCGCCATGTTGTCATACTACTTTCAAAATACATATTATAAAAATACATACAAAAAACGTGAGGCTCGTGGGCTGTGGAATTTACGGCAATTTGTCTGGTGGCACTGCAAGTTTGTGGCTTGCAGCTTGCTTCTTACTGCTTGACTGTTGCATGTTGCATGACAACAATGTATCATATTTTTTGGTTCGTTCATTACATGACGTGGGCGGCTCTGCATTTCCTCGACGGCTGAAGACTGACGGACGATCCAAAACCCGGAAAAGGAAAGCGCAGTGCATGATTGCTACTCATATGATTGAGTAATTATGGTGGTGGCGGCAACTCAAGTTCAGCGCAGTGTTGCAGTCCAAATGGTAGCCAAGGCAGGAGGGTCTGCTGCTGCTGCTGCTTTATCTTGGCTTTATAATTGCAAAAAAGACCTGTACCAATTTCAATGTGAAGCGTAGTTCCATAGTTTTAATTGCTATTGCACCAGCAGGTAAATGTAAACAGTTGCCAAAAGTGGCAAGCCGTGGTTATACATGAAGATTCCATCTGATCGATTTAGATGTATATATATATATATATATGTATGTGTATAGGATTGTATGCGTACTGAGTTTAAGGCTTAAGGCTTATATGTATGTACATACGATGTGGGTTAATTTGCAACTACTCGTATCTTTGGTGCTTATGGCTACGCGAATTGTAAAAAAAAAATAAAGAAATGACGACAGCCAGAACTGGCATTGAAACGATAGGCACGCAAGCGACTTTTCCTCCTTCAGCGACTGAGTGCGAGTCCTTGTCCGTCCCAGTACGAGTACCGTCTGTGACTCCTGGTACGAGCGCACTTTGGAAGACTTGAGTTGGCCTGAGAATGACATGGATGTTTGTTCGCCCTCCAGCTAATCGCTGGCCGGGGCAGTTGTGTGCTGCTTGTAAATGACGCCAGTTATCTCACCATTCCGCTGGATGACGCAGCGTCTGTGCAGCGGGGCGGGGTAGCAGTTGGTTATGTGGCAGATGCAAGTGGTCGTTTAATCACTTACCTATTTCCGCTGTATAGGCAGATGGTTGGATGACGTGCATCTGGTTGAGACCCCCGCACTTTTGGGCTCCAGACCCGCAACCTGATCAGATATGGCCATGCCGATGCCAGAGACATTCGGATTGATATCGCCCTTGGCTGAAAGGCATTGCTCGTTATCAGTGTGGCACAGCTATTTGCATATATCTACTCACCGCCCAAGCAAAGACCCTGACGATTCGCCAGCAGAGCGCCCACCGTGTCCTGTTGTGTGACGCTGCAAATATTGAAGTGTGTTTTTAGTACGTTATTGGTATTATCTGGATGGCATACATATCGCTCAAGACTTTCTCCAGTTGGGTCTCCATGGGCTACACTAGTTCACGTTATTGGCGAAAAAAAAACAAAGCAAAAATCAAAACAATGATAATTAGAGATGTTAAGTAATGATAATTTAATATATCGAAATAAATATATTTGTAGTGATGGTAATTCTATTTATCGATGCGCAGTGTCGGTATTTTTGTGCGATAGGCGTAATTTTCAAAAATACCAAAAGAACGTCTGTAAATACCAAAGCCAGTGTGGACCCTTTAAAAAGTCTGTTGAGGGCGCCACAATTGAGTTTATTCAAAATTTCATTTTTAGTATGTGGCTATTATTGTTTATTCATATTATTGCGGATAAAAATACTCTTAATCAAATGGTACGCCAGCCTGGATTAAACAAAACACTTTTCAAACGACAATTAAAACTAATTACCTTTTGTTTATTATAATTTTCCATCTCATACGCAGCATCGGAAGTGAAAGTGCAAAAAGTTGCGGCGCGGCGTTGCGTTTGCTATGTTGAATTTTGGAATTACTGTGTTGGGTCGGTCGTGTCTTTGAGAATCCGATCTCCGCCAATTTAACATTTAAATATAATAAAATAATCTATAACATGTTGTAGAATCGAACCGAACCGAATCGAATCGACTCGAACATAACGCGCAAAAGTCGCTCCAAAAAAATAGAATGGATTTCTAGGTGTATGTATTATGTACTACTCAGGCAGGCATGGCGGGACCTACACGATCTCGTACTTCTCCACAAACAATATGGACTCGCTCGAATACTTGACCGACGCCTCGCTGTCCACCTGAATGACGTCCTGGGCAATCACGCCGGCGTACGTCGTCTTTGAGACGAATGATACTTGCAAGGGGAAGAAATCGCCCGGAATGGATGCGTTGCAGCTGAACTCCATTGAGCCGGACTTGTTGGCGGCATCGATGATGGGAATGTGCCACTGCAGCACATGCTTGCGTGCATCGTAGTTGTAGGTGCCATCGTATTCGGCCACCGTCGGCTGTACATTCATCCTGCGGGGGTAGTCAAAAATTAGACTTATACTCTGTCGACTGGATGTTCCATGGCGGCTACTTACGGCAAGGGTATAACAATGGCCACATCCTGTAGCTCCAGGTGCTGCGCCTCCAGTTCGTACTCAATGTTAACGTCGCATCCGCCCTCACCATTGTCAGACGGCCAGCAGTTGACTGTGAAAAATCATGGATATGAGCGAGATAGCGGTAGGTGGGTGGCTGTCAATGGGCCAACACTTACTGGTCAGTGGAATGGCAGTCTCATCCTGTGAGACGAAGCGCCATTTGAGGACACCAACGTCGGTGTTCAGGGGGAATGGCTTGGTCAGATTCTTCAGCCCAATCATGCTGCGCGCCTTGAAGAGCTCCTTGTCCACATTCGGATGCGTCTGCAGCTGCAGGCCCTGTGCATGACTGGGTGACAGCTTCAACAAGATACGGCCGCATGCCTCGTCCGTGATGCGAAGAGTCAACAAGCCAGAATTCTCAAACTGCTGCACGCCGCCATCTCGTCCCAGACTCACCACCAGCTTGTCCTCAATCTTCAGATGCACCCTGAAATGAGCACAAACAACTGTAGTGTTGAGGGATCCACATCATCAACAGCAACAGCACTGGCACTAGCACTGGCACATACCCTTCCTTGTGAATGTCGGCCGACATGGCTGCCTTGGCCGCTGCACTTGCACCAGTCGCTGATCCAGAGCCACTGGCAGTCGTTGCTGGCGCCAGATTGGCTATCTTCTCGCCCTCGCTCTTCAGTTGATCGACGAAGCTGTCGACATCCTTGGACTTTCCACCCAGCTTCAGTGCGTTGCGCGACGATGGCTTTCTGTATGAGATAAGGACCATGACAGGTATTATTCCAGATGCCGCGGACAGAGACAAATCATCACTTACACTGCCGCCTTGCTCGACATGGGTTTGCTGTCCAACTCAATGGAGGGTGCATGTACGCTGCTCGACACGCTACTGACACCGCTGCTGCCGAAGCTGTCGGAGCTGAAGCCACCACTGCGCCCACTGAGACCGCCCATCGATGGGCCGCCACGCTTGCTGGCCTCCATGCGCTGACGTTGCAGCTCCTTGGCCTTTTCGCGCATTTTCTGGCGTGCCTCCCGCTCCTGTGTCTGGCGCACCGCCTGGTAGACCTTCTCCTCGTGCGAGTCCATTTCAACAAAGGTCTTGATCTGGGCTAGATTGACACTCTCCCTGTAGCCGAGCGCCACAATCTCATCGAAGGCGAAAATCAAGTTAAAGGCATTCTCCACAATCTCCTTCTCGTCCAGCGAGTGGCTGTACTCCGGTATCTGCAATAATCACGTCATTTCGTTAATTCCCATCTCGTTTTCATTCAAGTAGACCACTCACCACTTTGGAGAAGAGACGCAGCGTTTCCAAGTCCTCCAAGATGTTGCTGGCCTTTGTGGTTATGAGCAGCATGTAGAGCTTCTCCATCGGCTGGTAGACATAGCGCACAGAGTCCGTTTCCACGTAGGTGTGCTGCTTGCCAGACGTCATCAGTTTGGGAAAGGCGGCCAACAGACCCTCGATGCGTGCCTTCGTCATCTCCACGAACTGACGTGACAGTATGACTGCATGCATGTGTGTGTGTGTGTGGGGGTGAGTTAGAAAAGTTTAGTGCATTAGATGGATATTAAGTTTTCTGGACCACTCCACTCCACCTACCTTTGCCATTCTTTGTGCAAACTGCCGCAGCAATGAGTACCTGTGGTGGGAGGAATATCGGGAAGATTAGCAACGAAAATCGCCGACGTATACGTATTAGTCGGTAGGCGTGCGTGTGTGTGCGATGGTTCGTTCGTTTCGCTTACCATTTTAGTAGCGCAGCAGTTGAAACAGTCGGCCACAGAACAGAAGAACCTTTCGAGTGCCTGGCAAAAGTCTGGCAGAGTAAACTACAATTAATTTGATTTACGAGACGATGAAAACTATTTGTTTTCAATCAATCCGCGTAGCTGACGTGTTCGGGGATGTTAATATATTGGTATTTCAATATATCGATATATAGTTTTTGATGATAATATATTTGCAGGTAATATATATTTTTGGAAACAAAAATATAGACATATATGTGGGGGTATACCATCAACGTAAGTTCTTTTCGGATTTCTGAGTTGACACTATTTTTCTTTTGTCTCATGTCCTTGCATCGAATGCACCCGAGACTTTTGATTCTACTTGTCGGATGTACATACAAAATATCGGTATTTTTGTGCGATAGGCGAAACGAAATCGACGGTAACATATCTTTATATTCAAATAAGACAGCATCCCAACCTGTTTTTTTGTTTTGAAATCTGAATAACACTTAAAAACTACGAATATTGTATTTCTCTGTATAGTAACTACTACTTCTGCTTTAATTTAGCCTCCCAGCTAATTTTGATGTATATTCCATCCTAATTTCTCCCACCCGCTCAGCACTCAGCAAAAGTAAAATAACAAATATTTAGAATTCAATATTTTGAAGATCGCTTAGACACACGCATGTATGCATATATTTATATACATGTATAGAAATAGTTTGATAATGGAATCATTGTTCGGTATAAACAGAGATGGTGTTAAGCGTTGGTTGCATATGAAAACTTGGTTTCCTTTTTACAATTGTCTTAATATGATATATATATATACATTAAAAACATATATGTATTTATGTCTAGTCTCCTGCTAGATTAGGTTTAGGAACTAATCATCTAATGTTAGTGTGGCGATTGACGCCACATTCTCTTTATCCTTTTTAAGCTCTTCGCCCTTCTGCTTGGCATATGCCGCACTCAAAAGACTCATGACCTCCTTGTGTGGTACATTGGCCTGCTTGTACTTCTTAAAATTATCCTTTACAAACTTAGCAAAGCCCTTGGCCTCACCCGCCGGCTTCGACACGGTATTGCCAAACTTGTCCTTTTTGTTCAGCAGCAGAACGACCGGGCCGCGACATATACGACAGCGGAGATTCTCCACCTTGCGAGATCTGGAGTGAGAGTGCGAGCTGCAAGAGGGAAGGGGAGGGGGGGATGGGGTTAGGCGACAAAAACCAGAGAATAAGCAACAAAAAAAACTTACTCAAGATTGCAGCTCTCACATTTGTATGTGTACTTATAATCAATGCTGTAGCTGTGGCAGACAGTGATGGCGGGCAGCTCTGGATACTTTTTGTTGGCGCGAAGGGCCCAGTTCTTCCACACACGTCCGTGTCCACCCTCATTGTTGAACACCCAGGTGGCGGCATGGCACAGCTCGTGGATGAGCGTACAGCGGAGTCTGTCAGCTGTGGTCAGCACCTTTACGCTGAGCTCGATCGTGCTGATGCGTTTGGCGAGTTTTACACTAGAAGAGGAAACGAAAGAAACGATTAGAGGCTGCTCGTGGATTCTGTGGGGTGGGACACGAACTTTCTCTTATTCAGGCATCGTCCAGCCGTGTTGCGCAGCCGCTTCGACCATGTTATTGGCACGTCCAGCTCATTGTTGAACACGTCCGCATTGAACATCTTGTAGAGTCGCTCGGCCAGCTGCTCCTTGTTCTTGGCAAAGTTCTCTCGATAGAAGAGGGCCTCCTTGTCGCTGCACTCGCGGCTGACCTGTCCCTCCAGCGATTTTAGGAAACTGCATTTTCCCTCGATCTTCTTTGGTTGCTCTTTCATTTTCCTGGAGATCGCTTTGGGGGGTGCGGTTTGTGGTGCCAACAGCTTCAGAATGGGGCTGGCCTTGGGCGTTACTTGGGTGTTCTTCCCAATCCCCATGTCCTTCTTCACCTCTTGCAGGCGCTTGTAGACGGGCGTGCCCGGTAGATAGTCGTTCTCCAGCTCCTCCAGCATATCCAGTTCACGTGCTCTACTCACAATCGCATCCGCCTCCTTTTCGTCCTCGTAGCCAATGTTTGGCTTGAACAGCCGTCGTCGTGTTGTGGCCTGGACTGCGGATGTTGCGGTGGCGGTTTCGGTTCCGGTTGCGGATACGACGTCAGCGCTTGCTTCTATTGGCGTTGCAGGGAGCTTGGCTTTCGAACCAGCGCGGCAAGAACGGAGAATATCGTCAAGGCACCGATGATTTTTGGGAGCTGTTGAAATTTAAATGACACAATTTGATTTGACACTGACCGGTTTTAGATCTAATCCCAATGAACTTACATTGAGTATCTTCCTCTTCGTCGGGGTTGCTGATCACCTCCACCTCGGCCTTCGTTAAATCCAAATAGGTAATATCGCCCTTTCCATTGTTTTCGGCATCGCTGCTACTCTCGCTGCCGCTAAAGGTTGCATCCGCATCCTCGTCGTCGGAGGCGTCTGTACCGCTGTCAGAGTCAATCAAGGCACGCCAGCGGTCCTCATCCACATGGTTGGTGCGTGGCTGTGGGCGCTGTGGTGTCTTCGGGCGCTGTGGCGTCTTCGGAGGTTGTGGCCGGGCGGCACGGGGACGTCTTTCAGTTTGAACGGCACGCTGCGGCAAGCGAGTGGAGTTCAATGGGGTCGCATTGGAGTGCAGCGTCCGCTTAACTACATGCAACACACAATATAGACATTACGCTGCAAGTTAAGACTGCTTTCATCTGCACTTACATTGGCTAAAATCAGCAAGGACACTCTCATTTGGCTGCTGCACACGCGGTGCAGGGCGCTCCTTCTTTTTCTCAATGGCTTTGGCGGCTGTGGGAAAATGAATGTTCCTCGGCTTCAGGGGGGCCGTCTTGCCGCCGCTGCCACTGGAACGCTTCAGGGTGCGTATCACATCGGGAGTCTGCCAGGATTTGCCGTATAGCTGATTCAAGAGCTTCTCGGCCTGTGTAAGGAACTGCTCGTCCTCGGAAGCATCGTTGGTTGATAACAAAGACTTTTGATGCTGATCCTCCCGCTGTTGTTGCTGTTCCTGATGAACTTCTTCGGCGCCTGTCAAGGATTTGGTGGCCCTTGGAGATGTATACTGTTCGTATTCGTCATCATCTTCCTCGTCGTCCCCTGAGCTCGATTCCACGGCTGGTATATGTATTTTTATGTTTATCTTGGCCGAGATATTGATGCTGCTCACTTGGATGGCCGGCGCCTCTTCGCCAGATGATGTGGAGGACGAGGAGGTGCTCGGTCTCGGCGGCGTTGTTTCGCCCTCGCTGCACGTCTCTGGGATCTCGATCGATTCATCGGGAATCGGTTCGTCTTCGTTGAGCGTCGAGTCGTGGCAGCCGGATGCGTCCGACACATCTCGGGAGCAGAGAGTGTTCACTTCGGTGTCGTCATCCGCCAGCCGCTTGCTGCTGTCTAAGCATGCCGCATCCTCTGAGCTGAGAGTGTTCACCTCTGTGTCGTTATCCGCCAGCCTCTTGCTGCTGTCCAGGCCGGCCAAGTCCCCAGAGGAAAAGGTGGCCACATCTGTTTCGTTTTGCGCCAGCCGCTTGCTGCTGTCTATCGGTCTGGATGGCATCCAGTCCTCGTCGGTTGTGGCCATGGACTCTGTGTCAGCATCGGCCAGCCGGGATCGTCGCTTGGTGGAGGACAGGGGCGATGGTGTCATCGGGAACTCGTTATCCCCCATCCCGCGACGTTCGACTGAGACGTCGCGCAGAAAGGCCTCAATGCGCTGCACCTGGTCGCTGGTCAAAATGGGTGCTGGGATGGGCTCCTGTCCTAGGTTAGTGGCCGGCATACGATCACTCACGGCCATGCTTTCGGGTGGTGGGGCCTCGTCATCGCTGGAGTCTGATATGGTAATGCAAGAGGCATCACTGTCGTCATCGTCCCCGTCTGCTCCCTCCTCTGTCGTAGATGAGATGCAAATGGATATCTCCGGATTGGGCAGCTTGGGCTCCATTGTCAAGTTGGTCACCTGAGTGGCTAGAGCCTCCACATCCACCGGTGTCTGACTGCGGCGGGGCTGAGTGCAGCCATCGCCACTCAACTGCAGAGCATCCATATATTCGGAGCCTTCAATGTCGAAGTGCGTCTCCTCGGCGTCATCTTTGGGAGTTTGTCTCTGCCCCATGTCAATGGGATCGCTGCTGGAGCTGCTGAGCAGCAGGGGATTCTCACTTAGTAAAATTTCTTCAGGCTTGGGGTGTGATTCCTTGGTGTCCTGCACTGGCGGTTGCTTTTTCTTGTGGGAGGATAGCGTCAGTTTGGCGAATTTCTTGTTGAAGGGCACATTTACTTTGCTGGGGTCGACCGTACTGAACAGCTTATACTTATGATCCGCCATTTTGTTGGCGTCGTTCGATCTAACTGTAAATTTCGGCAGAATATGCACAAAATGCAATCGCCAATTACAGCAAAATACAAATACAAATCCAGTCCGCGTCCATCTCAGAGTTGATTTTTCGCTATCGATTTTCTATCGGTTAGAGTGATGCCAGATGTCATTAAGCCGGCAACACGATGCTATCCAACACTTGCCACAAACATAAACAAATGCATCTGGTTGCTGCGCTTAATTGCAATAGATAGGTGTTAAAACATAAATTTATACCATGGCTGGTGTCTCCTCGGCCCGCGAGTCACTGTCGCACGCCTTGAACAATCGATTTCTACCCAATCTCGAGTACTTGCTGCAAGGATCCATCCTGGACTCGGCTGTCGAACATCTAATGCACAGGTAATGCACTGCAGAGTACATAAGCCAAATTGATTGTATATTTTGTTGACATATTTGAACTGTAAACAGATTAAAAGGACTTTGCGACAATGTGGACACATCGCCGGAGACCTTCCATGACCTGGAGGTGTGCATGAGTCTGCGGCAACCCAACTCCAATCAGCCGCTCTTGCTTCGTGTGCGTCGCGCCTTGGGCCGGGATGCTCCCTTCCAGATGCGCTATCTCGGCCAGCCAGAAGTGGACCAGCGTCGACCCACATTGGTGCGCAGTTGCATGGACTGTGCCTGCACGAATGGCATTCTGGAGTTCCTAACCGAAATGGGATTTCGCCTGGAGTTCGAATACATTGCGAAGGGTGAGTGCGTGGGCCTTAAAACGATAGTAATACATGCAATCAATGTGTACAATATATAGGATACATGTTTCGCAAGGGCCGCATGAAGATCACCGTCTCGAAGCTCATCAAAATCATACCCGGCAAGCAACAGGACATGGCCAATGAGCCAATCTCACAGAGCTACATTGTGGAGCTCTCTGTGGTGGCGCCCACGGGGCAGGAGAATGTCGGCGAAGAGATGCGTGTGTTTGCCGAGCAACTAAAGCCGCTGGTGCAGCTCGAGAAGATTGACTACAAGCGTCTGGGGTCCATGCCCTAAAAAGCCACTATATAGTTTATTTTTTTTAACACTTATTTAATTCCTTACGGATTGATCCATATATCCATATACAAGACAACAATTGGATTTCTAATTCATCAAAACAGAACATAAATTCCGGCTCTCCGAGATGCCGGTGGAAATGTAAACGAAGACGTATGTACGTCCGACAATTTTGGAATACATACAAAAAAAAAAAGGAAGGAATGGACTTGCAGTCCCCATGTTCGTTAGTCCTTGAAGGCTTCGTTGAGGGCCGCCAAGTTGCGATCGCTTACATGACCCTGCAGGTCGCTGCGGCCCATTAGCGAGATGACCATCTTGACAGTGCTCCAAATTGATTCGGACATCTGGTTCTGGCCACTGCTGGTGGCCGCCATAGCGGCATTGGGCAGCTCCCGGGCGGCATTCGTGTGGGCCTGCATGGTGAGGGCCGTCAGCAGGTGCTCCACAGCCTCCTTGTAGGCCTTGAGGTTCATGCAGCAGACACCGACATTGTAGCGGACCCGGATGAAGCCCGGTTGCAGTTGCAGGGCACGTTGATATGCCTCAACGGCCTCCACAGAGCGCGAGCCGTTGGCCAGGCTGGCGCCCAGGCGATTCCAGGTCTTGGCATTCTGGGGATCCTTTTGCAGAGCGGATTGATAGCAGTCAACGGCCTTGTCGAATTCACCCGACAGATTGTAGAGCACGCCCAAGGCCTCCTGAACATCAGCATCGACCTCGGCCGGATGGAGGCGAACTGCTTCAAGGTAGATCTGCTGGAGATCTCGTAGTTTACTGGCTCCAATCAGGGACGAAGCCAGCGAGGTGCCCTCGAACTGCAGCTCCGGATGGGCGGCAATGAGGTGCTGGTACCTGGGATTCGCCGCCAGCCAGTTGGAGAGCATTTTCACAGCATTATTTTGCAATCCCTCGTTGGTGTAGCACACAGCCAGGGCCATAAGCACCTCCCGATTCTCCGGCTGAAGGTCCAGTGCACGTTTCAGGGCAGAAATGCTCTGTGGATCCATTTCATTTTCGGCCTGTGAGGTGCCCAGCAGCTGCCAGATCTCGGCGCGTTCTGGCTCCTTTTTGGCGGCCACCTCAAAGCAAAGAACAGCACTGGGAATGTCACCCTTGGTGAGGTACTCTTTGCCTTTTTCGAACGCATTCTCCAGCTCGGACATGGGATTTTCTTCGGCAAACTCGTACTCCTTGTAGGCATCGAGATTCTCGTTGTATTCCGAGAGCCATGGATGCTCGTTCTCCTCGGCCAGCTTCTGCCATTCGTCCTGCAGCCGCTGCCAGAACTTCTCGTTAAAATTGGACGCTGTCTGTTCCTTCTGTTCGGTGCTGCGTTGGTAGTCAGTGATCCAGTCCGCCACGGACTCCCCCTGGGCGGCCCTGGGCAGGTTGTCTGTGATTATGGTCTCCATGGCAGAGTCAAAGAAGGGATCTTGCTGGGGCGGAGCAGATGTGATGGCCATGTACGGCTGGCGTGCCATAAAGTTTTGGCTGGTGATCAATGGCTCGTCAAAGAACTCTTGCGCATGCATCATCTCCTGTTGCTGTGGGTGCATGTGAATCATCTGCTTGGGCAGTGGTGGGGCAAGGCCGCGAGTGAAGTCCTGGCTCCATTGATCGGCCTGATGTTGCTGCTGCGGCGGCCCATTAATGTTTATGTCCCGCATCTCCTGCAGCAGCGTGTCCATTTGAAAGGATTGTGGAGGGGCAGCCACTTGGCCGAGAAACTCATTGATGAGCTGCTCATCGGGACGGGTGCCCCGCTCGAACTGCCTTTGGACAAAGCCCTCGTCTTTGTGGGCCACATCGCGGGTAAATTGGCCGCCCAGCTGCATCAGTGGATTGACTCCACCGCAATCGCCTTCGACCAGTGGGCGCAGCGACATCTTGGCTCTTTCTTGAGGATATCGGGGATGATGCTACGTAACTGTGAATAGCCCTCGTCTAAGATAAGCACTAAGGAGAAGGCCGGGGCCGCTGCAAAAGCAAAAGTCCAAATGTCCACAAAAGATTGTTAAGCAGGCAGCAGGTGTACGGTGCGTTTACCAATACTAAAACTGCCACTGATTTGCTTTGCAGCACTGATTAAAGTATTTATCTAAATTGAAATTAAACAAAAGGAAGACTTTTATATAGACATTGGTATTTTGGATGTTTAGCAATCCTTTGAGACACAATTAACTATCATTATATGCTGTTTTCCATAATATAATGCTCGATATTTAAAATCTCTGACAAGTCTGGCATCTCTAAATATTGCGAATAATTAGGAATCAGCCGGGATATTTGGATTGATTGTTCTGTTTGAGTCCTTGCAAGCCCAGCATGGACTATGATCTATTCCAGTCGGATGACGATGAAGACATACTCACGGCCTTCAATGAGGCAACACAGAGACTACGACAGGAGACCCCCAGCCACCAAATGGAGCTGGACAACCAGAATGGCGAAGACGATGAGGAGGATGATGATGGCCTAGACATCTTGCCCGAGTTCAACTGCACCGGTCGTGATACTCCAAAGGCTAACAGCTTCCCAAGGGCAGGATTTGTTCGCAATGGCTTCACGCAGCACCATCCCCCATACAGCAAATGGGACCAAATTTGCACGGACTTCAACAAGGAACAGCTGCAGGTTAACGCAGTGACACATTACCTCTACACTGAGGCTTGGTGAGTGACGGGACACCAACCAGAATCGGAGATTCGATAATGAATTATTCGTGTTTTATCTAGCAAGAATATCCAGAAGCTTTTTGCCGCCGTGGCCGGGCAGCAACAGCTGCAGGCCCCCACAACTTTGAGCAACTCAATTTGGTATAGAACACGACAGCAGGTGACCCAGTTCTACCATTTGATGTTGCGCATACTCGATGAAAGCATCTGCATCGACGCACCCCGATTTCTGGAGGATCTGCGCCACCTGCTCAACAATCTACTGGATGCAGAGGCCTGGAAGGTTCTGTACTTTGCGGAGCACAGCAAGGGAAACGAATGCCAGGCGCCGGCCTATCATCTGTATCACGGTGTCTTAGAGTGGCGTTTTCTCGACCTAATCCTGCTCAACGAGTGCCATGGGGCGACGGAGGCGGTGCTGTTGAGCCAGCTGGAGCATACGCTGGACGATTTGGTGCTGTGTGCCAGCCATCACTACCGCAGCAAGCATCGACCCGAGCTCATTCACACATCCGCATTCATGTGTCGCTGCACCAAGGAGCTCTGGCTGCTGCTCGTCGAACTGGCCCCCAAGTGGCTGCTCCAGAGTCAGCTGGACATTTGGGATCTTTTCCACAAGGCCATGCAGAGCCACAAAGTGGCCTATTTTCAAAGTAAGAATTACCTCGAATCCTCCATCCGCACTTGTCCATCTAATCCAGAAGGCTTCCCGTTACCCAAGACGACAGCAATGCCGTTTCATTGGCCTTTCACGAGTTCTACGCATGGCTGAGGCTCAGCCTCGCCCGCCTCTGCGACTACACGGACCATGAGGAGGAGTACAAACGGCACCTTGGTGCCGGCACCCCTGGAAGTACCTCTGAAAACTTTCAGACTGCCAGCCTGCTGAAACAATTCCTCTCATGCCAGCCGGATGAACAGCAGCGCCGTGTCTATCTGTGTCTGCTGGCCCCACTCGAACTGCAGCGGGGACGACCCGACCCAGATGTGCTCTGTCAGCTGTGGGAGTACCTGCATCGCTCGCTCAACTGCAACTTCAATGCGGGCACAGAGCTGGAACAGCTGCCCCTCACCTGCCCCAGTGGCTCGGCGTATGTGGAGCGCTACAGCAAGCTGCTGTCCAGGGATCAGCTGGAGGATCTCAATCTCAGCAGCTTCACCATGTACGCGTGGATGCTGGGCCGGACCTTGAAGCTGCTGCCAGCCCAGCAGGGAAAGGGCAACCAGCGACAGAAGCTGCTCGGACGGATCTTCAGCAAGTTCAGTGCGGCCAAGCTGCTGGCTCTGAATGAGCCGGGCATACACCATGTGATAGAGCTGTTCCTCTGCCTGCTACTCTCCCACGAGGACCTCTCCGAGCTGGCGCCCAAGCTGAGGGAGATGCTGCTGTGCCTCGCCCTAGAGAAATTACCACCGGTCCGGCGCACTTTAGTGGCCAAGGGACACATGGCCCTGCTGCTGCTGCATGCGCGGCATCGTCTCTCCATGGATGACTATGTGGCGAAGCTGCTCGGCCAACTGGCAGCCATCCGGAACGACGTGGAAGTGGCTGCCATATACGTGGGTACACTTCAGGCCATTTTCGACCTGGCCGATGACTTTGCCCGCGGCGAGCAGCTGCTCCTGGGCCCCTGGCTGACGAACTATGTCGAAAAGTGTGGCCAGGCCTCGCAGGATCGCGTCTGGCAGGCTCTGCACTCGCTTATCCAGCGGCTAGGCGAACCGAGAGTCGTCTCCGGCAATGCCAGTGGAATGAAGGAGGCGCTGCAGCAACAAATTCTGCCCCTGCTGCGGACGCAGTACGTCAGTGGGCACAGCTCTTGGCTGCCGAGGCTGGCGGCGGAGTTCGTGGGGCTGGACAAGGATCGGGAGAAGCTTATGGTGAGTTTTTTGCAGGGACCCGAACCGGCCAACATGGCTGCCTCGGCCCAACTCATCGTTCACCTGCTGGAAGAGGGAAGAGGCCAGAGCAGTCAGGTGCCGCCGGCACCGTCGAGTGCCACCATCCTGCAGGTGTGGGTCAAATCTCTGGTGCTGCTCACCGCCCAGCACGAGTCCGTGGCGGCGCTTACCGCCCATGTGGTGCAGCTGGAGGAGTTTCAGCAGCTGGCCATAGATCCAACCTCGTTGGCGGGTCGCGAGCCGCTCTGCGCTTTTTTCGGTGCTCTCGGGCGACGGGCCCAGCAAGAGGATGCGGCCGCCAATGCCCGCATCCGTATGCAGCTGAGCCACAGGCTGCACGCCTACGTGAACCACTTTGAGATGTGGCTACCGCTGGACCGGCTACGCTCTGAGCTCGGCTCTCGGTTCTACAGCTTCCTTGCCATCGTCATCTACAACTGTCCGAGCCTCTCGTATGTGCGCTCGAAGCCCAGCTGCTTCTTCCACCTGGCCATGGTGCGGTTCCTGCTGACCACACAGCTACAGGCCGGAGTGCCGCCCGAGGGTCGCCTGCCCCAAATGGTGCACAAGATCTTCCCCGTGCTGCTGCAGGGCATCGGTCGGCTGCCCTACCGCACGGACGCGTATCTGGGCAAAACGCTGGAGCAGCTCATCCTCCACTGGACGCCGCACTTCAACTTCTCCCCCAACGCCAAGCTGGTGGCGCGTCCCTACACGACGCTCCTCCAGGCCGATGCCAGGGACGATGGTGAACTGGCACAGTTTGTGCTCCAGCAGCTGGTGGGCCACTTTCTGGTCGTTCTGCGCCGCAAAGCGGGCAACCACTCGGGCCTCGTGGTCACTTTGTTGCAGCAGCTGGTCGAGGGCATCGCTGCCGATCAGGAGCAGCAGCTCCTAACCCTCCTCCGAGCCGTGCACACACCCCTCCTGGAGCACGTCATGTTCGTGGATGAGCTGGAGCACAGTCGGGGCCAGGTGCTGTCTCTCTATCGCATCATAGTCTCACACGAGTGCTTCAGGAGATCGCAGCCAGCCAGGGAGCTGTGCCTGAGCCACCTGCGCTCCCTGGCCGAGAAACACTTGGCCCACTGCACATATTTCTACTTCCAAATGCTCATCAAGCTGGCGGAACTGTCGCCGCAGCTGGCGTCCCCGCTGCTGCCCTTCGTGCGGGAGCAGGCCAAGCTGGTGGAGCTGAAGCGCGGAGCTGGCGAGGATGTGGGTATACGCAAGTGCCTGCAGCGGCTCGAAAAGGTCCTGGGGTAGCCGTGTAACCCTTTGCCAATAAACATACCAAGATGAAAATCGCAAGAGTTGGAGGGAAGCTTCTTGGAGGGAAGGCAGTTCGGTTTACTCGGGGGGAAGACTACGTGCGCTACAGCGAATCTACACAACATTTTTGGCCGCGCGGGGTATCCGATTGGTCAGATGCTTGACGGGCATGAAGCCGGTGTCGCCCAGGTACTTGATGGACACGTTCCCCGATGGGCTGATGGTCAGCCAGGTAATGGACGCATGATTAATGCTGATCCGCAGCCAGGCCTCGGGCGGGAACTGAAGGGCTCGACACACAAAATAGCGGATCACATTGCCATGGCCCACGATGAGGGTGTAGCTCTCCTTGGCCTGGTCGGGATAGGCACGATAGAAGTAGCGGCGGAAGGCGGCCTCGATCCGGGCACCGTCTCTGAAGAACTGCTGCAGTGTCAGTGAGGATCATATAAAATGGAAGTCAGTTCAAGACCCACGACAAGTACTTACCGACGCTTCCGGCTTCCAGTGGCCGACTGGCGGCTGGGGCGGTATCGGGGCACCCTCACGCAGGAAGGCGCAATTCTTCACCTTATTTTTCTCGTAGTCGATCTCATTGAGTATGATATCCGCCGTCTCCTGGGCGCGCACCATTGTCGAGGCAATCACCTTGTCCCACTTGATGCCCAGCTCGTTCAGACGCTGGCCTGTATATTTGGCCTGTTCCCGTCCACGTTCGGTCAGGTGATGCGTATCGTCTGTGTCCCCCACATCGAGGTACTCGCCATGCCGAATGAGTATTATGTGGCGGGCATGTTTGGGCACAGCTTTCTCCAGTTCACTGTTGTAGCGATTCTGCTCCTGGGACAGATCGTTCTTCACCGGCTTCACCAGGCTCTTGGGGTCGCGCAGGTCCCAATTGGTGTCCCACAGCGCACACGCATCCACCGGCTTCTCGCTCCTCGTCCACGAATTGTGCACCGCTGCCCTTGGCTCGTTCAGTTTTGTGAGGTAGAAGGTCGCCAGACCGGCCCCAGTGCCGCATGCAAAGGCTGTGAATTTTCGCATTATTCCCTGATTTAATTTTATAATGGTATGGTGAATGATGATTGAAAGTTCTTCGTGATCTTGTTCTTTCTTTGGGTTATCTTCCTTTTTATCCCCTCCCCGCTATCTTTAAACATTAGATAAATATAAGCAATGCGTGGTGGTATTCTGTCAGCATCAGCCAACGGTCACATTGCGCGCCAGAGCAAATCAGCCAGCTGTCTGGCAACGCTCGCTAACGGTGTTCATGGCAGATAGAATAGAAAAAAATGCGAAATAAAAACTATGGTATAATACTTTTATGCTAATTGTATTTAAATATATGTATTTTTAGGTATATGTACGAGTATGTATTTATTTGTATAATTTACCGCCTTCTCTTTGGTCGTCCGCTAAACAAACTTCTTTATAAATAGTCGGTTTCGGGTCTGGGTCTAGTCTGTCTTCAGTGTTTGTTTTCTCAGCTAATCTCAGCACTAATCGTAAGTTAAACTCTAGGTTAACTAAACTTTAAACTAAACTACTGCACTTTAAAGCTGCTGCTTTAGTAGTTGCGAGTTCCTTTTCAAAACAAAATTCCATAGGGGGAGGGGTGGGTAAGCTGCCTAGGCGCTATCTCCCGCAGCGATCACGGGGGTTAGTGTGGGTGTGGATTCGTCTTTGGCTGCCGCAGATGATGTGTCGGCGGGACTGGGGTCTGCTGGTGCTGCTGCCGGCTGATCCGTGCTGACAGTGCGCACAAACACTGCGGAGGCCTCAATCACAATTGTGGGCAAGGCGGCTTCTGTTTTTTCGTCCTCGGTGGAAATTGGGATGAGCTCTGCTGTAACAGGAACTGGCTTAGCCTCTGGTTGCGGCTGACTCACGAGTTCCACTGTGGCGGGCGCTGCCTGAACAGGGCTCTCCTCTGGCTTGGCAGCCTCCGGCAGCGGCTGAGGATTTGATGCAGCTTCTGTGACTGTCACAGCCGGCGCAGGCTCCGCGATTGATGCTGACACTTGAGCTGGAGCTGCGCCTGGCTTGACCTCGGCTGGAGCTGAGGCAGCTGGAGCAGGAGCCGGAGCAGTAGCTTGTGGTGGCTTGCTCTCTCCAGCGGCCGCTGGGCTAACCGACGGCGACGGTGATTTCGCTTTTGCTTTCGACTTGACCGCCGGCGACGGTGTTCGCGCCTTCAGATGCTGCTCGTGGGCGCTGCGATCCATCAGCACCGATGTGGACTGAGGCGGGGCTGGACTCGCCGCGCGCTTGATCTCCTCGATCTTGGCCTCCATCTCGCTGCGAATCTCCCTGATGGGCTTCAGCAGGAATATGGGCACGTTGTCGTCGCGGCGCTGGTACAACATCTCGCCCTCGAACTCCACCAACTTGTGCTTGCGGGCACGCAACAATATGCCCACCACCTTGTCGGAGATGTAGTTGTAGATCTAGAGTATGGAGTAGAAAGAGGGAGTGGGAGTGGGGGTGATCAGCAAGTGAATGTCGAAGGTGGGTAGCTTGGAGCTTACATTGAACAACTCGCCGAAGGGAATCACTCGCATGCCTTGCTCATCCTTGACGTCGTAGCCCTCCGAGTTGATGATCTGGCATAGCTCCAGCATTTCCTTCATCACGTGCATGTTGGCCTTCTGGCCGCGTGCCTCTGTCAGACTGCCGGCCAGCGGTTTGCCATACTGGTCCTTGGAGAAGGTTGGCTTCGGCGACGCGGCGCGTCCATCCTGCGAGAAGGGATTCAAAAGCTGCGACTGCTTGTGCTGCGTCGCCTGATTGTTGAACATGGCCACCTTGGAGGAGAGCGGCGAGTCCTGCAAAGAGTCACACACAGATCGGGAGTAAAGTTAATTGAGTTCTTTCCACCTTTCCACTTCTAAAGGGAAGCCAAACAGATTTATCCGCCTCACCGTCCCGCCGCTCTTTTTGGTTCAAGCAGGCGGCGCTGCCAGACATTTGCATTTAGCCTGTCATTTGGCGGGCAATTAGTGCTTTTCAAAAAATACACTTAAGCTATTGCTGGCTTTGAATTAATTAGCCGCAATCAAGAAACATACGTTCTGTGCAATTTTTCATCCAAAAAGCGAAGAATGCCAGCTAGCACACAACACAGCTAGCCAATGGCCCGAAAGGAATGCGCAAATGTCGTTTTCATAAATAAAAAGGCGCTGGTTCGGTCAGTGGCGGGGGCGGGTGAGCATGGCAAGGCATCTCTTTTAATGAAAACTTAAATATTTACACAGTATATAAATAAATATATTGGTATGTATGAATGTATATATAGCACACAAAGCAATATAAAAGCCAAGAGAAATTCACAAAGATTGAGTAAAGAAAACAGGAATGACCTTCACGGGCAATTTTTGCCACTAACCGATGACCACGGACCACGGATCACTCACTGGCCACCACTCAGTCAGCACCACACACACCTCCACATCTCACTCTGTTTATTCATCGGATTATTATTTATGGCCAGCGGATATATTTTACGAGTAGAATGGCCCGGCCCGCAGTTTTGACAGAGAGGAGGAGTCCATGATTGAGTTGCCCATGAATGAATGCGACATATCTGGCGCCTCTGATGTAGACTTTTGATGTGATACAGCAAGCTCTTTATATAATTTGTTTTGGCAACAACACGACGCCCCAATGACGCTCACAATTTGTCTCTTTGATCAATATCCAAACAAAATTCTTCAATCAATGCGCTCAACGACGTTTTTGTCAACCTCCCAAGCCCCACCCCACCCCACCCAGCTACACCAAGGGGCATTTTCATTCATACTCAAATCGAGATACTCAAACCGATACACAAATAAATTCAGCGATGAATGAAATGCTGCAAGATTCTGGCGGCAGCTGGCGATTCATTTCCTTTCATTTCGATTCGATTTGATTCGTAGTAGCATTATACTCGTATATGGCAATGCGGATTGAAACATGGGTGAAAGTCTTCGGCAAAAAAAATGCATAAATTTGTGTATGGAAATTTTGAATTTTTCACCGCAAATGTTGGGAAAACATTGTGGAAAACCACATCCATTCGCACGTGAATCAAGGCATGGCAAGGCAAGGCAACCGCGCGCTTGGGGGCGAGTCGAGTGATAAAGATGAAATTTATGTTATAAACAGGGCCCCCAACCAGATTGGGAATGCAATTGGTAATTTGGTGCAGGCAATGAACGCTCCCTCCCTGCCACGCTCCCACCACTCGGCGGGCAGTAAACACTGGGGAAACCTATTCAAAACAACAAAGAGAGTGAGAGTTGGGAAAGACCATGGGATTGTTGTATTGTTTTAAGATCTAAGGGAATGGAATGAATGTTTGTTTCTCATTCGTTTGCACTGGATTGCACACTTCCAGTGCTTACCGAATGGAATGCCCAATGCCCAAAAGTCTATTCCCAACATATTCTTTAGAGTGGATAAAACAGAATCAAATATGTCATGGATCTCTATCAAAATAGGAAGATACTCGTATGTAGATATGTTGGCATGTACATACATGGGATATTTGTATATAATTTTGGCTACGAGTCGCTGTTATGTCCGCCCATTGGGTTGCTTGGGATGGGATGGGATGGGATGGGATCTATTTGTCGGCGCCGTTGTCACTCTTGAAAAGTCTGCGCATTTCTATAGCAGATATGTACATGCATACACATTTGTAGAATATACAGATACATATACAGACACTCGGATATAGCCACTACTATATCCTATGCATATTCAGCATTGCTATTTCAACCCGAGCGATGGTCATTGCCAAGAAATTTTCCGTGTTTTGATGTTCTTTTTGTTGTTGCTCTTTTTGTGCTGTTTTTGCTGTGCGAAAATTTGTTCCTTTGTCGTTTCGTTAGCACCACCCCTATATATACTATAAAATCTGCTACAATACTATATACATATATATATATCGATATATATATGTACGTATATACATCGTACATATTTTGGCAATTCATGAGGCGACAAATTAAAACAAATACAGCAACAAAAACAAGACAATTGTTGCCTTTGCTTTGTTTTGTATTTTTGTTTGAGTTTGAATTTAAATTCTTTATATCGTTTTTTTTTCGAATTTTAATGTTAATGTTGGATGCTTTCCAGCCCCAAAAAACAAACATTTTCATCCGGCGACAACCAAAATCGCATTTCGTTGACATTTATTCTAGCCTAGCTATTTGTATTTTAATTTTGTTGTTGTTTCTTTATTTTTTATTTTTTTTAACTTTACTTTACGCATTTATTGCGGTTGTTTTTTGTGCGCATAAATTATTTTTCGGGTATTTGTCGCACGAGATTTTTGTATTAAAGAAAATAAAACCTATGGGAAAAAACAATATAAAACACATTTTTGGTTTGCTTGGCTTTCTTTTTATAGTTTTTTGTGTGGGGGACATTCCAAAGATGCCATGCCAGAACCTGCCGCGTTTCCTGCCCCTCCTGCCTCTTCGTTGCAACCCCTTTCGCCCAGTACTGGCCAGGAATTTATGTAGTCTAAGAACGTTCTACCCCAAAGATCTGCAAGATCTTTTCTGCCAGAATTTGCACAGGATTTTGCTTGAACTTTAAGGAGCAGGACATTTCGTTTTTGCGTGCAGTTTTGTGAAGGATTCGAAAGTACTTACCACTACGAAGCGCAGGGCGCCCAGTTCATGCGATACATCTGCCATGCTGCTACTGCTGTTGGGCCTGGCCTGACTCTGGCTTGGATCTTGCAGCTTTGTGGGGTAGAAGACTGGGCCAAGACTCGTCTGGAAAGTTACTCCCAATGTCCGCTTTGCTTTGCTATGCTTTGGCTGTCGAATGCGACAATTCGCAACACTTTTGCCTGGCTTGCCTGCGTACAAATAAAAAAGAGACGAAACAAAGCCAAGACGATCATGATGGGCAAAAAGAAATACCAATTACATTTTGTTCGCAGCCAAACATCATGACAATGGGAAATGGAAATGTGTCTTCATTTGAGGGCGGCCCATTGTGTTGTGGCTTCGCTGTGGAGTGGTGTGTGGTGGTGTGGCGTGGAGTGGCGTGGAGCCCCACAGCGTTTATTTTTTGCACATTTCTTTTGTGACCCAGACGCAGACCGGAGACCGTAGACTGAGACCCGAGCCCGAGAGCCAGAGATAGACCCACACCCAAGCCCACATTAATGGCAATGCAAAGCAAAGTGAAAAAATACAGAGAAGAGCGCTAGGTAAAAGCGCTAAGGAAATACGAGTATCAACAAAAAACCATGGCACAAAGCAAACGCCGCAATAGCAAAACGCCGTTAGGCTTGAACTGAACTCTCTTTTCAATGCGCATGCGCGCGACCCCGAAAGATGAACCGGAATTCGTTTTCGTACGACCGTTTTTCCCCGCCACGCCACCCCACCCCATCCCACCGCATTTCGAAATTCGAATTAACTGGAAATCAACCCGCCCGACTGCCTGCGGGAAAACTAGAAACCCCGCCAGGCCAGTGCGAATGACCAGGGGGAAGCGTCATCTTTTGGGGGAAATCTCCCGCCGGTCCCTTTTATCTATTCACTCACTTGTGTTTTATTTTTATAATTGGCTTTTGATACCAAGTAGTAGCTTCCTTTTTGCTGGAATTCTTCGCTCTGTGTGGTGCTTGGTGCTGCTTGTACGTGGTACTTCCTTTCCTTTGACTCCTTTGGGTTCCACTCACAATGCAAAATGCAATCTTAAGGTTTCTTTTTTTTTTTTGGGTATATTTTGAACACTTCGTTTCAGCACCCAAACAAAAAATTAATAACAAGAAAATGTCTTCCGATCGTACAAGTTTGCTGCTGGCACTGCGTTTCGATTTTTGTTGCTCTCTGATTTTTGTTTTCTATGATTTGCTGATTTTCTATTTTCGTGATTGTACCACGCCGTTTGGTTGCTGCGACCAAAAGTGAGCGCTGAAAGCGAGCGCTCTTTCTTTTTATAGCCACGCCGGGACCGGACCCGAACCAGAGGCACACACACACACACACACACATGAATGGGGGGCTGGGGCATGGATGGGCAGGCCAGCAGCAGCAGCAGCAGCTGCCTCTTCGTTTTGGTCTTCGTTTTTGCTGCCACTTGCCTCTGGTTGCTTCTTCTTTGTCTGTTGCTTTCCTCGGCCGGCTGTCGCTCTCTTCTCTGTGCATTTTCTTTTAATTTTAGACCAACTTTTGTTGTTGTTTCGTTGTCTTTATTCGTGCACAATCAGCTCTCTCAGCGGGGTCAGAGCCAGTGCCAGTGCCAGTTCCAGAGCCGGGTATTGGGAGTTCAAAACCTGGCCGTGGCAGTGTGTTTCCCAGTGTGAACCTGCCTCTGCCTGGGGGTCAGGTCACTCTTCAATCAACACGACACCACACCACACCACAAGAGCAGTTTGTGCGCTTCGCTGAGCCCAGAGCCCGGCCTGACCGCCGGAAACTCTTCCGAGAACTGCAGAAGAGAACCCAAAAAACACCCCTCCGTCCCCCCAGTGACTTGAGAGAGAGAGAGGCGCACTGATGCATCGCCAGATGATTCGGTATTTGGTATTCGGCTCGGACTTTTGGCTGACATTGCTCTGTTTTGGGGGCAGGGCAGGGAAAAACCGGAAGCAATCGCGAGTCGTCTATTCCCCTGTACCGTTCCCATTCCCATTCACGTTCACGTTCCCGTTCCCCAAAAATAGACCCAACAGACCCATCTAGCGACCGACTCATGCTCGATCAGTGGTTTCTCGTTTCGATTTGGACCTGGGCCTGGGCCTGCGCCTGGGTAATGGTTTCATGTAATACGATGAACGGGGCAGGGCAGTCTCGCAAGTCTCCTCTGCCAAGAGTGGAACGAAGCTTTGTGGATTCTGTGGAGCTGCTGGGGGAGCAGCCGCAGCCGCAGGCGCGTGCCCAGCTGCCTTGGCTTGTCAGCTGGGGTCCGCCAATCTTTAATATATTGTATATGATTCTATTTCGCTAATTAAACAAATATTGCACTGCATTGTTCACAGTGGCAGAGTGCCGCCACAGTGGAGGCGGACTTGCGGCATATTGGACATGTGCGACATCTTCGAGCGGTGTGCGAGGAGCCCTAATACAGGGCACTAGGCTGGTCCATCAGTTTCTTTGGGGGGGTGGGGGAGTTGGGGATGGCCACCACTTCTCAGTTGGTATTGTTGCATGTTTGGCTGACAGCCACAAGTGCACGATGGCGACCGTTGGGTAATTATATGGCATGCCAAGAAGAGTCTTTCCACCACTGCCGTGCATTGGGTTGGGAGACAGGCAGGCAGGCAGGCAGGCACGTGTGGGGCGTCTGTCTGTGTGCTCAGCTCGTCGGATCGTGGATCGTGGATCCCACATAAATAAAATCAACTCATGAATGAAAATGCGTTCGCCTGAGCAATTTCCTGTTGCACAAAAAGAGTCGCAAAATGCTTAGCATAAATTATATGATAGATTCGAATGGCGTTGAAAGGTCTCTCTGTTGCTGTCTCTGTCTCTGTCGCTGTCTATCGTCTCAATGGATGAACATTAGCATTAGCATCAGTTGATGCTAGTGTATATATATAGAACGCGTTTGTATGGTGCATTGGTGATCTGTTTGAACTAGTCCTTGGCAACAGTTGCTTCAGTTAATGGACACATTTCGCTTATTTTTACTTATTGCAAATAGCTGGGGAAAGCCTTTATTGCAATCCATAAGTACAATGCCCAACTGGTTCCCCCCTGCAGCTGCACATTCGAATAATTAATATATTATTAATTTGTGTATAGAGAAGAGAAGTGGCCAGAACAGGCTGCACAGAAAACACATGTATGTACATATTGTGCTCATGTATGTGCATCGAAATGTGCAACGACACGTACCCCAATGGTGAGGCAGCAGAATCCCAACAATTATTAAGTATAGTGGGGGGGTGGGGGGTAGGGATGGCTGATGAGTGAATCATCCTGCCTGGGGTGTACCGGGTACAGAACAGAACAGAACAGAACGTGACAATCGACCATGAATGTGAATATGTTGCTCTATAATTATGTACATATGTATGTATGTGCCGTGTATTGTTGTTGCCGTGTAAAAGTAATCCTCATCGGATATTGCCTAATTTGGACATATATTTTGTTATTGCTTTTGTTGTTGTTTTGGCATCTGCTTTCTGTCCATGCCGTATACGTAATGGGGAAATTGCGCATACGCAGCGGCTGCTTAAGCATATGTTGTTTTTTTTTTATTATTAATATTATGATTATTATTAGTACGGGGGAACTGGTGGGTGGTGGGGGGTGGGGCGGAAGCTGGTGGCAGGGCATGCATTGTGGCGCAGAAGATGAATGCTGATGGCTCATCCTTAGATCTATATATAAAGCAGGGCACATACATACCTACATACATATGTACATACAAGAGTATTTATATATGTATGGACAAATGTATATACTCTCTATATATGTATATACTAGAGGCTTGAGAGGCAAGTGCTGTTGACGCAAATTGTACGCTGCTGCCAAATTGTTATTATTTTTGTTTTTATTGTTATGATGTCGTGCTCTCCAAACTGAAGATACGAAGGCAGCTGGCGCAGGCACTGGCACTGGCACTGGCACAGCCGCTGGCGCTCGCATTCCCACTTGCATTCCCAATCAAAGGATCCACCCGTAAGTATGTTTGTGTTCTCTCGCTCAATCTATAAAGATCTGCATTCCTGAGGCCTTGCCTTCTCCAACCACCACTTCATTGAACTGTCCGATTGGATTGGATTGGAACGTATCGGGAGCAATGAATGCAATGAGCTATGGGCTACAAAATAAAATTGGAAATGAAAATGGGAAATGTCAATGAAATTCCAACGCACACAAATCCATTTAAATCGCAATCCGCACACAAACGCGCACACACTCCTCCCACGACGCTATATCCGACAGCGAAAAATTGCCAGCTCTTGTAAGACATGTGTAAATATTTACGTATAGCCCGGAGCAGAGAGCAGCGCAGCGGAGCGGATCAGTGGCAGAGACAGAGACAGCGACAGCGACAGAGGCTGAATGGCGGGCGAAATGACGTCGATGTCGACGACCGACGATCGACAACGAACGACGCAAGAATTTTGGAATTTGGCATGGTCGAAGGACGCCTACTTGTTGTTGCCATTGTTGTGGGGGCTGCCACAACGTAGTCAGCGTTCAGTGTGGGGGCGAGCGCTTGTACATGTGTCTGTGTGTGTGCGTGTGTGTTTTGATTCGTATACGGATTTTGGCTCTGGGCTCCGGCATGAATCAGCTGCTGGGACTCGCGCAATGAGAATTTCTGAATGCCACAGCCAGCAGAAACTACAAATTTTCCGGCACTTGTGTCTCTGTAACTGGAAGCTGGAAGATTGGATAGTCAGTGGATTATTATATTCATATAGAACAGGAATCTATGTATTTATATACTTACCCCCCCTGGCAATCATCTATTATCTATTTCACGTTCAAATTTGAACCGCTGCTCAAGATCTTTATGCAAAAATAAAAATAAATAAATATAAAATAATGACTCGATTTGCGCCCTTATAAGGGTCGTTTTTTGTTTTGTTTTTGTATTTGATTGATATAGAGCCGTTTCCTAGGCTGATGTAGAGCCATTTGGTAGGCTGAAATCTGAATAAATAACGAGTTGCTTAATCATCTGATTAATTCTTCAAATATTCATCTACAATTACTGAGGTATCGAACGTTAGTGCGTCAGCCACTGCACAGTTGTATTCCCTTTTCTTTTTACGGATTGACCGATGATACGCTTAGAATCCGTGCACTCAGCTTACACTCCCAGAATCTCGTCAAATATCGACCAGTCACTATGAGCTGGCTGATAATGCCAGGGGGATGGATGATCAAGGTGCAAAAGGTTCACATTTTTGTCGAGACTGAGTGGCGATAATGCAGAAACAAAAACCGTAAAGTACCAGCAGAAATCGATCGAGAAGTGAGTGAACAAACAATCCATTTTGATGGTTTAGCATTTAAGCATTCCACAATTTTCGTGTGTTTACGTTGGGCTGGGCTGGGGTGGGGTGCTGGGGGAGGGGCGGGAGAGTGGGATGGGCACCTTAGCTCCTGACCGCAACTCATCCGCACCTGACGTCACTGACAACAGATGGCCGATCTATTTCGGGCCACTGTTCCAATTTTAGATCATTTCCCCGCCCATTCCCATTTCCAAACACCAACGATAAACAGCGGCGATGAATGGCAAAATGGCACAAAATAAGCAACGATGACGACAATTTGAACTTGAAATGAATTGGGGATTGGGGATTCGAGAATGCTTCCCACAAGGCTGATAAGCCGCACCCGAGCTCAGATCTCTACTCTCTCTAGAGCCTGCCTTATCTACGGCGGTTCGTTGGCTACAGACAAACAGTTGATCGCGCAGCTTCATCTTGGCTGAACCATGTGGCTGTCTCTAGTGTTGGGTGCCGTGGGCACAGTCCTGGCCCTGGGTCTGTTTAGCTGGCTGCCGCTTTGTCGCCGTAGGCGTCGCATCTGTGAGCTGGCTGAGCTGCTGCCGGGCCCGAAGCCGTGGCCCTTGCTGGGCGATGCCCATCTCTTCTTTGGCCTGAGCCCCGCCGAGGCGTGCCTGATGATGGGCCAGCTGGCCGAGAAGTACGGGGACACGTTCAAGATCCGCCTGGGGCCCTGTTTCAGTGTGATGTTTTTCCATCCCAGCGATGTGGAGCAGGTCCTAAGCAGCACCCAGCTGGTGGACAAGGCGGACGAGTACGATTTTCTTTCGCGTTGGCTCAACGAGGGCCTGCTGGTGAGCACCGGCCGCAAGTGGCACAAGCGACGCAAGATCATCACGCCCGCCTTTCACTTCCGCATCCTCGAGCAGTACGTTGAGATCTTTGACCGGCAGACGCGTCAGTTCGTTTCGAATCTTGAGCTGGCGCGTGGCCCCAATGGCCTCAATCGCGTCGACCTGGGCCATGCCATTCATCTGTGTACCCTGGATGTCATTTGTGGTGAGTACTGTAATGCCCCAACCAACTCCCCTGGAGTGGCCCGTCATCCGCCGAGGGCTTTCAAAGACACTCGGCCAATGTCCAAATCCAGTCCAGTGGCTCGCTCATAAAAACCCAAATGTCGCTCCACTTCTGATAAGATATCAGTGGATCCCGGGGTTTATTTGTTTGTTATTACTGGCTCGCTCGACAGTTGGTTAGCCGGTCGCCCGATTAGATACTCCACAGGCGATTGGAATCTCCGGTTGGATGGGGGCGGTGGCCGTTGCCCCCCCAAGAGCGGATAATCAAGGTTCTCGTTCTTGTCCCATGCCCGCATTTAATGTCCACGACAGATTGGAGGCGATTAGTAGTTATTTCGCTTCCGCCGTGTCGAGGAGGTGTAAAAGATGTTTCTGTTTTTGGGTGCGTTTCTGGCCAGCGGCCTATTTGTGGCCCTACTGGTCTACCAGCTCAAGTTCAAGCGGGTGATTGAGGTGATGAGCTATATGCCGGGCCCGCCGGCGCTGCCGCTGGTGGGGCATGGCCATCACTTCATTGGCAAGCCGCCGCACGAGTTGATCATGAAGGTAAGCGAGTTCATGAGCAAGTACGCAAAGGACGATACGCTCAAGGTGTGGCTGGGGCCGGAGCTAAATGTGCTGATGGCCAATCCCAAGGATGTGGAGGTGGTGCTGGGCACACTGCGCTTCAACGACAAGGCCGGCGAGTACAAGGCACTGGAGCCGTGGCTGAAGGAGGGTCTCCTCGTCAGTCGGGGCCGCAAGTGGCACAAGCGACGAAAGATCATCACGCCCGCCTTCCACTTCAAGATTCTTGATCAGTTTGTCGATGTGTTTGAGAGCGGATCGCGAGATCTGCTCCGCAACATGGAAAGGGATCGTCTGGGGCAGGGCCAGACTGGCTTTAATCTCTACGATTGGATCAATCTCTGCACCATGGACACGATTTGTGGTACGATTTATTTTGTATTATTCTGTGGCCCGAACACACGCAAAGTTGTAAACAAACGGTAAAAAGTGCAGAGTGTGTTGTCGCACACTGTCGAGCCACTCGAGCAGTCTGGCAACAGTGTCGTTAACATTTAAAATAGCACACTCGCATGGTACGGCAACGCTGTTCTTTCTCTTGCGCACTTTTACCATTTCTCGTTGCAAATTTAATGTATTTAATATATTTTCGCATTACATTTTCATAAACTTTCAATTTTATACGCTCAGAAACTGCCATGGGCGTCTCCATCAATGCGCAGACGAATGCTGACTCCGATTATGTGCAGGCGGTGAAGACGATATCGATGGTGCTGCACAAGCGGATGTTCAACATATTCTACCGCTTCGACTGGACCTACATGCTGACACCCCTGGCCCGTGCCGAGAAGCGTGCCTTGAACGTGCTGCATGAGTTTACGGAGAAAATCATTGTGCAACGACGCGAGGAGCTGATGCGCGGTGGCAACAGGGACGCCGCCGCAGCTGCCACCGATGCGGATGCTGATGTGGGAGCCAAGCGGAAGATGGCCTTCCTGGACATCCTGCTGCAGTCGACCGTCGACGAGAAGCCATTGACCAACCTGGACATTCGCGAGGAGGTCGACACATTCATGTTCGAGGGCCACGACACAACCTCCTCGGCGCTCATGTTCTTTTTCTACAACATCGCCACCCATCCGGAGGCGCAGAAGAAGTGCTTCGAGGAGATCAGTTCGGTGATCGGCGAGGACAAAAGCAACCCGGTCACATACGAGCTGCTCAACAAACTCCACTATGTGGATCTGTGCATCAAGGAGACGCTCCGCATGTACCCATCCGTGCCGCTACTGGGTCGCAGGGTGCTGCAGGAGTGCGAGATAAGTAAGTATCATCCCCCTGCCCTGCCAGTATGTGGTCACAGTGCTAATACTCTACATTCCAATCAGATGGCAAACTCATTCCCGCTGGCACAAACATCGGCATCTCGCCCCTTTTCCTGGGTCGCCGCGAGGACCTATTCAGTGAGCCCAACAGCTTCAAGCCGGAGCGCTTCGATGTGGTCACAAGCGCCGAGAAGCTCAATCCCTATGCCTACATACCCTTCTCTGCGGGGCCGCGCAACTGCATTGGGCAAAAGTTTGCCATGCTCGAGATCAAGGCCATTGTCGCCAACGTTCTGCGTCACTACCACATCGACTTTGTCGGCGATACAACGCAGCCGCCAGTCCTCATCGCTGAACTGATCCTACGCACCAAGGATCCGCTCATGTTCAAGCTGCAGGAGCGCGTCTACTAACCATTTACTCTCGTAAATGCGGCAGATTTTTTTTCCTAATTTGTATCTGTAAATATTAGTAATGAAACCTCTTGAAGTCTAATGAAGTGAAAGCGCCAAGTAGCTAGAATTTTGCCACTAGTTTATTTGTAAAGCCAAAAGGGATAATCCCCCATTATCCGAAAGCGGAGAATGGAGGCGTTTAGCCGCTGGTCAGGCTGAATTTTGGAAAGATACTGGCCGGGAAATAATTCTAAATATATCTGGATGTACGTCTGGCTCATCAGGTCACGGCCTGGCATGCAGTCGCAGGAAACCATTGAAGACTTGATTGGCGTTTAGAGGATGTGCGACCGCTTCTGCAACATCTCACTGATGGCATGACTGAGAGCCTCCAGACTGGGGCCGTCCATCTCTCGAATCAGGCACAGTGCCGACGATAGAAGATTGGAATTGGTGCGCAAGCGACGCAGACCCACAGATGAGGTCCCGGGTGGGCCACGGATTGCTTCGGTTCTCCCAGAGGCCAGCAAGTCGTTTGCGTGCTCATTTGGTGCCGTGCTCTGCCGACAGACAAACGATTCTACGGCTCCCAGCCGCGACGGGGCGACAGGGAACGCACCTGGGCCGGCAGCTGTGGTTTCAGGCCTACAACGCGGTATGGTGGACCGCATTGAGTGGCGAGAATCCAGCGGGATGCCGCTGAAACTAGGAACAGGCGACACGGCTGGACAGGAGAGCGGCAGGGGCTCTGCAAATTCAGTAGGCAACCAGTGGCCGGAGTGGTTTTCGAATCTCGTGGACACCTGGTTGACGGCGGGTATCTCGTCCTGGCTGTGTTCACGGAGGCAGTCCGGAAGGGCCCTGGCACTCGCGAATCGTCTCCGTTCCCGTGGGGAAGGAACAGGTAGGAGGATTTCGTCTTCAGCTGAACATTCTTCGAATGGTGCCAATGGATTCTGGCCGGCTGTGGCTCGTGGTCTGCCTTCGCCTTGCACCAGTTCCCTCTCAACGCGCTCGCCAGAGGCCCTGGGATTGGAAACCGACTGTGGTATCGGGGCTCGGATTTTGCTGTTCGGCGCCGGATACGGCATGCTCTGGAGAGCCGCCTTCCGCTCACTCTCGCACACCTCAACTTCATCCAACTTTGTGACTTGTGGCAGCATGCGTAGCACGCAGGCGCGGTAGTCGGCACCTGCGGCTTCCGAGCAGGGGTTCTCGCCCATCGAGAGTTTCCTCAGCCCTTGGGCGTTGCGCAGGTGTTTCAGTTCATCGAAGCTTGGTATCTCGTTGCGTCGCAGGTAGACCTCCCTGAGTCGGGGGCAGTTTCGAAGGCTTTCGAGGCCACGGATCTTGTTCACACTGAGGACCAGGACCTCTAGTCGCTGCATTCGCTGAAGAATCGATATATCGTGCAGATCGATACCACAAGCATTCAGACTGACGACACGGTGAATGTCGGAGACCTTTGACTTTGTCTCCACCATTTGTTCGGTCAGGATAACCATGTTGACTGTTGAAAACCAAAATAAGCCGAAACACAAGCCAAATTTTACTGAACAAGTTACAATAAACTTTTGTAATGAAAATCACAACATCCCAGGATGAATGGAGAGGGAAGGAAACATTTGTTTGATTTATTTGTAACTCAGCCCACTTTTTGGTCGTATATAAAATGCAGACGAATGAAACTGAATAAGTTCACCTGAACCCACTTGACCCACCAATAAAAAACCTCTATTTAAACAAGTGAAAAACTTCAGTTAAACTGCGGGAAAAGAATGCTGTTCGTAAATTGCACTAATCTTTTATCTAAAGTGCGCTAAAATTAGTCAAGATTCATAATTTGCAATACCAAAAGTTCCAAAATGGGTTAATCGTTCTCTGTCCCTGATATTCGGCTCTGCATTACTATCTAGGACCCTCAGATATGTAAATATAATTTTATCCGATAAATTTATACATTTGGTGCAGGGCCGATGTATAAAAAACGTCTCTGGGACTTGGAATGCTCAGGAGTGGCTCCTAGTTTATTGTGGACTGCAAAATAAATTAAATGTGCTCAAAAGGAAACCCACATCTGCTTACATTGGGTTGACATAATTAATTTAGAGTAATCAAGCTAAAACTAAACAAATTCAAAGAGTGGGGTAGAGGGGAAGAGGCCCAAACGACTAGCCTAAAATTTGTATCGAGTGTAGTGAAGTGCAGAATTACAAATAAATACGTGTGAACTCGAAAATGATCCGCTTACACAGTGGACAGCTGGGATCATAGCTAATGACAGTGTTGATGCACTCGCGACAAAAAACGTGTCCACATCTTGTCGACACTGGCTCTCGGTCGCGTACGTCATTTCGACAAACAGGGCACATGTAGGGCACATCGTCCAAAGACTCGTTTCCGTCGTTGCGCATGCGCTTAGCACTCGTCGGGCCGCTGTCGTCGTCATCTGACGTAGTAGGAACTGTAGTCGGAGTATTGCTGCTTGCATGGTTACGGCGACGACTGCGACGAGCTGCAATGCCGAGGGCAACCGGGAGGTTTGGTCCGTTCAGGGAAGGCATGTCATTCTGTGTTATTGGTGCCGGGGCTGGTTCTCCAGTGGTCCCAGGGTTAAAGACATCTTGCGAAGGATTATCTGAAAAGCAGAACAATTAGTCCCTTGCTGGGGTGGAGTGGGCTTAAACGTACAGCGAATAATTTCAGTCCCCCCCTGGCGACCAAAGCGAACCGCTAAGATTGAGAACGGTTGAGTGAATATTTTGCGAATATTTTGGGTGCCATCGTTGCGCCCAGTAGATAGTGCGTTTCCCATATCGGAATTCTCCTAGAAGCGTTTACAAAATATGATTTTCCAGAGCTTTCCTTCCAGCACTTTGCGGCACCACTGGATCGTAGTGGGATAACAGTCGATAATTGTGCTAGTTTGTAATCGTACAGCACTGCAGGATACCAGTTCAGTAAAAACAAAGTACTGAAGTGAGTACTCTCTTACGAATATCTCTCGGCACGCTTCGTTTGCTCATGGCCTGCCCTCTGGGTTCACACTCACCAACTTAACAGTTTAAACCGTCGCAAGTTGTCTTATACATTCATATTTATGTAAATTAAGTATTAGGTGATTATTTTAAGAATGTGGAATATGTCATGGAATGCTCTCTCTCCTCCTGCGTTTCTCTTTTCCCTTAAATGCCTTGCTACACGAAGGGAAATATTCCAGATTTAATCCAATCCCATTAAAATTTTGTAGAAGGAAACCCTTGCCCACACATATTTGATACTCGATGGAACATCTCATAGAACAGGGTGTATCTAAGTTTTGAGGTTGGACTACGATCCTCGATAACCTTAATAAATCAATTTTTCCTAATTTTAACAAGGAATGCTTTCATATTTAATGATCCCATACACCCATACAGCGGCACCGAGAAATAAATCTCGGGGGATAGATCCCTTTTATTGCATAAAAAAGAATTGAGTTGGATTTGCAGGCAAGGCATAAAAGATTATTTTATAGCATGGAAAGCAATTGGGATACAAGTGAAAGTTATTTATTATTAATTTTCGTCTACTTTCATCTAATTTAGGAGATGGGATATTTTCTTAGCTCAGGCAACATCTGCCCCACAGGAGATTCTTAATAGTTTCATGGCAACTCATTGAAAGTATTCCCTGCGCGAAATCTCTTTGGATAAATTCTCCATTAATTCCCTTTGGCAGCACATGCCCCATTGTGTTGCTCGAGTGGCATGAATGGCCTCCACTCCGCTGTGCCAAAGACGAGCATTTGCTCGTAAATTAGCAACAAATTGGCCAGATATCAAAGGACAGATAGTGGGCAACCAAAAAGACTCGCAAGATTCTGCTTTCAAAAACCAGAAATTGGAAGTAGATTTCCCTAATTGGCAGCAGCTCTAGCCACGCTTTAAATATATTATATATATAATTGCATATTTATTTTCCTCTTTGGTAAATTTAACGAACTAGTTCGGACGATTTCCGATTTGGATCATAGTGCTCGTGTCCCATGTGCCAGTCGTACCCAAGGGCATAGGCAAAGATGGCGCACTTTGTGATCGTCTGATCCATGGCGGCACTGCTGTACATACCGCAACGCTCGCCCTTTTTCCAAATATTGAATTTTTTATCGGAGCCAACTGTGGCGATGCTCTGGTGTATGGGATGCACCCGCACATCGTTCACCGCATAGATGTCACATGAGGAGCCGTCAGTACTGTATTGGCGATGGCACGTCAAATCGTAGTTCTTTCGGTTCTCGGTGGTATCTGGGATGTTCCGCACATGCATGAGACCTCGCTCGGACCTGCTGCCCGTCGGTTTGGTGCGCGGACGACTTGGTTAGATCCTCGTGGCTCAGCTCGCAGGGGCCATTTTCCAGGGAATAGCTGATGATCTGCTGGTCGGCACAGGCCACCACGGCCAGCGGATAAAGCACATCGGCAGCGAAGCATCGCTCCGGCAGTCCAAAGCTCACCACGGGCTGAGGATTACGAATATCCCAGAACTTGACGGTCTTATCCCACGATGCAGTCATCAGGAGGGGTGACCAGGGAGTCCACAGCCAGTGGCAGGCACGAACTCCCGCTGAATGGAACTGCTTCTGAGAGACGTTATTGGTGTCCAGGTTCCATTCATACACACTGCCTTCGACGTCGCTCGCGTAGATGCGATTACCGTCACCATTCCAGCTGACATCCAGGATCGGAGCAGACAGCTTCTGCAGGCACTTGGCGGTCGTGGTCTCGTTGTTGGCATCCACTTCCCAGACACGAACGGTCTGGTCGAAGCTGGCAGCGCACAGCCCATTAAAGGGCGCTGCCTTGGGAGTGAATTCGAGTGCCGACACCGCATCGCTGGGAGGTTCACAGGCCGGGAAACCCTTTAAATAATTATAACAATAGTCGGACATTTTGTTAAAGGGCACAAGGTGGTCCTTGGTTTATATTTGAAAATAATTTTGGTTGATTTGCTTTGTCTTAGCTCCAAAAATCTTTTTGATTTCGTCTATTGAAAATCCGACAGTCAAACTACAAAACGAACCGATATCTGAATCGTTTCCAAAACTACTAAACGCTTGCTTTGAACAGATCACAAAAATATAATCAGAATCAGAATCAGTTTCAGAAAGGTCAACAACTGATCCATTCATTGGAAGGGAAGCAACTTCGAACATATAAAGTGTACCCACGCAGAAACGCAACCCCGCCTCACGCCCAACCGACCAAGGGGCGCTGCCGCATGACGCGCGACGCGTGTTACCGAACCAACCGCGAACATGCAGGAAAAATAGGCGTTACACTAATATTCGAGGATATTCGAGCTAAACATGCAAAGCTGGCTAAGAAATAGCACTAATTACAGGAAAGGAAGGTAAGTATATATACAGCAGTTGAATGAACCCACTTGACCCACCAATAAAAAACCTCTATTTAAACAAGTATAAAACTTCAGTTAAACTGCGGGAAAAGAATGCTGTTGCACTAATATAGCCTCTCGTCACTATATCTTTCATCTAAAGTGCGCTAAAATTAGTCAAGATTCATGATTTTCAATACCAAAAGTTCCAAAATGGGTTTATCGTTCTCTGTCCATGATATTCGGCTCTGCATTACTATCTAGGACCCTCAGATATGTAAATATAATTTTATCCGATAAATGAATACATTTGGTACAAATAAATTAAATGTGCTCATAAGGAAACCCACATCTGCGTACATTGGGTTGACATAATTAATTTAGAGTAATCAAGCTAAAACTAAACAAATTCAAAGAGTGGGGTAGAGGGGAAGAGGCCCAAACGACTAGCCTAAAATTTGTATGGAGTGTAGTGAAGTGCAGAATTACAAATAAATACGTGTGAACTCGAAAATGATCCGCTTACACAGTGGACAGCTGTGATCATAGCTAATGACAGTGTTGATGCACTCGCGACAAAAAACGTGTCCACATCTAGTCGACACTGGCTCTCGCTGACGTACGTCATTTCGACAAACAGGGCACATGTAGGGCACATCGTCCAAAGACTCGTTTCCGTCGTGGCGCATGCGCTTAGCACTCGTCGGGCCGCTGTCGTCGTCATCTGACGTAGTAGGAACTGTAGTCGGAGTATTGCTGCTTGCATGGTTACGGCGACGACTGCGACGAGCTGCAATGCCGAGGGCAGCCGGGGGGTTTGGTCCGTTCAGGGACGGCATGTCATTCTGTGTTATTGGTGCCGGGGCTGGTTCTTCAGTGGTCCCAGGGTTAAAGACATCTTGCGAAGGATTAACTGAGAAGCAGAACAATTAGTCCCTTGCTGGGGTGGAGAGGGCTTAAACGTACAGCGAATAATTTCAGTCCCCCCCTGGCGACCAAAGCGAACCGCTAAGATTGAGAACGGTTGAGTGAATATTTTGCGAATATTTTGGGTGCCATCGTTGCGCCCAGTAGATAGTGCGTTTCCCATATCGGAATTCTCCTAGAAGCGTTTACAAAATATGATTTTCCAGAGCTTTCCTTCCAGCACTTTGCGGCACCACTGGATCGTAGTGGGATAACAGTCGATAATTGTGCTAGTTTGTAATCGTACAGCACTGCAGGATACCAGTTCAGTAAAAACAAAGTACTGAAGTGAGTACTCTCTTACGAATATCTCTCGGCACGCTTCGTTTGCTCATGGCCTGCCCTCTGGGCCACACTCACCAACTTAACAGTTTTAATCCTTCGCAAGTTGTCTTGAAGCCTGAGACCACTGGAGAACCACCGAGCATAGGACCCTAAACGGTTCATGCAAGGAATAATTTGATCTAAAAAGTGGAAGGAACAATGGCATAAAGCTTCTAGTATATCTTATAGGAATCGTAAAGCCCAAGCATTTTTCTACGACTGACTAAGGTTGGACGGTTTTGAGATTACCGATGTGAAAAATATCGTTCATTATGTTATCTCTCTAAGCATTTTTCAAGTTTTCGGCACAATGACGAGCTTAGGAGAGTCGTATTCTGATTTGGAATCCGAAGAGGAAGGGGAAGAAATGGAAAATACTTTACGTTTCAAAATGTATTCTTTGCTTCGATAGGCCGCGGGACTTTAAAGTACGCACTGAGTGCTACAAAACCTTGGAGCAACGTTCCAAAAACTCGCTATTACTCTGCCCGTATTGCAGAAAAATAGTTGAAAGTCATATACAAGTTTACCAATAAATTATAAATTCAATATTATTCAATCTCAACGTCTATTTGCAAAAGGATAAAGGGCAATATTTTTTTTGAAAAAATCGCTCGTTTTTTCAGAAAAACACTTCTTCTTTAGGACTACGGCAGGTTGCGATTTGGGGAGTCTTATAAGTGAATTTTAACCTAAAATGATTTTTATAATACAAATATTTAATTTTTATTAGCTTCGGGCATTATGAAACGCCCCCGAAAACACCGGCTTAATGAGCCGAAGATCATGAAGCAGTTTAACAAGGGGCTGAAAATGCCGTTCGACCTTGGTAAACTTTATGGATACGGCTGACCAGACAAAAGGTTGTTTGGAAAATTTAGCAAAAAGATTGGCAATTGCCTGATCATTGTTTGCTGACATATTGAGAAATTTACGAAGCTGTAAAACTGTTTAGGGGCCTGTGAAAACCGTATCCTGCATCGAGATAGGTAATTTTTATAGCATCGAGCGTTAAGAACGGAGAAATTTGACCGCGAGAGACCTGAGGGAGAATCAACTTCTCGAAATTTTTTACAAAGTCTTGATTTTAAGTTTTTTAGACTGGATAACTCTTTGGTAAAGCAACCCAGATCTAACCGGACAAGAAAAAGGGACACAAGAATCAAAAAATGTGTCCAGTATTATTAGGCAAGCCCCCGTGGTAAAGATTGATTTTAAGGTAAGTTGGAGAGTTAATTTGAAGATAAAACACCGGTTATTGGTGGGATAAGGTTAACTTCATTCGACTGCATTTTATATACGACCAAAAAGTGGGCTGACTTACAAATAAATCAAACAAATGTTTCCTTCCCTCTCTATCCATCCTGGGATGTTGTGATTTTCATTTCAAAAGTTTATTGTAACTTGTTCAGTAAAATTTGGCTTGTGTTTCGGCTTATTTTGGTTTTCAACAGTCAACATGGTTATCCTGACCGAACAAATGGTGGAGACAAAGTCAAAGGTCTCCGACATTCACCGTGTCGTCAGTCTAAATGCTTGTGGTATCGATCTGCACGATATATCGATTCTTCAGCGAATGCAGCGATTAGAGGTCCTGGTCCTCAGTGTGAACAAGATCCGTGGCCTCGAAAGCCTTCGAAACTGCCCCCGACTCAGGGAGGTCTACCTGCGACGCAACGAGATACCAAGCTTCGATGAACTGAAACACCTGCGCAACGCCCAAGGGCTGAGGAAACTCTCGCTGGGCGAGAACCCCTGCTCGGAAGCCGCAGGTGCCGACTACCGCGCCTGCGTGCTACGCATGCTGCCACAAGTCACAAAGTTGGATGAAGTTGAGGTGTGCGAGAGTGAGCGGAAGGCGGCTCTCCAGAGCATGCCGTATCCGGCGCCGAACAGCAAAATCCGAGCCCCCATACCACAGTCGGTTTCCAATCCCAGGGCCTCTGGCGAGCGCGTTGAGAGGGAACTGGTGCAAGGCGAAGGCAGACCACGAGCCACAGCCGGCCAGAATCCATTGGCACCATTCGAAGAATGTTCAGCTGAAGACGAAATCCTCCTACCTGTTCCTTCGCCACGGGAACGGAGACGATTCGCGAGTGCCAGGGCCCTTCCCGACTGCCTCCGTGAACACAGCCAGGACGAGATACCAGCCGTCAACCAGGTGTCCACGAGATTCGAAAACCACTCCGGCCACTGGTTGCCTACTGAATTTGCAGAGCCCCTGCCGCTCTCCTGTCCAGCCGTGTCGCCTGTTCCTAGTTTCAGCGGCATCCCGCTGGATTCTCGCCACTCAATGCGGTCCACCATACCGCGTTGTAGGGCTGAAACCACAGCTGCCGGCCCAGGTGCGTTCCCTGTCGCCCCGTCGCGGCTGGGAGCCGTCGAATCGTTTGTCCGTCGGCAGAGCACGGCACCGGATGAGCACGCAAACGACTTGCGACTTGCCTCTGGGAGAACCGAAGGTATCCGTGGCCCACCCGGGACCTCATCTGTGGGTCTGCGTCGCTTGCGCACCAATTCCAATCTTCTATCGTCGGCCCTGTGCCTGATTCGAGAGATGGACGGCCCCAGTCTGGGGGCTCTCAGTCATGCCATCAGTGAGATGTTGCAGAAGCGGTCGCACATCCTCTAAACGCCAATCAAGTCTTCAATGGTTTCCTGCGACTGCATGCCAGGCCGTGACCTGATAAGCCAGACGTACATACAGATATATTTAGAATTATTTCCCGGCCAGTATCTTTCCAAAATTCAGCCTGACCAGCGGCTAAACGCCTCCATTCTCCGCTTTCGGATAATGGGGGATTATCCCTTTTGGCTTTACAAATAAACTAGTGGCAAAATTCTTGTTTCTAGCTACTTGGCGCTTTCACTTCATTAGACTTCAAGAGGTTTCATTACTAATATTTACAGATACAAATTAGGAAAAAAAATCTGCCGCATTTACGAGAGTAAATGGTTAGTAGACGCGCTCCTGCAGCTTGAACATGAGCGGATCCTTGGTGCGTAGGATCAGTTCAGCGATGAGGACTGGCGGCTGCGTTGTATCGCCGACAAAGTCGATGTGGTAGTGACGCAGAACGTTGGCGACAATGGCCTTGATCTCGAGCATGGCAAACTTTTGCCCAATGCAGTTGCGCGGCCCCGCAGAGAAGGGTATGTAGGCATAGGGATTGAGCTTCTCGGCGCTTGTGACCACATCGAAGGCTCCGGCTTGACTAGGTCCCCGCGGCGACCGAGGAAAAGGGTCGCGATGCCGATGTTTATAATTATAATATTATAGCTATCAAATACAGCACAGGCCAAATTCTATTTACAAGTCTGGCCGCGCAACTCAACTAAAACTGACTCTAATGTCATAACACTATTATGCGTGCATGAGTGTGGATGTACACAAAAAAATACAACACCTCTGTTGACTATGGTGCAAAAGTAAACTATATCTCAACAATTAAAAATGTATATACATCATTAATAAAAACTACGTACTATAGTTGTTTTGCAGCCAGTAATATCATATAATTTGATTCATATTTGGTTAGCTACCTAATAAGTTAAGCTCATGAGTTAAATGATTTATTCAACCTGTAAAGTTGATGAGTGTGAACCCAGAGGGCAGGCCATGAGCAAACGAAGCGTGCCGAGAGATATTCGTAAGAGAGTACTCACTTCAGTACTTTGTTTTTACTGAACTGGTATCCTGCAGTGCTGTACGATTACAAACTAGCACAATTATCGACTGTTATCCCACTACGATCCAGTGGTGCCGCAAAGTGCTGGAAGGAAAGCTCTGGAAAATCATATTTTGTAAACGCTTCTAGGAGAATTCCGATATGGGAAACGCACTATCTACTGGGCGCAACGATGGCACCCAAAATATTCGCAAAATATTCACTCAACCGTTCTCAATCTTAGCGGTTCGCTTTGGTCGCCAGGGGGGGACTGAAATTATTCGCTGTACGTTTAAGCCCTCTCCACCCCAGCAAGGGACTAATTGTTCTGCTTCTCAGTTAATCCTTCGCAAGATGTCTTTAACCCTGGGACCACTGGAGGTCCAGCCCCGGCACCAATAACACAGAATGACATGCCTTTCCTGAACGGACCAAACCTCCCGGCTGCCCTCGGCATTGCAGCTCGTCGCAGTCGTCGCCGTAACCATGCAAGCAGCAATACTCCGACTACAGTTCCTACTACGTCAGATGACGACGACAGCGGCCCGACGAGTGCTAAGCGCATGCGCAACGACGGAAACGAGTCTTTGGACGATGTGCCCTACATGTGCCCTGTTTGTCGAAATGACGTACGTCAGCGAGAGCCAGTGTCGACAAGATGTGGACACGTTTTTTGTCGCGAGTGCATCAACACTGTCATTAGCTATGATCACAGCTGTCCACTGTGTAAGCGGATCATTTTCGAGTTCACACGTATTTATTTGTAATTCTGCACTTCACTACACTCGATACAAATTTTAGGCTAGTCGTTTGGGCCTCTTCCCCTCTACCCCACTCTTTGAATTTGTTTAGTTTTAGCTTGATTACTCTAAATTAATTATGTCAACCCAATGTACGCAGATGTGGGTTTCCTTTTGAGCACATTTAATTTATTTTGCAGTCCACAATAAACTCGGAGCCACTCCTGAGCATTCCAAGTCCCAGAGACGTTTTTTATGCATCGGCCAGTAGTATATGTGACATGTACAATCTTATTTTACAATCCAAATTAGCCAACCTTGCACCAAATGTATAAATTTATCGGATACAATTATATTTATATTTCTGAGGGTCCTAGATAGTAATGCAGAGACGAATATCATGGACAGAGAACGATTAACCCATTTTGGAACTTTTGGTATTGAAAATCATGAAACTTGACTAATTTTAGCGCAGTTTATCTGATAGATATAGGGGTTATAGTGTTATGACATTAGACTTAGCCAATTCGCTGCGTAGAGAGGGATAGTATGAGAGCCAAAATGCAACATTATTGTACGTCTCTATACACGTCTGATGGCTTTCAGTCGAACAACTGAGTCACTAAGTTCACAAAATTATGTTTTCCAGCAAAATAGAGCCACCAAGCCAACAAAAGTATATCCGGAAAGTAAAACGATTAATTCTGCCTCAGCGCTGCTCCCAGCTCAACTGTTAAGCCAGCTTGACTCATATAGTTATCTCGCTCTGACTGCAGGCATTTCACATAAGGCTAGTTCCGGCTAGTCAGTTTGCAGAGTCTGATGTCATGAATGTATGTGGCACACACCACACATGAGCGTAAGCTGCGCGCAAGCATCTGACGAAAAACAGCTGACGGGGCTGCAATAAATTAAATTTGATTAGAAAGATCATAATACATATGATACATATATTATTATCTATTTGATATAGTAATCCGATCCGACTGATGTTGACAAACTATGTGTATTTTGATTAAGAAAGACTATCTGCCGAATTTCATTGCGATAGCTTAAAATCGCAAAGACTGGCTAGCATAGAAGCAGACAGACTGCAGACATTACAAATGTAATATATGTATGTACATATGTACACTCTATCTGTAAAATCTATGTGTTACAGAGGTCTGTAAAGTAAAAGTAATTATGTATATCCTCTGCAAGGGTGTTGTGGCCAGGTTTTTCTTTCTGGCTATTGACACTAAGCAAACAACACATAGAGGCGTCAAATCGACTAAAAACTGCCTGCATAAAATTTTTGGACGATTGGCTCCCAAGCCTTCGGGTCGGGAGCCGATAGCTTCGGCAGGCCACTCGGCTCTCTTCGGCTTGAGCCGACAGAGAGCGCCTTTGCAGCTGTGTCGAATATAAACCGTGTGCGTGTGTAACTCTATGCCTGTATTTGTGTCCTCTAACAACTTTAAAACAAAACTCGACCTTTTCAGGGCCGGATCAACCCTCAACCAGGGCCTGGGCAACCATCAATCTGGGGGATACGGGATAAAATGGTTGAAACAGGCGCAAAAGTGTACACAAACACATACTTTTAAACCAACAGCTATTAGAATGCATTCATACATATAAACACACACAAATGTGTGCCCTGCGAATGGCAAGGCAAAGCAGAAACTAAGGAAATGAGAGCAAAATTCTCTGCCGAGAGAACGCCGTGCCGCTCACACAGCACTGAGATCCTATTCGAAGCAAAACACTTATTGTCTCCCTCTTGCACTCACATTCTCGTGTGGCACCGCTCAAAAATTACGAAATCGGATAGAAGGGATAGAAGGATTATTTTTCTTTGAGCCGCGTTAGAAGTCGACATGGATTTTTTTGGTCGCAAGAACGAAAGCGAGGGGAAGGGTCCCTTGCAGAATTCAGAGAAGGTAATTAGACAAAATCTATGCGAAACTGTTAATACATGTACATAAATATGTAATTGGAACGTCTCGGCAGATTTCTGGGCAAGCTGAACCGGAACGCAACGCCAGATTGCTTGAAAAGCACGCGGACGTGCAGAAGCGTAAAATCCCAGACATTGGACTGGTCAGCGGGCAAATCGAATATAATGCGCAGAAGAATCTCGCTGACACTGGGCGCTTTGCGGTTGCGCAGGGGAATCAGTTGCCGTGGCAACAGAAGAAGACGAGCCACGATGATATTAAACGCTGGATGTTTTATAACGACAGTCTGTCAGCGGAGAAGAAGAGGAAAATTAAACACAATGAAATCAAACGCTGGGTGCTTTCGCAGAACAAACACTTAAAGCTGGGGTCGAATGAGATGCGCAGCGATGGGACAATGCGCGATGGTCCCCAAAATAATTATGAGGTCCTGAGGGAGCTCGATGAAACTCAACGTACCTTGATTGCGCAGGAAAAACTTTTGCTTGGACTTTCGCCTCTCCGGCAGAAAACTTCGTCTTTTGATGCCTATTTCAACATAACATCTTCGAAGGACTGTGACATCAACATGGGTGACCTCAAGTTGAGTGGCGATCACTCTAAGGAAACTGCTACGAATCAGCACAAATGCGGTTGGCATAGCGTTTTGGATGCACCACCAGTAAGAGTAAAAATTTGACGATTTTGTCCAACAAATTTTGACTAAAAATCCCCATTATATTTTGACAGATGGATGGGGAATCTCCCAATTTCGGCAAGCCCGTGCAGTGTGTGTCCCCACTTCCGCCCCCATCGCAATTCGTGTGTCCTAAGGAGTCACCGTTGTTGGCTGGGAGCAAGAAACCACTTGTACTGCCTGCTGGATATGATTTGTCCAGCATGCAGAAAATCAAAGATCCTAATCACTAGTCGCTTCGCCCAAACATTTACTAAAGTTCTCTGCCATACAGCACTGACAATTTAAAGTGCAACATACGTACATAGGTACGTAGTATGTCACATGTGGTTAGAGTTTAAGTAGAGACTGGTTCATTTTCAATAAGAGCTTGGACACTTATAAACTAAAACACTAAAACTAAAACGCTGTTCGATAGCGGCGTATTTATAGCATCGCAGTATAGCTAAGGAAATGGAAACCGATGGGAAAAGGTTTCATGGTGCGGCCTGCAGATAAAATGCGACAAAATTTTCGAATTTTATTTATTTATTTATTTATTAACTTAATGCAAGAGCTTCATGGGAGCACATTGATTTATTGATAAATAAATAACTGGACTTCGATAAAACATCTTGAATATTTTATGTTATAGTCAGCATTAGCGTATGCCATCTATATATCAATATATCTCTCGCTATAACTGGTGAGAATATCTCCGTCCATGTAAATTGGAGCAGCCAAGGCCCAGCACCAGTTGTTGAATAGCATTCACACCCATGCAATTTTCACATCTCTATTTGTGGCTTTTACTGATATATGACAATGTTTATTATATGTTTATGTATGTATGCATGCACGAATATGTAAAAGTAAATGTGGAATGTGCCAAGTTGCACATCGCTCAGCAGGGCTTGCCCTTAAACTAAATCTATCTATCTACTGGATCGTTCATTCAGATCCTTTCGAATATGTCGATCAATTGTGGCGATGCACAGGGCAGGAACTCGACGCCACTGCATCTGGCCGCTGGCTACAATAATTTCGAGTGCGCCGAATATCTGCTAGAGAATGGGGCCTATGTGAAGATTGGTTCACGCACGCCCCTTCCTAGCATTATGCATACACAGAGTACATATATATAGTAAATAGTATAGAGGATAAATATAAATATAAACATAGGATAACAAAAAAAAAACCAAGAGAGAATAGTACAGAGAGTACATAACATTGGGATAGCATATCGTACATCTCTTTTGGCCATACACATAGCATAGCATAACATAATAATAATAATAATAATAACAACTAAGGACTATTCCTTATCGACAGACAGGTGGATAAACACAATCACTTTCATGGATATGGTTAGGGGTACGGCTATGGATGGGAATGGATATCGACTGGCATTGGGCCCTACTTCTCTCCGCCAGTGCTCGCTCCGGCGTTAGGTCCTGCTGTGGGCATGCTGCTCTTGCGCTGTGCCTGCGAGATCTGCACAATTCGCGACAGCGGTGAGTGGGTGCTGCTGGTGCTGGGCCTGGTCCCCGCAGGCAGGGGCAGCAGTCGAGTGGCTGAGGCCTCGTCCGCCGCTGCGGTGCCTGGGCCTCCTCCTACTCCAGGGGGCGAGGTGGGCGAGAGTTCGCGGGCCAGCGGCGAGGGACGCAGTGAAAGGCGGCGCTGCAGTGCGGACTGCGAGGGACTGGTGCCCGCTCCCTGCTCGATCAGGCTGGCGCCGGGTGGCGGCGCTTGGCCCGGGGGTATCTGAAGGGCCGTGGGCCGGACACTGAAGCGGCGTCGGAACTTGCTGGTGCTCGAGGCCAAAACTGGAGTCGATGAGGCGGCCCCTTGATTCTGCATCTGATTCTGACCGCTTGCCCGCTCCGTGTAGCTGGGCGGTGGCTCCAGAAGCGATCGGCTGGTGCCATTGGGCGACATGGTGCCCACGATGGTGGAGCGACGAGCATACAGACGATTGGCGGCGGCCGCCTGCAGGGAGCGTGTCTGGTCGCCGGCAAATAGTGAGAGTATGGGCGGCAGCTGGGGTGGATCGAGGCCGGCATTGCCCATCTTGCGTTGCTTTCGGCTGCCCAGCCTGTTGCCACCGCCGGCCGTTGCAGATGCCGCCGCCTGCTGCTGTTCATCCAGCACGGCGTGTGTGTGGACCACCTCGAGGGCTCGTATGAGATCCGCTATGGTGGTCTGCTCCAGCACGTTCATATCCTTCTCGGAGGTCACCGAGAAGATGCTCGAGCGCCGCGGCGCCCCCATGGATGCCATCGACGAGGAGGTGGCCGTGGCCGGGAAGAGGCTGCCCCGTCGGGCTGCCACGGCTGCCATTGCCGCCGATCCCGAGCCGCGCCGCATCTGGGACTGGTTCTGGGCCAGGGTCGCCGCCGCTGCTGTGGGCGGATACATGCTGCCGCGGCGGCCGGCAATTGCCGGATTCTGGGTGTAGATGCTCTCGCGGCGCCGCTTGCCAGCTGCCGGCGGACGACGCTGGTACGCGCCACCAGCTCCGGCTCCTGCTGGCAGCGAGGCCTGCTCCGAGTCGTCCAGGTGGAAGCCCAGGTTGGTCAGGCCGCCGGTGGAGGCGAGGCTGCCATTCGAATCGAAGGGCGGCGGCGGACCGCGACCGTTGCGCAGATACGACTGGCTGGAGGCGGCGGTGATCGTGTTGTTGTAGTAGTCGAGCGGCGTGCGAGACGGCAGTGCGGTGGCGCCCTCCGGCACCGAGACAACCGATAGCTTCCGCTCCAAGTCCTGGGAGTGGCGCTTGCGCTGGAAGGGAAACAGCCGACGCAGGCCATCCGGCATCGAGAACTTCTTGACGCGCCCGGCACCGGGAGTCGAGCTGTGGCCCCCCTTCTTGAGCTGCTCCTCGATGGCATCCGGCTCCAGGTGTACCATGGAGGAGGCCCCGCCGTTGGCGGCATGGCCCTTGTAGCGGTTGTTGAACGCCTCCTGGATCTGCTGGTTGTCCCCACTCCAGGTCCACTCGTTGTGCGAGGGCCGCAGCGGACGCTCGCTCTTCCAGTGCGGGGGATCGATGTTAAAGTCGGAACAGGCGCGGGCCCGCTGGCGACGTGGCGGCTGCTGGGCCGAGAACTCGTTAACCGTCGAGAAAGACCATTCGCTGGCCAGGATCTGTGAGTCGGAGAAGCCATGGTAGCCCCCATAGAGGGCAGGGTCCTCCGTTTCCGCCGCCGGCGGCGGCTTCACAGTGGCCAGAGCACTGACCACCTTTGCCAGCAGATCCGTCGTCTGGCGATATGCCTCCGCCGTCTCGAACGTCTTCTCCCGATCCAGTTTGCTCAGCTCTGTGTCGGAGTTGGCGTGGATCATCGACACCGCTGCCGCATCCTGGGCTGCTGCCAGATCGGCGCACACGGAGAAGGCTCGCTTGCGGCTGGGCAACGGTGCCGGCTCCACACGGTACATGCTCAGATCCGGACAGGAAGCGGAACGCGGCATGGTGTAAGCAAAGTCGATATCCGTGTAGACGGGCTGTCCATTGCCGGTTGTTGGACATGCAAAGAGATTGGATTCGATTAGTGTTTGGTTTGGGTTTGGGTCTTTGTTGACATCTGCATCTGGATTGGATATGGGCTAGCACTGGGCTCGCGATCGTTACGCTCTCTCCTGATATTTTACTTACGCCAGACCCTCCTCCACCTGCTCTTCTTCGCCTTCTGGATCTTACTAATCTTATTATTCGGCTTCTCTCTATTTCCCTTTCGACAAAACTAGAACAGAGAACATCGTCAATATCTTTGGGTATTATCTAAACCAGCTTAACGAGTATCTGCCGCTTAGTCAAAACATCAAGATTTCAGCCCAAACTAACGGACGGCACTACGAAGATTAGACATTTGCGGTCTTAGCCTAAGATTACTCCGTGTATAATTTATTTATTTTTGTATTTTTGTGTTAGGTTTCCCATGTTTTATTTGCTGTATTTGCTGCACAAATATCCCACAAGTGAACGGACTTTCATTTTAATTATGGAAGTTATGAAAGCAAAAAAATGGTATTAAAAAACGAGACAAAAATGTCTTGCTTTCAATTAATTAAGTTTGAAGAATTAATAAAAAAAAATAATGATGTGAAAATATATTTTAAATGAATTTGAATTTGTTGTTCGCTGTGAAACTTTCGGTGAAAATAACATCAGGGATCGCATGGATCGGAAATGGATTAAATATTATAGGAGAAAATACAATCAGATATGTATATGTATATAAATAACTGTTGGATAACAGAAAATCAGCTGGGGAAATCAGCTGGACATTCACGCGTGAGCGTCGGATTTAATACATTCCAATGGCATATCAGCTGTGATTGAACTTATTTTAGAACCCTTTTAAATATGCAATTTAATATTAAATGATCATCCGTCAGACATCGATATGTAATTGATTGATTGATTGGTTGATTGTGTTTAGCCCAATTTTAGTAGGTTTCTTGTATGGAGGGATTCCTTATGATTAAAGTCAGAACTGTTTAAGCTCCCCAAATGATTATTAGTTGGCTTAAACTATGATGTGCCTTTGCAAGCAGTGCTAGCCCATATATGATTGATTGATTGATCTGTTCGCGGGTGGCTGCAATATATACCTTCACTTTGAGGATATAGAGCTCGTTGAGCATGCGCCTGAGGTAGCCAACATCCTTGGTGACGCCCGTCCAGATGCGGTTCTGCGTGGCCTTCAGATTGGAGGACAGCTGCTGCTCCAGATGCGCCAGCTTCTGGCTCTGCAGACCTCTGGTTTTGCATGATGATTGGATGTATGTGTAGATTTATATTGGGCATGGGGTGTCACCAGTTATTAGGAGATAAAGATAGATAATACGTTAGGGCGCATGCAAACGACAAATAACACAACACAACGAAAGACATGCGATGTGCGGAGATTCCTGATCCGGGCACTTACCGCGTGATGAATGTCATGATCATGACCAGATATCCCAGCGAGAAGATGAACCAAACGATGACAAAGATCTGATAGACCACAAACCAGCCGCCAAATTCACGCGGCTATTGGACCGAAAGCAAAAAGAGAGAAAATTGATGATTGTTCACTGATTTGCCAGAGTAACTGCCACACCACTCACCTGATTGGGCCCAAAGGTGGGCACATAGTCGCCGAATCCAATGGTTGTGGTCGTCACATAGCTGTAGTACAACGAGATGGAATACGGCCAGTTCTCGAAGTAGGTAAACACCCACGAGGGCAGCAGCAGGAACAGGGCTATGCCCGGCACCAGTGCAATCACCACCGTGGTGATCAGACCCAGCTGCGGCGGCACATAGTGCATGTCCGTGGTCATCTTGTACTTCTTGTACCTTCGATAGATGGCCTCAAACTAACAAAAGATGGCAGATATATATCATGAGCTTCCATTCGATCCAGATCGAGATCCAGATCGAGATCGAGTCCACTCACCGTTCGTCCAAAGTACTCGCCCAGGCCGGCAAAGAGTATGCCATTGACGGGTATGCCGATCACCGAGTACGCAATCATGATCATGCGACCCGCAAATGTGGTCGGCGATATGTTGCCATAGCCCACCGTCGAGCAGACGGTGAAGGCAAAGAAGAAGGCATGGTAGAAGGTCCACGTAAAGGGTACCTCATACTCATCCTTCTCGACATCCGTCACCGGTTTGCCGCAGTACTCCGATATCCGTTCGAGTATCTCGTTCTGTGTGCTCACATTCTTATCGGACAGCTCTTCCACCAGATATGCTGCAACAATAACCACACCAAACTCAATCAAGCGTGAAATCAAATCAAATCAAAGCAAATTTAATTTGTTCTGCGATCCAATCCGATCCGATCCGGAAGTAAATGTGCGGGCGGATCGCTCGATCGCTCTATCGCTCAGAGCTCTTCCGCCTTCCGCCGGGAACAATGGGCACAATAAAAAAGAGGCCGAAATCCAAATTGATTCCGATGTCAACGTGTGATGGGGCTGCCGCTGCCGCTTAACGCTTAACCCTGGCCCCCAAAAACGTGGGACGTGGTCGTTGGATCGTCAGCGTGCGACATTTTACACTAGACCCCGTGGAGATCCCCACAATTGTAACGCTGGCGGGGGGGGGCATGATGTCAGCAGTGCGACTGCCCTGCTCTTTGGCTGATTGAAATGCGCTCGCTGTCTATCTGACCCGGATGAACCCCCGGGCCCGGCCCTGGGGGAATGTCATGAGTTTGCGATTCGTGCCCGCTCATTGAGAGATTAACGATCTGATCTTGTGATCGTGTGCCCACTGGCCACTGACGTTCTACTGTAGAGCACACTGTAGTATTCAGATATTTCTGTGATATTTTTTGGTAATCAATGAAATGATCGATCAATGGCAAAAATCGATAGAATAAGCGATGTAGCGATTATCGTTTCAGTGATCGTTTCATTGTTAATTAATTGAATTTGTTTCAGTCATTGATCACTGGAAAAATTCCACAAAGATCATCGAGGATCTTTTACAATCGATTGAATGATTGAATCTGACGGGTGCTTGATTCCTGACCTTGTGATCCCTTAATCAATGCTTAGAGATTTCTCGGCTCGAATCAACAATAAGACTCGTGATCGGGATTGGTTTGGCCATACCTAACCTTTATAGTTCAACACACTCCACTCTCGAGGGGCATAGGGCAGGGCTCACGGGGCATCACACCGCTGATTGTCCAAGTGCACGGCGGCTGCAATCATTCAATGAACGACCGCCCGGTAATCTTTTAACGAATTGCATAATTCAATAAATGCGTCCGGGGATGCAGTCGCAGATGCAGAACGCAACAAAGGGATTTTCGTAGTGGAGATCTGGCAATGGGACACAACTGCCACTCCCGGCCTGTCACTCTGCTCTCTGAAGCTTTCTGATCCAATCTGTTGATCACAACGGGACGCAATTGGGGGCAATTCAGATATTAACAGCAAGTGCATTATATATCCGCCATATAGTTCTGGTGCCGGGTGCCGGGTGCTGGGTGCTGGCTGCACAAGCTGCCATACAATTTAATCGGCTTTTGTGGGGGTAGTCAGCAGTCCCCGCACTGGATCTTGATTGCCGGCAATTTGTTCATAGAAGTCGATCATTATCTTGATTTCTTGCTCTTGCCTCGGAGAAGTCCTCGGCTTTGCCTTTGCCTTTGCCTCGACTCCGAGGGCGTTTGAATCTGATTATCGCGGCAGTGCAGTGATTGCAGTCCGACTACACAGCCCGGAAAAAAGTTTGTGGCAAACAAATTGATAAATTAATTTAATTAACGCTTGCACCCTGAAGCAGTCTATGGACTCAAGTATCTGCAGTCCAGAGTGCATCCATCATCATCATCATCAGCCCATTTCGAGGTCGAGATCGAGGTCAAAGATGCTCTGTGGCTACAGCAGTTCCATTCACGCTCAGGCTGTGTGTCCGTTCGTTTATGGGAAATTTGTATAGCGAATCAACTAAACAAGAGAGAGGGGTATCATTCTTAGCATATATTATATATCTCTTTTATATGGATGAGCACATCTGAAATTCCCTAATTCAATTTAAGTTACCCAAACACTTTCACTGTTTTCAGAGCACATATGACTAGATAAATAAACTATTTTAGTTGCATAAATATTTCCCCCAACGAAAGATTTATTTTAATCACATTTTTGGGCTGTATGCAACCGGAGAGATTCTATGATCCTTTTGAAGAGGAATACTTAATACCGTGTCACCCCACAGGGGGTCCCCTGCTGCTCTAATCTGAACTATCAGTTGCTCAACTAAAACACCACCAACACCCTCCATGCCGCTGGAGACGACACTTGAAAGTCATAGAGACACGAAAGTCGCATGGTCGTAGTCACAGTCATAGTCATAGCCATAGTCCTAACGATCGTGCGATTCAAGTGTTTATTTTTTCAGTCGTTGGAGTGATTAAGGCTAACGTTTGTCCAGAGGCCCAGTGAGCCAGTGGCTTTGGGTCTACTTATGTACATACATGTGTGTGATAAAATAAAAAGCCATGTCCAATACGTTGGATACTTTGGGGATTAGTTGGGGGTTTTTGTTGGATACTCGGTTCAGGGGAAAAGGAAACCCTTGACTGTTCGTTACACTCCATCGAGCGACCTACACTTTATGGCCGAGAATCGAGACCGTGCATCAGGTATCCGTGATCCGGTCCGATCCAATCCGATTCGATTCGATCCACAGACACGTCTTGGGTCGATGGTTACTAATTAGAGCGTTTATGGGTTATTTATTTGCATAATTAACACATTTTATGGGCCGTTTAAATTCGGATTTATTGCAATTTAAGAGCCATACAAATACAAATAAAAATACACAAATAAATACATACGTACGTACATGCATAAATATGTATGTATGTATGTACACCCCCCGAGTCTAGACTGCGGCTCGATTTAGCGTCTAGATATAACCATCCGCCGAATGGTCTCATGTATCCAATAATACCACTCGCTCGTCGTGCGTCGTGTGTGTAGAGGTCGCATTATTGCCCCCAGACGTGTGGTGTCATAAAGCAGCTCACACTTTCCTCCCAACATTAACGCACGTTTTGGCACACAGAAATTATACCGAATTCAGGTGATTATTTCTTACCATGCTAAAGTCGGACCCACCGACCGAGGGGCACTGCCGCATGATGCGCGAAATGTAATAATACATACATAACTATATATCTGTGTAGTCTAATCTACTTCCATGTGTATATATCTATCTACATTCACTCTGTGCCATTCGAATTTTGTATTAAATTATCTTTAAATATAATTCTTTGGAAAATTCTCAACTTTTCACCTCGTGATTTTGTTTGAAGATTTCTTTTCTTGGTTCACTTTTGTCCAAGCCTTATACTATAAATTTGTAGAAACAAATCTGTGTGTAAGCGGCTATCTTGCATTTTTTTTAAATGATAGCTAGAGTATGTGGCATTGTTTCTATACAAAAGTTAATCAAAAAATATCTCAAATTTTGCACTAAAATGAGTGTTGGAACGCCTATTTCCTTAAATATTCTGTTGTTATGTAGAACAGAACAATTTATGGTCGATTTTGTTTTTATACCTTTATGTATGAACAATTTTTTTCCAAAAAAATTGCAATTTGTGCAAGTATTTTTGTTGCGTTGTTAAATTGTTAAATTTCGATGAATTCCTAAACATTAAATGCATTTAGTAAGCAGCGAGGCGCGCGGGCCGGCTAGTATTGTATAAAAATCGATTATATCTCATTGCATTGCAATATATATATATATCATCAAGGGCACGTCCTTGCTCGACTCGACTCGAAACCCACAAGCGAATGCTTCAATGAAGAATCTTGGAGAAAACAACATAAACGTCGCGTACCTAACCCAATCATCAGCTCGCATTTAGCTGATAAGGGGCTTTTGTTTTGGTTCTTGGACTGCTCCCAAAGGCCAAAAGCCTGATCAAGGAGATGTGTCCTAAGCTGGTACCTCATGAGTTCCCAAGGGAAATCTAAAATCTAGAACGTGCGCGTGTGTGGGGGCGAATTTCGTGGCAGACTATTTATCACATAGTACGTCTATATGTGCATACATTCTTTGCCATGAAACGATCACGAGGCTTATGGCTAACGGCTTATGTCTAGGTTACTCTTTTTGATATCTCACCATGGATGACCACGCGCTCCTCGCGGCTCTCATTGCGCGCCAGCCTTTCCTCGCCGTGCTCGATGTGATAGTAGATGGCAGCCCCGAGCATCAGATACGAAATGTAGAAGATCAGCAGGAGTATCCATCGATTGGGCGACATGTCGTCGTCGCTCTATCTGTCTGCAATGTAGAGAATGGGAACCCGTGCGTTGATGTATGATCTATGTATAATCTACTACTATGACGATGCGTTGCCCAGGTTAGGGAATGGAAATCGAAGGGGTTGTTCCTTCTTGTTCTTGTCGTTATTTATGGTTGTATCTCGCTGCTAATCGAAGTCTGATTGCGATTGCTCCCAAGTGCCTTTGGCCAATTGTTGTCTCTCTATATGTACGATTATACACATATGTATTCTGACGATTGCAGATACGAGGCACATACGCTACTCCAAAACTAGCAGATCTTATGAGTTCTCTGTGCCCCACCCAAGGACACATCTCACTCTCTGATGAAACATCTTCGCTGCCTCAGTGATCAGTTGTGGAAGGTGGATCCCGCTTTGAAGCATTTATGGAAGGGATATTTCCATTTCGTTGCAACCGCATTAGTGGACACCAAACAAAAAAAGCACGCGCTGCCCATCGCTTGTCAAGCGATCGGGGGCATGCTCCCTGCCTTCCATCGTCTGGGCGCTACGTCATCGCTCTTCTAGCGTTTACACCTATTGACACTTCTAATCATATCGCAACAGGCAAGCAGGCAAGCAGGCGGACGGGCAGCCATGCAGGCAGGCAGACGGGCAAGGTACTACTACTGCTAATTTCCACAATTTCTCGCATTGCAAAGTAGTCCGCTCTACCGATTAGCAACACAGCCACAGCGACGTCTCCCCCATAACATCTTGGAACTCTGTTATCTCTATATACACATATATTTATATATAGGAGGTTCTGGGGAGGTTGCTGCAGTGTCACAATTAGCGCATGTGAATGCAAAATAACAATAGTTGACAAACCAAACCCAAGTGATCCAAATGATCCAAATGAATCAACCAAAATATCGGTTCGGATCTTCCGGTGTCAAGCTTTAGTCACAGTCTCTCCACAGAATAGTACCAGTACGTGGTAGTATCTCTTTGGTGGTCTTCTATTGTCGGAAGTCGTGCACACTCGACACTTCTTACAATACCATAAAGATAATAAAACTCGGGGCTGGCATGTTCGGCCCTAATGAGATCTAATGTTGGGGTAGTTCAGTGTGTGGTGTGGACTTTAGGCGCCGCAAGGAATCCCCTCCCCATTCGTGCTGCTTTCTGCGAAAGAACTGACTAATCTCTTCTACAAGCAGCCCATTCGGGTATCGAATGACGTTGATACGCTGTATAAATATCCCATAAGTGAACGGAAACTTTCGTTACGCGTGACACAAACAGAGCCTAATCGCTACGACAAATTCGCCAAAGCTGTCGCAAAACTATTGAAAACTTTTGGTTTCAGGTAGTTCAAATATTGTGGCCAACATTCTAGTCTTTGGTATAAATATTTTGCTGAAAATCGGATAGGGCGCATATGAAGTGCTCTGAGTGGAGCAACTGTTCTGTGGGGGGTTCTGTTTTCTATATAGTATGACGTTCTATTGCCAACAACCTCTCGTTACACGCTTGATTACATTCGCATTCGACAAATGCGAATTGTTAATGTCAAGTGCGCGCGGGAGGGGGATCGCTGATAAGCGCTGGGCTGCTTCGAGTGCGAGAATTCGACTCTGCAATAGATTTAATTATTATTATCGTTCTTAATGTATAACTTCTATTAAATTATCTATGAAATACTCGCAAGTTTTCTCTGCCCGTTGCCCAAAAATCCGTCGCGCAAACGTGGTGACGCCCGTTCAATGGAAGTCTCCTTTTTTTTTTTGCATTTATTGTACGAGTATTTCCTCTATTTTATGTATTTATTTATTCCGAGCAAACATTTCGATGACGATGTTTTTTGTGGGCTTGCCCTCGCACAAAAAAAAAATTCTTTGGAATGGAAATTTCTGGCCAGCGATAGGAGGGAGTTTTATGCGACTCTTCCTGGATATTTGTGACTTTTGCAGATCCAGAAGAAGAATGGTTGAATGGTTTTGCACTCGCCCACGCCCTGGTGCTCCCTGGTGCTCAATAAAAAGAAGCCATAAAATGGACCCAATCTTTATCAGAGCCGATCCCACAAGCACAGCCGAATGGCAATAAACACTCGATGATCATGTAAATGAATTTAATCAATATTTGACGTCAAGTGAAGACAACGGCAGACAACAGAACATTTAATATGATAATAAAAGTGTTTACTAATTGATAACCCACAGCACAGAGATGCCATTTAATGAGTGGTGGCGTATGAGTGGTAGCGGCAGCCAAGGATAAGGCATTTGGCACGATCCATCCGCTGATCCTACCCGTCTTTCTGCTCTGTTGCTGATCCAAGTGCCCCGGCCTGCCACTGAGCCTGCCTCAGTGCTGGTACGTGCAGAAAGCTAGCTATCTAGCTCTCTTTTACGGGTGGCGGCGTATTATGTATGTGGAACACAAAAATTAATAAATATAAAAATATTTACATATATCTCGGACGCTAAATAGTCGTATAATCAATAGTAAATAGCAGCAACTGCAAAATGAACACGTTTAGTAAATAATCAGAACAAAAGTCGGTTGTCGTCAGGCGTCGAGCAGTCCAAGCTATCGAGCAGACGCCAGTCACCAGTTCCCCAGTTCCAGTGCAGCCCCGTTGTGACTCTCCGAGGCACTCCTCCTCCCTCATCTCTCAAGAAAGGAACAAGAATCGCATGCATTGTGCCCTGGAAACATTGAATGGAATTTCCAAGGGAACTCTCTAGCCCCCAATCCCATTCCGCCCTATTAGTGCTAATGATGATATTGTTTTACAACTAGTACTATATTTATATACATATATAGTAAAGTATAGTATAGTATAGTATTTGTGCGCAGCGGCAAGAGATGATTAATTGAATTTCGATCTATCAGTGTCTCCTGTCTCGTCAGCGTCGTCTCTTCCTCTGCGGCTGATAAGACTACGTCAGAGCCAAGAACATTACATGACAATTAAAAAATGTTAGCGATACCACACACTATATTGGCTATTAATTGGGTGAAAACCCAATAGATTCAGCCATTCAGATGGATCCCCAAATAGCCGTGTTCTTCTGCCAGTGGACTAAGAAGAGCGAGAGTATCAAGGAAGGGGATTTAACGGTTTACTGATTATTATTTATGCACTTGCTATGGAGAATCTAAAAGGATTCACCCTCCGACTAAGTAGGATCCAATCGCCTCTAGGTGAATCCACTCCTAATAGCCCACCCACCCACTGATTGAAACGGGGGGATTCAGTGTCAGAGCCAGAGTCGCGCTTTTTTTATTCTTTTTTTTTATAAACAAATGCCTTAAGCAGTTTGTTGCCTAAATGATGGATGAAGTTTTTGGGGCGCCTAAGACGCCTTGATCGCCCGCTCAATCGGTTGATCGATAGCGTTTAACCGTTACTCTAGCTAACGGTTACCGTTCCTCCTCTTCCGTCACCTCTTTCCGTTCAGCTTTTCAGTTTCAGCTGTTTCAGATCGTCGGTTGAACAAACACACTTTTGCGTATTAAACACTTTTCGTTAATTAAATGCATTCAGCGGGTCGTTCATTCATGGAACAGGCTAAATCTTGCCCAATGGAAGAGGGAATCGGATCAGATTGGATTGGATTATATGTATGCACAGACAGTCTGTCTAAATTAGAGCGCACCTGAATCGAGAGATCGCTGAGATTGGGGCCTAAACTTCTCTCTCGCTCTCTCTCTCTCTGGTGTAATCGTTTCCGCATTGTCTGGCCTGATCCCGACAATCTCAATATTTGTCCACAATTTCGATTGCTGTCCCACTGAGATAAGGTCCGGGACACCGGAGAGACAAAAACACACACGAGTATTACCGGACATCAGCATTATTGATCAGCGATAATGTCTGCACTTCTCTGAACTCTTTCATTGTTTTTGTTTACCCACATTCACATCATTCTTTTGATAATTGTCCGCTGCACCCATAATTTTTCAATATGTCCAACTCGAACGAACATCTTCGATTCCACTTCCTTAACCTTTGAGGCCCACTGTCGTGGACCAGGACACACACGCATGCAAGCATACACATTTATTCACATATACCCACCACTCAGGAATATTTGAATGTTTGTGTGTTTGAAACAGACGAAAAAAACCAACTGCACTTTTCGTTCTCTCTTTCTGCTTTACCGTTACTTTAGCGTTAACCGTTTCTTTGCAATATCTCGCGCGATCTTACTCTCTCTCCGTCTCCTTGTGTCTTTCTTTTCGCAAACTCCGCGAGTGGAAATCGCGACACACACTAGACAAACGAGGACACACACACACACGTATCAGCGGGAGGAGCAATAAGTACCACAAAAAAAAACAACAAAATTCCACAAAAATTGCGGTAGCGAGCGATCGCGAGCAGGACCGTTACCGTTAAGCGGCGCACGCTGAATTGAAGCACTGCAGGCTATGGGTTGACACTTTTTGTTAACGGTGACGGTGACGGTGACTGACGGTGACGTCGATTTGATTTAAATGAAAATTCTCCCCAGCTCACGTCTATTCCCCAGCAGTCACTGCCACTGTCGCAGAGCTGCTGCTGCGCTGCCTGCTGCTCTGTCCGGGTGCGGCAACGGCAACGCTCTGTTTTCGGCGACTTTTTCAGCACGGGCTCCGATCTTCCAAGCTCAGACTTTTGGCTCAGTTCTCTCATAGGAGATTTCACTCGGATCTCGGGATGGATGGCTTGGCTCTTGGCTGCGCGGATGAGATCGGTTCGGTGGAGGAGCCCGATACTGCACAGCCCCAGACCCGATTGTCGTTACGACACGTTACGCGTTACGTCCATCATATGACTGTCGTCGGTAGTCGGTATTCCTAAATCAGAAACCAAATCGCAGAGAGAGCCGAGCTGCACTCGAAAATCAAAAGTAGAGCAGAAAGAATCGCACAGAGCACAGAACGAACACGAAAAACGCAACGAAAGCGAACACGATTATTTTTCCACCTCCTTTAACTGCCGAATCGCACTCGGGGCATGTGCCTTCGTGTATGTATGTACGCATGTGTGTGTTTGCTTTTTTTGCTCCGGCGATCTCTAATCCAGCGCTTCACTCACTTTGCGGCAAAAGACAAGACAAGAAATCACTCAAGACGCCGACGCTGCCCGCCGTTGGCTTCGCGGCGGCTCTGCTTTTGAGTGTTTGTGTTTGTGCGAATCCGTTTAGTTTATAGGGCGGGGAAGAAGGAGGGCCAGGGCCAGCAGCAGCAGCAGTAGCAGCAGTGCTCCCCTCCCTCTTGCCGTACCTTCTTCTCTCTGACGATCGCTCCACATCCCAGCCCTTCCTCGTCCCGCCCCGCCACACGGGTACGGTACCAACTTAAACTAAATCAACTTTAAATGCCGATCGACAAAAGGCAACTACGAAAATCGTTAGCACAGTTCAGGCCCACTCTCCGCCCGCACTACACCACCTCCCCCTTATGTCAACAGGGAACATCAAATGGGGGAGGCGGCACAGTGGGACAAATTATACTTCTTGTATTCAGTTATTTCAATTATACATTTATTTGTTACCCTAGAAGGTTAATACAAATTTTTACTTTAATTAGTGATCCTATTTCGTCTACAGTGAAGCCCTTTTTTGGGATACATTCATTTTTTAGTTCTCAAATTCAACGTACTGAGAATTCACACAAGAATTAGCTTTACAAATCTTTCAAAGAAAATGGATTTTCAGCCAGCAGCAACAAAGCACACCAAAGAACTACAAGAACCTCTATCTAAAGTTATAAATAGCTTTTATTAAAAAGTTTTGGGACTTTACAAGCATCATATATACTAATTTAGGAGGTGTTTTTATCTAACAGCTGTACAAGAACTTTTAATTTATTTAAAAAATACTTACAATGCAATAATGCTGCTTACCATGTGCATAAATGATTTACATACAAATTTTTTTAATAACTTTAACATTTTCAAGCGGTTTTCCTACTGCACAGAGTGTTTAAAACTAATAATATTTGCATTATGTGCAATAATATTAGTAAATATAACATAAATAATGTTCATCCAATAGAGCGTCCACTTGTAGGCATTATACGAGTACGCACGATCATGGCTCTTGTTTACATTTGGATCCACTGTGGGCTATGCTGTTTTTCTTTTGTCGTTTCCGTACATGTTCGTCACCGGGGGCAGAACCAGCACCCACAAACATATGTAGGCCCGACCCACCAAAAACCCCACCTACAGAACAACAACGAAAACAACACAAAAATCCCATCGTACGTAAATGTTTTGTCTACGGATTTTAGTGCTTTACGACGGGGCACTAGCCGGGCGCAAACTTTAAACGTCAACGGCAGCCCCAGCCCCCAGATACAACCGCCCCCTGGGATATCACCCGCAATATACATATACGAGCTACATACATATGTATGTGTGGTATACCTTGATCTTGGGTGGCTTTCTTGTGCCTGATCCTGCGCATGGGTGGCGCCAATGTCAGGGGTATTCACTGTCAATGCCAATGTCAATAGAAGAAGGCGAAGGGCTTACTGCGGCGACAGGCTCAAGGTCGGAATAACTGTACCATGGACATGGACTTGGGGGAGCGGGAAGTGTTAACGGAACTTAGACGCAACCGATGATGATACTTCACTTTGAGTTATCGCCAGTTGCTTACTTTTTCTCTGTCCCCTATGCCAATCATCATTCATCGTCTTCCCTCCTCTCCTCCCCAGCATCCACTACATCTCGTCCTCTCCTCCTCCATCTATTGATTTCGTCTCTGCTGATTATGACTCCGACGGAGACTGAGCAAAGAAAGCTGTCGCGAAGACGTGTGAAGCGGAGAGAGCAGAACAGATAGCTTGGAGGGAGGGCATCGTATCAATCAGTGCAAGGTGCCGATACAACAAGGTGCGCAATTTTTGCTCTCCACCTTTGTGTTTTGTTTTCCTGTTCATCTCTACCCGCTCTACTTCTTCTATGTGACAGACATAGGGCATGAGAGCAATCTCTCGATGCCTCACCTTGTGGCTAATGCATCGCCTGGCACCGGCTACACGACGACTGTGATGACAATGAAAAGTAGTGCCTGATAACGAGAAGGAGCAGAGCTCTCATAGGAATTGGATAAGCGAAGCTTCGGTTGCCGGCGCTTGTGAGCGGAATAAAGACGGTGACGCCTCTGGGATTTGGTTTAAATGGATAAACAAATACCCTGCCTACGATCTCATTGATTTTCGGAAAGTGTGTAGAAAATATTTTGTAACTTTTCAACAATAAAATTACGCTCTTATAAAAATAAAAATTAATAACATTATCGAATATATGTGTCGTTTAAAAATCACAATGGAAAAGCTCTGAAAACAGCTGTAAATAGAGAATGAATTGACTTTATTTTGAGGGAATATACTATTGGTTCTGTTCTGTTCTTCCCGGTATTTCATGACTAAATGTATTGCACACATTTGATATGGAAATATCTGCTCAAAATCATAGTACCCTATTGTAAAGGGTATATGAACATTTGTAAGTTTCTCTAATCTCATTGAACCGACATACATATCGCGTAGTGGCATGGCATATTTAACCCACTTGTGACACCCCCCTTTGACACTTCCACAGCCGGCAAATCAGAGCGAACAAATAACTAAACGAGGTGCTAAAAGATCCCCCCATTTGTACTTGGTCAGCGAGGTCTTAAATTGAAAATACAAGCCTACGGAAAGTGCGAAATATCAATCCAGAACCAGATCGGGCAAGAGAGCGACAGATAGTTGACATGAGGAGAGGGGAGGACTGCTGCCCGAGGCCCCCCCACACACAGACACATACGGTAGCAGCGTATTTAAATTGGGCAACTGATTCATGGGACATTGGGCATTACCCAAAATGCTGATAAGCATCGCGTTTAATTAATTACTCGACAAGTGCATATGCTAGTTGGCTTTGATGTATCGACGTATCACAAGTGTCCGCCTGTAAATCCAAGTGTATTTAAATAAATTAAAATGAATTGTAATTGATGGGATACCAGCAGATACCAGATACCGGGTAACGGGTAACAGGCAGGCCTCTCCATTGGGCCACCCCCTTGGCATTTCTTGGATGTCACCGATCGGTCACATGAAACGTTGCGTTGCGTTGCAAGCTAGACCTCGGAAGTGATCGATTTTTGAGCTGATTTCTGCCCCAAACTGTTGACAAATCTACAAGTCAATCACATGGCAGATCGATAGATCGATCGATTGAAAACGTTGATGAATTATGTGCAGGCAGGGCCACAAATATGCGCATTACAAATCCGAATATACCAATAAATGTTGCCAGTGGCGAGTATGTACATTCCATTCGGTCAAAAAGAATATACACAAATCCCCATTTGTAGTGTGTGTTTAAAGCCATCGCATTCGGTGTTTCATTATTGCTTTTTGTTGCTTGGTTGAACACAGATCATCGGATCAGTATTAGTATCAGTATTAGTATAAATATCGGGGCCGGGGGCTAGGTATATAGCATCTATAACATACAATTTACAAACAATTTGAATAGTATTGGCATATATGGTTTTTGGATGGGACTTTAAGGCATTGGAAGACACAGAGTCTCAGCTATTTTTGCTTAGCAGATGAACAATATTGGCGATCATGCGGCAGCCGTTCTTGTGGTGCAGTAGATTAAGGCACGGATCCCGGATCTTCTCCTCAAGCAGCTTGATCAATTCAGAGCGCAGGCACTGTACCATTTCGGCCGTCTCGTGATCGTGTGCCTTCAGTATTATCCAGCCGGTCTCAAGCAGAAACAGAAAGTCGCCGTCGTGTAGCTCCACCTTGAAATCGCTGCCCGCGAACAGGACAAGGGCAATGAGGGGCAGCATCGAGCAGTCGCGTATGTAAATGGCGCTGGTGCGCACCTTCTCCTGGTACACCAGGAACGGTGACTGGAACGTGGCCACCTGCGAGTTCACCGACGATGGATGGATCTTCACATAGCCATCACCGCGCGTCTTGAATCGCAGATCATGATGTCCCTGCTCACGTGGCACTGCCCCGCCAGCCGTCTGTACATAGACACGTTCCGGCGTCATGATCTTGACAATATTCGGATAGAGGGCGGCGCAAAGGAGCGACGTAAGCAGCCGATTATTGTCCCCATTGTGGTTCTGTTCCGCACCTAAATCGATCGAGTATACAAATGATGCGATTAGAGATGGATGCTTCAGGCAGTCACATGAATCATTTGTACGTTACCCGTGAGCTGTAGGATGTTGTCGCTGGCCTTCTTGCGCCTGCGCGGCACATCGATGGGCACAAAGCCAATCGAGACGAGCAGCTCCAGGTACTGATACTTGAGGTCGGCTATCGTCTCCAGCGTGTTCAGTGACAGAAAGTGCTCGCTGGCATAGTTCCTGCTGGCCGCATAGTTGCCACGCCTTGCCACATCCAGCCATTTCTGTGGACGGAAAACAAATAGGATGAGTAAAGGCCAACGATTCATCCGTTGGATGGGTGGATGACTCACCCGATAGGCCTGCAGCACAGTGAGATGATCGCTGTTGCCCAGCGCAAACATTCGCTTGCACTTGTCCGCCTCCACCCGCTTGTTCAGCGGACTGACAAAGGGCGACTTGTTGCTCAGGCAGGCGGCAATTGTCAGCACACTATCCAGGCACTGGAAGATGGCGCCGTACAGCATCAGCTTGCCGATGCGTACGTCCACCGGCAGGGCGGCCAGATGGTGACCCAGCGGTGTCAGCTGATCGTCAGCATCCAGGGCGCCCACATCGCGTAGGCGTGTCAGGGCACCCAGGACACTGTCCTCGCTGGGTGCCTCGAGCGTCTCGAGCAGAACGGAGAGCGTGTTACGCGACGCGAACGTCTCGAGCGTCTTGATGCGCAGCACAATCTGCTCCAGCGGCACCCGTTGTATCTCCGGCACCGGCTGGCCCAGGATGTGCTGATGGAAGCGATGGCTCGTGTACAGGTGAATGCATACGCCGGGCATTACGCGGCCGGCGCGACCCTTGCGCTGCTTGGCATTGGCGCGCGAGACCCACACCAGGTCGAGGGACTCCATGTTCCGGTTCGAGTCGAAGCATTTCTCCTTCATCAGGCCGCAGTCCACCACAAAGACGCAGTCATCGATGGTCACCGAGGTCTCGGCTATGTTCGTGCTCAGCACGATCTTTCGCTTGCCCGCCGGCGCTCGCTTGAACACCAGCGCCTGATCCTCGCCGGACAGGGCCGAGTGCAGCGGCACCAGAACAAATTTGCCCGCCCGCGGCGAGAATAGCGAGTGATCGAGTAGGGCATCGTGCACCGTCTGGATCTCGTGCATGCCGGGCAGAAAGATTAGAATGGTGCCCGTGCGCGGCCACTCATGGGCGCCCTCCACAATGTACTTGAGCACGGATTCGATCAGTTCCGGATTGATGGTCATCGGCTCCATCAGGTAGATGCTCTTGCAGGTGGTCTTGCTGAACTCTGGAAGAGCGGGGGACAGAGAACAGGAAGCAGCAGCAGCTGCAGTAAATCCGATAAGATCCAAGTCGAGCTTTACTTACCCGCATAACGACTGTAGGTCTCGGCCAGGGTTAGCTTCTCGTCCTTGATCTTTTTGCCGGGTGGCGGACCCGCTGCCTGGACATCGGCGTACTCCAGCTCTCGCTGGAGTATATCCTGCTCAGACTTTTTCAGCTTGCGGCAGAACTTGGTGTCGTACTCCATGACAAAGTCGCTCAGATCGAGAATGTCCTCGAGGAAGAGTTGCTGCACGGGAAACGTCCGACCGGGTATGTCCAGCACGGGCGCCCCGCCAAAGTAGTTGGAGAAGAGGCTCGCATTCAGAGTGGCCGACATGAGGATGACCTTGAGATCCTTGCGCTCGCGCAGTATATTCTTGAGGATGAGCAGCAGGAAGTCAGACTCCTCGGACCGCTCGTGCACCTCATCGACAATCACATGGGAGACGCCGCCCAGCAGCGGATCGGAGGCGAGGCGCCGCAGCAGTATCCCGGTGGTGCAGAAGCTGAGGCGGGTGCTCTGCGAGACCTTGTTCTCCAGCCGGATCTGGTAGCCCACCAGCTGGCCAATGCGGTCCAGCCGCTCGGCGGCCACACGCTCCGCCACACCGATGGCCGAGAGGCGGCGCGGCTGTGTGCAGATGATCTCGACATGGGGCAGGGTCTCCTTGGGCTGGAGCTGAAGGCCGCGAAAGAACCAATTGTCGAGAATGAACTGCGGCACCTGAGTGCTCTTGCCGCAGCCCGTCTCGCCGGATATCACCACCACGGGCGAGCTCTCGATGAGGGCCAGAATACTCTCGATCTCGGCAAAGGCCGGCAGCTTTCGCCTGCCCTCGATCACCTTCTGGTAGCGCTCATCCTTCCGCCGCTCCACGAACTGCTGCAACAGCCGTCTATCCTCCCGGGCCTGTGCCTCTGTGTTTCGCTGGTAACCGCCCTCAGAACGGGACGTCTGACCGCGGGCATAGTGCGAGGGCTTCACCGTCTGCTCGCCCACACCATTGTCGATCGCGACGCCCGTCTCCGGCTCGTTGTAGAAGAGCGAACGCTTGGGCGAGGGAAACCGGGCCGTGTCCAGCCTGCCGGCCAGATCTTCGCTGGACTGCAACAGATCACAGATGCTGTACACACAGGGTATGCCATCGCGGCAGATATCTCTCGCCTCGCGGTACAGGTGGCGCGCATAGCGTAGCCTCAGCTCGTGCGGTATGTCGTGGCAGGTGGTCTTTAGGTAGATGAACGGCGCCTCGTACGGGTACTGGCTGCCGGGTGGAAAGCGCACCTCCACATGGAACCACAGCTCGTTGTCGTTCTCATCCAGATTATCTGCGAATTAAAACCAAAAGATTTGTAGCTCTGAAGCATACATCAGACAATTCACTCGCTAACCTTTCTTTGGTGTGGAAGGAAGAACGGGCTGGGCCGGCACATGGGCAAAGCGACACTTGGGACCGTATTTACAGGTGCCATCGCGTTCGAAGTTGCGACACCGCTGGGGCGCCTTCTTCTTCTTGTCGAGGGCTGCCTGGACAGAGGCGGCTGCTGCTGCGGCGGCAGCCTCACGAGCCTTTCGCACCTCTGAGGGGCTGTGGGCCAGTAGGTGGTCGATCTTGAACTTGAGATTCCACACCCGATTGCACTCACGCTCCTCGTAGGCCCGATCGTAGATGGACTCGAGGGCTTCCTTCTCATCGGAGCGCATGTCCAGCAGCTCCTGCTCGCTGGGCGGCTCCAGGTTAAGCTTTTCCTTCTCGGGGACGCGCATATATCGCTTATAGAGCAGCAGGAGGGCCGCTTCCGTGTCGTTGCTGCAGTGCTGGTAGGCCTCGAGGCAGTGGGCGGCATGGAAGCCATAGCACTCCAGCTTAAGCAGAGCATAGCGGCGAATGCGATCCTCGTCGCTGCCATCGCCTCTGGTGGAGCTGACCCCCTGGACACTCTGCACCATCAGTGTGCCACGGTCCTGCCAGTAGGCATGCTTGACACCGTGACCGCCTCTCCCGCGGTCCTTGTACTTACTGATGTCCTCCAGCTTAAAGTCCGGCCCGTGTATGGTCCGTAAGGTGTCCATGGTCATCTGCTTGGACTCATCGCTTAGCCGTACGACATGCAGCTCTGTTTTGCGTGATTTGTTGTCCGCCACCGACCTGGGGGTAGCAACAGGCACGTTGCTTTACAGAAATGAAGAGAACGCGCTAATGATTTCATCCACGTAAATGGTCGGCTCGCCTGACTGGAAGTACTTACGTGGTGCGGACGTCGCTGGGTGGCCGCATGAAGCAGAAGTCTTCCATGTGTTGCCTTGAGGAATCGTCCATGGTCGCTCTCAAATCTCAAATCAAATAATATTAAAATTTCACAACTAAATATCTAAAATCCAGCAGGCGGCCGCTAAAAAGGCAATTTCACAAAAACGTGAAAGTATCTGGCAGCCCCATCAGCTGTGTTTTCTTCAGGCCTTGCGCCGCGTTGCCACTTATTTGGGCAGCGGGTGAAGGTGCTAAATTTCGTATATAAACGAAACTACGCGCCCCCGTCCTAATCTACACAAATATATGTACAGATTTTGCTGTCGGGGAAATTTTATGGAAATGGGTTTTATGGAAATTTGAAAGTTTCAGAATGAATTCCTTATTAATCTAATTGGAGGGGTGGCCGTCATTGCGATGGTTTAAATCCACTTTAACTTCGTTAGCAAGTTCGCTGCAATGGAAGAAAACAAATATGCAATATTAACAAGTATGCAATATGTATGTGTATGTTGTATGCTTACAAGGCTTCGAGCGCGACCAGTTCGAGTATACTGATTTGCTCCAGTACGGCCTTATGATTTGCATCCTGCTCCTTGCGCTTGGAGCGTAGTATGTCGGTCAATTCCTCAGACTTTCTTTTCATTTCAGACAGTTTAATAGAATCCTCTTTAATGAGCTTCTTTAGATCTTCATAGCTCTGAGAAAACAAACACATATGTACACCGGGATGAAATGCATAGGTGCAGAATGATCTCATGACATACCATCGATGTGAACTCATCATAGGCCAAATTACCGCCCTGCTCCTCGGTGACCTGTATGGCCTTTTGGCAATGATCAGCATAGGCCAGGCCCAATTGTTGCTTTACTTTGACCAGATCGCTCAGTTGACTGCTTAGTATATTCTCCTTCGCAGTCAGTTCATCCAAATTGGGCAGCAGAAGTATCGAATTCTCCCCAACGATCGGAAGGCTCATCCTGCAGATGGTTTCAGCCTTCTGATCAGTTAGCCGCTTCTGTTTTTCCTCCAGCTCATTGAGTTCGGTTTCCAAACTTGTATTCTCGGCGTGCTGTAAATCATACAACATACAGATTGGGAAATGGTGGCCTGCCGCTTACCGTTTGGCGCAGCAACTCTTCCAAATACGCCTGGATCATTGCAACGGGATCGCACACCGCTTCTTTGGCTTCTTGCTGGTTCCCACCAAAGGCGCACGCATTATCATCAATGTTCATTATTATTTGTGTGTTTTTCGAGGAGCAAGCAAGTGAATATTGACAAACAAAAACGCGCGGTCTAAACTTTGGTTGTTTTCCTTATCCAAAATGGCCGCCAATGTAGAGCTGGGGCAGCATCGATATTTGTGATGAAACATCGAAGTTTACGATGATTTTTTTTTAAACAAAGAAACAGTGGTATAGGCTGTATAGGCTTAATAGGCGTAAAATGAAGACAAAGATAATTTCTGTTTGATTTTGGTTGCTTCGCACAAACGCACAGCCGTTCAAGTCTAGCCAAATTGTACCTTAAAGTACAATTTTGAATTTGCCCTGCTACCAGTTACGCTAAAGAGCCAAACGAAACATACAATTATCTCGCTCACACTCATTGCTTCTCCCATAAGCTTTAAATCTCGTCTCACCAAACAAACAGTCAGTTCAAGTCAAGTCTAGAGGAATGCGGCCATAAGGCAACATTAGGGTCTGCTCAGCTGTACTAAACTAGAGGGCCTTTAGAGGGCCATTTGATTGCAGCCAACTAAATATGTATGTATATGGATTGGATTGTTTATAAAAATAAGAATTTATTGAATATAAACAGGTTTTAGTACAAGTTCTAAGGATTATATGATAGAAAAGTTTAGTACCGACCAGTGGTTGGGATCTTTGATTTCCTGCATGCTTGACAGATCATATCAAGCAGGCAAAGTGGTTTCTTGCCGCCAGCCAACAACGGTGACTCCTAAGTACGGTCGGATTGGGATGGGAGCGGAAGTGGGCGGAGATTGGTAAATTCCCCATTCATCTGTCGAAAATAATGGGGACAGCTGGACAAGATTATGGAGAAACCAATCAAATTTAGAGTCTTACCGTTGGTTAATGCAAAACGTAATGCCAACCGCCTTGGTGCAGATTATCAGCAGTTTCCTTGGGCTGCTCGCCACCCAACTTGTGGTCACCCATGTTGTTGCCCGAATTCTGAGGCTCATATTCAATTTGACGGTTGACGGGCCTACGTTTTGTCAAAATCCCTGCGGATAGATCCATACTGAGTGCCTCCTTCGTTCTGTACTGTTTTGACAGTTTTCGGATGATATCCACAAGCGGCGAAAGCCCAGACATCTCTGGGATCGTACTCGTCTGCACGTCCCCGTCCCCGTGCTCATTAAACAAACTGTCGTTGCGTTCCGATTCAGCTTGCCCAGAAATCTGCCGAGACGTTCCAATTATTATATATTTATGTTCATGTATTGACTGCTTCGCATATATTTGGTCCACTTACAAGCTCCTTCTCTGAATTCTCCAGGGAAGTCAGCCTCTCGCTGTCGTTCTTCGACTTCAAACGCGGCTCAAAGAAAAATAACCCTTTCATTTAGCCGATTTCGTGATATTTCGAGCGGTTCTGCGGTGCCACACGAGAATGTCAGGTTCAGTGTGTGCAAGAGGGAGACGGAGAGGGAGAGGGTGTTTTGCTTCGAATAGGATCTCACTGCTGTGTGAGCGGTACGGCGTTCTCTCGGCAGAGAATTTGCTATCATTTCCTCAGTTTCTGCTTTGCCTTGCCATTCGCCATATATATTTGTGTGTGGTGTGTTTATATGTATGCATTCCAATGGCTGTTGCTTTAAAAGTGTGTGTTTATGTACATTTTTGCGCCTGTTTCAACCATTTTAACCTCTGATGAGAGGTACGTGCATACATACACATGTACATATACAGTGGCTCCTGGAATTATCGTTTTCAGTACAAATGTACAAAGAAATGCGCTAGAGTTATTGTCTTTATTATAATTATTGTATATATTTACATATGTATATGTATGTTGTCTATCTCTCGGCAGAGGACACAAAGGCAGCCGCCTGCTTCTCTCTTTTGCAACATTTTCTATCAGGCTCTGTTCCACTCTTTCGTTTGCTGCTATGTACATTTGTGCGTTTCTGTGTATGTTTGTATGTACATATGTATGTATGTATGTCTAAAGCCGTTGGCTGGCATGAGACATAGACTGATGCTTGCCATTTTCTATTTTCCTTTGCGCAAACCCTGGAAAATGGATGAGCATTGGTATACTCGCGCAACCATAGAACGTAATGCGCCAAGGATCTACCGCAATGCGCTGATACCGATGTAAAAACGGAAGCATAGCACAAATAATTTTCTAATTGATATAATAATCCGATCCGGCTGATTCCGATAAATTATGTACATATGTTTATTTCTTTTGATTAGGGAAGACAATCTGCCGAATTTCGTTGAGATTGCTTGAAATCTGAGAGAATAGTTTGCATAGAAATGTACATATGTATGTGTACTCTATGTGTTAACAAGCTCGGTTAAAGTAAAATTATCCAGTGCAAGGGTGTTGTGTTTTTCAGTTTTTCTTTCTGTCTATTGATGAACGGGATAAAATGGTTGAAACAGGCGCAAAAGTGTACACACACATATATGTATATATATATATAAACCAACCGCTATTGGAATGAATACATATAAACACACCACACACAAATATATATGGCGAATGGCAAGGCAAAGCAGGAACTGAGGAAGTGACAACAAAATTCTCCGCCGAGAGCACGCCGTACCGCTCACACAGCACTGAGATCCTATTCGGAGCAAAACACCTATTGTCTCCCTCTTGCACTCATATTCTCGTGTGGCACCGCTCAAACATAACGAAATCGGATAGAAGGGATAGAAGGATTATTTTTCTTTGAGCCGCGTTAGAAGTCGACATGGATTTTTTTGGACGCAAGAACGAAAGCGAGGGGAAGGGTCCCTTGCAGAATTCAGAGAAGGTAATTAGACAAAATGTATGCGAAACTGTTAATACATGTGCATAAATATGTAATTGAAACGTCTCGGCAGATTTCTGGGCAAGCTGAATCGCAACGCAACGCCAGATTGCTTGAAAAGCACGCGGACGTGCAGAAGCGTAAAATCCCAGACATTGGACTGGTCAGCGGGCAAATCGAATATAATGCGCAGAAGAATCTCGCTTACACTGGGCGCTTTGCGGTTGCGCAGGGGAATCAGTTGCCGTGGCAACAGAAGAAGACGAGCCGCGATGATATTAAACGCTGGATGTTTTATCAACGACAGTCTGTCAGCGGAGAAGAAGAGGAAAATTAAACACAATGAAATCAAACGCTGGGTGCTTTCGCAGAACAAATACTTAAAGCTGGGGTCGAATGAGATGCGCAGCGATGGGACAATGCCCGATGGTCCACAAAATGATTGTGATGTCCTGAGGGAGCTCGATGAAGTTGAACGTACCTTGATTGAGCAGGAAGAACTTTTGTTTGGATTTTCGCCTCTCCTGCAGGAAACTCCGTCCTTTGATGCCTATTTCAACATGACATCTTCGAAGGACTGTAACATCAACATGGGTGACCTCAAGTTGGCTGGCGATCACCCTAGGGTAACTGCTGAGAATCAGTACACAGGCTGTTGGCATAGCGTTTTGTATGCACCACCAGTAAGAGTACAAATTTGACGATTTTGTCCATAAATTTTGACTAACAATCCCCATTCTTTTCGACAGATTAATGGGGAATCCGTCCAGTACATGTTCGCTCTTCCGCCCCCAGCGCAGTTCGCTTGGTGCCAGATACCATTTGTACTTCCTGCTGGATATATTCTGTTAAGCTTGGTGGAAATCAAATATCCTTACCACTGGTCGCTTCGCCCAAACTAATCTTTTCTGCCAAATAGACCTGACAAGTTGAAGTACAGCAGGTACATGCGTACGTAGTACGGATGGCTATAATTTTCATTAAAGATTATATAATTAAATATTAAATAATTAAAACTCTGTTCTATGGTGCTACTGAATATTTCCATTTTTAAAGTGCGCGCCATTTCCTGGCAGGGATATTGTATTACTTATGGCTTGGACTGTCCAACGTATGTAAATATATACGATCTTATTGGGCTGAATGGAATGAATAAGTTGGTTCGTTCATATTTTTTTTCTGCGAATTAATTGCAATATTCTTAGATAGTAAAAATGAAAAGTATTCCAAAATACTTTTGTTGAATAGTGTGTGACCAGCATAAGGGAAAAACATTGAGAGCAAGTGAGAGGTACATATATATAAAAAGCTGCGAAATTATAATTAGCAGAATATGAATAAACTGTGCTGCGGTATTTGGTAAAAAAGAATCATTAACATAAATTTATTGTTGTAATTGTGTAATCGTACCGGTATTTAGACTAGTGGAATACGACCATAAACGCCATTTCGTCTGGTGATAATCGCACAAAAATACCGATAATATTTGTGTGCATGCATCGATAGGTAGAATCAAAAGTCGGTATAATCCGAAGCCACCGAAACATAATGCCGATTCACCCTGAACTCAAAAGTAGTTTCGTTGAAGATATATTCCACAAAAAAATAAACTTAGTTTCGTCTGTCCAAAGAAAACTATCGCCTGCAAATATATTATGTACCAAGAATATATATCGATATATTTATATATATTTCACTTCCCTGCACTTTTTCCCGCCAAAAAGTGTGCATACGGCGCATTTGGCACCAAAAATTTATTGTGTTTGGTTTCAAGCGTCTCGCCGAGAGCAACAGAAGAATTTGTTTGTGTTTGATTGCTGATCGATCGAGAGTTGAAGTCCAAGTGAAACATAACAATGGCCCATGATGGCGAGCAGTTTATTAGGGACATACAGCGCGAGTATGTGGACTTTCTGGACGATGAAGAGGACCAGGGAATCTATTCCGGCCATGTGAAGGACATGATTGCCGAAAAGAGCAAGCGTCTTGTGGTGAACATCAACGATCTTAAGCGCAAGAATCCGCAGCGCGCCATGGGTCTGCTTAGCAACGCATCCGACGAGCAGCTGGCCTTCGGTCGCGCTCTCAAGGAGTACGCGTCCACGGTGGATCCCAGCTATGCCAAGCTGCACGAAGACTTCTTTGTGGGCTTCGAGGGCTGCTTTGGCAATCGGCATGTGACGCCGCGTTCGCTTACCTCCATTTACCTTGGCAACATGGTCTGCGTGGAGGGCATCGTCACAAAGGTCTCCCTCATCCGGCCCAAGGTGGTGCGCAGTGTCCACTACTGTCCCAACACGCGCAAAGTGCTGGAGCGCAAGTACACAGACCTCACCTCCTTCGAGGCCGTGCCCTCTGGCGCTGCCTATCCCACCAAGGACGACGACGGCAATCTGCTGGAGACAGAGTTCGGGCTGTCGGTCTACAAGGACCACCAAACGCTCACCATACAGGAGATGCCCGAGAAGGCCCCGGCCGGCCAGCTACCCCGCTCCGTTGACATTGTCTGCGATGATGATCTCGTCGATCGCTGCAAGCCCGGCGATCGCGTCCAGATCGTGGGCAGCTATCGCTGTCTGCCAAGCAAGCGCGGCGGCTACACATCGGGCACCTTTCGCACAGTGCTGCTGGCCAACAACATCTCGCTGCTTAGCAAGGAGAACAACCTGGACATCTCGCGCGAGGACATTATGGTGTGCAAGAAGCTGGCCAAGAACAACGACATATTCGAGCTGCTTAGCAAGAGTCTGGCCCCCTCGATCCATGGCCATGTGTATGTGAAGAAGGCCATTCTCTGCCTGCTGCTCGGCGGCGTGGAGAAGCTCCTGCCCAACGGTACACGGCTGCGTGGCGACATTAATGTGCTGCTCATCGGCGATCCGTCGGTGGCCAAGTCTCAGCTGCTGCGCTACGTACTCAATACGGCACCGCGTGCCATACCCACCACTGGACGTGGCTCCAGTGGCGTTGGTCTGACGGCGGCTGTTACCACCGATCAGGAGACGGGCGAGCGTCGCTTAGAGGCTGGCGCCATGGTTCTGGCCGATCGTGGTGTCGTCTGCATCGATGAGTTCGACAAGATGAGCGACATCGATCGCACAGCCATTCACGAGGTGATGGAACAGGGTCGCGTCACCATTTCCAAGGCGGGCATTCATGCCTCGCTCAATGCCCGCTGCTCTGTCCTGGCAGCTGCCAATCCCGTCTACGGAAGGGTGAGCCAATTCTGCCAATCCTTTGTCTATAATTCTTATAAATCTTTACTTTCTTTTTGCAGTACGATCAGTACAAGACACCCATGGAGAATATTGGGCTGCAGGATTCGCTGCTGTCGCGTTTCGATCTGCTCTTTGTGATGCTGGACGTGATTGACAGCGATGTGGACCAAATGATCTCCGACCATGTGGTGCGCATGCATCGCTATCGCAATCCGAAAGAGGCCGACGGTGAGCCCCTATCGATGGGCAGCTCCTACGCGGACTCGCTCTCCTTTGTCTCCAGCAGCGAGGAGAAAAAGGATACCGAGGTCTATGAGAAATATGATGCCCTGCTGCATGGAAAGTCGCGTCAGCGCCAGGAGAAGATCCTCTCCGTGGAGTTTATGCGCAAGTACATCCATGTGGCCAAGTGCATGAAGCCGAAGCTGAGTGAGCAGGCATGCGAGGCCATTGCCAATGAGTACTCGCGGCTCCGCTCCCAGGAGGCCGTCGACAGCGATGTGGCACGCACCCAGCCCATCACGGCCCGTACCTTGGAGACGCTGATTCGTCTGTCCACGGCCCATGCACGCGCCCGCATGTCCAAGACGGTGACCATAGACGATGCCCTGTCGGCCATCGAGCTGGTGCAGTTTGCCTACTTCAAGAAGGTCCTGGAGAAGGAGCGCGGCAACAAGCGTCGCCGCCATAGTGCCGCCTCTGATGATGAGGACGATGCCGTCCCCGCCACTGATGTCGCCACCGAACGTTCGCCCACACGCCGCAGCAAGCGCACCCGCACCGAGGCCGATCCTCATGCTTTTGTCGATAGCGACGAGGAGGATATCGAGCCACCGCAGCCGGATGCCGGCGATCTGACGCGTCGTGAGACCCGTCGCTCTTTACCAGCTGTCCGCAACGGTGCGACCAGCAGCAGCACCACTAGCGCCAGCCAGTTGGGCAGCAGTGAGGAGCAGTCGGTCAGCGCTACGCCAACGCCGGCCACCATTACCGATGACCGTTTGGGGGCCTTCAAGAACGGTCTGCAGCGCCTGTTCCGCGAGGCACGCGAGCAGAGCCTGCCCCTCGGCCGCATCACAACGGCCATCAATGAGAATAACGCGGAGCCATTTGCCAGCAGCGAGATCGAGGCCGCTGTCCACCGTATGACTGAGGACAACCAGATCATGGTGGCCGACGACATTGTCTTTCTTATTTAAAAAAGATACATTCCATCGCCCCGCAATCCACCCGCATCCCTTGTCGTTTGCTCGTTTATATTCAATCACATATAATCCTCATGAATTGGTTAAGTTATATTTTTTGTTTTCTTTGTAATTTATATGATAATAAAATCTTGCAACCACTCATTGCCCATGCACAGTAATTTTGGGTTTGCTCCCTGTTTAGGATACATTTGTGCTGGATAATAAGCCATGGAAATGTTCACCATTAAACATAGTATGGATCCTAGGATCAGTTATAGCTGAAAATTTGTTTGAACGACAATCCAAACACACAAAAAGAGAAGAAGAGCAAACTTAAAATAAGCAAACTGCATTTTTACCGCAAAACAGTGATCAGAAAGAGCGAGGCGATGCACAGTGTTGTCTGAGGCAGTGAGAGAAGTGAAGTATGCGAGAGAGCGCACAACACTGAGAGCAATTTGCGTACATATTCATTCAGTGGGACGCATCATTTAAGGAATATAATATACATATGTATGTAATTTATATTGCTGAAAATTCCTTGTTTTATTATTTAATTGGCAGCGCAAAGTTAAAATCGAACTGGTGAAACAATGCATTCCCTTTGTTTCGCGCAGTGTGAAAGAATTACTGTTTTTGTTTGTTTCCCTTCAGGCATTTTCGTGCCTATATTTCGTGCTCCGAGAGCGCAATTAATTCATTAAGTTGCCAGCAGACTCACTTAATACTAATATATATTGCATGAAACGGGCTGAATATCGTTATTAAAGAAATTTAAATTTGTAATACTTTTTGTAGGTTCAGTTAGAGGATTTATTTTACACTTAAAATAGACACGGATATTGTAGCAGTAAATCAGATCCGATTAGACAGTTAAAACGTATATACAACTATGAAGAGGAGTCCCACAGTAACTTACCCCAAGCCCCTGCCAAACGGACACTCCACTGATGGAACACACAAAATCACACGGCACAGACACACGCAGGCACTCAATCGCATACAATTAAAGAAGTTTGAAAAAGTGGGGTTGGGGCGTAGTGTATGGGAAGCGCCATTAATTTAGCTAAGGATCTGCACAAACGATCAAAGATTCACCACATTCTTGAGATCGGGTGGCAGCAGACCCTTCATGCACTCAATCTGCGCCTGGATCTGCTGCTGTGTGCTCATCCGATGGCTGGCACTGCTGCTGTTGTGGGCGCTGAGCCAGGCGATACCCTCCAGGCCCTGCGACTTGTCGCTGTAGAGATTCAGTTTTTGCTTGAGCTTGAGTATCATATCGATGATCTCCACCTCCTGCTTGTCGTGGGCCCAGTGCTCCAGATTCGCCTCGGAGAGGGCCTGCAGCTGTAGATCCTGGAGGGTGAGCTGAAGCTCGCGATGCCGCGACTCGTACCAGCCGCGAAAGTTGGGCGAGCGAAAGAAGCGCCTGTACAGGCCCTTCCAGTCGCCCTTGAGGGGCGACGTTAGCTGTGGCCCGGCCGTCTCTAGGGTGGCCAGGAAGTCGTCCAGCTTGAAGCTGCTCGCATTGGGCGCCGACTTAAACGGACTGATATCCTTCTGCAGCGGCATCAGCGAGGCCATATATCGCTCCAGCGGTATCATGAAGCTCTGCGTCAGCTCCAGTAAATGTCGCCGTATCAGCGCCGTCTGCACATGCTCCGGCCGCTTGGTCTTCAGACCCAGCAGCACCTTCTTGATCAGCGCCTTGTCCTTTTTCAGATACGGCTTGTACTTGGTGTGCAGCCCCGACGCCGAGCTCCCATCCGTTCCATTTGAGCTGCCACCGCCATTCAGAGCCGGTGTGGTCTTCATTGACGATCTGCTGGTCAGCTGGTCAGCCGAGGAGCCACTGGAGAAGGAGGTGGCATTGCGGTGTGAGCTCTTCTGTCCCATCAGCAGTTGCTGCTGCTGCTGCATGTTCTTCTGTGCAACACGAAAGCGAAAGAGAGGCAAATATAGAGGCACATACAGATATAGATATATAGAGGAAGCTGCTGTGCTTACCTGATTGTCCACAAGTCGAAGCATGTGGGGCCAATCCTTGAGCAGTTTGACAAAGAACGGATTTGTGACGCCCAGAATGCAGGCAGGGAGGCCCGTTTTGCTGGAACACTCCTGGGTGAACTCCCGGAATTCGCTGTCGTGAATGGTGAAGTAGGGCCGCGCCTCGGCGCAGTATTCCAGCGGTGCGATGAGCGCCACCAGCGATTGGACCATGTGCGAGCAGTCGGCGGGAGAGGTGGCCACCACCACAATGGGCTCGGCGGTGATGACTAGTTCCCAGAGCGTGTACAGCTGCTCCATCACAAAGCTGAGGGAGCGGAAGAGTTCGATTTCGTTGACCGACGACAGCACCTTGCTGCTGGCCAGCGTCTGCGGAGCAGAAAATTCGTTGGATGATGATGATGAGGATTCGGTGGGTGATTTGCGACTGCTGGTCGCACGCGGAATGCAGATCTGATAGTTGCATTCGAGCAGCGGCAGGTGGAGGGTCTGGCCCACGCGCAGTCCGGGCCAGTGGCTGTTGATCTGCTCGCAGGCCTGCCGTAGGATGTCGGTGCCCTCGTCGAAGTATTTAGGCGCCAGTTGGGCCAGTATGTCGTAGTAGAGATTGAAGAAGGGCAGGCGCGTGATGATGATGAAGCTCTTCTGAAAATAGCCGCGCGGCAGGTTCGCATCCCGCTTCTGCCGGAAGTAGACGAAGCCCCAGTAGTGGGAGCTATCCTGGCGCAAGGCCGGGGCACAGTCGCCATTGTAGATGGGCAGGGGCTTCTGCTGGTGCTGTTGCTGCTGCTTGGCGATGGCACGCAGACGCATATGGAACTTGGTGTCGCCCATGCAGCCCGAGTTGGAGTCGGGGAAGGCCATGTAGCAAATGTTGCTCACCTCCTGGTCGCTGGGCATGAACTCTGGCGGATAGACATACTCCAGGGCCTGGCCCAGGTTTAGGTCGAAGGTGACCACGCAAAAGCAGTGCATCCACTGCGAGAAGTGTATCCAGTCGTTGGCATTCGCATTGCAGCTGTTCGAGGCCTCTGTCTCCGACAGCATCTCGTTCAGTTTTCTTGGCAGCATTGCAGCCGCCCGAGCTGGCAGCGGAGCTTGAGGAGCAGCGCCACCAGACTGTGGCTTCTCCTTTGCCCTGGCATTAATGTCCATTATTTTTGTTGTCTACAAATATTGTTCATGAACGAACGAACAAAAAAAGAACTGCCCTGAACGAAACGAATAAGTTCACCTTAACCCGCAAGGTGCCAAAACCCGCCAGAATGTGGCCCTATTCTAATAGTTGAATTGTAGCTGGTTTTAGCTATTAATTAGTTAATATTAATTAAAGTTAATTCTGCGCTTTCACTTGTTATTTATTTGTTATTAATTGCCACTTTCTCCTGGCGTTGCCACTTCGGTGCGCGGGCTTCAGACCTATCGAAAAACATCTGCTTGGACCTTTTCGATAGGCGATGGTCACTTTCGCACATACATGGAAAATTAAATTTATTAGTTTATTCGAGTAAAACAAGTCAAAATAGTACATATATATCATATTATATTTAAGGTTTTTTGTTCGTTCTGCCTGCGGGTGTTGCACCATCCACCTGGTTCGTATGGCTAATTACGCCATTAATTGAATCAGTACTATCGAAAATCGATCGATTGGCGCTAGAAGCGGCGTCTCGGTTTGTGCAAAGCAAAACATTGCGAAATGCCGATCGCGATTTTGAACTCCGTGCGAGAAGTCAGCAGCGAGGATCCGGTAAGATTCTATGACCGAATTCCCAAATCCTACATTCACATTCATTTGCTGCACCCTGCAGGTCCATGTGGCCGAGAATCTGCTAAAGGAGAACGCCGGCAAGAAATGGAAGACACGATCGGTCGGCGAGAAGTGCGCCTATGTGATACTGGAGTTTGCCGATCCGCAGCAAGTCACCGGCATCGATCTTGGCAATGAGCACTCCGCCTTCATTGAGGTGCTGGTCAGCAAGTCGGGCTGCCGGGTGGACGACTTCAAGGAATTGCTTCTCTCCAGCTCCTTCATGACGCCCATCGAGAGCAAGAACTCCAGCAACCAGAATCGTGTGCGCTGCTTCAGCGGCTCAGCCCTGGACTCCACAGTATTGCCCGAGAAATGGAAGCTGCTTAAGATCGTCTGCACCCAGCCATTCAATAAACACGTCCAGTACGGTCTGTCCTTCGTCAAGGTACACGTGACGGCCCAAGCGACTGCCACAAGTGCCACAGCAGCTGCATCCAAGCCCAAATCGCTGTTACCCGAGCGGATAATGCAATTTGGGGTCATTCAAGCTGCGCGAGGAGTCGCCAGACTCGGACACGGACACACCATTAATGCGCTTCAAGCGTTGGAAGGATTCGCAGCAACCAGCAGCTCCTGCCAGCACAGCGGCGGCCATTCGAGATGCCTCTGCAGTGATGCGACGGCTGAGCAACACGAAACCGTCCAGTCCATCGCCATCGCCAGCACCAGCGCCAGTTGCACGTTCTGCCTCTCCTGCTGGCGAGGGTAAGACGGATGCAAAGCCTTTGGATCGCAATCGAGCCTCACTTTTGTTCGGGGAGGACGAGGATGACGATGATGCCGATGATAAGAATGCGAGGAAGCAGCGCTTGAGCAAGCACCTAGAGGCCGACAAGGATAGGCGACGCGTGGAGCAGGAGAAGCTGGAGAAGGAGCGAAGGAAAGAAAAGCCCAAGCGTCACTCCATAGACAAGGCACCACCACCAAAAGTGGACAGCCCCAAGCCCAAGGACAGTCCCAGGGAGAGCCATAAGCCCAAGGACAGTCCCAGGGACAGATCAAAGGAGAGTCAAAGGCCCAGGGATAGCGACAGATCAAAGGATAGTCCCCGACCGTCGGCTCATAAGCGCCACTCATCGCCGACTCGTGGCGCTGCCACGCCAGCCAAAAAGCTAAAGATAAAAGAAGCCACCATCCAGTATCGACCCTTTAATCAGCTGCTGCGCGGCGTAGTCTTGGTCATCAGCGGAATACAGGCAAGATACAATCATACATGGGAAGTGTACAACCAATCGTATAACTATGTAACCCTTTGTAAACCCCTTGCAGAATCCCGATCGCGCGGACCTTCGCGCAAAGGCAACGGCCATGGGGGCCAGGTACAAGGCTGACTGGGAGTCTGGCTGCACGCATCTGATGTAAGCCTCATCTTCCTCATTCACATCCTTCGCCGTTCCACCGTTCCACCGTTCAATTGTTGCTTTAATTTCTTGTAGCTGCGCCTTCAAGAACACACCCAAGTATCGGGAGGTTCGAGGCAAGGGCAAGATCGTGACCCGCAGCTGGATCGAGAAGTGTCATGCACACAAGAAGTACTTGCCCTGGCGACGCTATGCCTTGGACACGGACGAGGTGGGCCAGCCGGAGAGCGATGAGGAGCTGCACGATGAATCACTGAAGCCAAAAACCCGGCCAAAGCCGCAGCTGTCTGGCGATATTGAAATGTCTGTTCACGTTCCCACCAATGTGGTAGTAGAAATAGATGATGCAGAGCATAGCCAGGAGAACAATACCAATGTCACCCACGATATCTCCTCCGGCATCGACACTGAAGATGAACTGGAGCGCGTTGCACATGGTGAGTGTGTCTCCCTGTCTCTGTCTCTGTGTGGATCTTGAGAGACGATTTCCAACTCGTTTTCTTTTGCAGAAAATATTCTCAAGAAGGCCAAGGTCGAGCAGCAGCTTAAGCCCAAGTCACGGGATGTATACGATATTAGCACGGATGAGGAGGACTATCTGGAAGATAAAAAGAAGCAGGTTAATAATGAGCTGTAGTCACCTTGATTTGTTTGTTTAATTTTAATTCTGTGTAAGTTTGTTTGTAGATTCGCTGATAGTTGTTTCCCCATGCCAAAGTCTCAATTGACCCGTGGCATTTAGTTTTCCATTTAATGTTTATGTATTACGCTCAAAGTACTTCGATGTTGTATTCAGTAAAGCCATACAAAGATAATACGCCCACGCAAAATTTTGATATGGAATTTTTTGTATTCTTTTGAATGGACATTTCAGCGCGCTCTGATTTCGATAACACATTTATCGGTTAAAATTGCCTAACGCGTATGAAAATACCTGATATTCCAGTTTTCTCAACGTTTTCCCAAAACTATGCAAAATTTTAATTACGATGCGTAGATTGATCTGTACTCTTAAAAGTATGCCACAAAATTAATGCATTTCAGGTGCGAGAAGCAACAGTCTGCTGCCCGACATTCGTGTGCTCTCCAGCACTCATCACCCCCCGCCGTCTCGCTCTGGCACACTGCAGTTGCATTGCAACCAAAAAGAGTTATTGCGCCTGTCTGTGCTTTTATCATTGCCAGGGTATATTTACATAAGGTATGGGGCAGCTACCCAGCCCTCTCTCTCTCTCTCTCAGCACAGTTACAGTTCCTTTCGAAGTTCACACGTGTCGGCGATATTTACTACATTTAGTTGAAAATAAAATAATTTAATTTAAAACAGAAAATAATTATATGACTAAAAGTTTATCCTGAACTCATATGCACGTTGCAACAGCAATCGGCAAAGGGCGCGTTATAGAGGCAGCTTCCTGATTTGTTGGCCATACCTAATACTTTGATGCCATCGCCACACGACGAATGGAGGAAAAACCCTCCCGGAATCAGTCGTGTTTTTGCTGTAGAGAGATTTAGAGTTAACAAATCGCTGGACTGTTGGTTTATGGTAATTTTCCAACTGCTAAATGACAAACTATTCCAACTCCGGGCAAGAAAAACACCTCGAGTGAATCCTTAACCGCTGTTTAGCCTTCACTCAAGCGGAGAATCCAAACTGAAATCACAGAAAGTAGAAAAAGTGGAGGCGTCAGGATAATATTTTCCCCCATTGGAAAATCGATATAATTGAGGCCCCAAAATAAGTGTTGCTACATATTCTCTTCTCTTTTTATTTCGTGCAGAGAGCAGGACCTCCACCTGAGGAATACAACCGATTGACAGAGAGACAGCGAGACCGAGAGAGAGAGCGAGCGAGAGGAAGGACTCACAAAACACACAAAAACCCACAGGTATGTTGTCCCTCCGCGGCGATGTGGTATACCATTCCACCGAAAAAAAATGAGGTACAGTGTTCAGTTTTTATTAGGATCAGAGCCAAGGCCAAATATGGGTAACGAGACCTCCCTGCCGATGGACATGTGCTCCAACTTCGATGCGGACGAGATCCGGCGATTGGGCAAGCGTTTTCGGAAGCTGGATCTGGACAACTCGGGCGCCTTGAGCATCGACGAGTTCATGTCACTGCCGGAGCTGCAGCAGAATCCGCTGGTGCAGCGCGTCATCGATATTTTCGATGCGGATGGCAACGGCGAGGTGGACTTCAAGGAGTTCATCCAGGGCGTCTCACAGTTTAGTGTGCGTGGCGATAAGCTCTCCAAGCTGCGCTTTGCCTTCCGCATCTATGACATGGACAACGACGGGTACATCTCCAATGGTGAGCTCTTCCAGGTGCTCAAGATGATGGTCGGCAACAATCTGAAGGATACACAGCTGCAGCAGATCGTCGACAAGACCATTTGCTTTGCCGACAAGGACGAGGACGGCAAGATATCCTTCGACGAGTTCTGCTCGGTGGTGGGCAACACCGATATCCATAAGAAAATGGTTGTCGATGTCTAAAAAGAAAACAAAGCAGCGGACCGGGCCCGAGGCGGATCCATTCCACATATATATATACAGAGATATATGTATATAGAGATATACGACTATCGTTTAGCCAATACAGTTCCATGTGTGTATGATTGTGTGAGTATGTGTGTGTACCTTCCGTTCCACCTGTTGTTCAGTTTGATAATAAATGGATCTATATCTTTCTGTCTGTCTGTTGGTCGGTCGGCCGGTCGGTCTGTAGTTCCCATCCGCACAGATTGTACGAGATCCTAAACGAGGGCCTTGAGGCGTGCCAAAATAGCAGAACGAAAAACAAAACAAAAACAACCAGATAATGGAAAGAAAAACTCGTATTGTAATCTATCCATGTGTCTATACCTTATCTCTGAACGATCTCTCATCCTCAGAATGCAATGAATTGTGTCTTATACTCATACGAAAACCACCGGCAACGGACCACTATGAACATTCATCTTTATAATCGTACACGTGCTACTATACTGAATAAATGTACCCAAAGACACTTGTTTTCAGTTCATGCTAATTGAATGGAACAAACAAATATTGCACATTACACACAGGCACATTACAGAAGTGTTTACTTTAATTACACTATTTTCCATTCCATTTTAATATTTCCATTCCATTTTAATATATTGAATCCATTTCCCTTCTCCTATAAAACATTTACTAACAATGGAATTTGAATCTTCTGCTCTTGAGATATTTCTCAAGGTCCCCAATGTTTTTTTTACGTATTAGAAAAATTAAGTATAAGTTTATGCACTACCCCGGGGGACCTCATTGAAGCTGAAACCTCGCATGGGATCGCTTGGATCGCATTGCGCTGGAAAGTATGCTGTGGCAAAGGCCCTCTGGGTAGGGGTAGGTAGACGGGCAGCCCTCAATTGACTTAAGATCGATAATGTTTTAAAACTAGATTGTACTGTAACTTAACTCTATGTTCACGATTCAAGCGTAATAATTAAGTTCACCCTTCGACTACTGCTACTACATTTTGTGTATAAGAATGTGCATAAGAAACTGCAACTAAAATTAAACAATGTTTATTGAAAAAGCAAAACACAAAAGAGGCGGCGGCGTTCATTCATTCTTTGCGGGCAATGGCATGGCATGGGTTAGCTTCCTTCCTCCCCCCGCCCCAACGTTTTCCTAGTCGTAGTCCTTGGGTGCGTATCTCCATAACACGTGCGTGTCGCACAGGCCTCGCTGGGTACTCCCCAAATCCCGAGCCAACAAAAAGAAACAGTGGCAACTTTTTTTGGCCGTTAGCAACGATTAGCTGCTTTGTAGGTCACCGATTTTTCAACTGTGTGGGTGGATTGGATATCTACACACACACACAGCATATAAGGGCAGGTGTGTATGTGTGCTCCAGAGGGTCCCTCGTGTGGAGGTCGGCAACACAGGAAGCCAGCCAACTAGTTGTCAAGTCCATGGGTAGCAAACTTGTAAGGTGAAACGCAGAGCCCATAGCCGTGAGCCGAGGGCCCAGAGCCTTGACCAGGAGAATGAACCAGCGAATGTCCAAGGTGTAGCTGAGGATATGACACGCGTATATTTATGCTGTGGATGTATCCTTATATATATTATATGTGTGTGGGGCTGTGTGTGTGTGTGTGCTTGGTATCAATAAATTATTATATCCTGTCTGTCGCAAGCTTCGTTCGTTAATCATTTTCGCCTAGGTTGCCGCCTCCTCCACGACTCGTAAGCATTTCCATTTTGAAAATTAGTAGGGTTAAAGCCTGTCGTTCACCCATTCCACTTCCAATTCCAATTCTCCTCCCCTGCTGGTGCCACACGAGTCTTCGGTTGACCTTTTTTTTCGGAGGTTTTTTTTTTTTTTTTCTTTCAGGTTTGGTTGTTTCGGGTATTAATTGGCTTGATTAATGTGCTCCAATTTTCGGATTGTACGTAACCGCGCCTGGCCCCAATAATCGAGGCTTCTCTCTGGCCTCCTGACGCGTCGTCTATCATTTCATGTTTTTCCCTTGTTGTTTTTTGGTGTGGAAATAAACGGAAACCTACCTTGGGTATCAGGTCTGTGCTGAGAACTGCTGTATGGATTCGCTAGTCGGTCGAAAGAATGTAGGCCTACTTACATATGATCAATTTATGAACGATATGCGTGAATCCCAGGCAGAAACGCTAAACCAACCGAGGAGCGCTGTCACACGACGCGCAATACGACAGAGGTTCAACCTGTGTATTTCTGTGTAAATCTGCATCTGTTTCAAGTAATTTTTTGATTCGGAAATACTTATGGCTGGCTCAAGTAAAAGATGTCAACTGTTTCTTGCTTCAAATGAAATTTCTAAAATACAAATCCAGTATTTCTTTGCCAAAGGATTCCTAATGAAGCCAGAGCCGAAAGAGAAAATAAGAACTTAGATGAAATACGATAGATCCAACGATTTATCTTACTTTGTGGCAGTTATATTGCTTATGTTTTTATGCTTCTTTAATCATTAGCCTGAACTAAAAGATGTTCCACGATGGCACAGGTATAAATACTTTGTGTGTGCGAGTGTCCCTGCTCCCTTAAGCCCTATTGATTGCATCTCCTGCCTCAACTTCCACTTCTGCTTCAGGGGGTCTTGGGATATTTTTGGAAATACTTTCTCTGGTTTTTTTTTGTTGTTGTTGTTTCGCTTCTCCGTTTAGGGAGAAAGTTATTTCGCTTGAATAACTTTGTTATGTTTTTGTTTTATGGGGGTAGCAAAGGGAAACAAACTATTTAGTGAAAAGGTTTTTCATAAATTATGTACAGAATTTTTCCCATTTTAATGGTGGGATGGTGTTGGTGTTCGGGGGAAGCTCTGCTTAGCAGCGACAGGTTGGTGGCTTGGGCAAAATCCCCTGTTGTTCTCACACACAAATCAATATCCCCCGCCCTCCCCCGTTATGTGCGTGTTGTTTTTGGACAGGTAGAGGGACATATACATACATACATATATACATATGTATGTACATATGTATGATATAACCTCAAAATGAACAGAGTTTTTTGGGGAAATACTCAATACTGACAGCTTTTGTATTATTTCCACTTGCTGTCGTTCGGTCGGTGGGCATTCATGGTAAACCAAGGGATATACCCATCAGAGCCCCACTAGAGCCCTAGTCTTACGTACCCCTGATCCAACCAGCGCTGGCAAAAAGCTTTTTAGTTTATGTTGGTTTTTCTGCAATAATAATCGGAGAAACGGAATGGGACGGCATGGGACGGGGACGGAAGGCATTAAGTCAAAACTGGAGCTGCAAAAACAAATGCCAAATCAATGTTCCCATCTGTCTTTCTCTCTCTCTCTCTTGCTCTATCTCTTTCTCTGTCACTCTCTGTCTCTGTCTGTCCCTCTGCGTGAGTGGCATGTGTGTATTGTGCGATAAAAGTCGAGACTCGTGCCAGTTTCGAGCTGTAACCAAAAACGCATACAACAAAATAAAAAAGAACAAACAAAACAGCAACAAAAACGAAACAACGAAAGAACTTCTCTTCTGGCTGCTGCTGTCGATGCTATTGATACCCTGGAAAATCTATAGCTACGTTGAAATGTCTGCAACAACACAAGCGATCATTCCCATGCATTTGTGCAATGTTTGCTTGAACAAAAAAAATGTTTTCCGCACAAGAACTTCGTTGTCCATCGATCGTTTCCATGGAAGATGTGCCTCCGATATTGCTATTCGATTTGGTTTCATTTTGGCCCGAGCAAAAGGAATATTCAGTGCGGCTTGGCGTTGTATTTTATTCAGTGTCAGCAGATCTGGGGCCAACATCTGCCTCGAAGTGCCATAATACCCTCTGAATGGACATCAAAACGAGGGAATTACAATGTGAATGGGAATTACAAAAAAAAAACAAGCATCAACAACCACCGTTAACGCCAAGCGCCAAGCGCCAGGAGCATACTGGCCTCCTCCCCCCTCCTCGCACAACTCAGGTCCCCGGCCATTCCGCCATCTGTTCCCGCCCACAGAACCATAAATTTACCATTACCACCGAGCGGCTACCTCAACACTGCACCATGCCGCCGCCGAACCGCCCGTCCACTCCAGCCACCAGGCCACGCCATCGCTCGCACACTCCCTGTATTTAAAGGTGGCAACAACCAACAACGAATGCCACATCGGTGACGCAACGGAACTGCGGGAGCCCCCAAAACGCTGAGCACTTTAGCCCTTCCAAACAGGTTCGGAAATTCCTCAATTTTGGAGTGGATGAAAGCTTCACAGCGCGGCTTTGGTTCTTTCGCTCAGATAAACAGAAACTTAATTGCAGAATTGAAGTAAAAACTAGCGGGAAAACTTTCCACGGGTGCGTCTCCTAAAAATATGCCACAAAACACGAAAGCCAACATTATCCATTGGGTGTTTGACTACAGAAAATTCCTTCGAGCATATTCTAAAATTTCCAAATTTGTCATGCAAGCAGAGCTAAGCCAAGGACTCAGTATCCAAAATTTCGGTGTTCCCTGAGCTGTAGAAAATTCACTAAACGATCAAATAAACCATAAAACCACGAATCCCTTGCCCAGAGCAGGACTCGGCCAAAACTGTGACAGGAATTCAAAAAGTGGACCTTATGCAGGGGGTTTCTGGGTAAATGTATACAAAATGTAAACAAAAAGTGGAAAGTGTCGGGTGTAGCTGTATGTACAATGCACACATATGTACATACATATGTATGTATTATTAATCCATCAATCCTTAATCCTTACTACAGTCCAAACTTAGCTTGGAAATTCTCAAGGATGGCCTATCTCTCGGAGCAGAGCCCTTGGATAAGTTTGCAGCTCTGACATTAGCTTCAGCTCTGAAGCTTCTGACATAAATTTTGGTTTGGTGATTCCCATTTTGGGGGGGGGGGATTAATTGTTGTACAAATGCCGACAATGAATTCAGAAGTATCACAGCAATAATGGGGAATAATAGGGCATAAAGCATTCCGGCAACCGACTCAGAGTGGCGACTACGAATTCCGATTCCCCGATTACGAGTTGCAACTGCCGATTCCGGGCTCGCAACTCGCAACTGGCAACTCCGACTCTAACTCCGACTCCAACTCCAGTTGCGAGCAGCGATTCCCGACCGCCGATTGAGGGGGAGCCGTTATATGCTTTCTTCAGCACTCTGTGGCAAGTGTAGCAGTGGCGTAGTGGGCTATGCTCGAGGAGGGTGAGTGCTGCCAATGGATGCGGTCCCCCTGTGGGCCACGCCACTGCAAAAAGAGATGAAGCCAAGCCGCAGAGCATAAAAGGAAGCAGCATAAACGTTGGAACAAGAACGACTCGCGACTCGACCTCCATCCGAACCCGAACCCAAGCCGAACCCCATTTCCAACTCGGCTGACTCCTGGCACCGTTACTGTCGCTGTCGCTGTCCCTGTCCCGCTGGCCACACTATCCGGGACTCCTGGCCCGCCGACAAGTGTGCCAGAGAGAGGGACCGAGACCGACCAACAGTCGACCGAATGCCGCCGACTACGACGACGACGACCCACCGACCGACAAAGCGAGCGAGCAGCAACGTCATCGTCATCGTCAGCGTCAGCGTCGACGTCGGCGTCGTATATACACGGTGCCGAGCAACAAATTGAGTCAGTATCGCACAAACAACACTAACGGAAACATCAACGTGAAAGCAAGACGGACGGACGCCCTCTGTCCGTGTCTGTGTGTTCAAAAGTTCAACGTGGCCCCCGTCGTCGCGCAGCCGACGCACTCGAACTTTGTTTCAGTCACAAACACAGGCACACACCTCGACACACACACACACACACACCCACGCAAAAGAGTCGCAAACACACAAGCATACACCCACACACACACCACACACCCACACACATATGCATAGCAGCGAATAAGCGTGTAAGGTGCAATAATAATAATCATAAGTAGTAACGGGACTTGCAGCATCATACAGGAGTCACAGCTGACAGAGGGAGATAGCAATACGTAGAGATCGGGAGAGAGGCTGATCGCAGAAGAGGGAGCTTCAGTTCAATGCAAGTAAAAAGAAGCCATTGAGAGAGAGACGGAGAGAAAGTGACTTACCTTACCCTACCCTACCCTACCCTACCTTATGTCTAATGCATCTTGCATGCACTGGGCACATTGATCGTTACGCTTGGGACACCATGTCCAGTGTCGGAGTCAGTGGGATTTGCCGACCCAAAAGTGCATTTACTGTTACTTGTCGAAGTCACAAGTTAATTTACAGCCAGCTATCTTGACAGACGCCAAATGCATTTAGCAGTTGGCCAGAGAGCGAGCCGCCGGAGGGAGTACAACAAAGACACAGAGATAGCTGGAGAGTGCCCGAGGGAAGACGACAAAGAGAAAGGGTCAATGAGCGACGGACGGGATGGGTAATTCCAATCAGCACTTAGCCATTACATGGCTCTGCCTAAGGGCTCATTGCGAGTGCAAGTCAGTTAGTCAGTGGGTAGCTCCTACCACCCTTTTGATTCCCCAGTACGGACAGCAGTACGGACTGTGCGGCATTCCACGCGCTATTCGAGATTCGCACTCGAACTCGAAAACGAGTCGCTGGCGACAATATTGCTGCAAGTTGTGTGCAGTCAGTGGCCGCAGTGGCTGCAGCCACTAAAAATAGAAAGAAAGAAAGAAACAGAATAAATTATAATACAAACCAACAAAATAAAACTCTGGGTAGATGAGGCAGGCAGACGGGCAGACAGGCAGACAGGCAGGGCAGGAACAGCGGCTACTTGCAACGCGGAGTTGAATGCGCCTCGTCGTGGGTGTCGCGTGTATAAATATACATACATATATACTCGTATGGATATATCTATATAAATACTATTATTTTTTTTGCTGTTATTCTATAGTTCAGAAATGTATATTTTTGTTTGAAAAAAAACAAGTGCAAGAAAAAGTAGTGGCCCATTGCGGCCGCAAATGGAAATTCGCATGAAAATGTCCACTCGGCAACAGGAAAATCAACAACAGCAGCAACAACAACAACGACAACAGCAACTGCAACAGCACCAACAAAAAGCAACAGCAACAACAACAACAGCCAGAGGTAACAACTCTACAACAACAGGAGGAAAAACTTCAACAGCAGCAGCAAAAACTTCTAAGGAAAAAAGAGAAAGAACTTGAAGACCATCAGGCCATATACTATCTGGCAAGACAAACGGAAACACTGAAACACCAGAAGGCGGGACCACAACAAACGGGTGAAGGAATTACCGAGCTGAAGGCGAAATATCAGCACGAGCAGAAGGAAAAACTTCAACAACAGTGGCAAAAAGTTCAACAACAGCGAATGCAGCCAACATAAGCCACTCCAATCCTGAATACTGGCTGCTGGATCGCTCTTTGACTTTTTCCAACACTCATACAGACAAACACTGAAACCACACACACACACGCACACACACGCGCATACACCATAAATGGCAATATGGACGGACAGCTGCAGCATTTGTGTTGTATCCATATACTACTCCTTGTACTCCTTGCACAGTGACACGCGCGTGCCAAAAATTTGTTGCCGATTTTATCAAGAGAAAAGCAGCGGCAGCAGCAGCAGCAGTGGCAGCAGTGGCAGCCATTAACTGAAGGAGCCACAACGGGAGCAGAAGCTGGACCAGTAGCAGTAGCAGGAGGAGGAGCAGCTGCAGCCACAGAACCTCCCACAGAAACAACGAATATTGCAAAAAGGCGGCGCAAACTATCACAGTGGGTATACCAAAAAAGCACACCCCCCACACCCTTTATATATATATATATACATACATGCATACCCCTTGCTAGCAACACACACTGTGCCACAGACTAAAGCAACAATAATTGTAAGCCAAGTGCAGAGCCAGAGAGAGGGAGGGACCAGCAGGTCCATGGGGGAGAAGAATGTCCTGGCGGTAGAACAACAGAAACGTGGAGATGGGAGAGTGGAGACTGGGGAGTGGAGAGTGGATTGTCCAAGCGTTATAGTCGATTGTCCAAGTGGCAGAACGAGTGGGGGGTGGAGGGCGTTGCAAGCGCTGCAATCGTTGCAAGCGTGAATTTCAAATGAGTTATGTGTGCGGTGAACAGTCCTGCAGCCCGCCGCAGTGCGAAGCTGCCAGTCGCCAGCAGGGCGATATGCAGATTAGGGACAAACCGCAGGCTGCCGCCGCTGGATGCAACGAACAAGAGCGGTCCTCCAGTTGCAAGCATCGGCAGTAACAGGAGCTTTCGAGTGCTGTGCAATCAGAGAGGCAGAGCAATGCAGAGAGCGCCCGGCGAAAAGGCGCTGTGCCATGCCCATCCATGCTATGACATTTTCGGCATGCAGGCTGGCAGGCAGGCTAACAGCCTGGCAGTGTGTGGCATGAGGCTTGTTCCGGCCTGTGCCTTGCTCTTGCGGTCATGCAAATTCACACAACGGATTGGGCTATGCTCGAAAATGGAATTTGAGATTTCAACAAGCAGCAGTCTCAGTCCCAGTCACAGTCTCAGTCCCAGTCACAGCTCCAGCCCCAGACCACAGTGAAACAATGAGTGATTGCTGCTCCTGCTGCTGCTGCTGCTGGAATCTTCATGGAAAATTCATGAACAGTCAAATTGAGTTTGCGGTCGAAGCACAGGAAGCATGCCACAGAGATTGCCAATGATTGAGTGGGTTGCACGGCTTTAAGACAGCTTCAAAAACTTTCAACTTTAAACTTGCAACCGCAAATACTTCACACAACTTATGCCCCCCACCCCACCCGCACAGACTGCTCAATGAGGCTACCGTTGCCGAAGAACGGAAATTGCTTATTGAATACGTTATTCGTTATTCGGTTTTCGTATGGGTAATCGAATAAATATTACGTATACGCACGGAGTCGCCCATCGATGGGAGGGAGGGTGGGTGTTGTAATTACAACTTGATGCTATTAGTTAACCGAAACAAAGTTATGGCAATTAATTGTATAAAACATGTTTTAGTAATTGATTTACGTGCTGGGTGGGCTTTGCGTTTAGTCGTTGGAAAAATGCAAATGACTCATTTAAGCGCTTTTCTTTGGCAAAGCATTTTGTGAGCTAATAGCCAATAAATAAATTTAAACGAAAGGTGTATTTTAATTGCTGCAAGAATAGACTACACTTTTGAATACCCGCCCCACACATATATTTGGCCTGGCCTTGTCATCAAGGTCTTCGTCCATAAGTTTTCGGGACCCATTATAAGCGTACCTACGAGTATAATTAAAATGTTTCTTCTGTTGTTGAAATCATCGTTAAATACCCATCAAAAAGCAGTTGTAAAAAACTTGGCAAAGCCCCATTCTGTCGGACATTTTATTGCAGAAGGGGGCATAAATATATACATATCTACCTACCTATATGGGTGTGTGGGCTGTAGGTACGTCTGTATATAATGCCACTCACAAATCGCTACTATTGTAAATAGAATGTCAATCAGGTTTATTTCCCCCAAAAACCTATTACTACCCAAAAATACATCCAATAAATGAAAATTAAAATTAAAATGAAATGAGGCAGAAGAAAACGCAAAAACTTTTCAACAGAATTTTCACATTTTCACACACACACACACACTACACTTTTTACTTTACTTACGAGAATTTGTTTTGTTTGGTTGTCGGTTTTTGCGGTCCAAAAACGGTGTCGCCTTTATGCTGCTTTCATTTTTGTGTGTGCTTTCGCTTTTCATGACAGCGCCACCGCATCGGTGTTCTGTCTCGTTGCGTTCCGCTCCGCTCCGCATCATTCTGTACCCTCCCGTTCCGTAATGTTCCATTTTGTTCCGCACAACCCATTCGCAGTCCCCCCCCCCACGATATATCCCATCCCGAAATGCACTTGCATGAGCGAGCGGGAGGGAAAGAGCGAGCGATCGTGTGTTCACTGTGAAATATGTCTGCGGCACAGGAATTTGCCATAAATAGAACCCAGTCCCAGTCCCAGTCCGAGTCCCAGTCCGAGTCTCATTTCCCAGAAATATCTTTATTTTCAGGAACATCCCATATCGGTCGTCCCTTAATGGTTTTTGTTTTTTTTTGCTTTGGGCTTGCTTTGGGGCCTGAATTCTTAAGTAGTTTCTCGATTTTCCGCTAATGGAGGGTCGCTCTTAAAACTGAATTAATTTCGGTCGGGGCCCTGATCGAATCTTGATTTATTTGGTTAATCTTTTGAATTTTAAATGTCATCAGGCCCAGACCCATGCCCATGCCCATGCCCCTGCCCAGGCCCCCTGCTTCTAACCCGAGGCCCCGGGGCTGCGACTCCTCTGCTGAATGGTTAATGACCAGAAAAGCGAGCAAAGTGAGCGTAATTAATGGAAACTGTAATCAATCATGCGCTCCAATTAACCGAACCATCTCTTTCGTTCAATATTCCTCTGATATTTCCTCTCCATCTCCGACTCTGAGATAATGACAGACATCGGAGCGTCAGGCATAGCGACGGGCGACACGGGCAAAGGGATTGGGGTATATGGATATACTACATATATGCGTCCCCATTCCATTTGTCCAGTAATGACCGACGGCACTCTGACGGTGTGCATTTCAAAACTCATTACGATTCACTTACTCACTCTGGAGATGATTGTGTGGGAGTTTGTCCATGTGTGTCCCTCTCTCACGCTCCATGGTCACCGCTGACGTGTCATCATCATCCCCTCGGATTTCTCCAATTACTTGGCCACCCTATTCCTATACCAAGTAGATGTACAGCTATTTATATCCATATTTAATTAGTTGTGGGAACTTGTCAATGCATGTCAAAGTGTTCTAATTGCACCATTGATTTGAATAAGATCAATAAATGATTCTATAAATTGATCCTGATTATTTCAACTTTTATTCGCTAGTAGCTCCCATATTTTTTGCCTGTGTTTGTATCCTTTATTATTTATTTTATTAAGGATAAATCTATCATTCCTTGTTCTTTCTAAAGGGTATTTTCAATAGTCGAAATATATCTGAATTTACTTATCAAAGTTTTAAAATTTCATCCCGCTATTTTCCAACATTTCCATTGAATTTTCTCAAATCACTTGCGCTGACAGCACAAGAATATCTACACACAAGTTAGGAAAGATGACTCGACTCGACTCGTATTACATATATTTACGCAGTGAATGCTTTCGGATGACTTTGTCGTGTGGTGTCCATAAAAGAAACACTCAAAAATGTCACGATTTTATTATAATGGATGCTTTTACGATTGGCATTTTTGCTTTTTATGATAACCTCCCAACACCAGCCCCACCCCCCCCCCCAGCACGCTGCATGCAGATCGATAAATATTTAGCCGATGCATAAAATATATCGAAAAGTGCTTATACAAATCGATAAACAACCGAACACAATTTGAATGTCATATTTATTTGCATACATTTTGCCATAAAAGATTTCAGCATTCACTGCCATGCAGCCAAGGTACACATGGGCCATGGAATATCACTTGAACGAGCACTCGAGTCTCATATTCATATCGATAATTGTTTGGAGCGATTTCAGTGAATAACCGAAATGAATCCATCGATTGCCGTGGGGGGTTCCTTCTGCTTTTCGCTTCATTGACTCTCTGTCTCTCTCCATCGTTGTCGTCGAATGCTGGTTGGCAAGGGGCCATGTCGAGTGGAGTGGAGTGGAGGAGCCAGGCCCGAGGACCCGCATAACCTTTCATTTTGGGGTCGGGGGGGGTTTTGACTTGGGCTTGGGCGCCTGTTCTCGCGGCTGATGAGGGGGTGGAATATTTCACATTTGCTGATTTTTGACGCGTCCATTTACTGTTGATTGATTTTGTTTGTATCTGTGCGTGTGTGGGGGGGAGGGAGCGCATTGGTGTGTGTGTGTGTGTGTGGTGGTTGCATCTACTTAAAAATACATTCATTTTTGCGGCTCACAATACGCAAAGCGACATGGAAATTGATCAAATATTTATACAGTTTGCATAGTCAATTTACATAAGTCCATCAACGGCAACGGCCAGAGCCCACCACCCCCCCCTCTATCCGTGGATGTTCCGCTGTCTGTCCATGGCCCATGGCCTGTCTGTCCCCAACTGTCCGTAACTGCTACGTGTGTGTGTGCGCGCCATACCGTCCTAGCCGCTTGCCGCTTGCCTCCTATTGCCTTTGGGCTGTGGCAGTGTGGCAGTGTGACAGTGTGTGTGGTGTGTGGGGGTAGCCTTGTCCTGTCTCATCAATGTCAAAGCAATGAACCTGAATATCCATATTGCCAACGCTTCACTTCACTTCACTCCACAGCCCACAGCCCACAGCCCACTCCATTCCCTCACTCCGCTTGGCTTATTCAATTTCCCCATCTGTCCATGGGGCCCCCTCTTCACTCTCTACCTCTCTCTCTCTATCTCTCACTGTTTACTGGCTAATACCCTTTTCAAAAGCTGGCAGCTTAGGGGTTGGGGGTGCTGTTGCCAACAGCTCAGGGTATTAACAGCTTCGACTCGCAAGCAAAGGAAAACAGAAATTCACTGTTTGCTCAACATATTGTTAATGTGTCTATATACTCCGGACTCCCGACTCGCGACGCGCGACTCGTGCTCGTGCTCGTGCTCGTACTCCTCTATATGGCCATAAGAAATAAGCATATACTTACCACTCGCTCACTCAATTAGAAAAAAAAAAAAATAAATAGAATAGAATAGAATAGAATAGAATGTGGGGGGGAATCGTTTTGTGACTCAGCAGACTCAGTAGCAGTGCTCGCATTTTTAGGGGAGCAGCCCTGCCCCGCTGCCGGGCTGCGCGACACTGGCTGAGGCCATTAAAAATGTTTCATGCATGTGTAATTGTTTTTACACAAGATGCCCCAAAGATATTTGCCCCAACTACCCCTAGGGGTATTTATGCGTGTACACTTTGAAAAATAATTTCACTTAAATGTCGGCGGCAACATAATAACTACCCACTGACAAATAAATTACACAAGAAGCGCAATTTGTGACATAAATGTTTAATGGACATATTTTCCAGAAGTTACTTTCATGGATTTTTAGGTAATTTTCTTACGCTCTCTCCCGTAGTGGGGCATGGACAAGTTCCTGGCAGAGTATATATCCCTCTTCCCTTTCCCCTTGATCCATTTCAAGGTATCAATATCAATGTACCGAAATTAATTGCATATGAAAATGTTTTGAAGTAATTTATGGATCTAGTTTTAACGATGATTTTTGCTTTAATTTGAGTTAATTTTTGTGGATTACATTTCTCCGTGTGTGGTTGATGACCAGAGAGTGTATATTTACATTTAGTATATTGTGCAGGAGGGACACGTGGCATAAATCGTATGTATATCACGGTGGCCATCAGTATCTTGACAGGTGCCGACAACACACGGCACTGCCACTGGCAAATGTCAATTCTTGTCAAAACAATTTTCTTGCCACGGGGCTACGGGGAGGACAAACGAATTACGCAAGACCTTCGCTTATACATATTGCTTAGAGTATTTTATATATAGAGTATTTCTGATGCAGCAGAGTAAGTAGGGTTCCGTTCCCCTGTTGATGGCTTCATTTACTTTGTTTGGCATAACTTTTGCTTTCGTTTTTGGGCTCCGACCACCGACTACCGACTGCCGCCTGTCCATCATCTATTGTTACTTTCGCATGTTCCTTTGGACAGTTCCACCACGATGGGATGAAGCAGGACGGCTCGGCGGCTTCGTGGATAAGTCAGACCCATATCGAAAATGTCAGAATTGTTTCAGTTTCAGTTTCAGTCTCAGTCTCAGTTCTTTTATTTGCCAAATGCTTTTTATGCCCTCACTCCGTCAATCCCATGGACAGCTAGACAAGAGTTTAGGGGCAGAGAACAAAAGTTCTGTGGAAAGTGTGTGTTGGGGCGTTGTCTGAGATTTGGAACTAGACGCGGAAGGAGTTCGGTTGACAGACTCTTAAATTACCATTCAATCACAATCACATGAAGTGTCCAAAATATCCCAGAGCCATATCTGTTTTCGAAATGTTTCTGCAGACACGCCATACCCAAGGTGATCTCCCATCTTGTGAGCAATTAAATCACTTCGTTGCAAATTAAAACCCTTCATGGAAGGTGCACGAGAAGGGAACGAGTGGCAGTTATTATCAAAGGAGTTGCCACATTTCTTCAGATAGTTTTAATGAATTCACTTTTCTTGCTACCTTTTCAATTTAAGCTAAAAGTTTTGACGGTTATCCTTTGCAATGAACTGAAAGAAAAATGCTGACCGGCTGCATTAATATGGGCCTTTCTTCTGGCTTAAGTCTCTCTAGCCCTCTTCCAGTGTGGCTTAGTAGCAGGTGGCTGAGTTTTAATTCACTCGAAATATACTCCACGAGAGCGCACCACCTCACCATCTCTCTCTCCGCCGATAGCTGTCGTCCAGTGAAGCTTTTTTCCACTGGTAGACTCTGAGCCAGAGCAAGGGGTACACTCAATCATATAGTTTAGCCATTTGGATTGCCGGCGCTGACCCGCAAAAGTGCCGCTTAATATATGAGATGTATTTCACATTGAGATTTGCCTTTATTGAAAGGTCAGTTTCCTTATGAAACTGCTGGAGAAGCATTAGCTGCTCGTATTGTACACTTTCTGTGTGCTCGGGCCCTTTTTGCCCTTTTTGTGAGCCGCTGGCAATTGTCGGGTCGTCGGGTTGGCTGTCGGGCTGGGGCTTCCGTACAATTAGACTGTGATGTGACCCCTCAACTTTCAGCGCAGCCTTTTGGCCGAGGGCCGTGTTATCGCATCCTTTTTAGAAAATGTGCTAACAGCGCTTCTGACGAATGCAACGAGGTCGTCAGTGAGGTGAGTCGCCGAGTCGACTCAGCTCGAGTGGAGGTGGGAGGTGGGTGGCACACAGTGGGATTCAGTTGGGAGTCGGGAAGCGGAATAATGTTTTGTGCCCGAGCATTGTGTACAGGATAAAACTGTGGCTCTGGGGCCACTTCTGGGAGGAGACCCAAGTTAACGATTTTCTTTACCTCTCTGCCCCACAGTTGTTGTTTTTCCCATCCCATCCTCTCCGTCCTTTCTTTTTCATTCCTTTTTGTTGTTTCGGAATGAAATTTATGTAGAGGGTCTTCCCGCACAAAGGACGCACAGGACGCCCGTCCAGTGGCCCCTCTGCCTGGCCTGGCCTCGCCCGGCCTGGCCCGGCCTGGCCTCTGATTTTGAGTTGTGCAATAAATTTTTATCTGTACATGCGAACGGTTTGCGACCTGTCCGTAGAAGCACTGCAAGGAAGGGGTTCTCTGGGTTCTGAGGGAACTGAGGAACAGCCCATTAAACAACGCTGTCAGGTTTGAATGGCCAGAACCTGAAGCGCCGACGACGACGACGACGACGGGGACGACGACCATTACACAATAGATTTTTCTTCAGCTTCTGTATGCGGACACGGACACGAGCCGCCGCCGCTTGGCACTGTAACTGCCACTGCTACTGGCTCTGGCTCTGGCTCTGGCACTGGTGTTGGCTTTATTGTTATTGGCCATCCTGTGCTGTGTGTTGAGGGCCATGTTTTAGCGCCTGAGTGCCCGAATGACATCTGGGTCACCTGGTGCCGGCTGGTGCATACTATAACTTATTCCCCATTTCGTTACGTTTCGGCGCTGGCTCCGGGCTCCGGTCTCCGGTCTCCAGGCACAAAGAATGTCCCCCCCAACCATTCCTCAAGCTGCATTTCTGAAGAGGTGTGAACAGTGCGGCTTGCACAGCATTACAGCATTGATGGATTGGCTTCAATATGGCCGCGATATACTCGCATGTGGTGATTTATCGAATGAAAGATGTGCAAACTGTGCTCCCATAATGCTGGCCACATAAATCGTCATTGGATATTGTGCACTGTCGCTTGAGGGATGTCTGCTGTGCGCTTGCAAGTGTCCCGTTGCTGGTTGCTTAGCGATCAAGCTCCCCAAAAAAATATCATGAGTTATAGGTTAGCAGTCAAGGCATTCCAGCAGTGTCCATAGATTGATCGACTGCTACCAGAGGTAACCCTGAGAGGCAGTTTGGCTGCCATCAAAAATATTACACAATATTAAACATACAAAATTAGTTTGCCGAATGAGTTTTATGAATTTATTTTGTGTGGGAGAACCACAACTAAATATTTTCCATTTTCTTGATACAAATAAAAGAATGATCCATCCACAAAATTAACCTTTGGCTTCGAGCTATCGCTCGATGTTACGCTTTAAATCACTTAAATACCCAATTTGGGGTTCATTAAACACAAATTGATGCATCTGCGCTAGTTTATGGGATGATCTCTGTACAAACGATCGCTGCCCGATCCAAATGCGCGTTTTAAATGATGGCAATAAGGGGGCGCGAAACTCAGTGTGGGCACCGATATAGCACCCACGATAAAACAATCATCTTAATGGTGCGATTAAAATTTCATCACGTTAAATCATCGCAGCGAATCCGCAGCGAATCGAAATTGAAAGGAACAAAACAATATAAAATCAAAATGAAAATGAAAATAAAAAGAAACGAAAATGTTGTTTATCAATTATTCCAGCTTCAATCCATGAATGGACTTCGGTAATCTTTTTTTCCATCGCCCCTCCCCCAAAGGTGATTCAGCGGGATTGTTTTCTGCCCCCCGTTCTGTTCTCTCTTCAAATATTGTTTGGAGAAATAACTGACTGCCTGACAGACTGACGGACTGACAGACTGAGAAATCAATCAATAGGCGAACGATATTTATAGAAAATCCCATCAAGGGCTGGCCCATAAACAATTGAATTTCAGTTTTCGGCCTAGACAACAATGCGATTGCATTCCGCCACCAAAAATGATTTTAACCCAATTTGCAGCCAGAAAGAAATGAACACGTTCCCATCTCCATCTCCACTGCCATGTACAGCGGCGGCATACATACATATTTAGTACGTATCTGTGGCATGAACGTGGACGTGGATGTAGACTGTAGACTGTAGTCTATGGGTAGCGCCCCCAATGGGTCTCTGGTCCGGTGTCTGGGGTCTGGGGTCTGAGGTCTGGGGGCCCCCAACTATTATTAGCGGCACGCTCGACATGCAAACGTATAATGGATTTATATATATTGCTTTGTATACATATGTACATGTACATATGTGTATACTCGAGGAGAACTCATTACTCTGCAGGTGTTTCAGCATTTCACATTCTCAGTGTCAGTCTCAGTGCCAGTCTCTGTCTCTGTCTCTGTCTCATTCTCAGTCGCTGGGCTGTGCCTTTCCCCCGTCCACTGGGGAGAGGAGCTGGAGTTGCCCCAAACACACACACCACACAAAATCCTTCTTCATCTGCGGGTCCGTCCTCGTCCTGCTGCATAACTTTCGTCGTCCTGCATAATTTACACTTTTCCCTGGCAGTATTTATAGTTGAATTATTGATTTTCATTACCAACATTTTCGAGTCCAGTTTCAAATTAGTTCTCTCTTCTTTTCGGGGCTTCACACTACACTCCTTCTTGCGGTCATTGAGCTTTTGTGTGGCATGTATGGCGTGGCATGCCCCTGGCCTGGCAAGTGTGTCTGTGTGTGTGTGTGTGCGTGTGTGGCATGGCTTTGAAGCTTTTCCCGGCTTATCAGCTCTGGGATGGCATCTGCTTTTCGTCCCGGATGTGTGTGTGTCCGAGGAAGCCCGAACTTCGTTCGAATAGTTCTACTTCCACAGAGCTTTGCGGTAGCTTTTATTTTTTGTGTTGACTCTTTTTTGGCACTCAAGTTTGCGTTTCTTTAATTCTTGTGCAGATTATATGTAGGTCTGCTCTTCCCTGTGTCTGCCCCATTGGTGCTTAGCCCTGGCCCTTAGGTTGCGGTCAGGAGGGAGCTCGCTGGGATCACAGGTTTCTTCATGTAGATTTGCGTGTGGCAGCTTCAAGCTATGCTCTTTCTCCCTGCCACATGTGGACCAGAGGCTTGAGCACGGGCGGGTTCTGTTGGTAATTTGTGTGGCTGTGCTGTCGGGGTTCCCTGATTTCCCTTCGATTTGTATTATTGCTATAACTCTGCATTTTGCTCGTTGCAGATGTCAATTCAAAAGCTTAACGATAACACAAACTCGGGTTACGTGAGCTCCGAGGAGACGGACTCCCTGCTGGTGAGCAGCGGCACACCCAAGGGCGGTGGCGGCGGCCGATCCGCCCTGCTGCGGCAGGTGAAGAACAGCACCTCAACCAATGGACCAACGGTGGCCACCACAGTGGTTAGCACATCGCCATCCGCCTCGGGATCGGGGCTGGCATCCGGGGGATCGGGCGGCAAGCCGACTCTGATGCGGCAGGATCGCACCTCCACATATCTGACAAGTCCGCAGCAGTCGCAGCAGCAGCAGTCGCGCATGGGCTCTGAGGAGAGTATGCGCGGCGGGATGATGCAGCACGACGAGGACATTGAGCAGGGGCTGAGGGCAAATGCCTCGGCAGCGGGATCAGCTGGAGCTGGAGCCGCAGCCGCAGCCGCCACCATGGTGCCCGACATCGAGGTGTACGAAGAAGAGGACCAAGATCCACAGCAAACGCAAACACAGACCAATAATACATCGACGACCAAGCTGGAGCAGCAGCAACAACAACCGACCATATCAATTATGAATTTAAGCCTAAAGCCCAACGAAGTGGTAGGCAGTAGTCTGGGTCCAAGCCCCAGTCCTGGGAGCCATCCCAATCTGGGTACCTCATCATATCAAAATCTGGCCTCCAGCATACCGCCAAGTGCGCCGAGTCGTTGTCGAGCATGCCGCAACTGCAGTCGCCGTGCTTCCACAACGCCCATATCCACCGGCCAGATGATTGACCGTTCCGCATCACGGGACAGCGTCAAGAGCGGCGGCAATCTCACCAGCTCGATGGCCATTTGCATATCAAACTCTGCCCTCCAGCAGCAGCAGCAGCAGCTCCAGTCACAGCAGCAGCACTCATCGCACCCGCCGCAACACTTTCAGCTGCATCAACAGCTCCAGATCCAGCATCAGCAACAGCAACAGCTGCAGCTGTATCAGCATCACCAGCAGCAGGTGCCGCCGGTGCTGATTACATCCTCCCCGACGAACGGATCGCGCATCATTAGGCAGAGCTCACAGCCGGAGTCCAGCACCACGGCCATATGCTGTGGCACGCACGCCACTTGCGTGGGCCATGCCCACTCGCACACGGTGCCCAATGTGTCGCTGAAACAGTTGCGCGAGAGCACACAGGACGGCATAGCCGGCATCGCAGCCGACTCCCTGCGGATCAACGGTGGCATGCGACCCTTCAAGCAGGTGAGAGCAATAGCCCCCTCCCATCCATATTCCCTATATATATTTCCGCAGGGTCCCGCTCCATGCAGCACCTGCAATGGGTAGTGCGCCCAACCTCCATTATACATATGTGATATGTATTTTTTAATACTCGATGTTCGATGTAGACACTGTTCGCACCACTCGATGTTCACTCGATCAACCAATTGTGTTCGTAGAGTGACCAGCACATGACTCAACCCATATCGCAGCTGACTATGGTCACACTGGTCGCACGAACATTGTAAACATTTTGCGAACTCTTACTTAGTAACTTTTAGTCCGTATTCTAATATTAATCAAAGCATATCCCATCCTGTAGATCAATCTTTCGTACTACTCGTAAAATTTCTGCAGCATTTTCATCAAGAATTTCCCCACTCAAATATTTATTTATTTCGTTTCATTGTTGTGTTCTAATAATCATAAAGCGATTTGCTTACTTTGTTGTTTCTTGATTTTACGCTTTTTTTTTTTGTTTTTTTGTTCGGTCTAACGCTTTTCCCGCGCGCAAATCCAATTAGTGAAAATCAATATTGCTCATACGCGGCGTTGGCTGAACAATTATTTTGTTCATTTGTGCACTTTCCATTTTGCCTCGACCCTGCCCCTCTCTCGTTTTCTGTTGAATTCTTTGAGTGTTTTCCCTCTCTCTCTCGCTGTGGCCTTTTTTTTTTTGGGGCATAATTAAAAATTTTGTTTACACGCTATTTGATCGAGAAGTGAGGAATGAGCAGAATAGTGGGGAAGGCGATGTGGCAGTAGGTGGAGCATGGAATGGGCACGGGGATGTGGCATTTGCGTCTTGGTAGGTGGCCATTCAAGTGGATGTTCCCACAAAAAAACCAGAATTAACAGCAAGAACAAACTTAATCAAGGGGCAAAAGAAAAACAAGAACAAATTTTAATTGAAACATTTTCAGCAGTACGAGTGTCTGCTGCTGCTGCTGCTTATTGCTTTTTGCTTATGGGATTGTATTAAGTGCCAGAAAAAGAGGTTTGGATGCGTGCCTAATTCTCACACAATATTCCAAACGTTCGAGCCATCTTCACCCCCCCTCCCAACCAATACATACATATATCAATATCTTTCGCTGGCTGGCCCGAAAGGCAGATATAATTATAATTAATATCAATATACGGCGACGTCTGAACTTTTCTTTTGGGGCTGCCCATAAATATTCGGAACAAAATGAAATTTATATACATATAGATAGACTTGTAGATATTTATCTGGGGTATAAGGAAAAATGAAAATATCGTTTTCTTCATGCTGGAAGTGACCTTACCCGCCATGATTGATGAATGTTTTCACTCTTTGACATTTGCTGTCGCGTTTTTTTTTCTCCTATTTTTGCCCCTCCCGCCACCATACCACCCCCACCCTATCTGTGCCGCACACCCTTTAGAGATAATTGCGTTTTGGAGGTCGGTCGTGTCTTTCGGGAATGGCTGAAGGGAATCGCAGGAGTGTTGACTCCCGCTAGTCAATGTTGCGCTGAGCTTTTAGCGGGAGCAAAGCTTTATTTTTTGAAAAACTAACGGTAAAGCCAACGAGAAATAGCCGCAGGGAAAAGGGGGGCAGGGCGCTCCACTTAGCGTTTTGCCCGCCCAAAGCTTTCAAGGCACATTTAACATGAATAAAAACAGACAATAAAAATTGTATATTCTACTATGTCCGCCGTCGGTCGCACCAACTACCCCCTTTGGCTGTTCAAAGCTTTGTCATTGCTTCCCCAAGCTAAATACGCTTTTGGAACCCCGCCATCCCCCCCCTGCCACACTCATGCTGCGCCACTGGTAAAAGCTCTAACGGATTTCAAGTTTTCGATTGTCTTATGTTTTTTTTTTTATTATTTACCGGACTTTTTTTCTTGTTCCTGTTTTCTTTTTGGTTGCTCTGCAAAGCTTTTTCCCCACTTAATTATGCAACATAACATGCCATGAACTTTTCCACTCATCCTCACATATCTACATGCATATGTATGTAAGTAAGTCCCGCCGAAACTTAAACTCTTTCTTTGCCCCATTCACATAGGTATTTTTTCATGTCTATAACTAAATAACTCCATATGATATTTCATGAAATTTCATTCTAATAGTTCTAGTTATTAATATAGTATCGAATATCGCATAAGTTGGTATATAATGTATCCAATATCTATGTAGTTGCAATAGAAATATCTTTTATATTACTTATATGCATACTACAGTGCGTTTCAGAACTGTGCTGCCATTTATTTATTTATTTCGATAAATCAAAATTAAATGGATTCTAATAAATATGGAAAATAAATCAAATAAATCCAATACAAAAAAACTTTTCGATAACAAATTCGATATCATTTCGATGAAAAATCAGTTCCGGAATGCACTGTATCCGTAGGAATCTCAACTGATTTATGTCTCGACTATTTTCTATGATATGTATGGAAAGTGCTTAACTCAATCCCATGCGTCTCTTTCCCCAATCCGCCCAAGACCCCCAACCCCGCCCAATCGGAATCTGTAGCTTTCCTCCGCTCCAAGAACTAAACTAACTTAGAGAGTAACTAACTAATCTGTACTAATCGCCTATCGCAACCACTCTCACAATTCTCTTCAGGGCGTTCTTCTAATGCCTCGCACCTTGTCCGAAAGCCGAAAGTTGAGACTTCGAAGGGCCTTCACCGAGGCCACTAACGAAACGCTCCAAAGCTCCAAAATGGTATTTAACAAACAGTTAAACATAGAACAAAAATAACAACAACAAAACCAATTACAAAAGAAATATACACCGAATGAAAAGTATACAATCCAAAAAAAAAAACCAAAAAAACAAAAACCCATTTTCAAAAACTAATAATTTTGTTTTATGTGTATGTACATATATACTCGTAAATGTTTAGAATGAACCAAGCAAACTATGTGAACCAGTTCGTACGAGAGTAGTTCCAACAGTTCCAAGTTATTTGCAATGGCACCAACCCCGCCTCGACCGCTCGCCGGTCCTGTAGTTTATTGCCAAATGCTATTCAATGCCTTTTGTCCAATCCGGTTTGCGTTTTGCGTATTGCGTTTCTACCTAGTCTGCACTGCCTCGATGTCCAATTGAATCCCCTAGAAATTTCACCAAAAACAAAAAACAAAAATGAGAATGAGAAAAACCAAAAAAACCGAGTACCGTTTCAATGATTGTTGAGCATTTTGGCTGCTTGAAATTCCACGTCCCATAGTTGCAATCCACTGCCTGCCCCATTCCATATCACTTCCACTTCCGCATTCGCATCCTGTATATGTCGCATTCCACTTGCCCGTTCATCAGCTTCCGCATCCCATATTCGATCTGCAGACTCCACTCTTGGCATTCCCCAGCTCCATTCCCGTTCTGCATCGCACCAGCTCAATCACTTTCCACTTTTGCATCAATCTCAGCCTCCACCCAAGCTTCCTCACTTACCAAAGCTTTGCTCGCTGTTCTGTAGTTTTGTAGCTCGCACACAAACTCCTGCCACAGCCTATTCAAAGTATTATTACGTATTATGTGTGTGTTACTGATCAGCCAGGTAGGCCGTAGTTTTTATCTGCACCAATTCCGTTTTAAATGGCAGCACCTATTGTAGATCGGATTTAATGTACCTTTTGAACCATGTATTTCTATCGATAAGCTCCATCCACAGCAGTCTATGGGGGGTGCATACATATGTGCGAGAAATTTAATTTTTAAGGGTATGCAGCGGGTCGGTCATCGCTTTGGGCAGCGGCACCATTAGGGAAACGTTTTATTTGCTGCCAAATATTCGTTTCCATGACGTGGACCCGATCAGGTGTTCCATTCATCTCCCCGTTCCATGGGGAGCACCCAGCTAACGGATGTCTCTCTCAGCACATGCCCCGCGTTTCCGCTACTGCCCATTATCGACTCTCTCCACCTGTTGGCCGCTCTCTCTCTCTCTTCCTGCTGCTTTCCCCGTCCCAGATTTGCTACGCGATCATTCCACGTGCTGCTGGACCACTGCCATACCCTGGGGATCAAGGTGTATTCATTTAGGGTGAGGCACTGCACTCACTAAAGCTGTCCTTTTTGTTTCAGTGTAGCTGGAAAAATCTAGGAAGAAGGGAGAGAGAGAGAGACAGAGATATTTGCTAAAATAATACATGGATAAATTTCCTCACCTGATAGATATGTACCTTGCTGCTGTCCTCTTCTCTCTCTCCCACCAGTAGCTCTGCTCTCTCCACCTACTGCTGTTGATGCTGTTGCTGCCTTCTCCTCCATCCACCTGCTGCCGACGCTCTCGCGCCTCGTCTCGCCTCTCCACGCCCCGCCACCTGCTACCTTCTGTGCACTCGGCATCCACCTTCCCAGTCGTGATCCACCCCACCCACATTTACGATCCACGAGCAGCGACGCGTGCTCCGCGAATCGGCTGTTCTGTTCCGATGTATTGGCGGAACAAAATGGGAGACGAGACGAAAAGGCAGACCGAGCAGAAAAAAAAGAATGAAAAGATGGGAATATAAATATAATTTTTTGGGGGGCCAACCATTTGTGCGTCGTCGTTGCGCTGCGTCGGAAGGGATCATCGCCGGTCCGTTGTTTCGCTGCTAAATTGCTGGCTTCACCGTTCCACCGCTCCACCGCTCCAGGTCTCTGACTCTCGCGACTGAAAGTACCAAAAGTTTATAATAAATGCCGATTGGGTCCGCCTTCTGTTTACATTCTGGACAATTACGCAGCCAAAATACCCATTCGGCTGGAATACCAAATCAAAATCAAAACCTAAATCACAATCCCCAACCGAATCTCAATCCAAATCACATTGGAAAGTTCGCTGCTGCGGTTCTTGGTCGCGTGCGCTCCCCCTGCGACTGCATTTTGTGCGAGTGAAACGGAAAGTGCCAGTTTTTTTTTTGGTTGATTGTGGAAACAGTTATACTGCACCTTGCTGCAGGCTCTGGGCTCCAGACTCTCTCTCTCGGCGCTGCTCCAATGTGAGCATTTATTTGCCTACTATTTTTTTTTGTGCCTCTCGGTCCACAGCGAGATTGTGCGAGTGAGTGGGTGAGTGGGGGGAGTGTGCACACAAAAGGATATTTGATATTAAACAAATAAGAGGAATTTGTACGGGGGCACCCAGCCCCAGAGCATGTCGCCGGCCTCCTGCATGGAGAACGAGTGCAAACCGGGCACTCTCTACCAGAAATGCCTGACCTCCGGCAATGCCACACTTGCCGCCATGCCGCCACCATCGTTGCCACTGCCGCTGGCCACGCTGCCAGCCACATCAGCCATGCCGCAATTGATGCCATCGGTATCGCCGGCACCCACACCAGCACACTCGCCCTCGCACTCGCCTTCGCCCTCGCCATCGGCATCGGTGTCGGCGTCAGCGTCGCCCTCACCGTCACTATCGTTGACGTCGACGCGGCCGCCGGCATCGCAGCGACTGGCACCCGCTGCCGCAGCGCTACCGTTACTGTCTTCGTCGCTGCCAACGGCAGAGGCAGACGCGAACGGAGACGCAGACGCAACAGCGGCTATGACGCGCACGGGTAGCGTTGGAGGAGGCGGCAGCGGTGGCGCCACATCCACGGCACGCCGCAATTCGCTCTGGCTGGAGACCCTGCGGAACACGCGAAAACTGTCCTACGCCAATGAGCGACCCATTCTGGTAAGTGGTAAGTGCCACCACGCAGCGGCCGACCAAAAGCAATGACGTATAATCCTTATCCGCGACCTTCCACCAGCCCATATCCACCCCGTCCTATCACTATTCCCATTCCCATTTCCATTCCCATTCCCATAACTTTGGATCATTTCCATTTGCCATTTCGTTTCGGCGGCTTCCACGTGCCCGCCGCTTGGCCCACTCGGCGACGCTGCCGCCCAGCCAAAAGTCCGCCGCTCGTCCAAAACTATAAAAATAAATAAATCGCACGGCGCCCATGCTCTCGCGCTTCCTCTCTCTGCCACTCTCTCCGGCTATCTTTGTGGCCGCCTCTCTCTCTTTTGAGCCATTTGAAGTTATTTTCAACCAAAAGCATCTGCAAACACACAAAACACACAGGAAAACACGAATAGGCATGGACAGCAGCGCCAGTGGCCAGGGATAGCGATCGAAGGCAGCTGATGAGGCGGAGCACCGCAATATTGATACCCTGCTTGCTCCGGCATGCGAGTGCAAAAAGATAAATGAATGGCGGGATAAAGTTCTGGCATCTGACAAAGAGAAATAGGGAACTGAAAATGAGATATGTATCATGGGAAAATACGAGCCTCAAATGGGTGCGAAGCCTGAAAAGGAAGTTGATATAATCACAACGTTAATTGGAGGGGAATATGGCATTGGGTACTTATGTATGGAGGAGATATATGGAGGAATACATATGTATCTATAACTGAGCAAGAGATTCCGAATATTGGGGAAAACAATACTAGAAATTAGGTTTCTGCTTCTCCCGCTTTATGCCCTTGGTGGGCTTATTTACATCTCTCGTAGTCTCGACTAATACTCGAATCCTTTCTCTTAACATTCCGAAACCATTCTAAATACCAATCCAATACCAAAAGTGGCAACTTTGCCACCATTTTATCTGAAGAGTTCCCGAAAAGAGTGAATTTAATCGAAGATAATTTTAATGCGAATAAACTATATACGTAAATATAATGGAAAGAAGGAAATAAATAAAAGCATTTAGCCAGGAGAACCACTAGGGGAATCATTTTACGCAGGTGAAATTCATTCCACGAATACAATCTCTCCCCAGTAGCGTTGCTGGCCCTTCAGGCTAGTGGGTGGGTTGGGGGCTTAGGGTCACGGGCTATGAAAGCAATAACACAAAACAAATGTGGGAAATATACACATCAGCGGCGACCCCCAAGCACAGACGTAGAAACAAAGCGCGTGGCGAGACGTTAAAGAAGGCAGAGAGAGAGGGGGGAGAGAGAGAGAGAGAGAGGCGATCATCTATTCCATCAGCATCTAAAGACAAAAGTTCGTTCAAGTGTATCCATCGGCTGTAATGCATGTGTGAGGAAAGGGCAACGCAAATACGTTCTTTGATATATTGTTTATACGGGGAAAACGATTTCGATCGGGGATCATCATCATTAAATGGGTAAATGGGAAAATGGCAAATGAAATGCTGAATCTGGATGGAAAAAACTCTTGTGGAAGTGTTTTCTTATATTGTTTACAGCCCCACCCGAGATATGGGATACCTACAATATGCGAGTATTCAGGATCAGCAACGAGAATGAGTTCTGCTCGAGACAGCGAAGAGATAGAGATAGAGATACGCGAAAGCGATGCCAAGCCTATAATTTGGTTCTGCCCCAATCAGTGGCAAATAACTCGTGGGACTTCATCGGTTATTCAGTTTAAATTACTAGTTACATCAGGCATAATAAATGGTCTTACAGATTGAGACGCCAGTTCCGTTGGTTTAAACATCGACATGTAATTAATGGGCTAATGGAAAGAAAGGAACTGCACAGAGAGAGAGAGGGAGACCAGCGACCAGCGACCTCTACTCTTCGCTTTCGTTTCGCTGAGATCGGGGACAACGGCGAACGGACATGAATTATCGATGCATCCATCGACGACATGTGCCTGTGTGGGGCATAACATATTTAGATGATGATTAATATTTAATTATACTATATACACTCGTGCACAGCTCGTATGCACTTGGAGCTGTTGTTTGTCTATTGGTCCGCTGCCCCAATGGGTATTACGTGGTGTCATCTGAAATATTTAAGGCGTTTACTAACACGAGCCATCAAAATCCCACCCGCCACCCTCGACCCAGCCCAAGGGACCCGATCGACTTCCATATGTCTGCATTTCGAGGAAGGACTTTTAAATGTTAAGCACTCACCAATTGGGTGGCAAGAACAATTAGAGGGGCACCTGTGTGTGAAAAGTGTCGGCCAGGTGGTGTGGCCTCAATAGTCCTCCAATAACTTATAGCCACCGGACGGACGGTGGCACGCGGCAATCGGCAGTCGGCAGGCGGCAGGCATTATGCGGCATGAACAAGTCGAGTATGTTTTTAAAATTTAATGATAATGGACGGCGACTGCAGTTTTCTCTGCATTTACAATACCTGCCTGCCTAGACGAATATTCCACATGGATATATGTATAGATATATACAGTATATAGTATATGTCTCGTAATATACGCGACTTTTTGTGTCTGTGTGCAAGTGCCTGCTTGTTGTTTGCCCCCAAGTGTCTATCAATAAAATATGACAAGAGGCACTGTCCCCGAGACACAAAACCGAAAGGTCGCACCGCAACTGAATTCTGAGTCATTCGCCATGCCACAAGGGGCTGTATAATCGTAATGGGTTTCAGATTTGGATTCGGATTTTGATTCAAATTCGGGAGACACTTTCGCTGTTCAACAGATGTCCGATTTGTGTGGCTATTATTACGTATACGTAGACGTAGTGTAGGCTGCTTTGAGGTTCCATTAATTGTACATTTGCCCCTCCGTGCGCCTGTCTGTGTGTGTGCGTTTTTGTGGATCTTTCTGGCATTCCATAAATGTGGTTTTCGTGGCACCATATACTCGAATGTAATATTGCTTTGATCCAAGTTGATCGCCTCATCGTTAATATGTTTTGTGAGTGTCTTTCGGCTCTATATTAAAGATATTTCGTTGTCTGTCTTTCTTGGCGCATATATCCGCCAATTAATTTTGTATTTTAGGAGACAATCACTTCCCTTAGAGCTGCAAAAGTATGCTTCAGCCGGAGAGATGTTCCAATACTATACAGAAATTACTCAAACAGAGATATGTTCTCGCAGCTAGACGCAGAACAGAGCCCAGTGGGACTCGTACTCTTATTTTCGTGCACTTTTGAGTTTGCCTTAACTTTTTTTTTTTTGGGCAGACGTCAAGTCATTGTGTTTTGCGTTCTGTCGTCAAGTCTTCGCACGTCATTCCATGACCCCCGCCCCGAACCACCCAAACAAACAAAAAATAACCAAGCTGGAAAATGCACCGTCATATTCCGCACCAGACCTACGCCCCACCCCACCCACCTCAAGAGACTCAATCGAAAACCAATATGGAAAACTTACCTAAAAGAATGAGAAAATGGTGATTGGTGGTAGGGTTTAGGGGTTTATGCGGTTTAGGTGGGTTTTGGCGAGCTTAGGGGAGAGGATGCCTGGGGAAGGGGAATGGGGTGGGGGAATGGCAAATGGCTGACAAATGCATAAAGTTTTCATTTCAATGAATTATTCAAAATCCGACATGACAACATTTTGACTATCTGTCGTTTGCGTTGACATTTCCATTTCCATTTGATATCTGGGTCGTTGGAGGGGGTCTGTGGGGGAGGCGGGGGCCCAGTCCCTGCTACTGACGCAAACCGATTGTGCAACGCGAAGTGGCAGGGACACGAACGGAATGGGGGACTTGTGTAAGGGTAAGCGGGTGCTTAGGTGCGATGTCTCATACGCTCACGTTAATGTCACCAGCGCGAGAGTGATGGGCGCTTGAGACAATTGGGGAGACACACACTCGTGTCTGTGGCATGTGCATTCCGTAAACTCGTGTTTGTGGCATGTGCATGCACTCGTGAAATGTTGTTTAGGGTCCTGGGCCAAAGGCACTGGGCCACCCAGCCCTCCACTGGTGGCTCCCTTTAATTGCCAGCGAATGTTCTCCATCCAAGAATAAATGCATTGATTGATTTGCGACTTGGCAATTTTATTGCTCAATAGGACAATGTCCTTCCGCCCAACACTTTCGTTTTTAAAGTGCAGTCTGGCGCTCTTTACATACAGACACACATACACACATTTGAATGCATTTATCAAGTATACGACTCGTATATACAGGCTGCAACTATTTCCACAGTTGTGATGCTGCACAGATGCACTGCTGAATGCAGGATCTAGAAAGGCATTTATGTTATATTTTTTTTATATATTTTAGTTTTTATAAATACCATGAAAACGATCGGTGGAAAGTCCCGTTTCTGAGAGATTAAGCAAATGCAGAAGCTTCGGAAACGATCTTTTTATTATATTTGTATATCTACATTAAATTTTTTTTTATTTAATATTATATTTTATTTTATATTATATATTTATATTTCATATTTTCATCTACATATTTATGTAGAAGACTTCTTTCATACAGAGTACCAGAGGTATCTGATGTTTGATGTCGAGCAATTTTCGCCACGATGAAAAACTTGCAGAAAATGTTAGTTTTTCGTTACTTTGCACTAAGATCTCCCCGCACTGAAGATTAAAGTTCTTCCAAAAAACTGTGTGCCATGTGAGTATGTTGGCAAAGGGAATTAGGGGGGCTGCTACAAAGCAGAAGAAAGCGAACCAAGGAAGGGGTGAAATTGGTGGGGTGGGGGGCATCAACGTCTTCTCCTTGTTGCTAGGCGGGCAATCCATTTGTCAGTTCATCAGCGTAAAAGAATGCATCTCTGTGTACGTCTATAAGTCCTTTGTTTGCGTGTGAGGATGTGCGGATGCACGTGTGTGTGTGTGTGGGAGTATATCCGTGTATGCACAAAATATGGCTGAACAACGTGACTACGACAACGGGGTGGGGTGGGGTAGGGTAGGGTAGGGGAACGAGACGCAGAACGACAATTGCCGATGACAATGAAAATCGCGTAGAAGTGGGAGAAGTTTGAATTGAGCATCCATTTGGGGCAACATCCCGTTCCCCCGACTACTGCTGCTGCTGCTGCAAGAAGCAGCGTGGGTACAACGGCAACCATCACCTTACGCAAATCGGAATGGAGTTCCGTAATGCGCAGGACCAACCGAAGGCCATGGACAAAAGCCGCTCTCTCTCTCTCTCTCGCTCTCTCTGGCTTTTGGTTTTGGCCAAAAAAGTTTACTGATTTCCAAAAATGGAATTTTTGAATGCTCAGGAATTTTTCTGTTATTTACCCCTCTATATATCTCTATATATATCTCTATATATCTGTCTCTTTGTGTAGCCGCATAAGGATTAACTTGTAAAAGTTCAATTTTGATTTTCATATCGCGTGCCAAGTGGACATTATGCTTTTCCTTTTCCTTCCGTTATCACAAGCCAAAGCCCCAACTAAAGCTCAAAGTTCATCCAGAAGAAGCTTCGTTCCAAGCAGCCAAACAAAAAACAAAAACACCAACAACAACAACAAAAGACAGAACGCAAGCCGAAGAACAACGGTTCTCCTCTGCTACTGAACTGCCGCTGTCGCTGTTGCTGTTGCTGCTTTGTCGCTGCTTTGTGCGTGTACCCTACAATGGGAGTGTAGGTGCGTGGAAGCGAGATGGCCATACCAACACATACGCGGAGCAGGCTTCAAAGAGAATAAGTGTGAGAGAGAGAGAGCGAAGCCAGAGCGCGCGCAAAACAAAGTTGAGTGGATTGGAAATCAGTCATAAGAGAGAGAGTCAAGCAGCGCCATCGGCCGACGACCGACTTGCGTTCTCTTTTGCTCTCTTTCTCTCTCTCTGCCCTCGCATCCACCGCTACGTTCCTTAGTTATGCCGCCTTCTGCCGCCAAATTAAACACACATGACAATGCCAATTCATTATGTGCCCACCGAAAATTGCAATTGGAAAATGCAGCAGCAGTAGCAGCGGCAGCAGCAGTGGCAGCGGCAGCAGCAGCGGCAGTAGCCGGCAGGCATGCAGAAGCAGCAATGAGGAAAGCCGCAGCACCAGCTGATAAAGACAGCTTGACAGGAAGGGAAAAATCTGGGTCTGCCAGCAGATGCCTCTGCCACTGCCACTGCCGTTTGCCGTTGCTCACTTGTTCGTTTCGTTTCGTTTCGTTTTTACAGTTATTTATCCAACTATGGCTTTGGCTATGGGATCCGGGGGCCGTGGAGTCCGTCCGTCTGCCTGGTACTGTATCCGGGTACTGCTTCAGGGCCCTTTTTTGCATGTGCCATGTCGCGACAGCGGCAGAGACAGAGGCAGAGACAGAGGCAGAGCTGGAGCAGAGCTGAAACAGAGATCGGGTCTATTGGCTCTCTGTTTCGTTCGGCTTGTGGGTGTCGGTCGGACTGCTGCTGCTGCTTCTACTGCTGCTACTGCTGTTGTCTCTGCCCACACTGTGTGTTTGTTGTTGCTGGTTCTCCTACTGCTTGTACTGCTTGATACTCCTCTGCTTGGTACTCCTCTGCTGCTCCTGTCTCTGCCTCCACTGCTTGTACGTACTCCTCCAGCTATGCTTCTACTGCCGCCTCTGCTGCTCTTCTGTTCTGCTGTGCTACTGCTCGGCGCTCGGTTTGTGGTCGAGTTAATTCGAACCTCCTCGTCTGTCGTTTGTTCGTTGCTCGTTTGCCGCTGCCGCTGCCGTCGTCGCTGTCTCTGCTGCTGCTGCCATTTTGCCGCTGCCGCCATTGGTATCGCCTGGCGTCGTCGCCATCGTCGGCATTCAAAGATTCCGTTCCGTTCAGTCTGTATTGTGTTTACACCCATGGCTGACGTAGAGAGCGCAGAAGAGTTCAACCATCAAATATCCTATATACATAAACAACAACAACAACAACAACAATTGCAGCAACAACAACAAATACAAAATCAACAACATCAACAACGATAGCCTTTAGCCAGCACGAAACCGAACAAACCAGTAACAACACTTACGATAATAGAAATTACAAAAATTACATTAAAATAAAAAACAAAAAACCCCCCAAAAAAAAAACAAAGTACTAATTTTTTTTAAGTGCGTGCGTGTATGTGTGCGTGCGTAGCATCTATCTTTATGTGGTGTCGTTTGTATGCATGTGTGTGCGTAAACGCAACAATAATAACAACAACAACAACAAGAGCAACAAATTGAACATCCATCAGCCCTCGAATCTACGAACCACGTTCGTCAAACCGGTAAAAGCACACACACACACACACACACAGACACAGACAAAACAGCTACAACACAGACACCTACTCTGTTGGCAGGCAGCAAAACATTAAACAAAATGAGAGACGCAACAACAGTGCGATAACGGCAACAAATTAAAACAACAAACAGACCAACAACTGCAACCGAGTAACAGAAATCTAAGGTGAAACAAGAACAACAACAGCAACAGCAACAGCTAAGAAAAAAATAACAAGTAAATAGCAACAAAAAGCACATATAAGACACAACAACAAAAACTCACAACAAACAACTAGGAAACTGAAAAAACATGCAACAAACAAAAAACTAACTGCAAAATGAACAGCATCAAACTATAGAAGAAACGTCAAAATAAGAGTAGAAGAAACAGCAACAAACATAGAAGATTAAGCCCAAGAAACCGAAGAAGATCCAACTAAACAAATAGACAAAGCAACAACAAAAGACACAGAAGAAGCAGTAGTAGAAGAAACAGCAAACGAAACAGTAAAATAAACCGAAAACAGAATAGCGGTGCAACAACAAACAAAAATAGTAAACAGAAACGAGCAAGCAAATAATTGGAGTAGAAGTAAAAGTAAAAGTAAAAGTAAAAGAAAAACCGCAGAAAGAAGAAAGTTAGAAGTAAACGTAAAAAAGAGCAAAAGTCAAAAGAAAAGAAGAGCCAAGTAAGCGGGGGAGCCACCAAAACGGACAGAGGAGCAAGCGCCGCCTCTGCTCCGCCAGCATACAGTACCCTTCAGCGTTCGTCTCCGTCTCCGTTTCCGTTTCCGCCTTCGCCTCCAGCAGCAACAGCAGAAACAGCAGCAGCAGCCATCAAATATCCAAGGCATACAGAAAAAAAGATACAGATACTCCTCCGTAGAGCAAAACGAAATCCAAGCCACACACCAAACCACAATCCAAGACCGATCCAAGAGAGACCGAAACAACCGAACCACCAGAATAACCGACCAAAACGGAAGAAGTACGATATTTTAATATTATCCACACATACATATGTAGTGTATCTTATACCCATATATCTTACCATAAACAAGTCTTAAGATGAAGATGAAGATGAAAATGTAACCGATGTGAAGTTGCCACAGCAAGGAGTGGCAGTGTGGAAAACTTTTTGGGGAAAGGAAGGGAAAGTCGATGAGAAACTTTTGGGCAATATATTTACTAGAATTTATGGGGGGATAACTCAAGGTTTCCACTTAATGAAAATTATTGTAGAATGTACATACATACATATATCTACATATGGGTTTTTATATGTGGTACAATCTGTACTGTTCATTCTTTGAGTGATAGTGTGGTACGAGAAATATGTATGTTTGTCATCTATCAGATAAATTTCATGTTGAAAAAACTGATTCCAAAAAAGAACACAGGAAGTTGTTAAAAAATAAATGTTTCCATATAAACCTATCTGCCTCATTCTTCCAGGGATATGTACATATCCGGCTAGGCCACACTGGGAGAGAGTTCAGTTGACAAGAAAATTCCTTCCTAAATTTAGATCTGCTCATCAGCGATTCTAAAAACCTAAAAATTAAGCTTCAGAAAGTCTTTACAAATTAAGCGAAATACGGTCCTTAAATAGACAGAAATTATACATTTAATGGGAGCCACGTGCTGTAACTTTTATTGTTATTAAAATTAGTTTATACCCAAATAATGTCCTGCGAATGTCCGTTAGAGAACCGTCCGTCAATTGGAGAGGCGTGCCCAAAGAAGACTGTCCATCAGTGAGAGAGGAGTGGGAGATTCCATTTGTATAAAGGAAAAACAGCATTTTTGCAGATAGTTCTTACTTTGTATCAAAAATATATACGTATATTTATATTTAAAAGCCCGTAGATTCAGTCCGAATAATTATTTAAGGCTTCGTTTTAAAATCTATTGATAAATAATCTGTGTTATAGAGAAGTTCATTGAGGTCCTCCTTTCATTATATTATATTTATTCGAAATAAAAAAAACAGGTTTTTTTCTGAAAAGTGCATAACTTTCGAGGAATTTTCATGATAATTTGTACCATCAATTAAATGATTATGAATTTTCCCAGATATATTATAACAAAAGGTCAATAAAAGAATGCAAAAAGCAAAAAACGAAAAGAGTTGGAAAAACTTTAAAATCGCTTCAAACTTGCTGTCTTTTGAGCCTTCTCCTTTCGATTGATTGAATGGAATACTCGTGTGTGTGCGTGTGTGTGTCTGTGGCATGCCACTCACTTTCCATAGATCAAGAAAAACCTTGAAAAAAGTTGATGAGGAAGCTAACAAATTTATTTATGATTATCCCACACGTGAATAATATAGAGGGAAATAAATGGAGGCAAACTCTGTGGTAAATGAGCGATTTAAAGTTTTTCTAGCGCCTTGAAAATTTCATGACAGACAAAAGAACCGAACAAGAAGCAGAATGTTTACTGTCATTACTGTCATTCCAACAAATATATCTATTCTATATAATATATAATCACATAAATGCGGGGCCACACTGGCAGAAAGAGAAAGGGAATTCCGGCTTTAACATTCAGCGAGTGAGTAACGAAAAGTAAAAGTAACAAATATAATAATAATATAATTAGACATTGTCTCAAGTTGGGGGCGTCTCCGTCAACACGGCCGCCAAGTTACGACCCATTCGGCCACATTCTATTCGGCCCGAATTGGGAGTCGAGTCGCGGCCTATGAATAGCCCTTGGAGACTCTCAAGCCTGAAGCCTGACGCCTTAAGCTCAAGCCTCAAGTCAACCCATTTAACCGGCAGAACATGGCCACATTTTGTGTGTGTCCCATTGTCACCCACACCACAACAGTCTTTCTTTTCTTTCGTTCAAATCTGTCGCTCATGTTTCTCTGCCATTTTTTGCCCCACCACCCCCTCACTCTCGCTCTCTCTGTGTGTGCGTTTGTCTCTTGTTTTTGTGAGAAATTCCAAGCCGGTTGCATTAAGTTTCAGTTCCGGCTTGTTGATTGACATTTCCTCTGCCTCTCTGCCCACACTCCTCCGCTCCACCAGTCTTCCACTCTGCTTCGCCGCTTGCGTCCTGGCTTCGTACTGGCTTTTTACAGTTGTCACATGTCGGTGTCCCGTGTTTCGTCCTGTGCTGCGCTTGTGTGTCCCTGTGTTAGCCTTATCCTTTAGCCGGCTGACAGTTTTTGGCCAAACGAAAAGAAACGAAACGAAACGTGTAGCACATTTTTTTGTCGTGTGTCGAAAAAAAACTCTGGCAATCTTATGCAACTTTCGCTTCGTTTGATAAACCGCAAAATGGTTTGGGCGCTGCTGGAGTGGTGGGTGGTAATGGGTGCTGTTGGGTGGTGTTGCGTTGTGTTGGGTGTTACGTTATGCAAGGCTTTGGATGTAACAACAAGCGACAGAAACAAGAATGAAACAGTAGAAGCACGAGGCAGACGCCGAGATAAGAGCATCGAAAAAAAGCAGAAAAGAAAGCAAAAAGAAATGAGCAGCGAAACGTGAAAAACGCTACAATAAAACAGAGAAAAGCACGAGAAGAATGCGAGGAAGGGAAAGGATGGGGGGAGTGCTGAAAAGTAACAGAGAAGAAAGGAGGAAGAAAGCTTAAGGAGAAGGAGATGAAAGGAAGAAATCTTCAGGAGCAGATAAAGGGAAGAGCGCTTGCGAAGAAGGACAACCAAGAAAGAGAGCAAGAAAGCAATAGGAATAATAAAGGGGAAATACGAACAAGAGAAAAACAAACCCAGAGGCAGAGCCAGAGCCAGAGGCAGAGTGAAAGTAAAAGTGAGTGTAGAAAGTATAAACCAAAATAGTGGCACCAGAAGAAGAAACGGATGTACAAAATAAAAACAGAAAATAAAATCTGAGGCGCACATTACGTATACGTCATGTGTGCGCCCCTCAGATTCCGCTTTTACTTTCCTTTGCCTCCTTCTTTCCGCTTCTCTCCATTACATTAAATTCCTTCCTTTTAGTGTTGTGTTGAAGGCTACATTAGAGGCGTGGGCGTGGCAGACACACAGAAAATCTGTCTGTTGTTGCCTTTATGTTTTGTTCGCAGCGAGCGGAGCGGCAGATATAACGCATACGCCGCACGGGCTGGGCATTGAGAAATGCCCCTCCAGATGAATATTTTTCCAGCTTTAAAGATGCAAATCCCCAAACAGAGAGAGCGAAAGATCTCCTATGGTGCCCGATGTTGGGGGGGGTGTGTGTTTGTTCCTCTGTGTGTTTTGTGAGCAGCGTGCCACGGGGGATGGGAGGGGGCAACGGCACCCGGAATAATTCTGAATTATTAAGTTGCTCAATCAGGCCCGCCTTAAGACCTTAAACTCGCTTTTGAGATGAGGATTTGGAACGAGGCAGAACTTTGTTTATCTCTTCTGTGCTTATATTTGTTTCATTCTCTTTGTCTTGACTTTATTTTTGTATTTTGTTTTGAACCAAGGAACGAGGCAGGCACATTTTACACTTCGAAAGGTGTGTGTGTGTGTGTGTGTGTGTGTGTGGAGGAAAGAGGAGGAAATTTTCAATTAACAAATTCGCTTTGTGGCAGAGGTTTTTGTCTTTTTTTTTGTTCGGAGATTTAGTTGCTATTTTGGCAGAACTTTGCGATATGGCGGCGGCCCTCACGCATAAACAAATCAGCCTCAAACAAAAGTTCTGCCCGGTCTCGCTCTCTCTTGTGAAGGGAATTCCTTCAAGGGATTACATTTCCAGAACACACACACACACACACACACACATATACACACACAAAAACGTTAGGGCACGACACGTGCCCCATAGGAGGGATGGATGTGGATGCCCGTGCTTTCTCTTCATTTCTTTGCCCACTCCCATCTCGCTCCCCCTTTTGGCTGTTAAATGTTTTTTGATATCCTTTACCTTATGGGACCCACTCATATGCATACGAGCACACGCGTTCTCCCCAAGTGTCTACTACACTGAGAGAAATGTCAGTGTTGCCATGAAGTGCTATTGGATGTTGGAGAACTTTACATCTAATACTACTGTTCCACTGGGGTATATTCGATGAATGATGGAAACAATAATAGTATTCCCATAAGCGAAAGGGCTCTGCTACTCTTTGTTTGTATTCATTTCAAGACAATTTTTTAAGATGCAAACAAACAATAATTTGGTTGAAGAATCAGCTGCTGAAGCGCCTCATAGTGCAGCCCCTTCATGGCACTAAATGATAATTTTTCGCTCAGTGCACAAACGAGTCGAAGGCTTCGCCATAGTTGAAAAGAAAAGGGAAGAAAGATAGAAGAAAAAAAAGAATCTAAAGTAAGTGGAGAAGGAGAAGGAAGGACGCATCAGAATTAGAAGAAGTTCCCCAAAGCACGTGGCCCTGACAGTCTCAGTGTTCTGTATTTTTTGTGTGTTGCGTCCTGTTCCCCATTCTGTTAGGTCTTGTGCGGTTCCGAGTGTCCCATTACGCCTCCAATCCAACAAGAAAAAGTACAATACAGTCGAGAGAATCAGCTAGAAATCGAACTTAAATTCAAATATAATCGAAGCGAATCGCAGCAAATTTGCCGACATTATTATCCTCTTATATGTGCCTCGCCTCGTGCATGCAGCACGTTAGTCATTTGTCATTATTACGGAAGCAAATCATTGGAAATTTAACCAAATTGCTACGCGCTGGCATTAACTCAATTCGGTGAATAGTCCCACTTCCATTTCCGTCCCCCCCTTGTTGTGCACCTGCTTCCCGATGTCTGTCTGATTGTTGCCACTCTGGTATTCCTCGCTGGATAATTGAGCAGGCATGCGACAGGCCCTAACAGGCCCGTGCGACTGGATGTCTAACCTTCATGAAGCGGGGCACGGGCACTCTTAATGGGGGCACCTGCCACGTGGTGGCAGTTGCGCGGCTCATCCAAAAACTCTGGTGGCAAGCATTTCAGTCAAGGCCATCCGTCCGCTGCCGGTGGTTCTGTCTATTTGGTATCGTTTGTTTATTAATTATTTGGTTAGGCCCCCCTCCCCCACACAACCACACCCCCATTCTTGATGGAGTCCTGGGGGCGCTACCCCATTCTCTCTCTCTCTCTCTCTCGTTCTCTGTGTTTTTTGAATCCTTGTTGCCACCGTTGTTTACCTTTTGCTAGTGCAAATATTTGAGTTTTTGCCATTTGGTTCTTTGGTTCTATGTGTGCTTATACTTTTTAATACGTTGTACGTGCATGCATACAAACATACATACAGACATATGTGCTATTTTCCAATTCCCAAAAGCGTCAACAGAAAACGTCAACATATGTATGTATGTATGTATACGTACATAGAAGAACGTGAAAATTAGTTGGGAAACTCATTTTTAATGTGACGAGTTTTCTTTCGGTCCCGTTGTTTATGTTTATTGATACTGCCGTAGACCTCCATGCAAGTCCAATGGGTATATTTTATTTAGAGTGGAGGAGGCACCTAATGCAGTTTCATAGTTTGCGGCTTTGTGAACATTCCTTTGGGGCTGTCCAAAGTTTAAAGTTTTATAGCTGAAATAGCATTCTAGTGAAATGCATTATGATCGGATAAATATAACAGCTTGAGTGTCGGATATAAAGAAGGTTTATCTTTAACTGTTTGTTGACTTTGATGTCATCACTGATCCTCTGGTCGAAGAACCCAAAGATATTCGCTGAGAAGAATGTCCAATAATTATTGTGGGGTTGTTTCAATAACAATAATTGAGCGAATATCCTCCATGTCCATCTTCGGATGACGCAGAGATCATTCACTGCTTTTCTTTCTTATCTTCTCTTGATTAAATGATACTAAACATGATCAAAAGCACTCAAAATCCTTGAAATAAAATTTTAAATAAAAACAACTAAAATTGAAAAAAAGAATAAGTAAATTAATTGCGAATTGCAGGCCCATTATCCAAGTGCTTCCTAAATCATTTAAATCACTTAGAGGGTATTCTGGCGGTCACAATACCACAACAAATCGTTCTTAATTGTTCTTTTTGGTGCGCTTTCCGTTCGCTGAGTCACCTTCTTGGTGGCTTGTCTTGTGGCTTTTTGCAATGTATTTATTGTAGTGTCTGTGCGGTGCGGAGGTCAACGCTACAATAGGGTTAGATATTGATTTTCGATCATAAGAACCGGCACCATGCAAGGCCCAACCAAACACCTCAACAGGGCCGCAGCAGCGGTGCGCTCCACAATGCTGGTATCGTCTGCCTCCCCCAGCAGTGGCTGTGTGACACGCCCCGCCCATTGACATTATGGCCATATAGCCGCCGCATAGATACGACTTTGGACTCTGGAGGGTTGCTTGAAGAATGTCCCCCTGTCATTGGGGGCCTTATCATTATTATATTAAATGAATGCGCCGCTTTGGCACGCTCCAAACGTCCCAAGCCACTAAGCCACATTCACTATGGACCCCCATGCCACGTGCCACTCGTTTGTGGCTGGTGGGTGGGGGGGTGTTATGGTTGGGCCGGAAGGGTAGGCTTGTTATAGATGTGTAAGGCCTGTTCCGGCAATCAATCTTTTCGAGCAGATCTCTCATTTTTATTCAAGGAAAATAACCAAAAGAAACGAACCAAAGCCCAAAGAATGGAACCGATTTGATTAGTGATGAAAAGCAGGACGAACTCCTGTCAGTTGCCCTTAACGATGAAGCTACTAGTAAATTTGTGACCGAATTGTGCACTCAGGGTGAACTAATTGCGTAATTCCAAAGTTTCCCAGGCTTCCCTCCCATCCTATTCCCCACAAATACACATGGAAAAGAGGGGGGAAAAAAACGTGACGGCCTCGTACGAGGTTTTCTTGAGGTAAAGGCAAAAATATTACTTATCCGCCTAATTAAGCTCCAACAAAGCGAACACTTCATTATATATTTCCTGCACTCGACACACAACAGTCGCAGGCGCAGACAGCCACCGATAGAACGAGAGAGAGGGACAGAAAGGGAGGGATAAACAGAAAGTCACTGAGAAAGGAAGAGAAAGTTAGAACGGGCGAGAGAGAGAGTAAGTGACGAGAGTGTATGGGGTTGAAGTAAACCAAATGTAACCTTAATGTAATGTGAGTTACGTTAAATTTATTAGGCAACCCACACACAACCGAAAAGGAAACTAAAACCAAACAAAAAATAAAACATAAAACAAGAAGCAAACCGAAGTTTCATATACTCTAGGACATGAAGTTTTGGCATACAATTGTACTAAACTTGCATCAAAATATGCATTAATCTGCAGTAGAAGAAAGAACGATGGAACGAAAGAACGAAAAAAGATGGTGCTGTTGAAAGAAAGATTGTTCTTATACAATTCTTCGAGGATGAAATATAAATCTGTTGGATAGATCTGTTGGATATACACAGACTGAGTCTTTTAGATTTGTTAAAAATTTCCCAAAAAGCTTAGCTCGGGCCTTCCTTGTGCAACACCCAGAGTTTCTTTTAATGTTATTAAATATATCATATATTCATCAAGGAAATCACTTGCCCAAAAGGTACCACATGCTGATGCAGATACTCGTATGTGTGCTTTTAACTTTTGGCGAAGACAAAGTTTACTAATTGTAAAACTAATTTAAAACTAACTGGTGCAAGTATGTCTCATATACTCGTGCGTGTATCTGAAATCCAGCCCAACTTTTGTGATACCCTATCACGGTATGCATGGCAAAGGCGAGAGTGCTGGGTGGCGGGGAGGTGCCTAATCGTTATCGTTAGGCATTTCTCCAACTCACCCACACCGTCATGTTCGCCCCCATTTCCATTTCAAAGCAATTTTCCAAGTTTCCCTTTTGCCGTCGTCTAGTTTTTGTGTGTTTCTTCATTGGATTCGTTTCATTATTTGCTTCGTTTTTGCGTGCTGGCCGCGTTTTGTATAGGAAACTCGATAATTTCCACCAATTTCCTTTCACTTTACCACTTTACGGGTGAGTCTGTGTATTGTATGTTTTTCTATACACACATATGTGTAGATGTGTGTGCTAGTGTGTGTATGTTGGTGAGTGGAGTATGCGTGTCGATGCGAAGCTCATAAAACTCTCTGTGTGTGGCAGTGGGTGGGCAGGGGCCGGGCAATGAGTATGTTAATTTTCGTTTAAAGGTGAGAACGCAGGTGAGAAATTATTTTGGGGCGTGGCACACACACACAGTTGCTAGTTTTTGTGCGAGTGTCTGTGTGTGCGTGGCATGGATTTGTATACAAGAGGAAACGCGAGCTTTAAACACTTCACAATTATAGTTTTATTCTAAATATTATCTGGATATTTATTTTCGTTGGTGGAATATAAAATATTACATTTTGGGCAACCCTTCTAAGCGGATATTTTTGTCTTGGCTGAATCACTGACATGGATCCAAAAATTCTACTCTCTTTAAGAGAGCGAAGTACACATTTCTCATTCCCAAATGTCACTAAGATTTACTACGATTTGAAAGCTAACATTCCATAGATGCTTGAGACGTCTGCTTAAACTCATCTGAAATAGTATTTTCTTTACTTTAGAATTGGGGAAAATTATATACCTAATCATTACCATTTTATACCTAATCTAGAATGGTTATATTCGCAAACACTTTTGCCAAACAGAAGTCGGTAATTTGCTTTGCATTTAATTTAACTCTAACAAGAAAGGCTCTTAGACAGCATAGAATATCGTTGTGTCAACGGTGAGTGAAAACCTGTCGGCAAAAGTATATTCTTGGATATTCCGCGCATTAGTTTGGGCAACTTTTATTCTTTATTTGAGATTCTGCTAAGATTTTGTATGAAATTATTTTATTCTGCGTGAATTTTTGAATAAGTACTAGGAGTCAGTAACACATTAAGAAAACAATAATTATTATTGGAATTCTGGCAGCTTTTGCATTGTATTTGCTTCATAAGAAAGTTTATTTTACTCACATTTCTCTTGCAGTTTGCCTATTGCCAAATGGAAATTCTTGACAATTTCTCTTGAATTTATTGGGGTTAGATTGAAAGCATTCACATATTTATTGCATTCCTTATTGCACAGATGGCATCTATTGCTTTCGTTTCGTTTATGGCATTTATTGCATTTATTGCATTTTCAGGGTTTTCTTTTCTCTTAATTGCCATTCAAGCTACTTTTTTGATTTGTTTTCCATTTATTTTCCTGCAGTATGAGTATGAACTCAGAAAACATCATTTCCGTCCACTTTTATTTTTGTAATTTTAAATATTCATCAGAAAAACTTTTAATTAAAGTTCCATAAAGTCATAATATTTCAGATGGCTTTATATGCATTTTTATTTTACCCGAAGTTCCATGAGTTTGAAATATTTCAACTTTTTGACAGAAGAGGGTGAAAAGGGGAGATTGGAGTGGAGCTCCTGTAATCTTTGATGAAATTTTAATTTGAAATAAAACTATAAATTCCTGCTTTGAAGTTGTGTGTACATAAAGTGCAGGATTCCTCCGTTTCACTCGTTGCAGGGATGGGGGAGGGAAAGTAAACCAAACTAAAAGCCGAAAGCGATTTCACTTAATCTTCTAGCAAAATGCCTCCATTTATTCCCACCCTTTGTCCTGCCGCTCTTCCTTTTTTTCTTCTTCGGTTTTTGTAACTGTTTTTGGGTTTTTGGTTTTCTATTTTTCGCTTTCCCGCGTTAGCCGCTTTCCAACTTAATTAAGAAATCCAATTAGCATCATTGACATTAGATGTCCTAGAAATATGCGCAATTTGTTTTGTTTCGTTTCGCTTCGGTTCGGTCTGCCGCTCCATTGTGGCATGCAGCCACATGGCCCATGGCCCATGACACAGGCACAGACCGCCGACACACAGCCGACACGCATCTGCCGAAAAATAGATTTTCCCTTTTGCATATGTAGACAGGACCGACTCGACCCGACCCGACCCGGCCCGTCTCTCTTTCTACTTCCCTCTGGGGGCATGCCGCCCCATCCAGAGGCACACTCCAGTAGCACACACCCACACTCCGCACCCTTTACTGCTGACAAGTAGGCGTTGATGTTGCTGTTGACGTTGGTCTCGTGTGGTGTGTGCCCCAAACCGCCCTGCCGCACTCCCTTCCACTCGACCACTTTTCTGCGTTGCGTGTGGCCCCAAAAATTGTGCGTGTGTGGGCTCCGGGGTAATGGCGCAAGCAGGGAAGAGTGAAGGGGCGCGCAGCGAGCAAACAATAACAAACAATTGGGACTCCCGCGCCCACTCTCCCCGCCTTTCTGCGTCTCTCTCTTGCTGCTCTTTCGCCTCTTCACTGAAAAGTATGCTATAATTTTTGTGCTTCTCATCATTTGTGTCTTTTTTTCTGGCTTCGCAGTCTCTTAGATAATGTTTTCTCTCATTTTTTTGATTGCAAATCAATAAGAAATGTGTTACACAACTCTGCCACAGGGATGCTCTCTTTTGGCGCCGACTTTAATTTTGATTGCTTGTTTCTGAGTCTCTTGAGACTCTACCAGCCACGCTGCAGCATGTCTTAATAGCACCTTTTTTTAATGACTCCTGATAACCATTAAAGGGGAATAATTTTCACCTTAGTTTTTTTTTTTTTTATTTTTCCCCTCTTTCGTTTTTAGCATGCACAGAGACTTTTTCGCTCTCCAAACATCTCTAATATCCATGGCGCACTTTTTATTTCTCTGCCTGGAAAATAGTCTATAGTTTTCGCCAAATGTCTTGTTCTGTCTGTCCGACCTATTTCCCATGAAGCCATGTTATTTTCCGGGCCAAAAAATACTCTGATTCGAATCAGTTGAGAGGCTTTCACACCATGCCAAGGACTTCTTCCCTCCCAATCTCTGAATCTAGTTGCTCCAAAAAGTATGCTATACTTTTGGGAGCTCTCATCATTTCGTGGTTTTATTCCATGTGTGTGTGATTGCATTGCAATGGTTGGAAAATGGTTGGGGAAATGCACCCCAGGGATGGCCTATCCACACTTATGCCCTTCTCAAATGCTCCCGAAGCTTAATGAATTTGTCAATTTATGCACATGATCGCCTCGGTGTTGAGCTAACAAACCGCCGGAAATCCCCTGTCAAGTCGTCAGTCGGCATCAGCATCATCCCCACTCATCGGGCTTACAAACAGTTACAAACTACAGACAGGAGCAGGAGCAGGAGCTGGAGTCACGTTCAAGCAAATCTACTTAGCATAAACCAATTCACCCACACACATGCACACAGAGAGACAGCACACACGCACACAGATACAGGCACAGATGCAGAGGGAGCGAGAGCGAGATAAATAGACAGACAGAAGTGCTGCGGGGAAAGCATTCATTACAGGGGAGTGGCACGAACTTGTGGCCCCAGGAAATGTCAACTGACAAACAGCGAAAGCCAAAACTGATTATGGCATTCCCTTCGAGTGAGCGAGAGAGAGGGAGTCACATTCGCTGAGGGACAGGCAACACATTCTGCAGTTGCAAATGGACATTAAGACACACATGTGTGAGTTGTACACTCGGAGAAATATCTATCTATTTATAGATACAAAATACACAAACTTAGAGACTGTAGGAGATAAAGCTCTCCTCTGCCACACTGCAGAATCGGATTCCGATCGGATCATTATTACAGCCAGAATAAAGAAGATAATTTCCCTCAATTGCCATTCCCTTCCCCTGCCAGGGTGGCTTAGCAGCAGAGGTTGGGCTTTCAGCTCTGAAATGTACTCTCTCTCTCCATGGCTCTCTTTTTTCAACTCCAAAAAGCACATACATGTACATATATTTCTGTAGCTTTTTCTTGAAGTGCATTGCCCTTCCAGCAGCAGAGCAGCCAAAGTAAATTTGCTCCCCCCAGCAAAATGAGAAATAAAGTTTAATTTGTAATGAACAAAATAGAGAAATTGCTGCAAAGAACAACAATGAAAATTAAACAACAAAAACAGCAGCAGCATCCCCACGACTTTAGGGGGAGGGGGTTAAATATGGGGGATCCCCAGCCGAAGTGAAGTAAAAGCGTTAAGCCCTTGCCCAGGCGACCAGTCACGTAGCAGTCGGTGCTCCTCCTAAGATGTGCCGAGTGTTGGAGCTCCCTTCGAAAGCGGAATTGAGCTGCTCTTTATAAACAAATATTTGGATTTAGCAACGAGTCCTAGGAGGGGCAGCACAGCGAGCAAGAGCCCTAGGAGGGCCGTCTATGAAAAGCAATGAAAAAGTAAGGAAGCAAACCAACAGAAAAAAAAAATGGTATTTCCAAGCAGAATTTTAGGCGGTCTCTATGTCTCTCTTCTCTCTAGTTTACGACTTTAACTACTTTCCCCCTACCAATCTCTCTCTCTTGCTCTCTTTCTCGCTCGCTTGGCCCTATTGCCCCAGCCCGTATCGCACGGCTTATGCAAAACCGCACCCACAGTGGTAGGGAAATGTGGAAAAGGGGATTACTTATCTTTTAGTTTTCATTTAAATATGAAGACCAAATTTGTACACACACGCAGCTCCACGTCTTTCCCTGTCTCTCTCTCTCTCTCTGCTCTTTTTTTTCTGTCTCTTTTTACACTGATTTTATTTAGCTTTACTTGGGCCTGCCAGCAGAGAGAAATGGGAGGGGGCTGTGGTAGTGGGACTCTAGTTTTATTTTTACGCAAAACTTCGTTATTTTTTTCACTTGAGCAGGAGATAGGGACAGAGTGAGATAGAGTACGAGCGAGAGAGGAAGCGGCAGCGACAGATGGAGAGTGGATTTGTTTTTATTTTATGTTCCGTTTAGCATTTCTTTTCCTTTCATTTTTTTCGCTCTTTTGGTTAGACAGAAATAATTGGACTTACACCCAAAGCCAAGAATCAAGATGAGACCAGAGAAAGTTCACACACAAACGCAGAGAAAGAGAGAGAGGGACAGGCAAAGAGAGAGAGAGAGAGAGATGTCGTCATTCGGTTGAAAGAATGAGCGAAAAGACGGCAGGGAAAGGGGCACCACAATCTGTAAGATATTCATAAGTGAAATTTTGTATTTCAACTGGAAAATTGCGGAAAATGTTATGCGGGCGAAAGGTATTTCAAAAAGGGAATGGTAAGGGTAAAATAAACTTCCTATGAATGAAAATCCGTTTGCTTTTCTTTGAAACTAAGTTCTATTTGCAACCTTAAAGGTTTTCCTTTCTGGAATTTGAGTTTAGGCTTTGTTCTGTAAGTTCTGTAGTACCCAAAATATCCCCGTGCCCACACCCCTTCAATGGTAACGTAGGCATATCTATTTAATGTACATAATTTGTTATCTAGATCCTTCACTCCGATGCTAGTTGCACCCACAAACAACACGATACCCAGAAACCAGTTTATAATAAATTATTAATTTAAATATGAAAATAAACTAAATTTTTTAGCTCCGCAAACCGGCGTCGACACTGTCAATTCCTGGCTCGATGAAAACACCTTCCATTGCGAACCGGGAACAGATCTCATCTGGATGCAACGAAGAAGCGGCCGAGGCACTAGTGGGTATCCACTCAGACTACCCTAGGTATGAAATGTATGTATAGCCCGATCCAGAAACCCCATCGCAGATCCTAGAGTACCTAGAGTATGTATACACATATAAGCATGCACTCATCCACCATCCTTGACGAACCATCAACGCTAGCGGGCAGTCGGCACTAGCAGGCTGCAAAACTAATGGGGGCGCACCCACACAGTTTAGTTGAATTCATTCGAGTTTGCATTCTAATGCACTCATTCATTTTGAAACTAAAGCACGGCTTTGATGAATGCATTCATGCAGACATCCATGCATAAACAAAGAACTCGGAATCTGCCATAGAGAAAAAAACCCACTGAATGCCTGACGGGTGGGAGGCGGATGGGGGGTCGATAAAAGAATGGTTATCCATTTAGATTATACCATTGCGGTGCTTTGGCATGTATATCGGTATATGTACCGATGCGGAGAAACGAATTAAGGTTTATCTTAGAGATAAACCATTCGACGTTCATTTTGAAGCTGCATTTAACGATCACAAGTGCCCTGTTGCAACATGCCGCTCAAACGCGTTCGGACTCATAAAAAACATCGTGTAAATGATCCCAACACTGATTACTCGTTGCAGCTGCTCGGCTGTTATATATGCTTTCACATTTTGTATGCTTTGCCATGTCTATAAGCACTTTAGCAGGGTCTCGAGCAAGCGTTGGCTTCCGGAAAAAATAATAATAATAATAATAATAATCCCCTTGGCAAGGTTATTAAAAGGAAAAAGCGGACAGTAGAGGAGTATTTTTAGCAGGAGAATCTCGTTTCAATTTTGAACACTCTAAAGTCAATTTCTCTTAGGAATCCCCCACTGTTCCGGTGTCCGGGCGTCCGGCGTCCACTGTTTCCCATAAATCTCTATGAATGTCGTGGACGGAAAGATATTTTCCCAAGCAATCACGTTGGCAATTTGGCACAGTTCAGCAGTTTATGGAGAGACAAATGGCGGCAGGAGACGGGGTGCTTGGATGGCAGGAGGCGGACTACCGACTGCGGAATATGGCTATGACTATGGGCTACGAGAACGAGGACAGCCTCCATTCTCTTGGCCACTGTGCTTCTCTCTCTCTATGTGTGTGCTTGTGTGTGTTTTCATTTGTCAGCTAAATTTTTATTGGCCATCTTTTTCTCATCCATATGTACGAGTACGAGTACGATTACGAGTATGTGCTTCCGTGTGCCCCCTGTGCCCGTGTGCCCGTGTGCTCGTTGGTGTGTGCGTGTGTCAGTGTATCCATAAGATACAAATTGATATGACACATTTAGGCGAGAGAGCCAGAGCCAGAGAAATAGCCATAGCCACAGCGAAAACACACAAATCTGTCATTCAGAATGGCATTCAGGATTTATTAAGGTGCAGACCAGAGTTCGAGCGGAGCGAATTTCGATTGAGTTGGGTTGACTTAACCCCCCAGCACTCCAGGACGCCAGCACTCACCCGAACCCACAGCTCCTCCGCCTATCCACAGGGATACCTCTACACGCAGCAGTCCTTGGAGCGAGCCACTTAAGCATTAGTCAGCGATCTGTGTGGACTATTCTCCCTCTCCAATGAAATGCTTTTGTGCCCCCCTCACTGTTATGCAAATGCAAAGCCAACATCGATTCAGCGAAGCTGAAGTAGGGATTAATTGGGATGTTAAGATGTAGCCGTGGAAACCGTTTGGAATGAAGAAATGGAACAAGATAAACGTGGCCAATATGGGAATGGAACAACTAGAGTATTCAGAACCGAATCAAATAAGATAAAGGAGGCGCTTTGTGACGCTTCTGAGGCAATGAAGTCTAACAAAGAGAATGTGATGGATGAGATTCACTTAGAAGTAGAGTAGAGACCAGAAAACCATCCCTGAGAAGACCGATAAACGAAAAAGAAGAACTAATTTCATTGGTGATCCATAGATAAACCCATTCATAGTCCCATTCCAAGCAACCAAAGCACTAGCAATCGATCTATTGATAGTCGAATGAATGAGTAAATGGATGGGAGTGGTGGTTGGCGAGTGTATGCTTATATTTTGTAGACTAGAATCCAGAACTCATTGTACTTTTCTACTTTCCCCCAACCCACCACACGATCCAAACCCTTAGGTATATGGAAGAACGTGCTCTTACTGGCGGCAATACGTCCAGGAAGCCATCGACAAACTCGGCCAAACACAAACCCAATGTGGGCTATCGCCTGGGCAAGAGGAAAGCCCTATTTGAGAAGCGCAAGCGCATCAGTGACTATGCCCTGGTCATGGGCATGTTCGGCATCATTGTGATGGTGATTGAGAACGAGCTGAGCAGTGCCGGTGTCTACACAAAGGTAATTGCAACGAACATATCTGACGGCCCATCCGACGACAAAATATAACCAAAAAAAATATATATATGTATATTTTGATTATTTGCAGGCATCGTTCTACTCGACAGCGTTAAAAACCTTAATATCTGTTTCGACTGTGATTCTTTTAGGACTTATAGTAGCTTACCATGCTTTGGAAGTGCAGGTGAGAGTGAGTGAAACATTGTATTCTCTTTTCCAGATGTTATTTGATGTGTTCTTGCTGATGGTCGTCGTCATCGTTAACTGTTTTTAACGTTGCCGTGCCGTCACTCTCGCTCTCACTGTCACTGTCATCTCTATATATAACCGATATACCCAGACTCCCCATACCCCGCTATTCCCCAGAATCCCGCTCCATTCCAATGTTCACCGTTCCCACTGTCTCACCATCTCATCTTGGTTTCGTTTCGTTTGTTTGTTTGTTCGTTTGTTGTTTGTTTGCTGGTTTTGAACATTTTCTTGTCTCTGGTTTTTGATTTCCGTTTCCCCTGTTTCCCCCCCTGTTTCCGCTTCCGTTTCCCGTTTGTGTTCTACCTTCCCCCTCTTCCCGCATATTTTGGGCAAGTGAATGGGCGAGAGCGAGAGAGAGATATTTACTCCTGCATGCATGTACCGTTAGAGAACATCCAGAAGAGAAGTGGAGTGCGAGTGAGAGAGAGCGCGATTGCGAGAGTGAGAAGAACGAGTGAGAAAGAAAGCTGCGTTTCCGTTTCCGCATTTTGTAACATCTTCCACACATACACCAACCTCCCCCTCCCCCACCACACCTCAACCCATCTCCTGTCAGCACCCTGCCTCCTTTGACCCCACACTCTTTGTTTCACCCAGCCCCCCAATATTTCGTTTATATCTCGCTTCATTCCATCATTTCGCAGGCCATTTTTCAATCATACTCGTAATTCCTTTTTTGTTTTTCGAGAAACACCATGCCCAAAAAAAAACCCCCCTCCCTTACCAACTTCCTGTGGACCGTTCCATTGTTTCACTCACCGAAAAACCAACCACTCAACCCGTACCCCATTATAGCGCCAGAAACCAGAAAATCAGCGCAGAAAGCAGAAACATTGTACATACAGCTAAACCATTTATCATTCACCACAAAAAAAAAAAAAAACAAAAAAAAAGAACTCACCTTAACCACCACACCACTCTTTTCACCACAGTTCCACAATTTCCTTCTTCTTTTTTGGTCCACCCATGCGCTTTAATCTTTAATATTTATTCCATCGATTATCGAGTACCAGCGAAATCGAATACCAAGTTAAGCCGAACTTTTAACGAATCAAATCTTTAAATCTCGTATGTTTTTTGTTTGTGGTCCGATCAATGAGCTTTCGGGAAATTCGGGAACCTTAGTTTTCCCTTGAGAAATCTAATCTAAATTTAAAATCTAAAGCTTCTATCAAATGAAACCTCGATCGCGATTATTGGCCGGCATTAAGCGTTTCGCTGCCATTACGTGTAATTTTATTCCTTTGGTTTTGCGATCGATAGATAAACTTCTAGCCACAGCATTCCAGCATTCCATTCCAAAAATCGTTCGTTCTCGTACTCGTTTACCTCCAATATGCGCTTCCAGTACCAGTTGCATGTACAGCACCATAATTTGTATAATTTTTGCTCTAAAAACTATAATAACCAATGATGAAATATGATCATATATATATATACTATATATATATGTATACTATATATACTCGTAATATAAACAATTTCCACTTCTACTTCCTCTTCTTCTAATTAATTAATTAATTACTTATTGGTTTTGTGTTAAATTTTACTCGTTTCGTTTAAAAACTAACTAACCGCAAAACAAAAACAAAAACAAAATAAATAACAAAAACAAAAATAAAAACCAAAAACCAATCAATTTTATTCTAGAAATGTGTTTACAATTAAATATCTAGTGTAGCATGAGTTAATTATCAATATATGCAGCATATACTCCATATATGTATATAGTTCCCCTACCGATTTGTCCTCAATCTCAATGAAATCTCACATGAAATTTGTAGAAATCGGTATGGGAATTCTTCCTTGTTGAAATCTAGTTGCATTTTTTTCGTAGAAAGCATGGGAGCATATGAAAATTTGCCTAGTACATAACTCTATTGACTATCTCTGAACATGAACCGAAACATAATTATATATATTTATATACAACTTACTACAACTACAACAATTATTATCTACTAGCATACATAAAGCTCTACCGATAATGACTCAAGAACTCAATGAGAGCCGAAGAGAAGTGGAAGAAGATAACTAACCTTCTGAACATTTGTTAGCTTGTGTTGGAATCGAATTCTAAAAAAGTGATAATGAAAACTCGAAAATTTAATATGAAATCGGAATAACTGTGACTCTCTGTGGGGGCAAAGTCCTGTGTTCAGTTATCGAATTGGATTGGTAATTGATGTCGATGTCGATATCTACATATATCGCTATCGGCAATCAGAAAATCAATCTCGCAATCGGATCGAAATCGAACCAGCAAAACAAAAACAAAAAAAACCGCAAAACTCAACAACAACAACCTCAACAACTTTCACAACGCATCCAACCATTTCCATGTCCATGATTCAATCAGTCAAAAGTCAGGTCATTCGAATCAATTGTTCAATCATCGATATCAGCGATCAGTTTGTCAGTCAACCAGTCAATCAATCAACCAACCAACCAGTCAGTCAATCAGTTGAAATATACTCTCTCGTAATATACAAAAAAAAAAAAGAAAACAAAAAAAATACAAGCCCCCAATCTCATAATTCGTATTCTTCACACAATTTGTTCTCTCTCTCTACCAAAATATATAACTCCGATTAAATGTTTATATATATGTATAAACCCCCCTAAACAATTAATGTTGATGTTTACAAGTAAAAATTTAATATGTAATTACCTTCCATTATGCTTTGCAGAATTCAGTAAGTAATACTTATTATAATATCTACCATACATACTTCAATATTTGTGAGTAAATCCAAACAAACAATAAAAACCAAACAACAAATACCATGCATAGTGTTATGTACCATATACGGAAGCAACCAAATACAAAAAAAAAAAAAAATACCAACAGAACATATGCCTAGAGTAGCTACAAAAATCATAGATCGTGCTTAGAGCAGACGTACTCGAATATATGTATATCTATCTGTATATATGTATGCATATGTATCTCTCTGTGTACGTTTACGTGTACGTACGAGTAGTGCCAAACGGAAGAAAAAAAGCAAGCTGCAGCAAACTCGATGTTTAGTTGAAATCGCGTAACATAAAGAATCGTTTGTATAGTGTAAAGTGTACAGTGTATATAAAATACTTATTCAAAGACTCTACTCAATTTTTGATTTCATTTTTTATGTTACGTTTTCCCGTCAAATACAAATACTACAAGCCACAAAAGCTACAGCTACAGCTACAGATACAGCTACGAAACAGATACAAATACAGATACTACAAAAAACACGCTGTTCAAGGCAACTGCTTGGCTGATACGAACAAATTGTGGCTTAAATTGCACCCCTGAAACTCACTCAACCACTGAACCACCGTCTTCCCACACTAACCTCTCCAATTGGCATTGTCTGAACCCCCAGAGTGCCGCACACATGCAAACAGATTTGGTAGACTCTTAATACATATTTGAAAATTTCAAAAAACATTTTGCAGAAATATTCATTATTTATGAAGCAATTGTCGAGAGCATTGCTGTTTCCATTTAGAATGAGTGTATGAATTTTTCTCATCTTTTCTTAAGTACTTTTATTTCCTTCTGAAAAAAACAATTCTGGATTTTAACATGATCCTTAAATCCCCTTAAGAGTCAGTCTCTGAGCCTAATTTTATAAAATTTTAAATTTAAAATTTATTAGATATTTGGACTCAAAAAACTTTTCCAAATCTCAAGAGAAATCCCTTTCAGACCTGACGATTAACTAGTGAATAATTTTTTACGATTTTTGGAATATATGGCTTTTATATGTTTCCAAAATTAGAGATGTTGCATATTACTAGTTCTTCAGGGATTCAAGGATCTTCAGGACACGCAAGGCTCATGTATTTCGCAGGCATTGGGCTCGGCAGCATTTTTTTTCAAAAAGTGATTAAAATGTATTCCAAACATCGAAATGGGCTTATAAATTGTTCAGTTAAAATGCGTCTATTTTACTCGTTTTTTACTGTAAATAAGGAACGACTTAGAACTACTTTTGCGGCTCATTTTGACAAATTATTAAATGTTTGTACAGAAAAGAAACGATAAAGCGCATTTGAAACATATATAAAAAATAAGAAGCTGAATCGATGGACGTCGGTCTTATTAGGTGGAGATATTAGGGATTGAAACCAGCCGCACAAGCCAATGTATCACGGTCTGAAAGGGAAAACAATAAGATTACCTACAGTTCCCAAGTTGAACTCTTTCTGGATCTTATTATTCTATTTAACTTTGAAAGAATTAACCAATCGGTTTGCATACATAATCCCACAAAGCATACAACATACCAACATACCAGCATACAAAATACATAACATACATACAAGCACATACAAAATACATACATATGAGCATTCCCATTGCTAAGTCGATACTGAATTTTGCAATCAATCCAATCCAATCCAATCGATATGTGTATCTATCAAGCATCAATCCCCAATTCCATTCATCACCCAAAGTTTGAGTTTGGAAGAAGAATTCAACACAGGACTTTGTGACTGTTTAGCCAGAAGAGAAAGTGTTGTTTAGACCTAGTGGCGCTCCAAGATATCAGCAGATCGATGGGCGATGACCATGAACTCGATTCTCGATTCGATTCGATTAATCATTGAAATTATATTATCAATTACCGTGTATCCGAGTACCCAATCAGTCGGCTTAACTTGCGAATGCTTCATATGCAACCAGAATACAATAACCACACACCAATTATAACTCGAACTACAAAATCAAAATGCACTGAATGTTGTGCCACTACTACTGATTCTGGCCACCCTGCCATGCATACATACATAGATGTTGTACATTCTTCGATTGTAATCTACTGTGTGTATACTCGCACATACATACATATGTATATATATATCGTATAGCTGTGTAATTGAGCTGTGTGTTGTCCCATCTGCACTGCTCCTGCTCGTGTCTCGAATACTTACCAATAATGAGAGTGAGTCCTTGAAGGGGTACGTAGCAATCAGGAAGCTTCCCTGGCCCTGGCTCTGGCCCTGGCCCTGACCATGGTCCTGGTAGCCGCCCCCTTGTGTTGAGTCTTTAGGAAATGATTGGGTTCCGATACCAATTTGATTTGATAGCGAAAACCAAAACAGTAATATACGAATCCAAATCGAAATCGAAATCGTAATGAAAATGAAAATGAAAAGGTAAACAAGAAGAAAAAAACCAAGAAAAACCAAGAATGAAATCGAGTGAAATGTGCTAATTACACGTGAACACGCACGCTGCTTTCTAGTAAGTACTTGCACCCTACACACACACACAGTTATAGATATCCCCAACACACACACACACAAGCAGATTTTCACATGGATAGAAGCAATGCCTGGATATGCCGCAAACATGAGAGACACGGAATCACGGAATTTCGAAGAAGCTTCTTACAGCCGCTTACAAAACTTGAACTTGACTCAGGGGTTTGCTTCCCACAAAGAATCACCATCACCACCACCACTAGCAGCACTGACACAACCACCACGACACCCACCATTGACCACCACTAACACACACAAACACAAATGCACAGCACACCCACACACACCATACACACACACACACACACCTCATGGACGTTGTACTTGTCAAATAATTCATGCTCGTATATTTGAGTGTAATTCATTTTGTTTAGTCGCAAAAAATATCGAACCGAATCAATAAATCTCCAATTATAATTAATAAATCATATACTTGTTCTCTTTTCCTTCTCTTCCTTCTTGTTTCTCTCTCTGTCTCTCTCCCTGTCTCCGTCTGTCTGTACTTTTGGCTTCGGTTCGTTTTGGCACTCACCATGATGATGATGACGATGATAATGACTATATATACGATGCGAAATGCAATCCAAAATGCACTCAAATTTAATCGAATTGCATATGAAACCCAATCGAATCAAATCAAATCAAAATGCAAATGAATCGCAAATGAAATTGCCATCGGTCACAGTTATTCATGATAGATAACTGCGCCGACGATTGGAGGATCGCGATGACATGGCAACGAATTAGTCAAATAGGGTTAGAACTTTTTATATGCGCTATACATCCAATTCCTGGCGAATACTATTTCCAGTGGACGACGAAATTGGCCAATAAGAATAAAACAATTGGCACCGAAATGGTGCCATATGACGTAGCTTTATCATTACCTATGTTCCTTCGATTATATTTAATATGCCGCGTAATGCTGCTGCATTCAAAGCTATTCACAGACGCATCATCACGGAGCATCGGCGCTCTCAATAGGATTAACTTTAACACAAGGTATGTGACAGACAATCCCCCTCCCTCCCACCAAACACTATTTGTATGTAAGTCTATTCAATTATTCAATGGAGAAGTACTAACTAAACTCGCTTCATCGGCAATGGAAAAAACTGGAAAAAAGAGATTAGCACACAATTAAAAAAACAAAATAAAACAAGGGAACAAGGGAAGCCGGTGACACTTCATCACAAATGTCCATATGTATCTAGGCCAGAGAAAGCAGTGCAGCCAGCAATCTGTAAATCAAAACATACCTCAGACGCTGACAATCTTAGTTTATAATCACAGAAAACGATCAATATCATCTGTGCACAACATGAGAGGATATTTGTCTGAAACCATATTCCATGTCCGCTTTCCAACTCGTTAAGCACCTGTCTCTCAGTTGGTATTCTATTTGTCTGTTCAATTATATACAGCCTCCGTCTATCCAACTGTCTGTTAACCTTTCCATCCGTTTGTTTGTCTGACCTTCAGTGTGTGTCCGTCCGCCAGTTCCATCCACCTGCTCATTTATCTGGCTGCCCCTCCTCGCTCTGGCTGTCCACATATGTCCATCTGTGTGTGTGTGAGTGCGCTGTGGGGTCTAGCTGTCCATCCATCTTTACAGCTTTGTCTGTTTTGAAATTAGGTCTCTAGCTCTACCCTGTTGTGCGCCAGTATGTCTGTCTGTCTGTCTTTTGGTCTATTAGTATATCTGCCTGACTGTCCATCACAATAAGCAACTAGAGAGCGCAATGTCTTTTAAGCTCGCGGGGAAAGAAGAGCTGGGATTGCAATTAATAAATTAAATTAATATAAATTAAATTTAATAAAAACTCTTTTTTTTATGATGCTTCGACTCTTGTAGATTCGTTTTAAAAACTCTAATGACAATATGCCCGGGAACGGTTCTATTGGTCTTCATGGTCTCCCTGTGGATCATCGCTTCGTGGACGCTACGTCAATGCGAAAGGTAATGGCCATATTCTATCTTAATATATATACATTTATCTATATATATTATATATTCTTTACACATGATATTTACTTGTTCTGAATTTGAATTTGATTTCATTATTATTTTGTATTTTATTATTTTTGGATTGTATCTCAATTTTTGAGTTGAAATTTTCGTTTCGTTTTGTGATCTTAATGGTGTATTGGTTTTCGGTTTTACGTTTTCTAAGTTTTTGCGTTTTGCGTTACCCTATTAAACGTTATCCATTATCTGTTCTCCGTTTTTCTGTTACTCTGAATACCATTTCCGTTTAACGTTCTGATTCAATGTGTTTGCCACTAATACTATGACATAGCTATTATACGTATGTATTTAATATCGATGTATGTATGTACAAAAATGTATGTGCTAAGCATTGCGTAATGTCTTCTCCAAACAAACAAGCAAACAAACAGACAAAAAACCCAACTCAATAAAACTCCAAACTCCAAAACTTAAATCTCTTTCACAAAGTTTCTTTACTGTACAAAAATGTGTTTAAATTTGAAGCAAGAACTAGATATTCGTTGAACGTTGAAACTATTTTGTATCCAATCAGTAAAATATTAACTCCCAGCGTTCAGTGTTCAGTTTTCAGTGAGGGTGGTGCTGGGGGAGGGGGGTTGGGGGACTTAAGCACAGCCACAGCTTGCAACACTCCCACACACAAACAGTACACGAGTATCCCCCCACATATTTCTTTTATTGTTTTATTGTTTATTTTTTTTTGCTTGTTTCATACATGATTCAGAACACACAAAAATCGAAACAGCAGACACCAACGCAAAAACACCAAAACAGTGCCCTAAGAACCGAGTTCGAATGCGAATGCGAATGCAACTCTGAAGCATCTGTTGTAACGGCATGCAATACAATCGAATGGCAATTGTCAGTGTCACGTAGCGACCGAACGAAATGGATAATGCTTGCATGCGTTTCAATTTATTTACATTTGGCATTCGAGTTCGCTTGTTTTTCTGCACTTGCACTTCCTCCTCCATTTGCCATTTACCATTTACCACTTCCCCATCCTTCCGTCTGACTGACTGTTCTGACTGTCTGCCACACCAGCAACACCAAGCAACCCTCCCCTTCCGACTTTGATTCTCCAGATTGTTTTGTTATACCCTTGCACCAGAGGGTCAAGTAAATTTGTCCGCAGCCAAAGACATATCCGAATGCTTACAAGATATACATATAAGCATATTGGATCCTGCATCCACAGTGGAGCTGCATCCCTGGTCATTCCCCCAGCGGAATGGATTATTATATGGACTGCTTTCGGAAGTAGCTATGAGATTTCATTTGCTTTGCAAGGGTATTCAAAAGCTTTGACGAAGTACGAATTTTTTGTTAATTTGTTTTCCTGCTTGCACATATTTTGCCCCCATTTCATCCACTCTCTCCCGCCATTTTACCCGGTTCTTTGTTATGTTGTGCGTGCCTGCAAAATTGACAGCATACAATTTATCGATACATTCACATACATATATATCGAACAAAGTTGATTACACTCGTGCACTTATTCGCTGGTGGAGGGGGGATTGGGGATGGACAGAAAGTCAGAATAACAGAAAATACAAATAAAAAAACACAGAAAAAGAAACACTAAAAACACAAACCAACAAAAGACTGTGTAGACTTGAAGAATGCTTCGGGTGGAGACCTTGTAGTAGTGATTTGATTGTCATACATACATGAATATATTCTTAGCCCACTTTTGTACAGTTTGTCATTTGATATTTGATATTTTTGCAATTTGTTTCCAAAGTCTTTACATTTTTTTCACAACGTGTTTTGTTGCGTGAATGAAAGTGTATGCTCGCTCGCTCTCTCTCTCTTTGACCTCTCTCTCTCTCTATATATCTCTCTCTCTGTCTGCTCTGTTTATGTAGCTTTTACTTCTTTCTATTTGAAAATATTTGACAGCGTTCCACTATTCTCCCGTTCCCGTTCCCTCTACGTCTATGTCTACCACTACCCTGTACCACTCTCCACTCTCTCCACGACGTTATATTGGCGCACACAGCTGTACTTTCTCTCTTTCTTCCTCTTCCTCTTTCTCTCTCGATCTGTACTGCACTGGATAAAATGCCCATTGCGTTTGTCTTGTACTTTTTTCCATACCATCCAGTCCTTCACTCTCTTATTGATCTTTTTGTTGTTCCTTTGAGATTCCTAACTTGTTTTCATTTCCTATTTTTATTGTGGATTTATGGTGCTCCTTATGTTTTCTGTACATGCTCTTCAGTTCATGGGAAACCATGAAAAACTATAAAACAAAACAAAACAAAACAAAATATTGATTCTTACATCGCATATTTATTTATTCAATTAAGCTTCAAATTGTGGATTGAACTGCGCCTGCATTTGCTGTAGATCATTTCGTATATGCGTTTGCGTAACATGTGTATATATTATCCATACATATGTACATACATAAATTTGTGTATCCTTTATACAGATACAGTTTCTACATATATAATGTTAACCCACATGTAAGCCCATTATAGGGGAACTCCACAACTCCACAACTCCAACTCGAACTCGAACCAACCCCAAAATAACACTTTCTCTATACTATATGTATGTGTATGTGTGTACATCAACTGGTACATACATCATACATATGTATATGTATGTATATGTACATCAGATCAAGTTGTTGTTGCTGTTGTCGCTTGATGTCATTACCATATTTGATGTACTCATTGTACAGTGTACATGTCTCAAACAACATATGTACATATGTGTGTGTGTGTGTGTATGTGTGTGTGTGAAAGTCAGTGTGTGTGTGTGAAAGAAGAACAGCGACAATAAACATACAGAAACAGGAACGGAAACGTACAAATACAAATACAGTCTAAACTGAGTCCTCCTAAACCTCCTTCATCTTCTTCCTTCTACTTTCTCCAAGCCTTCTTCTTTCACTAAGCCTTCTATTCAACTTCTTCTACTCCTACTATATGATAGTTTCCTGTACATGATTCAAACTATATCGATTTCTTTAAATTAAAATATGTTTTTTGTTTTTTTTTGCTTTTGTTTTGCCTTTGGCTTTCTGTACATTGATTTTTGAATGACATAACTTCAAAAACCCAAGAACATACACACATACAGTTGCGAAAAAAATATTAGCACCACTACAATACATTTTGTTCTTGATAAAAAAAAATGCAGTAAATAATGTACGAACTGAGCAATAATAAAACAAAACAAATGGCATATGAGAAATACAACAGAAATAACACAGGAACTAATTTTTTAACTTCAATTTTAGAACTTATCTCAGCTTATAAATCTTCCTGTTCCTATCCAACAAAAACAAAAAAATTAACACATCCACATATACATATATGTATATCTTGTCTCATACATAAATATATACATATGAATCCAATGTTGGATCCTAAATATTTTAAACCGAATTGGAATTGACATCCTTTTGAGTTTATGTGTTGGTACAACTTTTGTGGTTTCTTACAAAATTCCTATAATACTCCTTATCTCCGTATCTCAATGTTTTTGTTTATCGTAGAACATTTGGTAGAAATTCTTTAGTACTATTTCGTTTTTCATATCTGAAGTATGGAAGGGAGTCGTCTGTTATTTTATTCAAGGATTATTATACATACAGAGTAAACATTTTTTGTCTATTTGTGTACATTCTTCTTTATTTCATTGTAAGTGGATATGTATGTATATCTCTGTATGTGATCCATCCATATATGTGTATGTGTATCCTTGCTATGTCGTGTGTGTATGTATGTACGTGCGTATTATTGGAGATCCTTAGCACCACACGCATGCATCCAGTCTAAAAAAAAACCAGCGCGCGAGTCAGCATAGGGCAAACAAAAGGCAAATCCAGGCGACCAAAAAGGATCCCACAGGAGTTAGGGATACACAGACACACATAGCTTTTGGCATTTTTGGCATATGATTTTTCACATTGCAAAAACACACACACCCCAGATACACAGAGCCTGTAGATAGTGGATGGCACCCAGCGGAGATATGGGGGAGTGCCCCCTGGTGGGGAGTGCGGGGCAGACAGCTCTCCGATGGCCCTTTTTCAGTCATGCTGCATGTCATACAATATATACAGAGTTACCGTTCAAAAGTCCTCATTTCCAATACCCAAAATACCACGCATCACCGCTCTACCAGATCCCCAAAGCAAAACAAAAAAACAAAACAAGTGTCATGCCCCAGCAGCAGCAGCAGCAAGAGGAGGAGAAGAAGGAGGAAGAGAAATTTGAGCCGATTCGAAACTATTCAAACTATAATTATTCAATATTATTCGTGTCATTGTATATTTCCAATTATTCGTATCCAACTATTCCCCCCGTCTTCCCTATATCTGTCTCTATCAAGCTATCTATCTTCTATGTTGCTCTTCAAATCTATTTAAGGATTTTTAATTCGTTGCCCAAAGAAAACAACAAACCGAAAGGAAAAAACAAAATTAGTTTCCTTTAATTTCCTTTTCTTTGTTTTACGTTTAATTACTATTATTCTTTGTTGTTTTACGTTCCTCTTGATTGTTTTTAATTATTTCTCTCTGTTGTTTAATTTCTTTTGTACTTATGCGTATTCTTTGATACTTGGAAATTTTCTAAAAATAATCAAAACGAACAAAAAATACCAAAATTGTATTCTTCAAAAGTAAAAAAAAAAAAAAACAATCGAAAATTTAAACCAAAAAATGTTCACAATTTCACATCTGTTTATTTGTTTACTCCACTTCTCACCCTACTTCTGTATCCACAAATTGCAAAAATACCAACCAACAACCAAAAAAATATATATTGAAATCGAATATCGTAAAATACCAACAAATACAACAACTACCGAAAAAAATACCGCAACCAATACGCTTTACGCCTCTGAAATACAAAATATGAATCAAAAATATTTACTGAAAAACGTAAAACGATTACCAAAAACCGCAAAATACCAAATAAATCAAACAAAAATCAATACGTATCATAAATGAAAAACTATAATTTGTTGCCCCTTCCCACACCATACAAAAAAAATTTATAATAAAAAAAAAAAAACCAAATCCTGGTTAAAAACCGCAAACAATTAATAAAATATCGAAAACAAAAATATAAACCACCAACATTCGACATATGTATCTGAAACATTTTCTGTACCATGCGGAAGGTTCCACGATGAGGAGCACGCGAATTTGCTAAACTCCATGTGGCTCACGGCCATCACATTTCTGTGTGTCGGCTACGGCGACATTGTGCCAAACACATACTGTGGACGCGGTATCACCCTCACCTGCGGCATGGTGGTAAGTATTTCCTACAAAAAAGATCCCCAAAAAGTACCCCAAAAACTACCCCAAAATACCCAAAAAAACTACCAAACCAAAAAACTATTCAAAAACTCCATTTATGATACCTAAACAAAACAACAAAAGAAAAAATAGAACAGAACAGAACAGTTGCAAAAAAAAAAGAAGAAAGAAAAAGAAAGAAGAAAGCAAACAAACAATAAATAAATACCATAATAAGAAATACTATAAACAATAAATTACAACAGAACTTCTAGAAACAACAACTACTATTACTATTACAAAAAACAAACAAACAACAAGAACATACATCATCAACAACAACAACAACAACAATAGAAATAGCAATAGCAACAGCAACAGCAAATGCCAAGAACCAATTTGTGTGCACATACGATACGAGAAATCGCTTTCCTTTCCAACATTTTTCCTCGAAGAGGAAGGACCGCCTTTGAGGCGCCTTCCGCCCACAAAGTTCATATCGCGAGGCTAAAAAAGAAAGCAGACAACTCGAACATACATATAGTATATATTATAGTAATTGTACCTGTCAAATCACGCATGCAGCGTCGTATGTGGGTGTGTACTCTGACCCGATCCGATCCGATCCAACCAAATCCGACCCCCTGACCTGACCCAGCTTTTCTACGGGTTGGTTTGAGTTCATACCACCAGCACAGCTCCTCATCTACCCCACACGCCCACGCCCACGCCCCAGCACACACACTTACAAGAACACACACAGAGAAAATACACTATATATATAAATTCAAATTCCTATATCACAACAATCCATTCTGATGGGAGGCACTCGTGGCAGTACTCCTACACCCATGGCCATAACCATATATCCATCCGTACATATTGAGATGATGCCGTTCTGTCTGCCCACATCGTCGCCAAAAAATGGGAGGGCGACTCTCTCTCTATCTCTCTTTCTCTCTCTATGCCTCTGTTTGTGTCTGTGTCTGTGTCTGGTGGGGGGTTTTTAGTTGTTTCAGTATTCTTTTCTTTTGTGGGGCAGTTCATTTCCAGCGATAAATAAATATAAATATCAAAATACTATATCTACATACATGACATGACATGCATATATACATATCTACTACATGAATACATACATGCTACATACATCTACATGAGTGTGTGTATATCTTCTACATGTGAATTTTACACTGTTGTAAATCATTACCGAAATCTCCACCCACTGCGTGTGTGTGTGCGAGCGTGTGTTTGAGTCGCTGTAATATAAGCATATGCATACATTATATAAGTATATATATATACACTCGAATATCTGTACATAAGAGCACACACACACCTTAACACAACAGAGCAAGGAGCGACCCACCATTTGTACTATATGTCTGTGTGTTTTTGTCACTATTTCTGCTTTAAAGAGCGAAACTTTTATTTCCATTTCCGCCATTCCCTTCATAACCATTTCACAAGGAGGCAGGACAGCGACAGCAACAACAACACAATTCTCTCTCTCTCCCTGGGTCTGTCTCTCTGTCTTAGCTGAGGCTGAAGCGAAACGAAACGACAGCAGAAATTCAACAAACAAATCTTTGTTGACAGCTCCGGCAAATTCTATTAATGTCTTCCCAGTGTGTGCCCGTGGCGTGTGTATGAAATTGAATGTGTGCGTGTGTGTTTGCTTTTCTTTTGTTTGTGCACAAAATCCTAAATGGTCCAACTATTACAATCGTACTACTCCCCATCAAAAGCAAACGACCACAAAAAAAACACACACACATCTGATCACAGATCACAGCTCTCACATTTTGCTTGTACATCCAGAAGAACCACCACCACCTACTCCACCCAGTGTGTACATACTTCTTTCGCTATCCACCAAAAAACGACAACTAACGGTTGCGTCGCCTGTACATAACCTCAAAATCAAAACCAAAACCAAATCCAAACCAACGTTCTTTTGACCACTACTGTACCTGTGTGCCTCGTCCATTTCTTCCACTTGTTTCCAATTCTGCAGAATGCCCGTTCCAACGTTCCATCATTTTCAACTACTAATTTTTGTTTGATTTTCTTTATGTTTTTGCGTTATTTTTGCGTTGCTTTCATATATTTTCCGTTCTTTTAAGCTTTCTTTTCCATGCTTTTCGTTATGATTTCGTTTGTTTTATACGTATGTATGCCTTTCGTTCTGTTTGATGAATATCTTGAATTTACTTGAGCCAACTTTGTTTTTAAACGAATTCTTAAAGTTTATTTGTACATTAAGCCAACAATACGATATTTTTCTCTATCTCTCTTTCCCTTTCATTTAAAAAATATAAAAAAAAACAACAACAAAACGCGTGTATGCAATTTGCCCCCCCTGAAATGAAACTTCAACTGATCATTGTGATCTATATGCGAACCAAAAAAAAAAAAAAAAAAAAAAACCCATTTACCATATGCCCTATGCAAATATTAAAAACAAATATTTATGACAAAACCGAAACCAAAATATATATAAATATATATTTGTCGCGTCCTCGATTATGGAACAGATTTCATGATGAAGAACATGCGAATCTTTTGAATGCAATGTGGCTGATAGCGATAACATTTTTGAGTGTTGGTTTCGGTGATATTGTTCCGAATACGTACTGTGGACGTGGTATCGCTGTCAGTACAGGAATAATGGTGAGTTTTTAACAAACAACTACAACTACAACAAAACTATTACCAACAATTGCACACAACATAACAATTAAAAAAAAAAAAATAAAATACCCAAGAACTATCATTTATTGATCAATCAACTATTTTCAAATAGTACCTATCGATTTCAATCTACCGATAAAAATCACTTGTAAATAATTACATAAACTGCATACGAATGTTGCCCGCCCACCCGCTCCACAACAAAACGCCCGTCGCAGCCACTTTTAATCAAAAAAAAAAAAAAAATAAAAAAAAACACTAGAATCGTGTCCTGTTCCTAGGTAAATGTACATACATATACAAAACATATATACGTAAATTAATATTTTGTGAAATCTCCATAAAAAGAGAGCTTTAGTTACGCGATTGTCCCTGGATTCGGCCACCTTTGAGTCTAGCTTAAGGTCAGAAGAAACGAAGAGCAACTAGAATTGCCGCCGAGTCGCACACAACAGGCAACTCATGACTGCCATTAGAGATGGGCAAAGGCCGAACAACAGAAATATGTAGAACTCTGCGACTCTGTTCGTGGTGGATATACTCGTATAGCCATGCGCCTAGGGCACCTTCTGCCTATTACAATAATTAGTACACGCCTTTTCCACTCCACTACTATTAAATATGTATGTCTGTATACTCTTTCGCCCTATATATCTCTCTCTCTCTCCCGCTCTCGCTCTCTCTGTACTATCAAATTATGCTTTTGTGTGGCTTACTTTCTATCTCTATCTCCATCTAATATATTCTCCATATACTATATTCAACTATATTTCTACCAGTCTTTCTTTCTGCTTTTTTCTTAGACATATTTGATCATGTCGTAGTCGCAGTAAAAGCTATGATACAATAAATTCAAAATAAACCAAATTATGTATTTCAACTCCTAACTTGCCTATGAATTGTGATATATGGTTTCGACTTTGTTCTCTAGCTAATCGTTACGTACGTTTGTGTGTATGTATCTCTCTCTCGCTCTCGCTCTCTCTCTAACTGCCAGACACCTCTAACTGTTGTAATACTACATAGACATGTGCCAATCAAATCCAACCAAATATCGTATTTATTTAATTTTAACTCCATTCCGAATAGTGCCTACATAATATAATACTTGAAACTAATCCCCCCGAAACCCAAAAGAAAAACCCCAACCCAAACATCTAACATCTCTGTATCTTTAAATTCTAACAAAAGAATATACATACATACCTATATGCATTTGTCATCTACCGATCGCACATTAATTTAGTCGAACGAACATTCGTATTCACTGTTCACACATTCATTCATTCATTCAGTCATTCAGTCATCGAGAGAAAACCGAAATAACATGCAAAAATGAATGATGAAAACCGAGAAGAAACGAAAAGAAAATAAAAGAAAGGAAAATTAAAGCAAAAAAGACACAAAAAGAAAAAGAAAACAGAAACATAACCTATGTACATGCTGTAACATCCATAAAAGTCTGTGTGTATTTTGCGAGCAACAACAAGTTCTGGACTATAACTCGATAAACAAATTCATTTGAATGTATAAACAATGAAACAAGCAAAAACTGAATGAAATAACAAACTGACATCAGAGATTGGCTGACATCCAACTCAGACGAGTGCCCCAAACACACACACAAAAACAAACGAACAACACACAGAATATACTCGTCCACCATGCTGCCATGCCACACACATCCACCCATTCCACACACACACACACGCGCACTACGACGACTGAGTTGGGTGTCAATGTCAGTGGAGTGGACGACCGAAACTCACCTTTGACTCAGAGGCAATCACAATCAAATCTCAACATATTGTGCATCGTTCTTACAGGGTGCTGGCTGCACGGCGCTGCTCGTGGCCGTCGTATCCCGTAAACTGGAGCTGACCCGTGCCGAGAAGCATGTGCACAACTTCATGATGGACACGCAGTTAACCAAAAGGGTATAGATCGTCCTTCAATTTGGAATTCAACCCAATTCTCAACCCTAACAACAAAACGGAACACAACCGAAAACCAAAAACCGAAAACCCAAAACCAAACCCAAACCCAAAACGAACCTTAACGAAACAGAAATGAAACGGAATGGACGGACAACGACAAGACGGACGGCGGACAGGGGACAGTGGACTCTGACTCCTGGGTTGATCCATTCCAGATACTACATACTATCACCATATGTAACATATAATCAAAAGATGCATTCTAATTTCCTTTGTATACATTTCTTCTTTGAACCAAAATTTAGCTGAAAAATGCTGCGGCGAATGTTCTTCGTGAAACTTGGCTCATTTACAAACATACAAGACTAGTAAAACGGGTTAATCCCGGCCGTGTAAGAACCCACCAAAGAAAGTTCCTTCTAGCTATATATGCGTGAGTATTTTTAGAGATCTATCAATCAACCAACAAAAAAACCAACCTACCAACAAAAAAATCTAACTATCAAACTAAATGTCAGGCTGCCACTAAAGATTAAAGATTAAAGAGATTAAATAAACTAAATCAATTATCGAATATCGAAAATAGAGTACATATATTCAAAAAGAAAATACTATCAGAGATACGAGTATATCCGTTTTCAGTGTTGGGGAGGAACGAAACGAAACGAAACGATCGATCATCGAAGCAATTTGTGACTCGTCCTTGTTTGTTTTTGTTTGTCTCTGTCACTCTCTTTCTGTGTCTCTCTCTCTCGCTCTGTCTCTCCTCTGTCTCTCTCTCTTTGTCTCTCTTTTTGTCCTGTCAATCTTATGGCATACCTCTCATTTGTCCTACTATATGTAATATGTTTGTCAGATCAATCCAATCCAATCCCAGTACCATTTCCAGTAACAGTAACAAGTCCAGTACCAGTACCAATCCCCGATTCCCGCCTTAGTCCCAGTACCCAGTACCCACTCCAACGTTCTCTGTGATACTTCATGCATAAATAAGTAGATTCATACTCTGTTCGAAACCTATTTCATATACTCATCAAAAAAAAAAAAAAACTGTAGGCAAGCTTTGACGGTACGCGGAAAGCCTCCATCAGAGTCTGTAATTTGTATATAACGAATAACCAAACAAAATCAATGAATTAATCAATGTACTAAAACAGTTAACTACCAATTACAACAAAATACTAAAAGTAAATGAAAAACCAATAAGATTGAACTCGTTTTACTAGCCTGTAAATAGGTTGTAAAGCCCTGTTTTTACGTTATGCAATAACCGAGACTAGCCACATAATCTAGCATGCAGCGTTAATATTCTAGAATCTCGTATCAAAAACTATCGCAATATCATCAAGCTTCTGCCCAAGTGCCCAACAGTTGTGCCACACGTTACACAGCCATCTGTACAGCTACACCTCCAGCATCCATCTAGCAGCAGCAGCAACCGCAGCAGCAGCAACAGCACAGCGAGAAACATCCCATTTAAACACACACACACACACACTCTGAGCACTCTGAACATTCTGAACACTCTGTACTCTGTCCAGATCCTCTGTTCTATTTTCACTCTCCCACTCTGTGCTCCCTATTATACCCCGATCTACTATCCCCCAATCTCTACTTTTCGACTCATACAACAACAAAACACTTGTGACTCGTTGTAGCTAGGATCGTTACGATCTAGTGATGGTTCAGTGATGATTAAAGGCTGAAAAGATATGATGATATTTTCAAGATACGATTTTCTGCAATTTTAGCGCCACAAAAAAAAAACAAAATATATATATATGAATTTTCTTTTTTCTATAATCTAATCAAATATTTACCCATAACGGCACATCAAATTTTACACACAACCAAAAAAAAAAAATCAAATAAAGATATAAAAAATAAAACGATTTTCAGTGAACTTTATTATGCAGTGCGTCTCAGAACTGTAAGACTGCCGTTTATATTCCTCTTATTATTCCACAATTTTACGAGCAAATCGCTGTTGGATAAATATCTTTTGATAACAATTAGTTCTGTGCATTTTTTATTCGCTTTTATTCGATATACTCGTATTTATTTATATATTGCCTTGATTAATCATATATTCTGTTACCGGCTTTCTGAAATGTTCTGAAACGTGCTGTAATTGTTGTCCGATTCGAAAATAATCCATAATAAAAAACAGATCTTCCGGCAGGCCGGAACAAAACGATTCCCGATTCGAAACACAGGATCGGATCGTGTGCATAACAGAGTTGTAAGGCTATAAGGTTGTAACGTTGTAAGGTTCTGAAGGGAATGCAAAGTAAGACCAGGAAGCAGCAGCTACTCCTACTAATAAAACTAACATCAAATTAACTGCAAATAGAATGAGATTTTAGTGCTAATGTGCGTTGGCGCAATCACTCTTTGAATGTACTGAAATAATGTAATCTCTATAATGTTGATGACTCTTCCAATGCGATGCAGGTTGCGAAAAGTTAAAATGGATCAGCGCAAACTAATGGATAATGCCAACACAATAACCGATATGGCCAAGGTAGCTAGCAATCAAGAATATAACCTTTATAGAATATCTATGCAATTCTCGTATTTAGAATGTGTTATTTATGTACATTTGTATCAAATATGCCGCTACACGATACACGATACCAATGCATTTCACATTCACAGACACAAAATACCGTCTACGAGATAATATCGGACATGTCTAGCCGCCAGGATGCCATCGAGGAACGCCTAACAAATCTAGAGGACAAAATGCAGAACCTACAAGTATGACAAACAATCGAATTGAAAATCCCATTACACCATTTGCAATAACATCAATGCTCGATGCATTGATTGAATGCCACTGAGTCCACTTCACACACATATGTTTTCTATGCGCACTCCACAATATGTTTGTACGAGTATATATGTGGTTATGTATGTTTGCTATTATCCATTCAACAGGAGCACATGGAAAGCCTTCCGGACCTATTGTCTCGTTGTCTGACCCAGCACCAGGAGCGCATCGAGCAACGACGGAACTTTTTACACCCAGACACTGCTGCAGCCCCCATCCAACAGCCAACGCCCCAATCGATGTTCAATGCAGCCCCCATGCTGTTCCCCCATTCAAGGTGAGTTCCCAGCTCCACTCTTTCTTCGTCTCTATCTTTCATTGTGTCTTTGTCATGTCCATTATCCTCATCCACTCATCTCTTCATCATCATTGCCCATCCCCCATCCCCCATCCCGCATCCCTCAGCCACCATCCCCATCCCCATCCATCATTCCACATCCACATGTCTATCATTAAAGCGAATCTTGTGCCTGTCATTTCAATTTGTTTTCGTTGTCTGTGAATTGTGCGGGGATGCGCTCCATGCCATGCCATCATCTAGTGTTCATTTGTAAATATATATTATACACATAAATTTTCTTGATGTCCACTTGCACACTTGAATCCCCCAAATTACATCCCCAAAACTCTATGATTCCACACCCCACTCCCACCAACCAACCAAAAAAAAAAAATAAATAAAAAATACCAACATCCTCCTTCTCCATCTTCTATGCAAGATTCATATGATTTACGACTGTGACGCTTTGATTGAGGGTCGACAGAGCATGGCAGTACAAATTGCAAGAAAAAAAAACGTTGGAAGAGCTGTTTTGAATTCCAATCGATAATTTATCGATGCTATGTCTCTCTTCGATAAATAGACAGTTACTCAGTTTAGGGATTACTATTTTGCATATATTTCTTTTTTTTTTTAGTTTAATCTCATGGCTTTATCACAATATCATAAGAATATATCTTTCTATACATTGTCATTGATCTTTCATTGATTTTTCATGCATACACACACCGATACACCGATCCACCGATCCACCGATCACTGATCCACTGATCCATCGATACAGATACACACCCATACAGAATCGCCAAAGTTAAATTTGTTTTTCGAAAGCGTACTTTGATAACAACAACGACAATTAACAATCGAATAATGCTTTTTGCATAGAAGTGTTCCCTCATCCAATAACGCCGCTGCTACTTACCATTGGCCAACAAGCCCTATTTTGCCACCTATATCTAGTAGAACACCACATTTAGTGCCTGATACTCACATGCCATCAAATGGATCTGCAGTTAATAGCTACGCATCTTCCAACAAATACGGCAGCTGAATATCAGAGAGAAGAGAGCGCTCCAGTTCCGTGATTAACATCGAGATGCTACCATTAAAGCTCCCATCCCCCAAACCTACGTCAACATTAACGTCAACGTCAACGTCAATGTCTATGTCAAAACCAAAAGCCATGTCGTCGTCGCCGCCACTAGGCGCTGAGACCGCGCTGAGGCAACGTTTGCATTCGCCGTCGTTATCGCAATCCCAATCCCAATCGCAGTCGCAGTCACAGTCCGTACAATATCGTGGAATATCACAGTCACTGGAATACCTGTTGCATCGCGTTGGTGAGACAATACCACCGGTCATACCAGAGGATATTGAATCGCCAACAAATACGAACACGAACAGCAACAGCTCACCGGACCAAAATGTCATAGAGATGTGTACGATGACTGTACCATCATCGAGCTCAGCGCCGGTATTCAGCCGAAAAGCAGCCCTGACGCCAAGGCAAATCGACGCCAGCGATGGCAGTGCCAGTGGCAGTGGCATTGTGAAATCGATAACAATAACGGACCCACTGACTGCAGCACTGACGACATCGATGCCGATGACGATGACGACGACGAGTGGCACAGCCGCCTCAGTGGCTGCCTCAACAAAGATCACTGAAAATAAGTTTACTAGAAAGAGAGAACGTGTATGCAATAATAGTAGTAATAGTGCTAGGTAATTATAGTAAATAGTAAATAATAGTGGTAATAGTAATATTAGTAATTCTACAAGTCGAATTTCGAATGTCGGCCTTTTGTAAATAAAGAAAGCCTCTTCGGAATGAGAACCAAACCAAACTCAGAACTCAACACTGAAAAGGAAAAACGCTAGCATATATACATACAAACAATACATGCATACATTAAGCATATGTTATATACTTACGTGCATACATATGTGTGTATGTCTGTCTGTGTTGTACACACGCACACACACACACTCTTATGGAAATATATGTATATATAGCACCGGAAACAAACAAAAAAAACATATACATACATATGCATATACTATATACTTACGATATACAATGGTGTAATATTTTTTTTTCTAAGTTTTAGGCTATAGGAAAATATTTGTAATTTTCACCTTTGGTGCCCCGAGAGAGGGGCCTGTGTTTTGCATACTACTAAAATTATATACAAGTATATAAGTACGTATGTATACATATGTCCTTGCATAAGTGTGTGTGTGTGTGTGTGTGCTTGTGTGTGTGTGTGTTCGAGAGGGAGGGTATGTTCCGGATGTGATCGGAATCTGTACGATGGAAGGAGGCGTGCTTTATCATCCACAAATCATAATAAAATCCCACACCACAGCAAACTGAAGCGCTCAAAGAACCTATTTACACACACTCGCTGGAACACTCCATAACCACCCAGCCGCACTTCCTGTAATATCTTTTATGTGCAACACTCTTCTTACGACCATACCCTCAGCCAATCAACGCCCATCCAGAACATGTCCTTCCTCTCTGTACGCATTTTTGTGTGTGTTTTGTGTAATGAAAAAATGCAAAATGTAAATGGAAATACGAACCGCAACAACAACAACTAGAACAATTATATATACAACAAGAACAAGAGCAAGAACAAGAAGAAGAACCCACTAAATGTATAACTGTAAAGCGTAAGATGTTATAAGAACTATCTACTAGAAATCGCGTTAAAACAGTAACCAAAATCAAACGAAGAACAAAGAACGAAGAACAAAGAAGTGAGGAACAACCCACAAAAAAAGTAGTACAATATATTGTACATCTACTAGCGTCTGGCTTTAACTAAACTAATGAAACAAATACAAAAAAAAAAAAAACCAATTTAATGGAAACACGTTTGTTGTTGTCTTCATTTTCTACATACCTATATATATATGTATCTATGTATATATATATCGGTATATATTTCGAGTTGTTCGTTGTTTTTTGCCTTTTTCTTTTCTACCAAAAGAAATTATGAACTCAATTAAGAACCTGACTAGCTTTCGAGGGAGTTACTTACGTGACGAGAAGACGTTGATAGTAGCATAGACTAAATGGAAACCCAAACAAAAATAAATACAAAAACAGAAACAGAAACAGAACTAAAACGAAATTAAAAGTAAAAGTAAAATTAAAGTAAATTAAAAGTAAAAGTAAACGTAAAGTAATCAAATCGATATAAAGAGAAGAGAACAATTTTAATTGAACTTTTGTAACATATTACATTTAGAAATTCACATTAATTTACAAGAAACCCTTACCCTAGCCGGTAAACAGAACTAAATCTAGGCTCCAGAATAGAACCAGAATAGAGGGCAGAGCAGGTGGGGAAACACAGAGTGGTGTAGGAGCTGTAGGAGCTGTAGGAGGAACCCCCAAACAAAAGATATAGTGTACGAGTAGTCATAATAGCAGAAGTGGCCGAGCTACGTAAAGATTTTCTAAAGATTCTAAAAGGAATTATATATACTCTATATATACATATACTTACTATTACAAGTATTAACAGTGGGCATCGAAGTTACTCGAAACTTAGAGAGAATAAGCTAAAAACTAGGTAAATGCATAACTTCAACAAATGCTTTGTAAGGACTCAACAAAACAAGGAGGAGCAAGCAAGATATACAACTGAATTCCCCAGATAGTGCCCCAGTCCCAGACCTCGAATCCGTTATTAGCCCCCTGTCCATGCCCCTGCTACAAGCTCTAGAACCGAATATGTAGAACCCGAAAGAACCAGAACCAGAAATGGCCAGCAAGGATCAAAATATCTGCATAATCTATAGACTATATATAGCCATAGGTGCTGTAGATCCCCCAAGCCAATTAACGTATCGGAGTTTCCCCTTAAAGACCAACATCCCCACAACAGCCACAGCGCCCCGCACCTCGTGACAGTCCACGAGATTAACTTTGATTTGGAACCTCCTCCCCAACCCCTCAAATAATAAAAAGAAAAGCAAGGAAAACCAAAAGTTTCTCAACTGTCTGATAGGTGTAACTAACGAGTAATATACAAAAATATATCCCCGAGAGATAGATAGAGCCAGGAGGAGGAATCCTAAGAAGAGCGAAGGAGTTTCAAGCAACAAAAAAAAAGGAGAAGACAAACGAAACAAACGAACTAAACGAACCCTTAACAAAAATGTGTGTATACCTATTTATAATATTGAATATTTAAATTGAAATGAACGTTCAAGACTGCTGTCAAAATAGCTTTATCACAAAATAAATAACAAAAGATCTACACAAGACACAGAACAAGAACAGATCACAGATATAAAACAGATCCGAACCGATCGGAAAAGAGCAAAACAAGTACAGTACAGAACACAACATAACATAACATAACATAACAGAACAAACGAACACACAGTCAGAACACAGACAAACCTACACACGACACTGACATGGAATACGCATACGCCCAGCTTTAATGTTATGTATTGATGCATATTTGGGTTTCAACTCTACAACAACAACAACAAAACAACAACAACTTTAAACGAACAAATATATCGATAAATGATGTATGTACAATGTACATATGTGTCGATAAGCGATATATCAAATCGAATTGAATCGAAACGAATAATTGGTACAAGATCAAATTCCCGCTTCAACTGGTTTCCTTAAGCCCCACAAAAATGATAAACAAATTAAAACTTAAAACCAAAAACCAAAAAAAACTTTGATATGAGGGACCTAAATTTCAAATGACGGGTCTTTATTATACAAAATACCGAAAACTAAAACTAAAAGCAAAATCAAACAATTAATGCAAATCTCTGTCTAAAAACTGAACCTACCAAAAAAATAAAAACGAAGCACAACTAGAAAACCAACAGAATCACTTTACAATAAAACATGATTTTGAGACGCATTTTGAGCTGGAATAGAGCTGCAGTTGCCGTTGCCGTTGCAGTTGCAGACACAGGACACACGACACTCGAAACAACTGAATTCATGAATGAGCACCACACCATATCTTTGGCTAAATGTTGTTCCTTTCGGCTGTAGAATGTACTTGTCCAGTCGTCCCTGTTGCCCTGTCGCCCTGTCGTTTGTCCAGACCCATGTCCTGTGTCCTGTGTGTTGTCTACTTTGTGTGTTGTTTTTGCATATTTTTCTAATACGGATTCTAATTCCATATGCATACATGATAAATATATCTTGTGTATGTGTATATTCTTTTCTTCAGCGAATCGTAGAGCTCGTGGGGTACTGCGAAAATCACAAAGTGTTGCACACGCCTGATCCTAGAACCGATCCGAACTGAACCGATCCGAACCGAACCGATAACTGGATACAAGTTCTCTCAATCGTCCATCGAATACCAGGATTACCAGAATACCCAAGCCGAAATAGCAGTTTTTTTCGGGTACATTTACACGCCCAGAACTATAGTATACTATATGTAAATATATAGAGGGTACTCCCCAACAACCGCAGAACAGATTCCAGTCCCATACCCTTTTCCCACTCTTTCAACGATTGTATGTAGAATGAGGTATGCCACAAATATGTAGGGTTATACATACATATAAACACACACACAAACACACACCCACACACATACAAATATAAATATAAATACATACATATACTTATATACATACATGTACAGACGGTCTAGAGAGTATATACCCAGAGAGAAGAACCCGCGACGACACAACAAATAAGATCATATTTGACTTTATATGTATTATAGTAATGTATTCAGTAGCTAAATCGAAAGCCGAAGCAAAGACCAATTTATTAAACGACAAACTAAAATGAAAAAAAAAGAAATGGAAACGAAAACCGAATAAGAACAATTATTATGTTAAACTAAACAATAAAGGATGATGAGGAGGATGTAGAGGACTTGGAGATGAACGCGAAGAAGCAGTCGAAAAGTGAAACAATTTTTTATTGAAAACAAAACAAAAAACAAAAAGAAAACCTTAAGGAAATGAAAACCTAAACTAGAATGCATTGCATGATTTAAACAAACAAACAAAAAGGGAAAAAATAAACCGAAACTAAATTAAATGCAACTAAATCTAAAACTAAAGTCAACTAAACTAAACCTTAAACTAAAACTAAGTAAATCTAAATTAAACTTAATTAAATTAGTATAAAAGAAAGGGAAAAGATTTGATTTCTTAAAGAAATGCGTAGGAGAATTTAAAAACCACAAAAAAAAAAAAAAAAAAAAAAACCAAAAACCCCCAATGGAAAAATAGTTTATTTTGACTTAATTGTATTGTATATTTAAATTTAAATTTAAAAAAAAACTAAACCGATACCCGAAACAGAAACCAAACAAAATATATTGTTATATATATGTATGTATCTTATCGAGGAACCGTGTTTTGCAAAAGCTTTAATATTTAGGGTGCCTACATTTGCTAAATTAGTATTTTACGATTAAAAAAAGAAAACAAAAAACCCAAAAAAAAAAAACAGAACAGAAATACAGAAACCACAGACACAAAATAGCATTAACATAGAAAACAGATGATAAAGATGAGGATTCGAAAGCCTAGTTATAGAAAAAAATCGACAAAAGAAAAGCAGAACACTAGAAAAAGGCAGTTCATAGAACCCGCGTAATGTTTGGTAAAGTCAAGAATCTAAAGCTAAGAATAACCCCAAGCCCAAGCCCAAAACCGAAAGAACAAAAAAAAACAGAAACACAATTGAGAAATACCAGAAGAAAAAAACAGAAGAACACAAAACCCAAACCAAAAACCAAAACTAATGCAAATATTGTATTTGTATTTGAGATATGAATTTTAAGAATGTTTATTAGACTTACGATTTGTTATTTTGTATACATATATATATAATATATATATATATATCATATGTATTATGTATGTAGCATAAACTGATCAGATCTGATGACGATTGTAATTTTTTTTTGTTTTTTTTTTTGCTCATTAAGCATTTACCTCGTAAGAATTCCCACTATTTATAGCAAATTTACCGTATTACATAAAATCAATTCCTGTACTGTTATAATGTACACTTCTCCCCCTTCCCATGAAAGATCGAGAGTATAAATGAGAAGAAGAAGAAACGAATGAGAATATGAGAGCAATGATCGAGGATGAGAATGAAATGAGATCTGTGGGAGAAGTAGGAACAGAAAGAGAAACCCCCCCCCCCATAAAAGTGTAAATTATTAATTAAAAAACCAACCAACAAAAAAAACAAAAGAGAAAAATTGAAATTTTAACAATAATAAAGGGCTTTGTATGAAAGAAAAACCAACAAAAACTGAATAAAAATAAATTAAAAATATAAAATCTAACAGTTTCTGCTTGTATGGGATTTATTACTGGCCATTGAGGGGCTGTTCGGGACAACACAAATACCAGAAAGTCATCAGAGTTTGGATAAAACAGGTAATATAACGGAAATTATTTACATCTGATTTTTAGATTTGTTTCATTCATTTTACTACGATTATTCCACCTGCAATAAAATGCCAATTTTGATTTACGAGTATCATATTTTATTATCTGATACGACACGATTTGTACATTGGATAACAAACAAAAAAAAAAGAGGGGGGAATTTATTATAATATATTTATACATATATGTAAATGATGCTAACAGGGGATCGCTACACTCCGCCACACAGCACTCCTCGCCACACATGGAACTATGTATATTCGGTTGAAGTGTCTGTGTGTTGCTTTGTGTCGGCATTTGTGATGGCTTCATGGAGGCTGATAATGGCATACAACTAACACACAGGCATACTACACGATAAACCTAATCTCAGATATCGCAGATCCACTCCGGATATCGACATCCTAGTTATCGGCACCACAGCAGTGGCCCAGCTTCTGCCAGAAGGCGCCCAACTTGGAGGACTGCTTCTTGGTGGCCCTCTGGGCGGCCTTCTCGTTCTTGAAGATCACCCACGCACGTTTCGTTTCGGGATTGGCCGGACCCCACTTGTCGCTGGGTCGCAGCGAGGCCACAAACGACTGTAATATTCATTTGATTAGACCCTGTTCAGGATGGCTGCTCTCCAGATACTCACTTGGCCAATGCTGCCCTCTCTGTGCCGGGAAATGTACCACATCCACCAGAGTGGGAACTGTGCCGCTCCGATGCCAAACAGCAGCCAGCCAGCCACTAAAGGGATCAGAAATTAGAAATTATAGGAACGAAAACCACTCGAAGGACAACTCACCATTGGCCGACTCTGGGAAGGCTAGTTCGCTGTAGGTAATGGGCTCGATGGTGACCATGGAGTAGATGAAGATGACGATCATCATGACGGGCGTGAAGAAGGACCAGCAGACGCGCCAGTAGAGGGACACCCTTCGATTGCACATGAACTCGACATCATCGCAAAAGTTCTGCAGGCCATAGACCCAGACAATGCCTGCCAGCTCGAAGATGGCCAAAATAAAGACCACGTAGGTGCCGCCATAGAAGTCCACCAGCGTGAGGATCCACTGGCCACCCTGTTGAGGCATACAAGCACAGACTTAGAGACAATGAACAAACAAAATACAATAATTGACAGCCACTTACTGGTGTCACATAGACCAGGCCCATAAGGAAGCCGCATGTGGAGGTGGCCAGGGCCACTTTCCAGTATTTCCAGCTCTTGAACTGATCGCAAATGATCGTCACAATCGTGCTCTGCAGGGCCACAATCGATCCGATGCCGAGGACAAACAGCATAAAGAAGAAGAGCACCGAGAAGAGCTGCGGCACCGCCTTGAACTTGGATATGGCATCCGGATACGAGATGAATGCCAGTCCAGTGCCACTGCGCACCACATCGCGGATATTCTCGATCTGCAGATTGTGGGCCAGATTGCCGAGAATCGCAAAGATGGTGATGCCGCCCAGCAGACTCGTCAGCGTGTCCAGGGTGGTCACAATCATCGCATCCCTGCCAACGATCAGGAGCAAAAATGCTAAAGAAGGATCCGACCCCATGGGGCATGGGCACTGCTCACCTGTAGATCCCATGATCGAAGCGATTGTAGGAGGCAAACATGATGATCGGGCCCGAGCCGACGGCCAGCGAGAAGAAGCACTGAACGACGGCATTCTTCCACACAGTGGGATTCAGGAGCTCCCCCCATTGCGGCTCCAGGAAGAAGATGATGCCGTCCCGTGCCCCGTCCAGGGTGACGGCTCTCACCAGCAGGATGAAGAGCACTACGTAGGGGAACAGGGCCAAGAAGTAGGCCGCTTTGCCGGAGCTCTTGACGCCGCGCATGATCACCAGGAAGATGACCACCCAGGCGACGAACAGAGCCAGCGTCAGCTTCCAGTCGGGGTCACCAATGCCGTCGGATATGTCCATCTTCTCCTTGATCACCACATTCCTGTCAAAACACCCAGGGAGTGCGTTAAAAGGGAGCTTTGTGCCATCCCCAAACGGGGGAACTCACAGAAAATAGAGCTCGGAGCTGCTCTGAAGCTGCCCGGTGTCCGCCAGGGCGGTAGCATTGCTGCTGCTGCCAAGGAGCAGGCTATCTATGTCCTCCTGGGGCCTCGAGTCCACACAATTGATCCACTCTTCCCAGCAGTAGGACCAGGGCAGCACCGATTGGAAGGACACAAACAGATAGTAGAGCGTCAGGGCCAGCAGCGAGGAGTAGTAGGTGATGATGCAGATGGTGGCAAACGCCTGGCCATAGCCCACGCCCACAAAGCCCGGCACCACAGACCAAATCTTCACAGTGCCCTGGCTGGTGAACTGTCCAATGATCATTTCCAAGTAGTACATGGGCTTGCCTGCAACACAGAAAAGCGATCAAATAGAGACCCAAATGGAGGACTCGTTGCTTACCAATCAGGAAGAGCACAATGAGGTAGGGTATCAGAAAGGCACCGCCGCCATTCTCGTACGCGGTGAAGGGAAATCGCCAGACATTGCCCAGACCCACGGACACCGATATGCAGGACATGAGGAATTCCAGGCCATTGCCCCAATTGGAACGCTCGACATTCTGCTTCTCTGCATCCACCTTCTGCAAAATAGATCAAAGAGATTGGATGCCAGAGTCCCGCCATACATGAGTTATACGTTCAAACAGCATTCCAGACACATGACTAAATATTTAGACACTCATTAGCGGTGGATTTTCAACTCGGGTAAATATGACTAGCAGCAGCAGCAGCAGCAGCACACACACATTGCCCTGTCACCCGAGCAGCAGCAGCAGCGTTGGAATTTCCAAATCTGAATTCCCAGATAAGCCTCACGCAAATATGTATCCACTAAGCTTGTATACGATCTTTACTACGGATAGATAATGCTATATGCACACCACATACCACATATATGCCATATATCATCATGTATCCATTCATTGTGACATATCTGTATTTGTTTCCTGTGATAAGATTTGAGGAGGGACACTGGAACTTTAACGCAATTGATGCTGCTTTTATGGCACAAATGGATCTCCCCAACTGCAATGATCTCTCCCTGAGATCCATATACTCAGAAAAGATTGCTTAAATTTATTAAAAGGCTCTTCTTTGTGACCTCTCCTGCCTCAAGTGCCTCGACATCAAGATATCTCTATTAAAAGGTCCAATCTGTGATGGTAGAAATAGTTCAGATTCGTGCAATTTTAGTGCACATTTTTGAAGTGTTGGCAAGGCATTGCTTCGAGTTTGGAAAACAAAAACTGAAAGGTAGGTCCATAGGTATTTCTGTAGCATGAATCATTAAATAATCCAGATCTTAGTCAATCGTTAGGCAACTTTTGCTTTAGTCATTTGGTATTTTTAGTTAGCCTACCCGTGTACCCACATATTCATACGTAAAGTTGTAAAGAATAACCGCTCCCGTTCATTTGAATAAATGAAAATAGGCAGCCACTTTTATGTGCTGTGAATCAGCGCAGCGAAAGGGAATGGTCAGAAGGGCCTTTAAAGCCATTAGCTCTGAATCTGAATGCAGTTTGTTCTATAAATATATGTAAATGAACTATTAGGCGTTGAGCGATGACAACCCCCCACCCGCCAATGGTTTCAGCCTAATGCCAGAAAAAAAATCCCCGCCGACAAAGTGCACAAATGGTTTTTATATTCATCATAAATTCAATGTCTATTCTGCTCATCCACTAATTGGGAAACTTCCCCGACATTTAAATCCATCATTCAACACGATAGAGCATCGGACAGACCGAGTTTTTCCAGCAAAAGTTCACACGTTGATTGGACAGACAGACAATTGAATTCTAGTTAATGACTCACTCACCCCGTCGGTCGGCATCTCTAAAGCAATTATAATATTTCATTGACACAAGTGCAGGGACACGGGGAGGGGGAGAACGAGAGTAAGTACGGCTTAAAGCTTCAGTAGGGCCACTAAATCGCTCGAGGTTCTCCCTGCATGTAACTATGAAACGCACCTTTCAAACGATTTCAGGGCCCTGTCGTGTTGTAGTAAGTGTTATTAATTATAATTATTACTCCGAACTCTCATATTTTTTGTACTAATACCATAATGGAAATCTATTTTCAGCGAAACATTATTGGCACAGCAGCACCAGCTGGGGGGATTTCGTTGGTGTCGTTAACGGTTTTGTTTACGGCCCCCAAAACGCTGCGCCGCTTTACATATTTGTGCTATTCGAAAAACAAAACCAAAAAAATAAAGGCTGTTTAAATAAAATAATAACTGAGAAAGACACACAGCTTGGTGGGCGGGGAGACGCTCGCAGGCGGCGGTGGGCGGGAAAGCTACGGCAATTACGGAGATAAATGAAAACGAAAACTGCATCATTATGGGGCTGTAGAAATTGTCGTAGAACCGAAGCCAAAGGCAAGCCCCATCTGTTTGCGTTTCCACTTTATCTGCGGCAAAGGTGTTACAATCTTGCAAACTCAAATTGCAATGATACCTTACAAAAAATATAATATATAGACATATATTGTATTTTTGAGACCATAGATTTTGAGAGGCTGTTGAACTTCAGATTTGTTATCTAGTGGAATCGAAATCTACTTGAACATATCTGCATAGGATCAGAATACTTTGGATAGTAACTGAATTCTGAATGGGAATACATGGTATGGGATTTTCTGGGAATTACCATTATTATTATTCACCATTTAAATGAAAGTAAAGTCCGCCACTTTAGAGCTGTTGCAACCACCGATTCGACCACTGATTTAGCATTCCACTTTCGTGTGGGGGAATATCACAGAATACTTTCCACTGGGCTGTTTCCCAGATGCCCGTTTGAGCCAACATTTGATCGTTGGCTTAGCATGAGCGCCGTCACATGTCGGTCCCAGCTAGGGGCTCTGTTCGGTTCGGTTCGGTTCGGTACGGTTCTGTCATTGCAGTCATCTTTCGCGTGGAAACGGGTTTCCGCCCCTACGATATGCCCACGATATGCGCACTTAAGCACATAGCAATAATGTGTACAATAAGTACTAGAGTACTTGCTCGTACTCGTATATTGTATCTGGAAAGTGAGGTTGTTAGAATAGTGCCGGCCGCGCAGTTTGAAGGCTGTCTAAGATAAGTTTCGGTTCGGTTTGGTTTGGTTGAGTTCAGTTTCAGGGGAATTATGGTTATTTTTCTGGGGCATTCACTAGAGGGGTACTACTCGTATATTGTTATGTACGGCGGTGGGGCAATAAACCGTATAAGATATGCATTTAATATCCGCCAGGCAAAGTCTGCTCTGCTCTGCTCTTCACTGCCCTGCACTCTCCCAGCTCTCCTCTACTGTGCTCTGTCTGCGTGTGCGTTGGGCGGTGGATTGTAAATCGCATTTTCGTTTATCGGTCGATTAGCCCTGCAATTAAAGACTGACTGACTTAATGATCATAATGACCATAAAGCCATAAAAACAAAACAACGCCGGTGGAGCACCGGCGGAACATGACTAAAGGAGCAACCAATACGCAGAGCATAAGAGCCATAACCCTGTACCAAGTACTGCACACATATGTATATCCTTGGTCGCTTCCTTCGGCTGGGGTTGGGTCACATACTGTCCCACTTAACTGTGGCTTGCGCTGCTCTTCTCTAATCTGTCGCCATATGGCGGCCATCCACTTATGCCCGCCACTCCACACTCGAGTGCTGCCCAGCCACTGCACTTGAAACTAATTTCATTAGCTCTTTGCCCCGTGATTGTTTTATGGAGTGTTGCACAGGGACGGGGGGTGGGCTTGGTTCTCCACTTACTTCTGTTGTGGTTTCTTCTGCTGTTGCTGCTTCTGTTGCTGGTGCTGCAGTGGGCGTTGCTGCTTCTCCTTCTGCTCCTGCAGCACCTACTATTCCATTGCTGCTACCATTCGGCTGATGAACACCTTTCAGTTCCATTTTGAAGCTCCTCTTTGTGGCGGGTGCTGATGGTGGTGCTGGTGGTGGTATGTGCTGGTGCTGGCCAACGTTTAAACACCGAAGACCGACTCGTTCTTCTGACGTTCTCTCTGCACTTGAAACTGTTAATTGCAATTGGTAATTAAGCACATTTCATGGGCCAACCGATCTCAGCCCTTGGCTCTGGTTCTGGCTCGGTGGTTATGGTCACTGGCTTTCGATGGAGGTGGTGGTGGTTGTGGTGCCGCGAATGCCACGGCTAGAACTGAGAATGCTCCGAGCGCTTGCCGCTTTAAGAACTGCCAAAGTACAAGCAGCGTTTCGCAAAGCAGCGGCGCTCAAAGCCCGGCCAGGCAGGCAGCAGCGGAGCCAACAGGTAAAAAGCGTGAAATTGTTCACACAGATATCTCCACTCACTCACACCACCTACCACCCAGTCACACTCACACACACACACACTCACATTCCCGTTCCCGTGAGCAGTTGGCGAGGGGAAAAACATTCTGATCGTGTGCTCGTCGTGGCTTCAGATACAGATATGCACATAGATACTCATCGGGCCGACCCGATTGTCGCGTGCTAACTTTCCGCGGGGATGGGGTAGTTTTGGGTGGCAGTTTTCCCAAGTAAATGCCATAGCCAGTGCCGCCTGTATGGCGCTACGAATGAAACATCCAAAACTTCGATAAAAGGCACCAAGAGGGTAAGCGGTCTAATTATAAACCTTTGAAAGGCACTGCCAGTAGTAAATACCTACCCAAAGACGCACACGCAGGCGAGAAACGCAGTAAAACTCACTTCCCGATCGAGACCCATAACCCAAGACCATGACAAACGATTTTCGGGTACCCATAGAGATTAAGTAGGTTCTCCAGTTCGAGTATTCGTACCCGCACCGCTATCCGCTGACCGCCAGAAAATGAGAAGTCAAATGAAGTCCAGACATCACTAATTGGACTGCTGGGGCCACAAGGAATCGATAACAAGTTCAGTTGAAGTCGATTCATTGGTCAATATTCATTGACGGGCCACAAACATTTACAATCCAACGCGCCTGATCAGCGGTCCTCTAGTTTATTGCGTATCGATCCACCGATCCACCGATCCATCGAGGGGGAATGCGCATTTTCTTGGTCAGCCCAGAGCTCTACTCGATGCCAAAATTGCACGTACAATCAATCATTCATCAGTTCTTCGGCAATATTTGCCGATATCGGCACCTATAGCTGCTACATAGGTGCCAGCAGATAAGTTTAAGTATTTCCATGGAACCGGTGAATCCGTTCGCCATGGATCCGGTATAATCTTTATGCACGCGTAGGTACAATATGTGCCCAGATAATAATATCATAAACATATCGTAATTGGCATCGCATTCAATGTGGATAAGATATAGGACAATGCCTTCCATTGAAAAAGGGCTGACGACTTAGCTTTTACAATCCTCCGGTGATTTCCTCAATTGGGAAAGTCGATTGGGTTGCAAATTCTTCTATAATTGAGTAGATGTGTGCACCACATAGAGAATCTGTAATCTTCCATATGCGAATATGTTCCTGAAAATTAAATTGCTTTAAAGTCTTAAGTTTGAGACCCATTCTTAGCCCATTCCAAAAACCAATCCACAACACACAATTCGTTTACTTTTCAATAATATTTTATTTAATGTACTTGCATTATATTTAGTTAATAACTAGATTTGTAAATTATTCTCACTTGAATGCGTCTATAAATTAATTCTTATTCGTATCTCTCGTCACTCCTTCTCTCAGCATTACTAGATAAGAAAAAAAAACGGGGGTATAACCGGATATAAATAGGGGAAGCAGAACCGCACACACACACACGATGATCGTTAGGGGAAGACGACTCTATCCAAAAAGAAGGCGGGCGGGCTTTGGGTATTTGCGGGTATGTGTGCTCTTCAATCATGATGCTCTATCGCTATGTCAGTTTATCAGTTTATCGATCAGTACATCAGTTTATCAAAAATTGTACAAGTGACAAAATCTACATTTGAAATCGTAAAAGAAAAGAAGAACCCACAGATAAATCTATAATTTAAATTGCATTTTTGCAACACAGTAGCAGACCATGTGGGGGAGTGGCACAACAACAAAGGGGAGGGCGGACGGCCGAACGAACAGTACGAATGAATTATTTTAAATTAGCAAATTAATGTTAATTAATTACACACGAAAGATCTAAAAACAAACAGGAAAAAAAATTGTATAATAATCATAATAATAATAATAATAAAAATTCATTATGATAATGATAATGATAGAGCAATAATCATAGTAATAATAATTGTTGTATAAACTATCGTAGAAGAAGAATAACACGCCAAGTCTTTAAAATCGCCGCACAGAATCGTAAGAATCCTGATATATAAATGTGGATACAGATATATAGATACAGCATATAGATTTAGATAGATATATATATATATATATATATGTATATGTATATATGCATATGATCATCACTTGTACGTTTTATTAACTAAATTGTTGAATTCTGCCCTTTTTGGCAATTACGATGACGATGAAGACAATGAGAACCATGACGGCGACTATTAAACATTTTTCTTGTTGTTGTTTTAAATATATTTTGTATTTTATATATTGATTTTGTTTTGTTTTCTCTTCTCTCTCTCTCTCTCTGTCTCTCTCTTCACTGTTTCATTGTATACATTAAAATTGAAGTTTTCTCTTTATCGCATCCAAAATAAATATGTATAACATGGTTTTTGTATTGTTTTGTTATGTGTGTGAGTGTTTGTGTATGTGTGGGTGGGTGTTTGGTGTAATATTATTAATTTTGTGTACTGGGGTATCGTTTCATAAATTTGGGTTGGATTTTGGGTTGGTGAGCATGGTTTTTGGGGGAGTTGGGATCGTGTGTGTTGTGCTGTACTTGGAATAAGACTTCCTAAAGCTTCTTCTGTCTCTGGTCTAAAAACACCCAGAAATTGTAACATTTTAAGCGATTTTGTTTTACGTTTATTCCTTGTCAAGTCATTCTATGAATAGTTTGTTTCTTAGTTTTCTTTTGTTTTGAATCTTTCTTGCATTCGCAAATTGAATTTAAGAAAGAAAGGCAATTGAGGTTTCACTCTTTTTTTTTTAGTTTAGTTTTCTTTTGTGGCAGCACTATTTGCAGTTTGTTTTTTTTTTTATCAACAATTATTGCTTTTTGCTTTTGCTTACGCGTTTGTCCCTCTTGTCTTTGCATTGCATAATTGGCTTTTTTTTTACTAAATTGCTTTCGTTTTGTGATTGTATTTACACTATTTTTGCACATGCTAGGTGGGGCGGGGAGGAGGAGACACAACTCTCCCCTCTCCCTTGCCACATCTCTCTTTTACCACTATTCTGATCTATTTTTCTGTTTCAGTTTTAGAGTCTGTTGGTTTATTTTTTTTGTTTTTAATTTGTTGACTAACAATGGCACACACGCATATAAATATATTGATTCTGTTAACGAGTTACGATCTTTTCTGTCATCATTGGTTGTCTGTTTCTTTAGGCATTTAGCGGCGCTAATGGTGGTGGGGAGGTTGGGAAGAGGAGGCGGATCGGGACGGGGTCACAGCAGATTAAGTATTTCGCATTCGACTTGAGCATTCTCTCTCCGAGAATCTCTCGCTAACTCGCTCTCTCTTGCTCTCCCTCTCTATTCTTTGCTCGGGGGATTTTGTTTTGTAATTTATTTCTTCAAAGTAATATTGTACTCTTTATGGTTCGACTTCTTTTTTGTTTAAATATATATGAATAAAAACAACATAATTCATACACATATAAAAACGTATCGGAACGATCAAAAACCGGAGATGATACTAGATATACAATCAATTTTAATATATATACTATATAATTCCATTCCTATGCTTATCTGTATGTACAATTACAAATATCTCCTCTTTCTTTCTCTCTCTATCTCCGAATCTGATTCTGATTCGGATTCTCTTTTATTTTCTGTCTGATCCTCGAACGCTGATGAACGAACGCCTGATATTGGGTTTAAGGTTTAGTTTCTTTGTTGTTTGTTTTTGTGTATTTTTGTGTGTTTTCTGCATTTCGTTATTTAATTTATAAAAAGAACTATTTACACTAGATAGTAGACCTACTTACAACTGAGTATGGTAATATCTTAAGCGGTTCGTCTGCTCTCGCTCTCCTGCCTGTGCCTATGCCTTTCTGCCTCTGACCCTGCCTCTCTGCTGGTTGCTGATTGCCGATTGATTGATTCATTTATTGATGGGAGCCTGATTTGATTGATTGTTAACTTTACACAAGCCCTACAGCAGTTCTGTCCCCCCGCGACTTGGTGTCCCACGGTTGTTTGTTGTGTGATTGGGATGCGAGGCAGGCGGCGGCAATCAACACACAATATGTGGCGGCAGACAAACTGTGTATGCCTCTCACATATATATAATTATACATGCACGAGTGTATGTGTGTAAGTGAGGTGTCTTATACATATATGCGTGTGTGTGTGTGTGTTTGTGTGATTGTGGTGGGAATAGGGAAGGGATGTGGGGTGTATATGGGGTATATGTATGATTAGAGAGGGCTCTCTTTCTAGGCTCAGTCGCAGTCTACAAATCTTAACTAACGTTTCTTTTGTTTTTGTTTTGTTTAATGGAGGAGGCGGCGCGCACTTTGGCTGTGGCCTTCAGTTCATCTGCAATCCTTAGCAAATTCCTAGCAATATCCTGCCTCCGTCTTGACGGCCGCCACCTCCGGAGCCAGAAGACTCCTCCTCCAAGCGCTTAATTCTTGCTTTTGGACTGGGTTTTGACTGTGTTTGCTTTGCTGTTAAAGTGTTTCTGTTGTTTGTGTTTTGCAGATAGGAGCAGTTGTTGGGTACTAGCGTTAGTTGTTGTTCAGTAGGGCTCTCGGTTAGTCACGCATCTCTACCCATTTCGCGAGATTTCTGGCGACCAGTTCCTTATTGAGAAAGATTACATTCTGGAAAAGTAGAAAAAAAAACGGTGTGAATTCTCATAAGATAAAGGAAAAATAAAAAGTTTAAAAATCGTGCAATCTAAAACTACAAGGGCACTTGAAAGCTTAAGAGCTATTATGATGTGGATTTTCCCTAAAAAAATAAACTACGCGAGCGATCAGGGAAATTTTCGGATACAACCCCAAACGGGTCTCAATAAAAGAGATCGATAAAAATAGCCGATTACATAGGTGCAAAATATGTAAAAGGGTTTCAGAAAATTGCAATAAATAAAAATATTCCACAGCAAATTAGCTATTTTTTTTTTTTTCGTCAACTGAATGGCTAAATGCCAATCAGGCGTGAACGTGAATGGAAGCAGTGAAAACCACTTTTATTCGCGAATGGGGATGCCTTTGAAAGATTTAAAGTTCTTTTTGCATTCTGTTCTGCGATGCGCGCCATCTCTCTCTGATTGATGTCAGCTACATATATGGGATGCGCGTGGAAAAGGATTGTACTCACATTGGGGCCCAGGGAAGCAAATAAAAAGATTTCTGGTATGTTGTGACTATTGTAGCCGGCGACTTGTGCTTGCAAGACAATGCCTTTGGTTAGTTTGGTGAGGACATCGATCGCCTCCAGAGACCAGGCACCGTCTGTGGGAAAGCGGGTAAATCAAGAAATATTATTCATAGTTTATAGTTCATGCCGCAAGCTGGAACTTACCAATGGGCTCAATGTTGGACAGGATGCATTCTGTGGCCTGGAAGGGCACCACCATGAAATCAGTGCGAATCTGACGGAGAACGGAGATGTTCACGTTCATGTAGCCACCGAAATCAAGGAATTTAACCACACAACGCTCCTCGTCCTCGTCATCGAGATCGACAATTTGTACGCGATACCAGATCCCGTTGACGGGCAGCACGCAAACGGCACTGATCTCAATGCCCGGCAGCAGAGGCGCCTCCATTTCAGAGTAACTGTCGTACAGCTGCTTCTGCAGCATGGGCAGTGCCGGATGCGATGGATGCAGCGGATGATGGACAAACAGATGTGAGCCCGAGAGCACGGTACTGACCACCACATCATTGTTGATGCCCTCAAAGAGTTTGAGCTGCACGCGGAAAGAGAACGGATTTTAGACACGAGCTTGGAGATTGGCGCAAGAGACATTACTCACTTGTAGATTGGAGAGGCTTTGGGCCGATAGAGGAACTATGGTTTGTGGAAGCGCAAAGTGGATGCGTTGCATTGTAAAGTTTGGATACCGCTTGACGGGCAGACGCTGACGGATCATGGCTAAAGCGGCATCGATCTCGCTCTCCGTGCCTTCGACGACGCAAATGCGCAGCTTATTCGTGCATGGGTTCTTGCTGAGGATCACACTCGCCTGGGTCTTGGCCTTGATCTGGTTGATAAAGGCACGCTTGCGGCCGTACAGTTGACCAATCAGGCTGACGGGGAAGACAAACTCGTAGCTGACCTTGACACGTGTCGCCTCCGAGCGGGGCAGGCTGGAGCCCTTGCCAGAGTCCCCAGACTGAACGCTGCAAATGCTAAGCGAGGGACTGGCCGCATCCACATTGCGTTTCTGGTTACCATTGCTATCTGTCTCCTTGATGTCTGTCTGTGAATCACAGTCTTGGTGTCTAGCACCAGCAGCCTCCTTGGGATTGGGCTTCGGCTTGGGCTTGGGTGGCTCCTCCTCCACTGCCAGCTTCTTGCTGTCGCCTGGCTGGCAGTTGTTGTTTTGCTCGCACTCCTTCGTGTAGGTGGCCTCAAGGAACGAGTTCTCTGGCGATATCTTTGGGGTGCGTGTGGCCTTGATCACCACCGGCTCGACGACTTTGCTGTTTGCCTTGCGATTGTAGAAGGAGACGTGTGTGTTCACCGAATCGGGCAGATCGCGCGGCGACGATAGATTCTCAAAGTCCTCGTCGATGGAGCAGAGCTTCTTGTGCTCGGCATCCTGTATCTTTGACTTGAGCATCTCCGAGTCGATCTGCTGCTGCTGCTGTTGCTGATGTACACCCGGCGGAGTGCGTCCATTGCTCTGTATCTTGATGGGAGCCGACTTTCCATACAGCATTGTGTTGGGGCTATCCTTCTCGTCGCTGCCGCTGCCGCTTCCACTTCCACTCCCGTTGCCATTTTCTGTGGCATCTGTGCCGTTGATATTCATCGATTTGGTTGCCTGCTGCAGCAGAAAGCTCGTCGGGAGCTTACCATTCTGTAGGCCGCCGTTTGCAGTGCGCGCCTCCAGAGGGGAGACGACGCCACCCGACGACTCCTTGGCATTGTTGTCCTCATCGTCGGGCTTGTCTAAACGATTTTTATTTCTACGTCGGAACCAAAACACGCCCAGGATAAATGCTACACCGGGCAGTGACAAGTAGAGTAGTGGACGACCGGATACCATTTTCGCTGAATATTGAAGGCTCTGCAAAGAGGGAGAGACAATCCGTTTAAGAAGCGATTTTAGTAGATCCTGTTAAACAGCTAAAAATAACCGACCCGTGTTTTATTTGCGTAAATTTGTTGGTTAATGTGTTTTGTTGTGTAGCGTGGAATATATTTGTTGTGTATTTGAACAAAACTAAATGAATAATGGCTACAGAACGTATTCAAAACGAATGATTTATAGAGCATTGAAATGTTGAATTTTCGGAATTTGTTTTGTTTTTGTTTTTACCAAAAACCATGGCTGCCCCAAAGCGACGTACTCTTGGTACATTCCTGATCTTTCCCTAGAAGTAAATCGACTTGATTGATCTTTCAATGCAACGGACGGAATGCCCGAATAGATCGAGCAAGAGGTTCAAATTCTTTATGGACAGAGTGGGGAAAGCTCCAACAGAGGGGGTACTTATTATCATAAGTATCACACATGTGCTTGCCAAGCAGATTATCGATTAATAATTTAGTGCTGCGACTATTATATAATTACGCACCGCCAAGATAGGGTTGCATAGATCATAAAGTAGGGAGATGCGAGCATCAAAGATCATTAGTAGGAACTGAATAAAATGTAATTGCAATTCTCTGATAATATCGTATAATTTGCCTAGAAACGTTAAATCTGCTAGGATTTGTGCTATCCTTGCATTCTTACATATTTTTCCTATAGTTAAGTCTACAAAACAAAAACGTTCTTTCGTGTTTTTCGAGCATCACGAGACCTGCGGTCCATGTGTGTGTGTCAGTCAGTGTGTGTTTTTGGCTTTTTCCTTTGTGAACTTTTGCGTGTATTTATAGCAACAAATAAAATACATAATTATAGACAACAATTTCGAGCGACGCGCAGACCAAATACTATAACGAAAGAGCGAGACACACACAGGTAAAGAGAGCGGGAGAGGGAGCGAGATAGGTGCAAAGCAAATTTGAATGCCACGCGGAAGACCCTCCCCACACACAACACACTTGGCATAGCGGGTGGAAGGGGGAGACAAAGAGCAGCACACATACTTGGCATAGGTGGGGGAGAGTGAGCGCGAGAGAGAGAGGGGGGCAAACAAGATCGAGAGAGAGAGAGACGGAGCGCGTGCGCAAGAACGAACAAGAAACAAAATAAGAGCCAGAGAGAACCGAAAGGCAAGACGAAACGAAACGAAAAGAACAAGCCGTTACGTTTACGGCAAATGTTATGAAATCATTACAAAACAAAAACTAAAAGACAATGAAGAAAAAATTTTATGCGGTGGTTGGGCATACGAAATCCTCCTCATCCCCTTGCCCAGCCCATTCACACAAATTAAAAACAACAAAAAATCGTACCGATTAAGCAATTACCAACACCGATCAATGGCTGTGAATCAAGCAACAGTTCGTATTGATATCACACAATATTGCTATCGGCGGCTGCTTCGTTGGCTTCGAATGAAGGGTGGCGTGGCATGTAGCGGTTGGTGGAACCAGGGGTTGGGGGATTTCGTTAATCGTTTTGGTTACAATTCGTTTTGGTTTGGAGTTATTTATTTATTTTCTTCTACTCCTTATCCTTCGGTTTGCTATGCAGTCTATTATTTGTTATCGTTTGTTGCGTTTTTCGTGCGAATTCGAGATCGAAATGCCGGCAATTTATTTCGTTTCGAACGCGTTACGTTTGGGGAGAGATTATGATATCGACTGCTCGATATACGAAGGGAAACTATCTTACCCGCCATCTAATTGGGTTTGTCTTTCCACTTGCGTCCCCACTTTCACCCGCCCCTCACACTCTGTGCATCCGCACTCCCCCACGAACAAAGCTGTCGACGGATGCGTGGTCGAAAGAGTTTTTTTTAGCGCCCCTTCCCACCCACACACCCTCAACGAAAGAGAGAGAGGGAGAGTATGATTTGCTCTTTTGAGCCAAAAAAAATCCTCTCACGTGTGCATCGAAATGTATTTATTTTAGTTGGAGAAAAAATATAATTCATTTGATTCTTATGCGCTCCGTCCCACTGTGACAAGTTTGCCCACGTTTCGTCACAGTGTTTGGGTCTGTGTCTTTGTTGGTGTGCGTGTAGGCCCAAAGGTCCTCGGCCACACTGTGTAGACAGCTGATAAGGCTAATCGCCCAATCACAAATTAAACGCCAAACAACAAAGCAGCGCCAGATCGAGCGCCAGAGAGCGAGCGAGAAAGAGAGAGAGAGAGAGTGGGGGGAGTAGAGAAGCAGACGGACGGAGCTGAGCTGAGCAAAGCAGAGTGGGGCCATAAAATGCCTATGGAAGGGCATGACAGCTGAGCATTTCCCAATCGTAATAAACCGGGTGACGGGAATTTTTTCGAATAATCAAATGTTTACACACATACACACTCATTTGCATATGGCACACATCTAAACATGTGTAGTGTGTGTGTGTGCGAATGCCGTATCATTTATGTATATGTGTTTGTATGCGGTATGCGGTATGCCTGCCTGCGTGTGTGGCAAGCAAACAAACATGTTTCGGTTGCTTCGGCGGGTAGTGATTTGTGCTTTGTGACTTTGAACTTGCATACCATCCACATCCACAGATTTTGCGGCTCTTGCGAACTCTGATTTCCAAAAAGAAACCATCATCGGGAGGCAACAAACTGCTTGGGCCCAATGGAATTCCTTTCCTCATTCTTATCAAGCCGAAACTCGCGCAACTTTAAAAGGAGAGCGGATGAGCGAGCCAACATGCGAAGACTATTAATACACTAACACACACACACACACACACAAGCACATCTCCTCAGAGCATAGGAAAGCACGCACCAAAACAACAACCAGGTGCAACACATACACACACTCGCACGCCGTTATAATCTTGGCAACGTGGTTTTCGATCATATGGTTCAGGTTTGTACCGAAAAGGAGGGGAACGAGAGAGAGAGAGAGAGGGAGAGAGACAGAGCAAGCCAGACACTGTTGCTCCTTCTCGCCTATCGACGGTTGGATTGTATAATCGAGGTATATCTTGACATTGCAGCGCCAAAGATTGGGGGTGTGGCATCATCTCCCTCACTCCTGCATTGTTGTTATCAAACGATTGATTGGGGGCGGGCGGTGAAAGCGGCTAAGGAAAACTAACAAAAGCATTTCCTACACATATGTACATCATTTGGAATGACTCACACACGCGCATACATATATCTCGCACTCGCACATTAGTTCACACCTACACACACGCATATACATATGTATGTGCATACATTCAGACTTATGTATGCCGACTAGTATGTAGATATGTATGTATGGGCAGAATGCTAGCTATCCATTGTGTAATCGTTGGACAACGATACTTAACCGGGCCCCAAGGAGCCCCATGAAATGGAGTTTAACTGTTGTTCCAATTTTCCGGCACTGTCATCGCACACCGACATTATGCCGGAGTACCACTACCACTATCAACACACACACACACACATATTACAGCCACAGCGACGACACGATTCTGCCAAGCAGGATATCTCCATTGAGATCGGTCTGGGATTGCACACAAACAAAAATGCATCAGAAAAAAAATGGAATATTTGGAATTATTTTTACCGCTACGCATTACTCGAACGGATTTCTGCGTGCGTGCAACATGACACCATTTTTCTTTCGGTTCCCCAGCGACTTTTGCCTGTGTGTCTCTGTTTTGGCAACACTTTTGTACTAGGTTATGTTCCGCATGCTCGAAATTGGGTCTTACCTTTTGTAACCGCTGTGGTAAATTATATTGGTTGGTTTGTCAGCGACTTGGTTGGCTTTTCGCGTATTTTATACGTTTTTTTCTTGTTATTTTCACTGTTCTTTTTCAGGCACACACAGAAGCTGCACGAACTAAACACGTGTCGACGTCCACCTTTTACATATCATAACATGGCCGGCGTATGCAGTGTTGCCATCCACCCAAACACAAGCCGAATAGCCCTGCGACTTGTCTAAAACAGCAAATTTTTCACTTCTCAAATGCACTAGGTGAATAAAAAAAATTGTTGTATCGAGTCCTCTGGCAAATTGCACTTTAATTGTTGTCAAAAATGTCCAAAACGTGTGTGAGTTTGGTAATCAAGCTGAATGGCAACACATGGAACACAAGGGTTGCACTGCAAAGGCAATCGATAGCTAAGAAATACATTGCTGAATGTAAAGGTTGCCACCATGGTGGAAATCAGTGTTTAAAAATATATGTACTAAAAATAACACTGATAATTCATAGGAGCTGCCATTAATTAACCAAATTACGGAACACTTATCTGTGCTATCATGCGCACATTAATAATAATAAATATATTGCTATTAAACTTGCAAATACTTTGTGGATTGGATGTGATATTTAACACAAAATTAAATCTCCCGCCGACAGCAGCGATAACTTTAATCGTAGTCGTTTCTTCTGACAGCCGTGAAAAGTGTGGCAGCTCTAGCGTCAGTAATAATATTGCATCCGGTTAGCTTTTTCTCTCTTTCCACCTTTTGACAGCAACTGAGGTAGGTCGACCAGCGTATTATTCTACGAAAATAATAGGCATCCGCGAATTGTTTGTGTGAATTGTGATTTGAGTGCCAAGTTAAGATGCAAACACAGTTTATGAACTGAATATTTTGCCCGAATCAATTAAAACAAGGCTGAAAAACAAATGTTTATTTAATTTATTGTGATTTTTTTGTTTCTTCCAGTGACGATGGCTGTCCGCTACGAGCTCTGCATTGGCCTCAACAAGGGCCACAAGACCACCAAAGTCAAGAATGTCAAGTACACCGGAGACAAGAAGGTGAAGGGTCTGCGTGGATCTCGCTTGAAGAACGTAAGTATTTCCCGGCACTTCACTGATTGTTGATGCCCTGCCCGCCATTTGTTTACATTGACTAATATCTCGGTTTCCTCTCGCGTCCATCGGCCACCTACAGATCCAGACTCGTCACACCAAGTTCATGCGCGACCTGGTCCGCGAAGTTGTGGGCCATGCCCCCTACGAGAAGCGCACCATGGAGTTGCTGAAGGTGTCCAAGGACAAGCGCGCTCTGAAGTTCCTGAAGCGCCGCCTGGGCACACACATCCGTGCCAAGAGGAAGCGCGAGGAGCTGTCCAACATCCTCACCCAGCTGAGGAAGGCTCAGACCCATGCCAAGTAAACTCCCAAAAGGAACGCGTCCCGCGATGTGTTTTTTTTTGTTTTCGTGACATGAGCAAACCCACAATATTCTATTTGAAATCGAGTCGTCTTAAGCTTCTCAATATTAAAAAACCAATATGAAAACCGTACAACAAAAACGATGTGTTTAAATTTTTTTCAAGTGATTCCACATAACCTCACCGTGGTAAATTGCAACAAACAAACAAAAAAAAAAAACAAGAAAAGGAAACAAGAATGAACAAAACCAAAGTCTGCCTGTTGTGCGTGTTAGGAATACAATCGAATCGGATTGGATTGGAGAGACCCGCTGTCGGATGACAGCCATTGAGTCTGCCATTGAAATTTGCGTGTATTTGGATCAGCTCCGTTCACGCGTATTCCGCACATTCTCCCCCCACGCCATTTGGGTGCCACCAGAGAAATTAAAACCCATTTATAGGTCTTCTTTGAGCTGGAAACAAACAACATTTGCTGCCTATGATGATAAATAAACACACCACGCGATATATTTAATAGTATTTGGCCTTGTTTTATCCTTGGCTTGATATAATTTGATTGGTTTTTTTGTGTTTATACATACATAGCTTAATACGTACAGACGTAAAGAGACGCTACTGAAGACAGTCAGAAATGGTTCAAAATAAATGTAAAATGTACGCTTAATCGATTAAATTGTGAGTTAAGCAGCGAATATTACTCGGAAATAAGCACACAGGCATGCGGACGCGACAGACTCTCCAATCCGTCTAGAGATTGTACAGCAATGGGAAGACACACATGTATCCTTCGCTGGAAGATCTGGGCAAGTCTGCAGCAAGGATATATAAGGATTTGAGTTGTGTGGTTTGTGTGCGCCAGGGCACGAGATCAGAGAGACGGTTAATAAAAAAAATCAGAGATTGGAGATCTCTGAACACTTGGATGGGACATGAGATGGGTGTGACATGACATTGAACTTAAAACTTAAAACGTGCAGGGGGAGTATAAGCATCCTTAATTATCTATGTATCTATGGGTATGACAATGGAGAACAGCCCTTGCATAGCATGATGAGTTTTTTTTTTTTTCAAATTCTGGTTGTGGATGTGCGTTTTGGGAACCTCAGAGCTCGTCAATGAGGGTAGGTAGCGATATGATGACCTCACCCACGAGCTGGGCCTCGTCCGGATCGTTGGAGACAATGATGCGACCGAATTCTGTGTTCGTTGGGTCCACAATCTCGTAGCAGCTGCCCCCCGTCGACGACGGCTTCCCGTCAGCCCCGTCATGGATGGGGATGGTGGGATGCGACTGCGGTGCTAGAATCTGTTGGGTAACCTCCATGCTCTCGAGACGCGTCGTCTCCAGCCGATAGAAGCCGTTCTCGTCCACACGGTATGTGAACCGCTTGTGGCCCGATGGCAGTCGAAAGCCGTGCTTCTGCATCAAATGCGTTGACAGCGATTTGCCGCTCTTGAAGAAGCGTTCGCAGCAATGACAGGCATACAGAATGGGATTGTTTCCATGCACCTCCAGGAAGTGCTGCAAATGGGCAGAGCGAGAGAGAGCATGAGAACCGAGGGGCATTTGGTAGGTATTTAAGCTTACCCTCCGCATCTGGGCGTATGTGCGCACCGAGTACTGGCAGTCCGGGTGCTCGCACTGGTGCACCGTCTTGTTGTGCACGATCTCCACATGCTTAACCAGATCCGACTCGCGCACGCATCGCTTCTCGCACTCGTTGCACTTCAGAGGCTTGTCCTTCAGGTGACGATACCGGATGTGGGTGGTCAGGCCGCTGGCCGAGCTGCAAGTCATGTCGCACATGGTGCACTTGAAGCCGTTGATGTGCCGCAGCACATGGCTACGCAGCAGCTTCTGTGTGGCAAAGAACTTGAAGCACTGGGCGCACTGAAAACTGTTTGCTGCAAGGCAGGCACAAAACAATGGATTAGTAATGGCGCAACAGGAGACTCGTGGACTCAAGGAACTCACTGTTGTTATCTGGCTGGCGACGCAAGTGATCGAAGAGCGTCGTCTTGGTGCGAAAGACCTCGCCGCAGTGGTAGCAGGCCACAAGCTTCTTGTTCGAATGGGTGCTGATGTGTTCGATGAGGCGATACTTGTTGTCCATCTGCTTGTGACAGAGATTCCAGTTGCACTGCGTTTTGGGCCGCTCATCGTCGGGCGTCTTCTGGATGTCGTACTCGAAGAGGGCGTGCTTAACGATGTGGTCCTGGAACTCCACAATCGATACAAACTCGCGATTGCAGTCCATCCAGCCACAGTGGAAGTTCTGCTTGAGATCGGGCAGCTTGTCCGCCATGCGGGCGGGCGCACAGCAGGCGGGTATCTCCGGATGCAGGTCGCACTCGAGCTTCCCCTGGAGCAGCAGCTGGCTGTAGTAGCCGTGATAGTACGCATGACGCTCGAACTCCACTGCACAGCATGTCCGGAAGACGCAGTCGTTCCATCTGCAGGCATGCTCCTCTGCTGCGTCCTGCTGCTCGGCCGCATATGTCTCCAGGTGCTCGGCAATGTGGCTGTTTAGATTCCATTCGCCATTGCAAATCTCCTGGCAGTCCCGCCAGCCACAGCACAGTGGCAGTTCGACGGGTTTCTTCCGTTTGCTCGCCGGCTGGTGGCTCATCCTCAAGCAGGCAGATATTTGTGCAGTTCTCTGCGGCTGGCTCTGGGTGTGGTCTGGGCGGGCACGGCTTTAAGGTTGCTTAATTTGATAGCAATCCAATAATTTCAAGCCAATCTTATCACCAGCAGTGTGACCGCGGATTTATCTGCATCTGCTGCCTGACCCTACAAAATATACCCAAATATACCTTTTCTTTTCATAATATACCGCAAATACCCCTACGAAAATCATATTCATCGATATTGAGATTCGGTTTAATATTATAAGCTAGTTAAAACTTGAACAACTGAAAATATAATTTTATCCAATAGAAAAATCAATTTTCTTTAATCCGGACAATATTAAGTACTCTCTTTTATTGGATTACTTATAAAATAAGGTTTAAAATAAGGTCAACAAAAGTCCATTTTTACATTGTAACTACACGGTAGCTACCAATTTCTGGAGTATGGCACTTTGTATACCCAATTTAAATGTTCAGTGTTAAATTTCTGTTTTCCAAGCTGCTTTGAAACCTAAGTAACAATGAATTGACATTTTTATGACCTAGATTAGATGCCTCTATATATATATCTCTCCCCATAAGAACCTCTCATTTCGAAACAAGCCTATCTTCTTTACTATATACCTTTAAAAATGATATATAAAGATTGATGAAATTGATTAACTATACCGTAATACCTTCAGGATACCTTGAACTTAATTTGAACGTCAAAATATCCCGAGAAGTACCGTCAACGGTCCTTCGGTACAGCGCCATCTGCTGGCAGTTATCGGCAAGGCCCGTGCATTGAATTTAAAATAAGCCCGCTGCATATCAAATCTCGATCCTCTCGCAATGAATAAAGAAAAGACATCCGGACATCCATCTGGAGGTAGACTCGCTTATTCATAAGTATCGGGAATATATATATACACTTTATATGTTCGAAGTTGCTTCCCTTCCAATGAATGGATCAGTTGTTGGCCTTTTGAAACTGATTCTGGTTATATTTCAAAGCAAGCGTTTGGTAGTTTTGAAAACGATTCAGATATCGGTTCGTTTTGAAGTTTGACTGTCGGATTTTCAATAGACGAAATCAAAAAGATTTTTGGAGCTAAGACAAAGCAAATCAACCAAAATTATTTTCAAATATAAACCAAGGACCGCCTTTTAACAAAATGTCTGACTATTGTTATAATTATTTAAAGGGTTTCCCGGCCTGTGAACCTCCCAGCGATGCGGTGTCGGCACTCGAATTCACTCCCAAGACAGCGCCCTTTAATGGGCTGTGCGCTGCCAGCTTCGACCAGACCGTTCGTGTCTGGCAAGTGGATGCCAACAAAAGGACCACGACCGCCAAGTGCCTGCAGAAGCTGTCTGCTCCGCTCCTGGATGTCAGCTGGAATGGTGACGGTAATCGCATCTACGCGAGCGACGTCGAAGGCAGTGTGTATGAATGGAACCTGGACACCAATAACGTCTCTCAGAAGCAGTTCCATTCAGCGGGAGTTCGTGCCTGCCACTGGCTGTGGACTCCCTGGTCACCCCTCCTGATGACTGCATCGTGGGATAAGACCGTCAAGTTCTGGGATATTCGTAATCCTCAGCCCGTGGTGAGCTTTGGACTGCCGGAGCGATGCTTCGCTGCCAATGTGCTGTATCCGCTGGCCGTGGTGGCCTGTGCCGACCAGCAGATCATCAGCTATTCCCTGGAAAATGGCCCCTGCGAGCTGAGCCGCGAGGATCTAACCAAGTCGTCCACGCACCAAACCGACGGGCAGCAGGTCCGAGCGATTGCCGTCTTCCAGAGTAACCAACGTCCCACCGGATACGTCGCCGTCACCACAAAAGGTCTCATGCATGTGCGGAACATCCCAGATACCACCGAGAACCGAAAGAACTACGATTTGCCGTGCCATCGCCAATACAGTACTGACGGCTCCTCATGTGACATCTATGCGGTGAACGATGTGCGGGTGCATCCCATACACCAGAGCATCGCCACAGTTGGCTCCGATAAAAAATTCAATTTCTGGAAAAAGGGCGAGCGTTACAGTATCTACAGCAGTGCCGCCATGGATCAGACGATCACAAAGTGCGCCATCAGCGGCGATGGGCAGCTCTTTGCCTATGCCCTTGGGTACGACTGGCACATGGGACACGAGCACTTTGATCCAAATCGGAAATCGGAGATATTTTTATATCACTGCTTGGAGTCAATGCGTCCGAACTAGCTCGTCAAATTTACCATAGAGGAAAATAAATATGTAATTATATATATAATATATTCAAAGCGTGGCTAGATCTGCTGCCAATTAGGGAAATCTATTTCCATTTTCTGGTTTTTGAAAGCAGAATTTTGCGAGTCTTTTTGGTTGCCCACTATCTGTCCTTTGATATCTGGCCAATTTGTTGCTAATTTACGAGCAAATGCTCGTCTTTGGAACAGCGGAGTGGAGGCCATTCATGCCACTCGAGCAACACAATGGGGCATGTGCTGCCAAAGGGAATTAATGGAGAATTGATACAAAGAGATTTCGCGCAGGGAATACTTTCAATGAGTTGCCATGAAACTGTGGGTAGATGTTGCCTGAGCTAAGGGAAGATCTCATCTCCTGAATTAGATGAAAATGAATAATGAATAACTTTCCTGAAAATCCAACTCAATTATATTTTATGCAATAAAATGGATATATCCCCCGAGATTTATTTCTCGGTGCCGCTGTATCGGTGTATGGGATCATTAAATATGACAGCATTCCTTGTTAAAATTAGGACAAATTGATTTATTAAGGTTATCGAGGATCGTAGTCCAACCTCAAAACTTAGATACACCCTGTTCTATGAGATGTTCCATCGAGTATCAAATATGTGTGGGATAGGTTTTCCTTCCACAAAATTTTAATGGGATTGGATTAAATCTGGAATATTTCCCTTCGTGTTGCAAGGCATTTAAGGGAAAATAGAAACGCAGGAGGAGAGAGGGTATTCCATGACATATTCCACATTCTTAAAATAATCATCTAATACTTAATTTACATAAATATGTATGTATGTATACACCGTGCCGCCTGCCGCTTGCCATGAAGCTCCCTCGAAGCTCAGTCCATGATGATACAGAAGATATTCCCCCTTCCTTTTCATTCCACTCCACTCCACTCTGTCGCTCTGTCTGTTGGCCGTGTGGAAGTTTGGTTGGCTGGAAGTGTACTGTGTGTGTGTGAGTGTGTGTGTGTGTGCGTCGCATTCAGAGTCCTGGCATCACGTATGCAATGTTGTCCAGCGTATTGGCCAGATTGTTCCGCAGCTGCGGCTTATTCTCGAGGCCCGGTATCTGCGTGGTCATGCAGAGGAGCGGCCCCATGGAGCAGAGCAGGCTGTCCAGTAGCACGGAGAGGCTGCCCGAGAGGGCCACATGTCCGTTGTGCTTCTTAAGACGCTCCCCGATCACCGTAAGGCTCTCGCCTAGCAGCTTGAGGTGGGCCGCCGCATCGATAGCCGCGATATTGGATTTCTCCGACGGCAGCTGGTATTCCCGTTGGCTTCCCGTGCCCGTTCCCGGCGACAGCTCTGCGTCCGAGGGGGAGTGCAGCACGGCGGGTGGCTTTTTCCCAGTCGAAGATCTACTGGTAGCCGATGGCTGACGCCCTTTGCAGCTGCGGGTTGTGTTGCGCCTCGGTCCACCAGGCAATGTCGCTGGCGTCGTCGTCGGTTGTTGTGTTGATGGCGCCGTAGTCGCCGACTCGAGTCGATCGGCAGCCAGTTTCCGGGTGCGACTTGTCGTTGCACGGTTCACAAAGTTCCCCTCGGGAAGTGGCGGCTCTGGGGCTGCTGTGCTACCATTGCTGGCTGTGGGCAGGGGCGGCAGACCGTTCTTCTCGCGTGCCCGGGCTTTTGTTGACTGGACCTTTGCCTTCCGTCGCCAGGCAATCTTCTCCCTATTCGAAACATTCGCCCACAGCTCGCTGAGGCGTCTGGCGGCATTGGAAAAGTCTTGGGGAGCATACAAAGATTCGAGTCAGAGGATTGATTTCTGATTTCCTGCCATGGCCCGTCAATCAGGGTTCCAACACTTACCCAGATCCTGGAAGTCCCTTTTGCGAATCTCACGCGCCCACAGGCTGTAGGCTGTGTATCGCGTCTTGCCCTTGTCCTTGCGATACGGCTTCCCGGTGACCACTTTGCCAGCCTTGAGTATCTTGCGATTGTTGGTCTTCTCGCGCATGTAGAGACTCTGGCGCATGGTGGACTCGTTGTTGGTGGCTTCCGCTTCGACGCCGTCGACCAGATCCTGCACCAGGTTGTCCAGCTCGTCGTCGGAGTTCATCAGCACGATGCCCATTGTCGGGGCGGGTATGTGTAATTCTGTCTCGGACAGATTGTGATCATCAAACAGCATCTCATGTTCGAGCGCCCGCTCCAGTTCGGCCTCCCGTTCCCTCAGGGCATTAGGTGGGCGACCTCGACCTGGATACTTGGCTGGCGGCCTGCCCTGGCCGCGTCTTGCCTTCTTCTCGACCTCCTCCGGGGATTCGAAGTCCAACAGTTTCGATGACTTTTTGCGCACGCGTCCACTCCGCGAGATGCCTGTGACCTGAAAATCTAATGAGGCAGTGGCTTAGTCGCGCAGTCCTTCAATGGCGATGCTGGATATGTTACCCTTGGCCACTGGATAAAACGTAGGCGACTCCATTATTGGACGCAACTTTGCTGCCCCGCAATGGAAGCAATTGTTTTTCTTTTTTTTTGTAGACGATGCAAATGGGATGAAGAAGACAGACTACAATCAGCTGGTACGTGTGACCGTGCTCAGCATCGCCTGGGCATATAAAATGCCATTGTCAAAAGATACTGGAAAAGTATCCAATGGTATGTTGCTTGTCTTGTCTGAAGGTGCTAACTTTAGTGTCCTGAGTCAGCTTGGTATTTTAAATACTTTATGGTATTTTTTGATGCCAAAATTGAGCAAAGAAGAGCAACAATGTATGTGTTTCCGTAAGGTATTATGGCTTGAGATATTGTTTGTAATTTCAGGCTCCAATTAATGCAGAAACTAATCAGACTCTGTTTTAAAGATATAAACGAAATTTTGCAGCTCACGGGTACCAATAATCGGTATCAGAACCGGGATAAATGTATTTATAAAACACAAAAAAAACACATGTCAGACTATCATTATTATATTATAAATCATTATTAAGCTTCAATTTAGCTTGGAACAAAAAATTGTACATCAATATAAGGCAATAAGGTATACAAAAGCCCATACGCATAGAAGAAACTTGGTTGACCAGCAACAATGACTTCACAGTTAGTCATCATTTAAGTTTTATGCTTTGGCCGTTTTTGTTTGAACCAATGCAATAAAAAGGACTTCTGAAAACTAGCCAATCTTGTAGAAAATTGATGTATCTATCGGATAAAATTTTTTGTTTAGGGCTGAAAGGGCTAACTAGCTAGTAATATTAAACTGAATATCAAAATCATGGAATACGATTTCAATCAATAAAATAGAACGTTATCCCATTGTCGACCAGGGGGGTCGTTTAATATTTCCACGAAATTTATGTAAATTTAACATATTTTATGCATTACAGGTGAAAGATGTCGGAGGTCATTTTTGTTTTGTAAGTAAAGAGGAGGATGTAGCTACAAAGAGCCTTTACAAACAGTATTATTTTCCGCGGTGTTATATAGTGGCTCCACTTTTTAAAAAGAGGGGTGTTAAGTGGGTTAAGTCTCGTATTGCTTATCGTTATCGGTTTCAAGCCGGTCAGCAGAGAAGAAGAAGAAGCGACAGAGAGCGAAGCGGCATTTAATTTATTGATTTGCACACCACTGAGAATGCCCCCATGGCACGCGATGCAAGGCGATTGTGAGTCGCCGGCCCCGAATCCAAGGACATCATTACCCCTCTCGCTGTATTTGGTGAAGCGACTGTAACGTGTTTTCATGACCAAAACAACAGCGGCTGTGTCGGCCCGTTCAAACCGAAACGGACATCACACACAACACAAAAACTCACTCCGTGCGCGACATTCAAAGCGCTAAGTATTCATCAATATCATCAGCAACTTTGTTAAGTGCCGTGCCGTGCCATTGGGACTGCGATTAGGATTAGGAACTGCACTGCTACTACTAGGATGTCGGTGGCTTCAGCAAATGGCTTCATCGCCGGAAACGGCGGCGGCGTTGGTGGCGGCGGCAGCATCAGCGAGACCGATAATGTATCCGCCCTTGAACTGCAATCGAATCGACGCATGCTGTACTTCAGTGACGGCGTCATGGAGGAGCTCTCCTCATCCAGCGATAGCGAGACAGAGGCGGATGTGCCCGACAAGAGCTACAATGTCCAGTTGGACGAGGTGCGTCATTCTCTTGCTCCTTGCCATATGTTGCCACAATCGAACTAACGTGACTCATTTTTCATTCGTAGCGCGAAATGGCGTTGGGGCCGCGCCTACGCTACAAGGCCAGCCGCATGGGCAATAAATTCTTAGCCGGCATCGACTATGTGGGCGGTGGCTTGGCCTCCTTGCTGGGCATCACGAACACCAAATATGCCACCGAAATGGAGAGCTACCAAAGGGCCAAAATCCAAGGCGACGAGGACCTTGACAATAATTGGACATTGCCACAGCAATTGCAGAACAACAATCACAACAACATGAATCGCAACGAGACCATCGTGCTGTGTGCCCCAGCACGCAGCGAGGGGGCACCGGCACCACAAGTGCCCCAAACCCAGCAGCAGGGCCGACAATAGTAGGTGCTCGCTCGCTCATCAGGTGGGAAAAAGCTCCGTGAGAGAGAGAGAGGGAGAGGGCAGAGAGAGATTTTGATACTCCTTTTTACAAAATGGTAAAACCAAAACGCGGATGATATTCAACTTTTCGACACAATTTATTCGCTAGCAAATAAGTTAAAATAAAAGAAATACAATTACTACAAAAACAAATCATCGATTAGTATGCGAATATATCGAGGATATATATAGGTATGCATATATATGTACATATATGTATGTGTAATATTGTATATTGTATTCCCCTTAAAGCTAATGGCACACTGAATACAGTTTAGGAATTAATGCTAGCATTACACATTAATACGATTGCGTTCCCATTAAGTACACTTTCGGTTCGATTTGTGGGTCGAGCGAGGAAGGAGAAAGAGGAAGGGAGGGAGGGAGGGGAGGCAGGAGGACACAGCAAAGTCTCGGGGCCTCTGCTTTTGAGGACATGAACATGCGTATCACAGTATTTGGTAGCTGCGTTGTTACTCCATCAACAAAAAAAAAAAAAAGAATACAAAAGAAAGGCAAGAATGGTTACGAATTAAGTACAACACCAAGGGAAGGAATACGAGTGGGAATCCGAATAGGAATACGAAAAGAGGATCCCAATAAAGGGCAGGGACATATACACAGTACATACAACAAATGGTAGGGGGGGCGGGGATTGCGATAAGGCGAAACGCATTGATTTTGACTAGCACTCAATGGAATGATCCCACAAAGCCGAGTGGGAGTGGCATCCATTGATATAACAATTTTCCAAAACATAATTTAGTTAACCCTTTCTACTAGATGAGGAATCCATCCATCCATCCATCCTTAGAGCAGCGTCTCATCCCCATAGCGATGCATTTGGGGATAGTAGTTGCTGTGGTGGCTGTACTTCTGGCTACCCGCTGGATAGTACAAACGATGGGAGGAGGAAGAGTGCTGCTGCTGCTTCTGCTTTTGCTTTTGCTGCTGCTGTTGAAGATGATGTTGATGATGGTGGTGTGGCTGCAGTTGCTGGGGACTGTGACGATGATGGTGCTGCTGCGGCTGATGATGATGAAGATGATGATGGGAGCCAGTGCTGCGGCCTAAGGAGTAGTTTGATATTTGATTGAGCGAAAGGGAGCCGGCTCCTGGTGGGGGGGACTTGTGCTTGTAGGGACTGGGCAGCGGGGCACTGGCCATGGACTGATGTGAGGGTCGCACCGAATGATAGGAGACAACGGTGCTGCTGCAGGCGGCATGCGATCCCCGGGAGCTGCTCTGACCATCCAAATGGTGCATCTGCAGCTCCTGTTGCTGTTGGGCTGCCGCCGCCGCCGCAGCGGCCGACTGCTTCTGCGGACGCATCGATATCTGGCGCTTGTACATGGTGGATATGCTGGGACCGAGGACCCAGGCAAAGCAGCAAATTCCCAGCATCAGCTCCATGAAGGCGCGCACCAGGAAGGGCCACAGCGGTGTGCTCGTCTCCCCCGAACTCAGCCAGATGTCGATGTTGGCAAACTCATAGATCACCGCCAGCAGCAGCAGGGCGCTGGCCAGCCCGTAGATGAACAGAAAGATCCCAATGCCCGAGCTGCTGTGCGCACTCAACTGCTGCAGCTGCTGCTGGAGACTCAGGGAGTTGGTGTTGCGCAGAATCTCCTTGTTGCGGCAGTGCACCAGGTAGCCGGATATCAGATTCATTGAGCCGAAGATCCAGTAGATGAACACTGGCGTGGCCACCAGCACCTGCAGCGCCCTGTCCGACTGGTTGCCCACAAAGCAGGCGCCTGCAAAGGAATCCACGAATCACAGATTAGCTTGAATCTCCATGGCAGATCGCGCGCATCTTACCCAGCAATTCGTCGGCATCCACATAGCGGAACACAATGACGGCGGCCGTTTGGAAGGCCGGCAGGCCCCACGCCACAAAGCAGACAAAATTATTCTGCGCCAGATTCTGATGGGCACTCGCCTTGGCAGCCATCCTGTGGGAGGCGGCCTGGCTGACGGGACTGCCGCCGTAGGTGGACGGAATGGCCACGTGCCCCTTTGAATCGGGACTGTGGCGGCGTATATCGCGATGCCAGCCCAGACAGAGGATTGCCCACCTGCAAGCGGAGAGCACAGGGGATTATAAGGGAGTCGGCAATGATGGGAGCAATCCTTACCAGGCACAGGCAGCCATGCCGAAGTAGTAGCGCAGCAGGAAGACACTCGCACAGGCCGCATTGGACAGGCCATCGACGCTGAGGAGCGACTCGTTGGGCGCCTGGGGATCAGTGCCGCAGGCGGTGCCCGTGCGACCAACGATAAATCGTACGGTCCAGCCGATGGTGACCATGTTGTGGCACCAGATCGAAGGTGTGAGCAGGCGCGACCACTTGGCGCTGGCCAGCTTGCTGTCGTCGCCGACGAGGAGGCACAGAGTGGCCACAAAGGCCAGGCCGAGGGCAGCATAGGCCCAGGTGGAGACCCAGATCTCGGAGAGATGCTTCTCGCTGGGCGTGAACAGAATATCCGCCTCGCAGAGCGGTGCACAGCGACCGGAACGCGGCAGCTTCACATACAGATGGGATTTGCCCAGTCCCGAACAGTCCAGTGGCAGTTTGCCGCCTCCCATTCCCACTCCGCCCGCGCCGATGCCGCCTCCGCCAGCAACTGGTCCGTAGAGCTCATGCTCCTGCATGGGCAAATGCATCTCGCCGGGCCCCTCCATGCACATGGTCTCGTGGTTGTTCTCCCTGGGAAAACGATCGCAGTCGAGGGCCTTCGGCCAGGGGAAGCCGAAGCCCTGCAGCACGGGATGGCAGCGAATCCTCACCGACTCGCACAGACTCTGGCATGGGCCGATCGCGTGCACCGGCGCCTTCGGCGTGCACATGGGCACGTAGGCGGCGCACAGGAACAGCTTCAGCTGGGAGCTGCAATCGTACTCGATCAGCGGCGCGAACGTCTGCAGCGTGTACTCCACATCCGTCTGCAGCTCGTGGCCCACCAGATTGGGCATGGAGGTCTCATTGTAGCCGATCCCACGGCACATCTCAATCCGTATGGTTTCACACTGCCGGAATGTGGGCGGCGGCGGCATCTCTGGCGGGGAACTGGAACTAGAGCTGCTGCTCGAGCTGGAAATGTTGCTGGCGAACAGCATGGCGCTGGCATTTGGCGGCGGGCATAGCAGGAGGAGCATCATCATCAACAGTAGTAGGAGGAGGAGCAGTGGCATCGTATCTCGTGCGTCTGTCTGTCTGTCCCACTGCAAATCGATCTTATCTCTGGTTTTCCTTTATGCAGATCCTATTGCCGTTGCCGTTGCCGCTGCTGCTGCTGCTGCTGATGCTGATGCAGAGAACCTGTTCCTCTCTCACGGTTCTCGGTTTCTTGTTTCTCAGCTTTTGACCATTGCAGCCGTCTCCCCTCTCTGTCACTCTCTTCCCTCTCTTTTCGGCTGCCACGCAACGTTGTTTTTGTTATTCTTATGCTTGTTCTTGCTCCTGTTGTTGTTGCGGCGGCGGCTCCCCTGTCAAGTCGTTAACTACCTTTCGCGTCGTTCTTGTTATCGTTGCCGCCGCTGCCTCGGCCTCTGCCACTGCCGCTGCCGCGCTCTGGTTCTGCTGATGTCTGCCACCTTTGGGGCCGCTGTAGTTGTCGCTGCCGTTGCCCCCACCCCCCGTTGTCGTTATCCAAAACTAGTTTCTGCCTGCTCCTCCTCCTGTCTACACCCCCCTCGACACCACAAACACACCGCACAATTCCGTATGCAGATTATCTTTGTAGAGTGGAAAAGTTTATCCGTTTCGTATGGCTTCCTCTTTATATGATTTTGATTATTTTGATTGTTTTCTTAAAAATTCCGTTGCTATTTATTGATAACAAATCAATTGTTATTTCAAGAATTTTTATGGAATTTTTCGTTTTCTTCTCGTTTTGTTTGTTTACGCGACAGTGTGACCAGCACTCAAACTCTAGAGTAATATTGGCTTGGCGCGATCGGCTGCAGACAGTGCTGCCAGAGTTTCAGGATCACAATAAGCTAGATTCGTCCATAAAGCTAAAAAAGCCAAATCCGAAAATGCCACAGAAAGAAACTTCCATTGTCAACATTAGCTATAAAATTAAAAACTGGTCAAACATTTTATTTTTAAATATTAATTTTTAAGACTTTTGTTTAATATTGCATTCAAAGTTTTATTTCCCATGCATACTCGTTCAATGTCAGCACTAGACCAAGAGAGGGAGAGCATATAAATCGAAATCATTGCAAGTGGCTCAAACAAGTTGTTTTTCTAGTACCTCTGCCCAAAACTTAGCGCTGTCATCTTTATGTTTCCAATTAAATAAATAGAGTTTTCCAAAATGTACAATTATATAAAAACGCACCAAATTGCTATGGATAGCCTTCAATAAGCTGAAATAGCAGCACTGATCGGTTCCAGCTGCAGTGATTTCGATAGGTCTTTCGATAAGTGGGATTTTACAGGCGCCATCTGGCGAGTTTGGCGTGAACCTTCTGAAGCTTTCAAAGTCTTTTAAATGTTGAAAGCTTTTAGGTTTGGCGCGCTTGGAGCTTAATTTGAATGTTCTTGCGGGTAATATATTTTGATTCTTTATAAATCTTTACCCCGTGTGTCTCATTATGGATGCATGTCCCTAGCAAAACAATCAGAGTAGCCACCAGCGGATTTATATATAGTTGTGGTGATAGCAGCGCGGGTTGAAGGGGGAGGCATTAACAATCATCACCCACGCATTGCCATGGCCTTTTGTTGTTTCTTATTTTTAAATGCAGCCATCTCCCTCTATGTTCCTCTCTGTCCCTTTCTCTCTCGCTGTCTCTCTCCTTTGAACTCTGTGGGAGTTTGGGCCCCGCCCATAATGATGTGCTCAGTTTATCCTCTCACGGACGTCGTTTCACCCCTATACTCACACATACGAGCGCGTTTATGTGTGTGTGATACACATGTGGATAACGGTTATTCGTGTGCGTATGAGTGTGCGTCAGAAAAGGATATAGCGGCGAGAGAGAAAGAGAGGGGTACCTAGAAAGAGACAGAGAGAGAGAGAGTGAAGAGAGTTTCATGTGTGCGATGTGTGGCCGTTTATGTACATATTTTGCAGACCCACAGGACTCTGTGCGTGTGTGTGTGTGGTACATATTCGCACGCACACGCGCAGACGTACGTTGTGGTGCCTGTGTGTGTGTGCCAGCATTTACACGCATGTACATATGTACATATGTGTGTATGTATCCCTTTTCTCACCCGCTCGTAGGTCCTTCGCCAGGACACGACTCTCAACTAATTACGAAAGGCAAATGAAAGTTTTGCTGCTTTTACATCAATTTACATCAGCGGCAAAAGAGATGGAGAGGGCGGGCGGCAAGCATACTTATGTGGGAGATCTAACGTTACTGTACAGCACATATGTATGTATGTATGTGAATGCTGCAAGTACATACATGTACAGAGAATTTATGTAATTGCAGTGCTTGCCCGCCAATCTCTGATGAGTTATTCTACGTCCCTTCTTGTGTCCTGCTCCGCGCCGCTTGTCACTCTCATAATTCAATTCCCCAACTTGTCGTCAGAGTATCCCCCCACGCCCGAACCCCTACCTAACCCTCTTTAACAGTAGAGCTCTCCACCATCCACCGCTCCACCGTTCACCTACCCATCTTTCACTCTTTGTTTTCCTTCTCTGCTTTCTGCTCTTTACACTTTCACTTTTCATTTTTTTGCATCAGATTTAGAACATTTCTTGCATTTTTTATTTTTTCCCTTGTGATGGATATACCCTTCCTTTCATAGGGCATCACGAATCTGGTCAGTGACAGGAATTCTGAGCTGAATTATGAATATGAATTTAAGATCGCGATGATTCCAGTTCCATTACCAGCACAATGGCAGCGCTCCCACTGGCACGTCCACGTTTCCTTTTTTTAATCGTTTTATTTATGAATGACTTCGTCTATGTATTTTCTTGATTGTACTGATTGTAATTCTTTCGGAATACTTTCGATCCAAGCTCCAATACTTTCGATCTAAAACTCTAACATTTGTATAATTTTAAACAAATTTGAAACATTTTTAAATACTTCATTTGCATCTTTCCGGCCCATGGAACTTAAAGGTTCAAAACTCATGGCGAATGTGTCCATTCGCTTGTGTGAAATTTAAACAGTGAATATATGACCCCATCATTCAATCTGAATAATAGATAAAAATATAGAAATATTTGTGGTGCCACATCTGCTGAGAAGTCGCTGAAAATTGTAATTTCTGGCTTATGCAAGTTAAAAGGAATTCAAGTAAAAGAGTGTTAAAGCAATGGACCTGCCAGAGACTGCAATAATTTTCACTTTTTTATAAATGCTCATTTTTTCCCCCCATCTACCACTGCCTATATATGTACGTATGTATGTTCATACATATGTACTCGTAGATGGGCCTCACTGGGGGGTGGTGGGGCGGTGTGGCATAATAAAAGGCACGAGAGAAGTCGCTGTCGAAAAAAAATGTAAAGCGCATCGAATTTCCAGGCGTCTGTACAGTGCCGGACGTGCATATAGCAAGCAAAACTTTGCTCCAGTTAACAGGGTTAATGGATCTTAAATGTATATGCAACAGGATATGGCTTTTATTTAGTTCACATGGGTTATATGATAAGTGCTATAAACCATACAAATCAATTGTTAATTTTGAATAGCAGGAATTATTATTTGATTGAAAGGATAAAAGTTGCAGTTTTGATGGCAGCTGGTTGGAAAATTTAAGTGCCAAGGTTCTGGCTTCATTATAACCAATTCCAATGAATTGGTAGACCCAATTAACATCCATAGAATTAAATTATAGAATAAAGTGTTTCCTCAAATGTTGGATATTTGATTATTGTAATTTAGTTGATAGATCTGACATACAACCTAAAAATATGACGTTTGGTGTCCTGAAAGGCGAGCATTTCTTATGCAGTCGCAACTGGTGCATGCGCTAGAGAGAGCCAGAGAGAAAGCAGGAGAGAAGGAGCACACTGAGAAAGGTGTTCAGCCAGCGAGACAGAAGCCCTGGCCCTGGACCAAAACGTGAGCCACGACTTGGCGGCAGAAGCAGAGGGAGGAGGAGGAGGAGCAGGACGAGGCCCAGGGCCCCGAGGTGGCGGCAGAGCGCGTTGATGCACAAAAGCATTTGCTGCGTGTAAACTTGACTTTGAAATTTGCCTCATTTACACTTGCCACTGCATTTTGCACCTGCCCCAGCCAGACACCCCCCACCATGCCCACCCAGCGCTGGGTGCTCCCTTTCTTTTTTCCTCCTTTTTTTCTTCCTTATTTTCTGCATACTTATATAAAGCCTTTTTAACTGTTGCATGCCCCGTGAAATGTTTAACTAAAAGCTGTTGGCACAGCGATCCTTTCGCACGGGGTAAAAGAGATTGGAATTGAAGGATTGGACTGAATTGGATTGGGTTAAACTGGTTTTGCAGATCGCCCTGCTTTGCAGGGATGGACTTGGAAATGGAAATTTTAATCAACTCGTTAATGGAAGTGCCTTGAAATGTACGTGGCACTGCGGCAAACCGGTCACAACAATTATAAAATTTGCAAGAGGAAAAATAAATTACGTGAATGGATATGCCATAGATGTGTATCTATGGGATAAAGCCATAGAGTATCTATATAGAGTATTCAATGCCGTCGAAAATCGAAAGTCGACAAAAATCTCGAAAAGGATTTTCGAGAAGCCAGCGAAGGCGAAGGTCGAACTTGGATATATCTGAAGTGAAGTGTAAAACGATAATGGGTATACATTTTTCATTCAATGCGAGATATTGGTATTTTATAGTATATGATTCCACTCTTACTTTTAGATACATTCTTCTTCTCCATCTAGGAATATCTTTCTTAGGCGCCAGCCAGCCCGCCTTTTCCAAGAAAGAAAGCAAATTTAATTTAATTGTATGCGCAAATTAAAATTAGTTTTTATTTCTTTAAGTGAGGAAAATACATTTCATAAACTTTAAAATCATCTGGAGACAGTTTCCAGCACTAAAGCACTAACTAATTGAACGTTTTAGGTCCAAGAATCATGGAGTAATCTTTTAATTGATCCGTTTTACATAAATGCAACTTTTACGAACCGTTTTGCTGCTTTATACTGCTCTGGTGTAAAGATCATAGCCTATAGCCCATATGTACTGTGTATATATACGTATTTCTCCTTTTTCATGTGCAGAAAATAGAAAAACTTGCAATAATAAATTCATAAAATATTCAAAATAAATACGAGAGTATTCCCAATGTGTGTTTTTGTTTGTGCAAAGGTCGTTGCTACCAGGTCGCACCTACACTCACTTATGTACGCATACACACGCATATGTATGTATGTATGTATACATTTACCTTGCACTTGTCACAAATACTCGCATTTTTCTCGCGTTACTTTTTTACTCTCGCGCTTTTCATTTAATATTCAAGAAGCAGAGTAGGGTAAACAGCAACAAAAGGGAAATTCAAAGGCTGCATCTGCTAAAGCATTTCAGGGTCTTGCGGCCTCCATTGGGGGTGGCAAGGGGCAACTCTTTAAGATGAGCATTTAAATTATTCAGTTCGTTCGGGCTAACACGAGTATCCGCCATCTGAGAGGACTTATTACTGTGCATTTTTATATGCATAAACACAAATGAACAAACATGTGTATAGCCGTAGGCACTAGGTTGCATTTTCCATTTAATATTTTCTCCATTCAACAAATCTCTTTAATTTGGATCTTTAAACTAATTATGTATCATTAATCGAATGGATTAATATTTAATATTTTTATTTCTATTTGTTATATATATGTTTGTTCTTTAATTCCTTTTACTCCACGGTAAACCTTTTTCATTATATTTATTAGACCGAATATTCCTCCCAATTGTGCGAAAATTGAGTGCTGTAAAGCCGTCGGCAGGATGGATTTGTTGAAGATTAATTCTGTTGCGTACAGCAGCATTTTTTTTTATATATATATGTAGATACATATATCAATAATAGTCTGCTCTAATACATAGGTACACACATACGATACATCCCAAATATTATCGTCTGCTTTAATTCAATTCAAAAAAAGTCTTGGACGCCCTCTACCTTAAAATGTTGTGGGCTATGTTGCTGAAAATTTATTAAGCATCATTGAAGTAAACCTCTTTCAAATTACTCCGTGGCATATTTTCCAGCTTGGGTTTGAACGTGTTGCTGGAAATGCTTGATATTTAGTTAATTTTGTGTTTCTTTTATTGGTAGTAAATATTTTCCTGTAGTTCTCATGAAACACCTTCATATGATAATTTTCTTGAGTCAACTTCCTGTTGATATTCGTCGTTTAAGTGATCCAGAGTGGTTCTACAAGCACTGGACCTGTGGCATCGATTAATCATTCGATTCCCTCCGACCAGTTGGTCACTTGGTTGGTCGCCCATAAATCATACTCAAATTGTGGACTTTTGGGCGCGCCCATTTGGTGGCTCATGCGCCGACAGCTCTGACCCACGAAGAGTGTGGTTTGCCCCGTTCCGTTGCGGTTTTTTGCGATGGGCACGAACTGGACGCACGCGTAACCTTTGCCATCCAGCAGCAGCAGCAGCAGCAGCAGCAATGAAGGCTATCCCTAAGCAAACAAACCCGTACATCCGTATGTACATGCATACATATGTACATATGTATGCATTCACGGACATCTGGGGAAGTTGTCAACCCGATTTGCCGGCTTATCCTGGGCCTCGACCTCTGCCTGGGCTCGCGATTCTGGCGTGAACTCGGACTTTGGTTCGGCTTTGGGCTGTCGGCTCTGTTTTGGCTCTTTTTCCTCCCCGGTTGATGTTGCAAGTTTTCTGATTTTGATTTTGATGAAATGGTCGTGCTGCTGGACGCCAGCGGTGGACAGGGGTCACTTGTGGTATTAAATATTGTGAAGAGGGTCCTTCGACCAGCGCAATTTCCAGCTTGATTTATATACATATATATATATGAACGAGCAGGGAGGGGTAGGGGGTCGCAGCCGGGTCGTCGCCAGCCTGTTGTCACGCCCAGTACTCGAATCGGTTCATCAAAGGGTTGAAAGTGGATTGAATTCCGCACAGAACCGAAAAGAACTGACAGACACAGAATCAGCGCTGCGATGGGGATGTCCAAGTGTCGAGGTCAAATTTTTGGTTAATTAATTTGGCAAACAAAATTTCCTCAAGGATGACAAATCAAAGTGTCATTCTACCCACTCTTGGCTATAGATTCGAGCCCTCGAATGTACCCTTTGGGAGGTGGCTCTTATTTTGTCAGGATGTTTGCAATGCAGAACAGAAGCCCACCGGAAGGTGCCCAGGTAACTCGCCGTAAAGTGAAACGATCGATCCGCAAGAGTATCTAAGTCTGCGGTCCTCTGATTTGTGCGCCTTTCCTTTGGTTGATTATATTTTGCATTTATTATAACGATTGTTGTTTGTTGGTGTTGTTCCAGGTGAAGCACCCAGTCAGGCAGTACACAATTTGCCAAAGCGTAATAGAAAAATCAAAGGCACTCGAGGACCAGCCACTCGATACGAAAGCTGGATGGCAGGATGACAGGATGGTACTGCTGTCTGCTGATGTCTGATGGGTTTCGGTGGGTGGGCTGGAAGACATTTTATCGGGTCAGCGAAGCATGCAATATGCTCTGGCTCAACCCCACCGCCACCCACTGGCTGCCAGCCTGCTGGGCATATACCTTCTCGTACGTACGTACAACCCCATTTTTGGGGCCTAACCTGACGACCAAGTAGCACCCAGCCCACAGCCCCCATCCACAGCCAATGCCTTCGAACGCACATCAATCTGGGCATAATGGCCTTAGATAATAATGTTTGTTTGTGTGCCAAGGTATGCGTATGCAAAATATATATCCACATTGTATACACAGAGCAGTGCCCCCTGCCCCACAGCCCTCCTATATGCGAGAGCTGTGCGTGAGAGATGAGACACGTGAGTCGAAAGAGAACTCACAATTTGTGGCTGCCAATAAATAGAATAAATACAGGACTGGACTGCCAATGTGCCAAGTGGATGAGTCTCTACGTTGTCATGGGTCTTCGGAGACTAAAAATATATTTGCCAATATAATATAAATGTTAAAAACGTTCCGGAAGGTATCTCTTAGAGTTATTCCCCTGCACATACGATCCCATCTCTCACCAGAGCTGAAATGGCTCCTCAGACAGTGTTCGTGTACCGTGTGCCGTGTCACGCACTCATCGCCAAATCGCAAGTCCTAAGCCATCTCTTTGTGTGTGTGTGTGTGTGTGCCCTGCCGTTTCTATGCTGTCTATCTGCGAGCGCTTTTCAATTTTCCAACCAACGCAGCGTATGCGCGATGGCAATCTGTTCCTTCCTTCATTCTTTTCCTTTTCATTTTCCTTTCCATTTTCCTTTTGTGTATATTTTATATTTTATGCATGATTGTTATTGTTTGCAGTTTGCCTGGAATAATGTTTCTCGAGTGGAGAGTTGATCCGAAAGCGGCTCATGTGCCAGAGACCAGAACCAGAAACAGAACCAGAGCCCTATCTCCCCTATCTCTCCCAACCCAGCGCCTTCTGCTCTACACACAATTTTGTTGGCCACAATTATGGAGTGTACGAAAGTACGAATACGAGTACATAGGCCTGCTCTTGGCCACCAGCTTTGAGTAACTCACTCACTCGCACACACACACACACACACACACACAAGCTGTGTCCTGTGTACGAGTACGCATCATATTTTTCATAAATAGAAGCGCGCCCATCTAATTTGCATATACGGCTGCCAGGCGAACTCGGAACACAGTCCCAGGGCCCAGCACGACCCAGAACCCGAAAACAGACCCGTGGCCGGGGGGCAGGCAACCGAAACCGGGGCAGCTGTTTTAGCTCATGCCGCAAGCGCCGCAGCGCTAGAGAAGCAAGCAGTAAGACGGCAACCCTGGCACCTGTAACCCCTGCAACCTCTAACCTGGAACCCGTAACCCATAAACCGTAACCCTGGCCGGACGGACGGACACCCAATGCCGCAACATCAGTTGGATCTGTCGGATCTGTGTGTGAGAGTCAGCTGCATAATTGATAGCGAGATGGAGGCCATCCAAGCCGCTCGAGCAATGCAGGGCCATAAATATATCTAAAGGGATTTCCTATGCGAATACTTGCAGTGAGAAAGAATCTTCCATGGAAAGACTATAGCTAAGTTACGAGTATATCTTCTATATCAGATGCAAATTATTAATATTTAATATTTAATATTTAATTTTAAAATTCTACTCAATTATTTCTCTAAGAAGAAGGCTTTAAGGCTCAATTAAATATGATTCCTTTCAGCCTTTGCGGCGATACTTAACAGGCAGAAGCGACTCCTCTTCCACAGAAGATCCTCTTTCTGGACAATAAGTATATGGGCCAGGCAATAAATATTATACAACGCATACCCCAAATAATCGACAAATACTCGTAAATGATGTAAATGATGATGAGCACATCATGAGTTGTTTTTTGTTTTGTTTCTACAGAATACATATTTTGTTTTATATTTTTTACTATTGTTCTTATTTACCAACCATTCAAAGTTTTCCATTCTATGGACTCCAATTCCGTTGTAGCCTTTTCCCACTTAAATTTCTTTTCTTATTTCTTTCATATTATATTCCCTCATCTTCTGTATATTTATCATTCCATACTCCTCTTGTATACCATCCCATCTTCAGTTATTCTACATCTTATCTCATCTTTTCCGCTCTATTTACATATAAATATGTACATATCCTTGATGTACCGATTTCTATCCTTATTATACATATATACCTTCTTATTTTACTGAAATCTTTCGTATGCCAACGCATTCCATGTACATAATTCTCCACTTTTCGGCGGGATAGCCGCATACATTTTATCCAAACTTCTCCTTGACCTTTGTCCTTTATTTAATATATCATCCTGCCATATTATCTGAATGCAAACTATTCCGTTTCCATTTCTTTGGATTTTCTACCTCCAAATGTTCCATCAATCTTTACATTTATTCTCTTTCTATTTGGAGTGAGGTTCGTCGTGGATTGCTGGAGCATTTGGTCGAGGATTACTCCATTGGTCACGTATTTCCCCCCACCACCACCGCCACCACCATCACCTCGAAGACACTCGGAACATGCGCAGCCAAACATGGCTAAGCCACCCATCCACCCACCCCACACACACACACACATGGAGGGGAGGTGCACACATGGGTCTTAAGTGGGGCAACTCTCAAAAATCAGCGTCTAACGTGGCTCTGTGGCAGCCACAGATTATTTAGGCTGGTCCCCAAATGCACGAGAGCTTTCAGGACACGGTGGCTGTCCTGGCCACTGAGGCGGGCACCAGCCTAAGGATGTTCGATGGCAATGGCAATGGCTGCTAGGATACACGCAGACAGACAGACACATGCACACAATACATATGGCAGTACATATGTACACACACACACATACTTCCTCCTCTCGCTTGGCTCTCTTTCGACGTGTGGATGTGTGCATGTTGGGCTGTGTGGGTGGGTGTGGATAATTGAGTATCAGTTTAGTGTCTGTGAGGGGGGTTGCAGGTGGAGGTGGAGCAGGAGCCGGAGCAGGAGCAGGACATGGGACGCTGGCAGCCAAAGTTTTATTAATGTTTGGTCCTGGTCCTGGTGCTGGTCCACGTCCACGTCGTGGCTCTGGTTGGGGGTTGATTTCTCTGTTGATTTAGCTGTCGGGTAGTTGGGGCCGACAACTCTTCGTTCTCTCTCTCACTCTCTCTCTCTCTCTTGCTGTCTCTTGCTGTCTCTTTCTGTCCCTGGCCCATTGTCATTTATCATGTGCCACACACATGTGTATGTGTGGGTGTGCATGTGTGTGTGTGTGGAATTGTTATCAGTGGCATTGCAAAAGCCCAAGTGGAACACACGCGCAGAGACCCGCCGAACCGATTGCCAGCATCAATACATACGAGCACTCATGGATGGATACATGGCTTCTCCTCTCACATGTACACCAGTACATATGTGTGTGTGTGTGTGTGTCTTATGTAAAGCATCACGGGAAGTGGCAGTCGATGGGGGGGGCTTGGGTGGTAGCAGGTGTATCCTTTGGCTTGGGGGGGGCCATGCACTGCCGCCACGTTCTTCTCCATTCAGTTCCGTTCAGTTGGGTTCTTCTGTCAGTTGTTTTTGGCCTGCAAAAGTTTATCTTTTCAATTTCAAGCTTTCGTGGAGTGCCATGTGCCATGTGTGCGTGTCTGCCAGAGAGGGGGTTGTATATGCACACATACATATGTACATACGTACGTACATATATGGGCTAATGTATCTGTGCATGCGGATTAGGGTTGCTGCTGCTGCTGCTCGCTGCAAAACAGAGCACATTCCATTCAGTATGCTCCCCGAACCCCAGTCGGACAGTGGCCATATCAATCATTCGGTGGCAGGACAGTTCGAGATGCATGCATCACTTATACGCATATACTTATATATATATACAAACCGATATGGAGTGGGGGGTTTGTCCTCAGGGGGTAACCAAAAATCATTGGGGAATCCATGGCCCACAAGAACTACCTTAGAATGGAGTTAATTGGGCTCCTTAGCTGTTCCCCTTGATGTCGATTTAGAGTAGACGCTTCAAAGTATTTTTGGTAAGGGTTTCTGCTGGAGGAATCCTTAAACTTTCAAAGTAAAATGTCCAAAATTGTATTTCACGGGCTGACAAATTTAGAAAAATATTTTCTATTCTGATATTTATACAATTTATGTACTTGGTAAATAATAATAATAATAAATAATAAATCGATTTGTACACACTCCCAAGTAGAGTCTCCCATTTCTCATCTATGGGTATTGAAAAATGATTGTAGGCTTTCTATTGTCTGTCTTTTTGGTATTTGTGATTCATAGACTGTCCTCAGATGCCCTGTATAATTCGATTGGGTTTCGCCTTACTTTTAAATCTATTGTATGGCATTTCCATACATTTAAGTTCGTTGTCGCTGGATGATTTACTATTGTATATTGATACCTATCGGCGTAGTAATAAAATACTTTATGGGAATATCCATATAAAGCTATAAATAATTTGTATTTTATTATTTTTATTTATTATTTATTATTATTATTATTATTTTATTTTATTTTATTTCCTCAGCTATAAATAATTGTTATTTTATTGTTTTTATTTATTATTATTATTATTATAATTTTATTTCCTTAGCTATAATAATTTTTATTTTATTATTTTTATTTATTATTATTATTTTATTTTATTTCCTCAGCTACAAATAATTTGTATTTTATTATTTTTATTTATTATTATTATTTTATTTCCTCAGCTATAAATAATTTTATTTTATTTTATTTATTTATACATTTTATTTATTTATTATTTTATTTTATTCATGCTATACTATGCCGATACTATACCCAAAGATTGTTTTCAATTGTTTATGGATATTCTTCAGCTATAAATCATTTTGTATATTCCTCAGATTCTCGAAGCGGGCTCTTACCCTACCTTACCGCTGGTTTCCTTTTATATATTTTATGATCTTTCAATAAGTTCTCCATTGATTTCCCAACCTTTCTCCTCACATCTTCAAGTGAGTTTCGATATATTTCAACATAATTATTATTCTTAGTCTGGGCAGTTCTGATTGAAGATTCCAGTACATAATCCCACACCATTCCCGCACTCATGTTAGTCCACCTGTGCAATTGTTTTGAATTACAACTGCACCATGAATACTAACTATATGTATGTGCCCAGGCAGTACCCAGGCATACGTATGTATGTACGAATATTTACCCATCCATTCATCTATGGATGAAATCCGGAACCCCCCATCCCATCCCAATACCCAGCCCCAGCCCCAGCATTCGGGGCGTGCTCAGAACTTGCCTTCGATTGGACGCATCGTGACTGTTTTGTCCTCAAGCTGCCTGTGTGTGTGTGTGTTTTGGGCGAGGGGGGTGGGAGGGGATATATTCAAATACTAGTTTGGGAAGGCCACCTGGTGTACGCGGCAACCTTGCTGCACTGCCACCCCGTGCCACCCATTTGGGGCATTCATTAGCGAATGCTGCCGGATGTGGATCACCCTTGCTCCGTGCTCCCTGCTCCCTGCTCTCCATTGCTCCTTTGCTGTAGGAACTTTTGTGTTGCGCTGAAGTTCTCGGTTCAGCAATTTATGGTTTGAAGATTCTGCATATGCCCCAAAACACCAAAGCCCGAACACCGAACCCCAAGCACCAAGCACCAAACCCCAGACCCCAAACTCAAATCCCACTACCAATCCCACTTGTGTTCTTGGGAATTTTCGGTGGATCTTCATGGGGCACTTGCCCCGTCGCCAGCTCTTCCTCTTTGGCTCTTTCGCGACTCTAATGCCGCTTTTAATTGGCGGCACACACACACACACATGTACATGTGCATGTGTGTATGTGTGCATGCATGTATTGGGCAGTGGGCGCTAGTGGGTGGCGAGGGCGTGGCATGTGTGGTAATTTAACTGGAAGCTGCGTTGCTGGCGACCAAAGTTTATGGTTAAGTGCGAGCTGTACGCGAGCTGTACGAGCTGTACGCGAGTATATAGCGATGGGCCATGTTCTTCTCGGTGCGGCGTACATTGCTTAGACGACGACCGATGCGAGGACGATGCCAAGACGAGGTCGGGGACGAGGACGAGTGAAGGACTTCGTGGCTCCTCCTAATTGCAAAGCCCCAACTCCATTGCTCCCCCTGCCCATGCCCCGTTCAACAGTTTCGCAATTGTGGCTGGCAGCATGGGCGGCTTCCGCGGTGGGTGGGCGCTGGGGCGATTGTCTCCTATGTGTTCAATAATGTGGCCACCCAGGACTCCGGTCTCTCATGTGCTTGAGCATGTGTGCGCCAGCTGCTGGCTCCTTGGTATTGGTCCAAAAGGGTGTGGCCCTGTGTGTGGCCCAGTGCCCGTGCCCGTGCCTCAAATGTATTTACATTCATTTCAGATGATGCTTTCAAATGATTAATTGGAAAAACACTTTGCCATAGAAATATAATAATTGGAATATGAACATTTAACTTAACTGTAAAACTTAAATTATTCCCTTAATCGGAATAGAAATATTAATTGATTAATTGGTAATAAAATTCGTGGATTGAATTTTAAGCAGATAAAAAAGTTACAAAATCATTTTAATACTCACAGCGGAAGATGGAAATTATTAATTATAATGTGACTTAAATCAAAGCCTTTTATTAGCCACTTTCAATGAGAAGTTTTCCATTTAGAAATGTGCTTTTAATTGTGGTACACAAAAGGTTCTGTAAATATAAATAAAAAGGACTTTCCTTCCATCATAATGAAAGATAAATTCAATAAAAATATTTATACAAATCTGTATTTATATTTGTTAAAAAATAAATAAATTATCCATTGGGAATATACTATATATTTACATATATTAGATATTAATTGATGAAATTTTAGATCAGAATTTCCATTAACGGAATCCCTAAGACAGGAATATCCTTTTCAGCAGCATATACTATATATATTTCCATATTTAATGGATGTTTCCAGTAGTCAGATAACCCCAAAAATTGAATATAAATAAATATTGATAAATAAAGAATTGTAACTCACATAATTTAAAGACCTTCAAGTATCATTTCTAGGGAAATATTTTCTGACTAGGAATTACCATTGCCATTGCCATTCGATGGGCAGAATTTCGCAGTGTTCAACTTTCTGGCCCAATAAAGATGTCAATCCGAGAGAGTGCGATGCTTGCCGCTCCGTCGCGCGATAGGATCCATGAGTTAGCCAGATAGCACACTGACAATTGGCAATTGCGTCAATTGGTAAATGTCGAGGTTGTTTCGGTGTGAAATTGAAATTTCACAAGTCTGACATTTATTGACGAAGCCCCTGATTAATGATAAGAATCTCGTGCGCCGCGAACCTCCTCCTACAGCGGCAGGCAGCAAAAGCGAGGAGACAAAAAAAAGCATCGACCGAACGGATCCGAGAGCAGAGCAACGCGGATGAGGATGGGGTACCGAAAGGAGTAGCTCGTTTGAATTTTGACATAAATCAAATAGCTGCATGCTCATCCATTTGTGCCACAGATACAGATACACACACACCCATCCCCAGTGCTCATTTCCATTTCCATTCTCGTTCCCAGTGTGATTCTCAGATGTGTACATCCTGAGCGCGCGTGTGCAACATAATGGAAACAACCGCGAAATATCTATTGACAGTTGGGTGTCATGTTTATCCGAGGTTGTTATCCCATTTTGGCAACATTGCGATTTATGCGTTGCCCTGGCCGCAATCCCCTCTAATGTTGAACGTCGAACGTGGAACGCCGAACGGGCGGATCGTGGATAGACAGCATCGATGGATGGTTGGATGGATGGTTGGATGGATGGCTAGATAGATAGGAAGATACGTCGGGCACAAAAGATACAAATGCGCATTTTGCATTTCACTCTCTCACACTTTTGGCTCTTTTTTTGTTTTATATGAGATTTGTGTGTCAAATTTCCATTAGGCATTTACCCCGAGACCGACACCCTGCCCTGCCCTGCCCTACCCGACCCCTTTGTCAACCCCTTCCCTTCGCCATACCTTTCTGTGGTACCCCTTCCCCGCAACAAGGCCGCCGCGCAGCATGCAAATGTCAGGATGCGTATTTGTGATTGCTTCTGCCCTGGAATGGATGGTCCCGGCACATTCTGTGCTCTTCGATTCGGGCTTTCCGTTCGGTTCTCTGTCGGGCTGTGGGGTTGGGCTGGTGTGCGGTGTCCTCCTGGGTGCCCAGGGGTTAGGGGTAACACAATATCTTTTTTTTTTTGCAATTGCAATTTTTTTTTTGCCTCTACCTCTGCCCTTATGCTGCGTTTCGTTTCTTTTTTTTTGTTTGATAATTTATTATTTTGTAAGCATTCAAATGTGATTCTGTCGAACAATGAAAGTTGATTTACATACCGAAACGATGGCAGTTTGATGGCGTTGGCTGTTACCCTTTTTTCCAGCACACCGAGTGGCACCGAGTGGCACCCCCATGGACAAACGATGTTTTTTACGGTCATGTCGCACAGAGATACACGGAGCAGGAGAGCTGATAGATATTTATGGGCCCCTACGTCGCGATTCGCAAGTGAAGTCACGGGGCAACAATGGAATCAGCATGCCACACAATTTTTATCCAGCAGCAGCAGCAGCAGCGGACTATTGCCAATCGCACTTGATTAGAATTATTGATTGCGTATCGAAATTGGCTCTGCACACTTTGTTATCTGTGTCTGTGTCTGTATCTGTACCTGCCACTGTCTCCATATATCAACAAATATACATACATATGTATGTATATACGTATGTAACTGCAGTTGTTCGCCATTTGAAGCCACATCCGCGATCGAAAGCGGAATGAACATTCGCATGAGCAGCGTCCAATTGAAAGTTTTGCTGAAATTTCTGTGTATATGTTTTATGGGTTTTAGAATTTTTTGTTATGCCCAATGTTATAAACATTTTTTAGCACTTGATAGTCAGTCTTTATAACAGTAGCAGAATATTTTCTGAAAATAAAAATACAAAAGACTTTTCAACAATTTTTAATCGTTTTTTTTTCATTATTGTACTATGAAAATATTTAGTGGAATGCTCTAATCAATACGAGGCAATATTGTGGGCTATAAATTGAATTGATTTATTGATTTATTCAGTTGCTATTCAGTTAAAACAAAAGAAAGATTTTCTTCTTAATGAGTACCTAAAATTTCCCTCCCAGAGACCGACATTTCTCCAAAGGTATGTCTCTTCGAGGTATACATAAGAGTCCCATAATATAAACAATTTAATAATTTATTTAATTAATTAAATTAAAGTATTTAATTGTAATTAATTAAATTAAAGGATTTAATAATTGAATAATCTAAAGTTTAATTGAATATAATTGACTGTTCATTGGCTTCTTAGCATTTAATCAGAATGTGGCCTGCAAACGTGCCATTCCTTTCCTAGTGGAATTCCAAGTGCAGTCCCGCTCGGAGCTCCAAGTAACGCTCCATAGTTTCGCTTTTATTAGATTCATAAGCCCATAACCAAATGGAAATAGAGGAAGTTAAGATCCATGCATATGCATAACCATCCACACATCTCCCAATCCCACACTGTCTCGTACCTTTTCTAGTCCATATTCCGCTGTGAAACTTTTGTGTGTATTCTTATGAAAATCTGTTTTCATATGCAAGCAAATCAATCATTAGGCGGCTCCTCGACAGTCATAGTCAATGAGGACGAGGCTCTTCAGGAAAGGGTTGGACTGTTGGGCCAATCCACCGCAAATGAAGAGGACCAAATCGGGGGGATATATAGCCCTTGTTAGGCCCGGCTGCAGACACACGAAGGAGATGCGACCGGAGACCCTTGCCGCACCCTAACCCCTTCCCTGGCCTTGCCTTCCCTTGCCTCAACCACTAACCAACTGATGAGACCCTCATGTGTCTGCTCCCTCCTGCCCTCCTCTACATTGTATGCATACAATCTCCTCTCCCTTCGTGTGTTTGTGTGTGTGTGTTGTTTGCATATTAATGTTGGTTTTTGTATCTGTTTCCAGGGCACAGAGGCAGCAGTGGCAGCATCGGCTCGACTCTCGAATTTTGATTGCGAATCTGCGGATTAAGGTATTTGCGCACGTATAATTAATTGGCTGGCACGCCGGCTACCGTTGCACGTGTCTGTGCCACCGACAGACACAGAGTGGAGTGGAGAGACAGGCATAAAGAGAATGCAGCAGCGGCTTTCGCTCAGTCTCAGCGGGAGATGCATCCGCAAATGTAATTTGCATTGAGTTTTGAGCCCAGAAAGGATTAGTTTGGTTTGGTATATTTTCCGTTTCAGCTATTGCAGAAATCGGAAAGGAAATACCCCTGGATATTACATAAACAAATTTTAATTTTAATATTTTTGATTTAATTTTAATGAAGGAAAAGTAATGGCATAGAATCAAATCAAATACAAAAACTATTACAAATATAATTAAATTGTTATTTAAATATCCATTCTGAATTTGATCAAATATTCAATTTTCAATATTCTTTATTTTTATTTTTATTTTTTATTCATAAATTTCTAGAATGGAAAATTGCTGAATCACAGGGATAATAGAATACATTATGTACAGTTTAATGGCGAGTCACTGTGCAGACAATAAATGTTGATTGGCGTTTATAAATTATGATTTGAGAGGCGGAACTCCTTTTGGGCAGTGAATGGCATGCATAAATATGTACATATGCATGTGTGCATATAAAATATGGGAGATCGAAGAAAATCATATGAAAGATTTTGTGTGAAGTCATAAGAGATTCATAGTAGCTTTTTATTCGTTATATTTATTATATTAGAAAGCTTTATAGACGGCATTTTCATCACTGATTTTAACCAAAACATTTTTGGAAATCTTTTATTAACAGTCGTTCAATATTAAAGTATAATTTTGTAACCGTTAATTAAATTGGAATACTAATGTTACCTTTAGTTCGGTATATTTATTCAGATCTCGAATTTACGATGATTTGGAATATGATTTTATTTTATTTTATTTGATTTATATGACTTATTTTAGATAACTTTATTTATTTAAAGTTTCTCAACAAACTTCGCCAATAGATTTATCTACTAGAATATCCAGAGCGAAAATATCTTTTGAGTTTTCCCCCAAAGTATTTCTTGTATATTATGTTGCAAGCCCAAACTCCCCTTCCTCCCCTGTCGTAATTCTACGTGCCCTTTGTGCCTTACCCTTTTGTGGGCTTGTGAGAATTCCTCCATGCCATATCCCTCAGATGCAATTTGCACCAAGAACACAAGCCTGGAATGTGTTTGATCCAACACAAAGCGTGCGAATAGTTTGGTTTCAGTGCTTCGGGAAGGGCTTCCCGGGAAAGTGTGGGGAGAAAATTGTACATGTATGGTGGGGTGGGGAGGGGGGATAACCTTTGGGGAGGCATTTGGTGAATGTTTGCTCAATTGAGGCCCGGCGGTAATAAATAAAATGAGCTTGGCCACGCATCATCATCCACGTAATCATCATCCTGGTGCGGCAGTGGCTGTGGCAGTGGCAGGGAGTGTGGCAGCAGCTACAAAGAAATGCAATCAATTTAAAGTTACATTTTTGGCATATCGACACACACACACAAGGAGACATTTGCGGCCCCCAAGGGGGAACCACTGGCAGGAGGGAAACACAAACACAAACACATTCCACGTATCGACGTGGGCAAACCACCCAAAGCTAAGAAAAGGGAGAGCTGGGGACAACTAATGGTTGGAGATTGTGGGCGGTTGGGCAGGGATGTAGCAAGGACAGTGGTGGAGCTCACACACACACACACACACACACAGCACACACACAAGCAGAACATCCCTGATGGCCACAAAAGACATCATGGCTGCCGGGAGAAGCCAGCGTCCTAACGGTTCACTGGATACTTACTGTGAAAGTAGACCCATTCACACACGCACATAATCCCCACCCCCCACCACCCCATATATGTATGTGTTTATGCCTGTGTGTGTGTGGGTGTGTGTGACAGCAAATGCCAAAAACCCACCCCGCATCGCCACTGTCAACCCCCAACCACCGCCTCCGCCCTCGCCCTCGCATATGAGATGCTTCATATGTGTATCTGTGTGTGTGTGTGTATCTGTGTGTATCTGTGTTCTCTCTCTCTGTTTCGCTGTGGGCAAGTGTGTGTGTGGCCAGCGAAGCATCATGGCGGCAGTCATGTTGAAATTTTAATTCCTCGCCCACTCAATTTGCTCACCACCCTCCCCCCAATGCCCCACTCTCACACTGCCCCCAACACCGCACCGCACCGCACGGCACGTCACCGCACATCCCGAACCCCACTCCCCACTCCCCACTCCCGACCAAAGATCTCCGCTCATTGTTGTTGCCGGTCGCGCTGTCTGGCACTCAAAGTTGTCCCTCCATCGCTATGCCCCGCCACCCACCACCCACCATGCCATGCATGCCACATACTCGCACAAAAAGGGGTGGCTGGGGCGGTGGCATGTGTGCTGGTAGGACACATAGAGGACAGTGCTCGTGTTCGATGGCCAAGAGCAGGCGAATGAAAGCACGGACCCACTCACGCAGGGCTGTGGAAGAGGAGGCCCAGAGGGGTGGTGCCCAGAAGTGGGTGGCTCTGAGGGATGGGCAGGTGTTCCGTGGAAGATGATGCCAGAGGATGGCTGCTGTTTTCCACGTGTGTGACGGTAGGACATGCAGAGGACACTCACGAAAGCACTCAAGAAATGTCCATCCACCTTCTCACGCTTCCATCTCCAATGGGGCTGCCGATGGGCTTGCCGCTTCGCTTCGGCTTGGATATATTTTTGCAAGAAATGGCATCCGCCAGTCCATCCAGGTGGTGCAAATGGCATCTGTGTGTGTGTGTATCTGTGTGTGTGTGTGTGTGTCTGGGTCCTGGGCCTTGCCGTCGGACGACGTTTTCTTTTTTGTTTTCTCTTCTCTCCGCTTGCGAGTATTTTTGCTTACATGAGTGGAAGCGACAGGAATGCTCAGCACTGTCCTCCGTTCGAGTCGCTCTGGCGCCATGGGACTGGGTCTCGGATTGGGTCTGATGCTGTGTGGCTTGTGTGGTGGGTGGTGGGGGGGCTCGTATGGGACATGGGACAGAGACTGGGCCTTGCTTGGGTGAGTGGTGGCACTGGATGGTTGGATAGCTGCGGTTAGCGAGGACCCAACTAGGACAAAAGAGCATAGGATATACATACATGTGTGTATATATGTATAAGCCGTGGCATATAAGGATTGCCATTACATACTGTTCAACCCCACTACCCCTCTCTCTTTCTCTCTCTCACTCTCTCTCCCCCTTCTCTTGCTCTGTGTGTATCTCATATGTACGAGTATTTGCCCGCTGACTGTCCCCATGACAGTCGCTGTCTCTGTCTCTTTGGGGGCCCCTGCAACAAAAATGAAACACCGCAAAGCGTGTTGCTTGACATGTGATTGAGGACGACGCTTATAAGTATATACACACACACACACTGCATATACATGCATACATATATATATATATAGATATATTTACATACATCCCGCATTCAGGGATAGTCAGTCAGTTGGTCGGTCGGGTGGGGTGGGCGGTAGTCCGTGGGTTAGTTAGTTCGTTAGCATTTATGCACTCGCTTTGCATGCACACATCAACAGAGGCTTCCCCTACACACCCTGCACCCAGCTCCCTTGGCCAGAATAAACTTGTTAGCGCACAAAAATGTTAAAGGTAATAAATCTAAACGTGACTCGAGAGTGGCTACAAGCCGGCGAGCGAGTAGCAAAAGGCAGTCGCTCGCACTTGAAAAGTATCATAAATCAATTGAGTTTTCATTTGCCACCAAGTGTCTACTCTCCACTCTCTCCACTCTCTTCTCTCTGTGTGTGCTTGTGTTCGGTTCGCAGAGTTCCCAGAGCATATGTGAAGTGGTAACTTATCGATGCATTCGATTCGATGGACCCCTAGCAGGATGGCTTGAACCTCTCTCTCTCTCTCCATCACTTGACCCATCAGCCATGGGTTATTGAGTAATCGATTTTATGTACTTACCATCCCATCTCCCATCCTCGTGGCGTTCTTATCGAGAAGAAAAGTAATCCGCAATGGACGCATAAATGTGGTTCAGATTGTAATTGTAATTGTGTGTGGGGCACAGCCTCCCCCCCACTACCACCCCTGCGCGTTGCTGTTTGCTGGGATTTGTTTGTTGCCGATGCCGAAGCAGATGATGATGATGATGCTGCTGACGATTTGCTTGGTTTGGCATCCTGAAGCTACAACATCGACAGCAAAGGTAAATCTTTGCCTCAAGTGGCGGGTCGGCTACGCCGGTTTCAGCATTCAGTTCGACACTAAAATGGAGAGCAACAAAAATTAAAATTACAAGAAAATAAATACAGTTCAATACAATAAAATAAATTCGGTTTTACGATCAGTTGAATGCAGCCGAATGAATAAGCTTAAAGTTATAAATTAATGCAAATACGAGCAGTAGAATTACATATATGTATATAGCCAGAGTCTGGCTATCTCTGTTGGGAGCTTGCTGCCGATTCTTTTCGATCTGCCATGCCTTAACCCTGATCTATCGCTTTGAGAGTATTCGTTATTCGTTATTCTAGTGCTGAATGGTCTTAATCTTCAGCTTTTGCTCTTCAGCCTGGTCTTCTGATGCTGCCCCGCTGTTGTTGGCAGTTGCCACGGCTGCTCTGACAGTGGGTGAGGGTGGCAGGACGAGGACGAGGACGAGTATGGTGACTGGTGACTGCTGACTGGTGGGTTGCTGATGGTGAAAGTAAAAACACATCAATTGGCATGTGCATGGAAATGACACCAGAGAATTGTGCAAAAATGTTATCTTTGGCTTCCGCACCAAGTCCTTTTTCTCTTATTTGGGATTTAGGGCGTTCCACCTCACCTCTCCTCCCCTTGCCCCATTGTCGTTAAATTTTTTTTTTTTTTTTTTTTTTTTGCAAAGCGTAACAATAACGCAAGAAACAACAACAACAACAGCAACATTGAGCAACGAAACCCATTTTAAATAACAGGCGATATTGACGTGAAAAGAGGGGTACGGAGAAAGTGTATGGGTGGGGGGTGGCGTTCGCTTCATGGGTGGGTGGTTGAGTGAGGGTGGGTGGGTGGTTGTTGGTAGCTGATGGCTAAAGGCTAAAGTGGGAGTTAAAGGTGCTGTGGCGTGTGGCATGTGGATTGGTGTGGTCTGGTGTGGCGTGGTGGTAGATGTGCAAAATGGGCCATGAGTTGGCTGCCGGGGCGCCCTCTTTGCGAAATTGCCATAAGATAACTCCGACAGGCGGACAAACAGTTATCCATACACAGACACACACACACACATACAGATAGACACTCACTTACACATACAGTATAGAAAATTGGCAGTTGGATAAGCGAAAAAACCAATTCACGAATACTTTGCATATATAATATACATATTCGAAAAATTTAGCAAAGAGGCTGCTGCTGCCCAGGCAACTGCCAGCAGCGGACAGGGCAACCACCCGACAGAGCCACCCCAAACACCCACTCCGACACCACCTGACATACATATGTATGTATGTATGTATCCGAAACACCACGCGTTAAAGGTAAACACCCTTTCAGATAAAAGAGTACGGGAAGCCAGAGCACAGGAGGAGAGGAGCAGAGGAGCAGCAGGTCAAACGGAGCAGCTGACGGGCGCCTTGTATAGAGAGGGGAAGGGGAGCGATTGGGTAGGGAAGGTAAGTATAGTGGGTGCCAATGGCCTGGGCCACCAGTTGTGCCAATTTTGTTTGGCGGGGAAATCGATTTGGGGGATTGTATATTTGGCACTGGGCCTGCACCTGGTGGACAGGTGGGTAAGTGGCTGCCCTGGTAAGCGATGGGGGATGTACCCCACAGTAGCTAAGAATTCCTGGAAGACAACAAAATGCCTGTGGAATATTGAGGAATATTGGAAGTTTCAAGGAAGAACAGTTTCGTTAAATAAAACCAGAGAGGAGACATTTCCTGAGGTCAGGTCACTTCTCTCTGGGAAGAGATATCTCCAGAGACGTTATTTCAAAAGTCAGCACCAAGATTCAGAACCAGTACCAGACGCCTTCAAAAAGTCATTGAAACCGAAGGAGAATTCTCCTTTGCTTTTTACTAAATTCTTCTTCATTGCTTTACTTTTGTTAAGTTTGAACTTGGCTTTCTTCTAGTCGAAATACTTATGCAATTAATAATTAATTATTAATTATATTTTTCGCATTATTATAGTACTACTATAATGAAAGAAATAATATATAATCCTAAGATTCTCGTGATGGAGTACTCTAGCTTCAAAGTCCTATGGCAATCGATGTATACCCTACAGTAGTCCTTAGAATTTAATTTATATAGCGAATAATTCTTAGAAGACAAACAAATAGTTTGAAGAATGCTTGTAACTTGACACTAGACCACTTTTTTAAGAGATTCGTAGAGTGGAATCTTTTTATTAATGAGCTCCTGTGGTTTCATGAATAATTATGAAAAAAGAGGTAGAAAAATATATATGATTACACTTTATACATATTTTCTATATGGATTATGTTTAAACTGTGGGTAGTATTTATTTTTGCAACATAAAAAACATTATATTTTATAAATGATGAAAGCTCTACGATTAATTAATTAAGGCCTGTCTCCAGCACCGCAAAAAATTGCTGCCAGGAATTTGCTATATATTCCGTCAGGGTGTGAAACATAGCTAACACATAATTGAAGACACAGTGCCAACTGGGAAATTCTACTAAAATTAAAAAAGGAACATAAGATGACCTCTGACGATGAAGGGATTGTGTTAGTTATTGGGCCATAGGTTATTATAGGAATATATTGTTGCAGAACTAAGAATAATAATTTGCATCTCTCCTTTTGGTTTTGCGCATACAAATCTGTGGATTCCGCTCACTCCAGGAAAACGTAAACGAAAAATTCCTGGCACAGTTTTTTTTATATGAAGTTTGACAGGAATTTGTCGACTCTGCGGCGCTAGGAGACAGGCCTTTAACAGGGAAATGATCAACGTTCCCAATAGGAATATAATATAATATAAATATATTATATATTTTTTGTCCAACGAGTCGAGTCCACATTTCTGTGCACAGTCTCGCTGCTGCAAAATCCTTTCGGCGAACCTAAAGAGATCGCAGGGCGACTCTTTTGTATTGTAGGGTAATCATAAGCTGCCGCTTTTTTAACGCAGCTTCTATGGGCACAATCTTTTTGCATAGCCCAAGAAACTGAAGCAATTTACCCGTAGACTCACTTGCTTTAGACATCCTTGGATTTGGTTATTAAAATAAACAAACAAAATGTTGTATATATCCCTGACAGCCTGGCAGGCATCACTAAGCTTGACAGTTGAAGGACGGACAACTCAGCGCAAGGATGGGCGGACGGACGAGCGAATGGAGGGTTGAGCGTGGAGTGTGGAGCGTGGAGAGGCGGCGAAGAGGCAAAGAGGCATAGAGGCGGAGGTGACATATGAATATGTATATGTATCCTTTGCAAGTGAGGAAAATAATGTGATGGCAGAGTGTGTGGGTGGGTGAGTGCTGTTGATGTTGTTAAATGGCTGATAGCGAAAATAAAAGTAACACACACACACACAAACACACACTTAAAGGAGAGAGCTGGAGAAAGTGGCAGAGAGTCGCTGTATGGAGAAGGAGGATGGTGGGTGGTGGGTGGCGTGGCGTGGCGCGGTGCGGCAAGGGCAACCATCATTGGCATTTGGCCGAGTTGGGTACTTACTTTTCCACATTCGCTTGCTTGGCGGTTGCCGGGGCTCAGGCGGAAAATAAAAAATGATGATCCACTGCCTGCCATCCCCACACACCCTGCCTCAGTCCCAGCCTCACCCCCTTTTGTCCCTGTATTAGAGGATAGCAGGGCTTTCTTCTTTCGAGCTCCTGGCCATGGTTCGACTGCCATGAATTCATTGGAATAACCGTAGGCTTTTCTCAATTTTTGACATGCGGCGGAAGTCTTTGCACCCAGCGCTGTCATGGTGGAAGGGGCAGCGGCAGTGGCAGGGGCAGGGGCTGGATGATGGGGGGTGGGTATATGGGGTGCTGTTGGTGTGCGGATGGGTGCTCCTTGGGGCAAGGGCCTGGCTGGCTGGCTGGCTGTTGATGTGCCCGAACGACTCTTGGTAAGCAAGTGAAGTGTAAAGAGCTCTTTCCTTTATTGGTTTTGTATTTTATTATCACATCTCGTTTATTCCTTTGCCTTTATGTGTCCGTCCGTCCCTCACTATGTATACCCGTACATGGGGCCAACAACAACAAACACACACACCGACACACACACACACAGATATACTCGTATATTTGATGGCACCAACCGATTTGCCCCCCTAGGCCTTGATGACACTTTGCAACGCCGTTTACAGGGCATATGGGACTTTGATATGACAACGCAAATATCCGTTGTGGAACAGCAGGCACGCACCAAAGTGGCGGCTGCAGGCTGGAGGCCATTGCCGGGGTAACGTCCACATCTTAAGCCCGAAAAGAAACATCCCCAGGACACTCCACAGCTCCACATGTCTCCCCTTCGCCTCGAAATTGCACAGAAGATCCATTAATATTTCGAATACATGCGAGCCCGAGTATGTGCTGCCTGCGCACGGATTGGATTCCATGGAATTTTCATAAATACGATGCTTAGATTTTCGCATCCTTTGGATATTATGATTAACTTAAGTGCCTGCCAGCATACAATAAATAAATCATGTGCAACAAATGTGGCTGGATGTCCTGGTTCCCATGGAATTGTTAGACTCTCAAAGGTATTTCATTTACAGACCAAGAAAAGATTAATCCATGATAAATTAGCTGGCACAGCCAGAACTAGAAACTGCTCTGCTAGAAAAGACTTTCAAATTATTTCAATATTCCCTGCTAAAGATTTTCCTTAATGCTAAAACACTTTCTGATGATTCCGAAATGTACGAATATTTAGCATCAACATTTGAGTACCCAACCGAACAGAATCTTAAGGGTAAACCAAAAATTAAATGCATTCTTTAATCAGTGTAGCTAATGCTTTGGGAAATCTGAATGGGTAAGTAATAGTAGTGGCTACAAAATAAGCCAATAAACTTAAAACTAATGTAATTGCGAGGTTTATATTTTATAACTAATAAACCAAGACCAAAAGCACAGCCAGAGGGCTTATTTATTGCTGAGAATATCTGTACGTACAGCCAGTGGAATTATTAAATGTTGTGTTCCAAGATTTTGTTGAATAATATTTACGTAACTTGTGTTTTTAGTACGAAATATTGAAGTAGCTTACACGCATTATATTTTATTTAAAATTCAGCCAGATTTATTCCCTACTTCCCTGCTTTTTTCCTACTCGGAAATTCCCATCTCTCTGTTGTTTTAACTTGTTGCCAGAAAGTACAAATATTGCTCAAAGAATTTACCTTAAATACCAAACTCCCATTCATAAAGCATTATCTTCGAGTGGCTCTAACCCCAATGCACAATGTCGAAGGCCCCTAAACACAGCTCAACTCTCGACCTGCCTGAAGTTTGTTCTTCTTTGGGAGTAGAGGCCACGCCTTGCATCGATGGTAACTATATCCTATTCCCTGTTTGTCTATCCCAATCCAATCCCGTGCGCTCTCTCCGCTATGCCCCGAGAGCCTTTATATAGAATGTTACCAATCCTAACCATTGTGGGAATTAACTTTGATGGGATGTGGGCGATGCAATTCAACATTTTCGCCATTTAATTACTCAATCTAAGGCGCCAGGCACGCAGCGAACTCCGCAAAACTTACATATGTAAGCCCCACATAGGTACATATCGGTATCTATATATCCCCCCCTCTTTCTATACATATAAATGCGTATGTATGTGTGTATATGGCGGGCATACATCATGCGAGTGTCTGCTTGCAAATGAGTTGTGGCCGTTGATGGGGCTGTGTGTGGCTCTGTTTTTCGCTTCGCAGGCTCCTGTTCCGGAGCTTGTAATTTTCACATATGGCAAAGACATTGCCACCAAATTGTTTGCAACTTGAGCACTGCCATACCTTCATCCCCCCCACTCCCCCATGGCCACCTACTCACAGGGCAACAACAACTATTGTTCAACATCCCCCTGGATCCCATTCACCCCCATCCCATACAGCACACCCATCAGCCACCCATCAGCCACCCATCTGTATGTAAGAGTCGCTTCGCTACGGGCAACAAAATTAAAACAAATCCTTTCGTTCTATATTAATGGTCGCCATCTTTGCAGCAAATGACATTCGAAAACATTTATTGCGCCAGAAAGCGGCAGTGGCAGTGGCAGCAGTGGCTGTGGCAGCGTCAGCGTGCGAATATGTATGTGCCACACACACACATCCACCACCCTACCACATTAGCATCACCCCCACCCTGCACTCCACACCACACCACACCACACACGGGATTCATATGTGACCAACCCAAACTCGAACCCAAAATGCCGAGAAACGAGCCCAACCCCCGCGCCATTATACACGAGAAATGCAAACACATACGCACGCACGTATCTCTGCAAGTGTGTGTGTGTGTGTGTGTGGGTGGGTGTTCATTTGGCTATGTAGTGAACCCTACAGGACACATTCCTCACCAAAAACGAAAGGGGTGATGCATGAAAACGATGGCGCGATGGTCCTCCCTCTGCCACCGTCCTCCGAGGATGAGGCCGGGCTTCAAGAACAAAAGGCTCGCACTCACACTCACCACACATATGTGTGGTGCGTGCATGTGTGCGGGTGTGAATAACTATGTACAGTCATTTTCAGTTCACATTATTTACCCATTTTGCCCAAAAACTCACAGCTCCACATTCTGCACGCCCCCGCCCCCCGCTCCAGCACTCCCCCTCATCAGCCACCATACACGCTCTCCCATTGCGTAAAACTTTCATTTAGTTTTCTAATTACTTTTTTAATCAAGAAACCAAAGATTGCTGTGCAACCCTTTCTTCTGAACGAGCGCATGGGCACGGGGACGGGTGGACGGGTGAGGGGTAATAACACAAGCAGCAGGGAAAGGTCTGCTCTAAGCCAGGAACACGGATTTCGTCTTACTGTAGCCATTATGTTAACCAAACGAGAGATTAGGGAGCAAAGGCCACACCAAAGTGCCACACAAGGAAGCTGCCACAAGTCCCCCTTCTAATTTTGAATATTTCCCAAAGCCAGAGCTAGCTCTGCGAATATCTCCTGGCATGGGAACACCTTTTAAGCCGCCTCTAATTATAGTTTTCGAACTGATATTTCTTCATTGGAGATCCAGTTAGCAATCGCTGGCGAAAAGTAAATATTAAATTAAATAAATAAATATTTAAATATTTATTAAATATTGCAAGTTGCTGGCTTCGAAATCGATTTGAATAGTTTAATTTAATTTAAATGTTGATTTGACATTTGAATTGTCTTCTTAAACCAAAAATCTTTAGCTGTGTCGAGCAGTGGCAGTGTGTCCTGGAAAGGAGAAAGCCATAAATATTTATGTGCATAAATCCATGTCACAGTTGAGCCAGGAAAGTGTTCCAAACTGGTTGAGCTTCTCGTACTTCTACGACTGCGACTGCGACTACCAGTATGTATAAATAATTACAATTATGGAAGCAGCAGGTTCCGTTGCGTGGCAAACATTCGCTCTTTTGCTATTGGGGATGACTGTCCGGACGCCTTCCATCAGCATAGTATTTTCCGCATTTTCCTCTGCATCCTAGCCAATCTTGCAGGTATGCAGGCGGTCTCTGTCCAGTGTCCCGGCTACCCCACCCTACAAATTCGAAGCTTTCGCTGGACAAAGGTCCTCAGTCTGGGCAGCCATTTTGAATCAGCATTCGTGTGCTCCATCTCCATCTGCCTCCGTCTCGTACTGCGCTGAGTGTAGGTGTGTGCGTGTCTGGACTGAAGTTGAATCAAGTTGAATGCTTTTGGCTCCGGTATTGCCTCTGTGGGTGTGAGCCTGTCTGTGCTTGGGTTTGTTTGTTTGCTGCATGGCGTCGTTGTCGCGTCTGGCCACCCCAATAAGAGTACTCCACCATCCACATCCATCCATCCATCCATCCAGCGGGCTTTGGGCTTTGCCTTATCCGCATTGCCTGGACAACCCTCCTGACCAATTCCCAGACTGGTTCCAGGGGGCTGGACTGGACTGGGCTGGGCTGGGCTGGGCTGGCTGTCAGTCGTCAACGCGTGGCTGGCCCGTGGCCGAGAGCCATCGCCTTCGATTCGCTTGTTGCCCCGGCCTCCTGCTCCAGGAACCTTGATAGTTATTGAGTTTTCAGCAGCCAGCCAGCAGCCATCTTCTATCGCCCATCGCCCATCCCCTTGGCCAGCAGCCTCGTTTCAGTCTTGGCCCCAGGCTGAGGGGCCTGCCACCCGTAGCAATGTAATGTCAATTTACTTCAAATTGAAATGATTCAAGGGCGAATTCGAGACCCAGTCGCCCCCTCCTCCCCCCCCATACCGCTGCGTAATCTGCGTTTGGGTTTCCCAGTCGCTATTTTGGGTCCAAAGTCCGAGGGCTAACTTGGCGAATTTAAGCGCTGTCCATGCGCAGGACCACGACGACGACGACCTGCAGGAGCAGGAAGGACAGCCAGCCTGAGCTGGAGGAGAAGCAGGAGCGTGCAGGGGGCAAAGGATGACAGGGCGTGTATTTATTGTTACCGCTTTTCGTGGTCGCGTCACACAAAAACTTCGGACACGCTGAACTTTGTTTGTAGAAACTGGGGCGGGCTGGGTCGGTGGAAAGTCGGTGACGAGGAGGAAAATTGTTGACGTTGGTGCGGGGTGGGCGGGAAGTGGGGGAATGGGGGAAAATAGCTGGTAAAGATCCTTTGGGGCAAAGGCAGGTCCGGACTGCTGGCTGACGTAAAATATTTATTACTTATCTACCAACTCCCAGCCCCCAGCCCCCACCGCCAGTTCCAGTTCCAGTTCCAGTTCCATACTCCGCCATAGCCGCGGCTACTCAAACCCCCGAAGTCTATCGATGGCCATGTCCCTGGTCCTACGGTAAGGGTAAAATATGAGCTCCAAGCCGCTGGCCCGTCACTACCCTTAACCCTCGAGCTTCAGCTTCAGCTCCGACCCCCTACCCCCACCGCGCTTTGAACCATTACCGTCCGAAAATAGTCCACTGATTCCTCTCGTCTGGAGTTGTTTATGCGTCTGAGTTGCTTCATTTACCTTCGCCGGGCTCGTTCTTCTCCTCCCCCTGAATTACGTGAATGTCTGCGGACATCTTGTGTCACAGTGTGTGTGTATGTGTATGTGTGTTTGTGTGTGTGAGGGGGTTGTGATGGGGGTTAATGTACAGTTATGGTCGAAATGACCAAAGCGAGACTTTTGCGGCATTGAATCAGGTGCGCTGGGATTATTGATTTCCTCCGACCATCCATCCAAAATGGAAACACAAATAGAAGGAGAAGTGGAAGTAGAAGTAGAAGTAGACCCACCATTTCGTACGGCCACTGCTGCTCGGACCCTTCTGGGCAAAACGATTGGGAATATGGCCATTTTGGGGTTAGAAATGGAAAAGGAACTGGAAATAGAAATTGAAATTGAAATAAAGGGGGGTTGATTGGGTTGGGTGGGTGGCTTCATATTTATATTTATATTTAAATATAGTGAACGGGTTAATACCCAGGCGGCACTGCTGCTGCTGCTGCTGCTGCTGCTGGTGTGCTCTTCAGCTCTGGAGTAATGAACGTTGCGAAATAAACAAAATGAATGTTCAAATGTCGCCGGCAGACCACACAAGCTGTCACAAAAGCTTACCTCCTTTTTCCACTGAAAATCTTCAAGTTTTCCCCAACTACATGCACATACGTGTGCATGTATATAGCATGTACACACACATACACACACATATATGTGTTCCCTTCCATCCTTGCCGCCCCACTCGCGGAGCTAAAGACAACAAAGCTTTGAGGAGGCGAAACTTCCCGAAAAGTAGAAGCAGAAAGGGTTGAGTGGGGATGCTTGGGGATGTGTGGGGTGACTGCCATGTATGGAGGAGCCACGAGCAAGTTTCATTCCGTCGTCCATCCAAGTCTATGTCCTTTCCACACACACACACACACACACACACACACATCTGCATACATAGCTGCCTGCCATCCTCTACCATTAGACCTTTTGTTGTCTGCAGTGAGATTCGTATGTACATACACTCGGAGAAAAGCATACAGAAAGACGTACAGAACCGTATCGTACGTGCAGCCAATGTTTATGTTCCACTCGAAAACAGCTAAGAAATATCTTAATGGGCATGGAAATTCCACATTTTAATTACGGGCAATTTTTGGTTGTCTGTTGAGTGGCTGCAGCTATTTTTCCGAGTGCACATGTGTGCGTGTGTGGCGTGTAGCTCCTGCAAAAGTTTAATTCAAATCACAAAGACACACACATGCGCACACAAATGAAAATTTCCCTGTGTACGTACGCCTCTGGCTTTTTTTTTGTTCTTTCTTTATTTCCCTCTCTCTCTCTCTTGTGTGTGTGTGTGTGTGTGTGGGAAAAGTTTGGAAATTTGTGCGGTGGCGAACCGACTGACGTCCCCTGTACGGTTCCAGCCATGGCAAAATAGGATCTAAAATCCTTTTTAAGCCTTACATGTGTGTGTGTTTGTGTGTGTGTGCGGGACACAGGACACAGGACACACCAACACCACTCCACTCCCCCCTCCCCCCAGCTGGCTCTATAGACGAGTACATAAATGCAAGTTGGCTTCCGAGTAAAACTAAAATAAAACGAAAACCAAAACGAAAATAAAAATAAAAATTTCGAACTAACATTTCGAAAACTGGCATATTATGTGTTGGAGATCTGTTTCGTTTCATTTCATTTAATTTCGACTTGCTCCTGGCTGCCCTTCCGCTTGATTCCATTCAGTTTTGAGTTTAATTCTGATGCGTTTCGCTCTTTGGCCCTGCCTTAAAGTGTGCTCCATGCCAATTGATTTATGTCTGTCTTGCCAATTGGCTCTCAATGGGTTTGCCTGAGTTTTCCATGGGCTAAGGCAGACATTAAGACACCCAAAAGTAAAGTTAAGAGTTGCCTGCCCACTGGCAGAGCTCCTCCATTCGAACTCTATTTGGAAGCCCTTCGCCATAGCTCTCAGAGAGCAGATAGCATGAATATCTCTGACCGAAATCGAAGCCAGATTCAATCTGGTTTCTTTGGCTGTGCAGCTCTACTTCCTTTTTGGTGTCCCTAATAAACCCAGACTGATGTATGTAGATGTCAAGCCCCATTTTAAATAGAAATGAACTCAGCCAGAGCAGAAGAGGAACCACTCGAACACATTGTTATTGGATGCGGAGAGAAATCGGTGACTGTCAAAGGTTCGAATTTGTTGGCATGGGGGGTAGAGGGAGAGTGGAGAGTGGGGAATGGAGAGCATGTGGGATAGCATTGGTGGGTCGTTAGAAAAACGGATAGTGACTTTGGCTCTTACATATTCCGCTCTAACGTTGTCCTGGCAGAGCACAGGGTGGAGCGGGATGGCCCAGGCGGAAGCAGACGACACAGTCTTTCTGTTAAAAGTTCGAGTCTGACATGTGCAGCTGTAGCAGGAAGAGCAGCCAGGCAGCCAGGCAGCTGTGGCAGCCGGGGAGCTGCAAGCCGGGAACAGGAGCTGCTCAGCCTTTGGTTGCCACAGCGAATCAAGCAACTCAACTGGCAACTCGCAGCTCGCAGCTCGACTCACCCACACACACATACACACACATGTATCTGCATGCATGTGTGTGTGTGCACGTTGTACATACATGTGTATACATATTTATCGACTTTGTGAGCTCCGCTCCTGGAAACATCAAGTGAACGGAAGAGCCACTGTGGGCGTTGGGCTTGGGACTGGGACTGGGATTGGTGCTGGTGCTGGGGCAGGGACTGCGACTGTGACTGGAGCTTTAGAGTGGTTTGAGTAGCAGCGGAGACGGCAATAACGGACAAACTGCCGGACGGACGGAGGGACGCACAGACGGACGGACGGATGGACGGAGTGCTGCTGCCTTTGCCACGGCAAATGTACCATTAGTCCTGATGAGACCATGGAGAGCGCGACAAGCGGCAGAACCTTAAAAGTGGTGCGGGCTTCGGCCTCGGCTACACTTCGGGCAATTCCGTTTTACCCTTCACAATCCTCATAACATGTCCTGAGAATACAATGGAAATGGAAATTTACCAAAAATTTACTAACTTAAACAGGAAATTCCCTTTGGATACTTTTTCCTTCGATTTTTCCACAGTTTATTCTCAGTGTAGGCACTTGAAAAACTGTTCCTTGTCCCCATTTACATTTACATTTACCACCCCACCCGTTTCCGCTCGAGTTTGGAAAAGGGAAATCTTTATATGACAGGATCCAATATGGGCACCAAGTCCCACCAGCTACGATTCTCTGGAGCTTCTTGCAGCCGCATTCTCGTACGATGCTGGTCCCTCTCGGCTTCTGCGATATATTAATTTATTTATCCCTTTGATAATAGCAGTGGGTGGAGGAGTATCTTTACTCTATTTATGAGTGCTCATATTTCTGTTGTGCTATGCTGGGATGTCTTGCTTGTGGTTTATTGCCCTGGAAAATGTCAAATCTGTAAGGATTGCTTGGCATGCACTTGCCGCTGCCGCTGCTGCTGCTTCTGTCTTTGCTAAGAAGTAATTCCCATCTAATTCAGTCGTTCTTTGTCATTGTCTTGCTCGTATCCGTGATGAGGACTTAGTTTAAGGTGCCCCACCGTTCCCCATTCCCCAAGCAACTTTCAGTGGCTTAAGCGGGATCGGGTTGGGGCATTTGACCCAAGCAATACCCTACTTTTAGATCTCTTGGATATTGTCAGAGAGAGTTCCATGAAATGTGTGCTATGCTCCCAGCAGAATTCTATTTAATGGGAAGATGCCTCTGTTCGGGCAACCGATGTACCCCGCTGCCGATGTAGGGTGCCCCGGCCCACACGCACGTGTGTGCACAATGTACATACGTATGTGTATGTAGGTACATTCGTACATCAACAAGTCTGCTCTGAAATACAATTTACTTTTCGTTGGGATTACATTTTGCGTGTGTGTGTGTGTGTGTGGCCCGGCTCCCCTGCTCCTTCGCCTACTTGTTTGCCATTCGCTTTGGTAAATAAAAAGAGCTCAGCTTTCGCTCGGGAGCTGGCTGGCTGGGGGCGGGTGGCAGGCGGAGGAGGCAAGGAGGCTCCGGCTCCTGCTCCTGCTCCTGCTCCGGCCCCGGCCGCAAGCAGTTCAGCCAGCTGAGGCGGAAAGTACGCATAAGCCCTGTCAGTGGCATAGTTTCCGTGTTTTCTCCTCCACCTACGCTAAGCATCTGGCTGCGGATTATTATTTGCCATATTATAAGAAAACGGTTTTAGTTCAAATGTCAACAGCATTTGTCATGGGAGCAATGCAGAGTGCAATGCAGGTCCGCGAATCAGACTGCGAATGGCAATGTGGGAATAATGCGGTCCCAAACGATGGATGCATGGCTCAGGCTCAGGCTCCGAGCGCAGCTCTATGGAGTCTAGACAGGGCACTACCAGATATCCCTAATTTAACCGGGGATTAGCCGCGGCTTGTGCCAGCAAATGAATAGAAATGCGATTGATTGAATGCACAAACTTTAGCAGTTTAACTTAAGCATTGCATACAATTTTCATATCACAGGGAAAGCTGTGATATTTCTTACTAATAAGAGAACAATGTCAAGCGTATTATTCATTGCTTTGCCGAAGAAATTCCAGCAAATATCTCTGCTGAAATTATTGGGAATATTCCTTTGCCCATTTCCAAACTATTTTACATTCTACCAAAAGTCTTCTACGGAAATACAAGCTCAAATAAGGATTATGCCAAATGTGATGTACTTTTGCTTGTAGAGTATTTTTTGATATGGAATTTAGGTGAATTAGAGCTGTACTTTGGATTCCTTCTGAAACTTCTTCGACCTCAGACAATTCCTTCTGAAGATGTAAGCTCTCGAAATTTTCCTAGATTTGTTTCCCCATCTTATATATAAAAATCTCGTGTCGATTCGAAAGATTCTTTTGAAATTGTTGTTTACTATTTTGCAGGCATACGAATAGGTTTTATCCTATATTTTACCTTCCGACTGTAGCAATATAATAAGTATAATAAAACAGTGCACATAAGAGTACATATATTTCTCTTAATAATTACGATAAGGAGGAAATCGAAGCAACACTTCTGGCGAAATAAGCGAGCGAGCGAGGCTAAGCGAAAGAAGCGACTTATACAGAAAAATTATTCGAAAGTATTCAAGATTATCCGTGTGCATTTATTTCGTAGACCAATTAATAATTAGCAACAATTAAGTCAGCCTACACTACCACCTTTCAGCATTATTAGATATATTATAATTATTATTAGATAAAGGCAATGGCAAGTTCTCTGTCCATGAAAGTGCTGGCTGCATAAAATTGCCCACCGATTTTTGCACATCGCCAAATGCTCCCACCACACCTTCTGCACTTGGAAGTACAGTGAAAATCTGCCTTTTCCTTTGCTTAAAAATGGAAAACCAACAAAGCAGCTTAATGCCACGCGATTGGTGCTTACAAAAATGTATGAAGAGCCACCAGAATTAGCTGACAAATATATGCGGCAAATGGAGTGCATTTATGTATATTTCTGCAGTCAACTGCCTGCATCTCTTGAGGTTTTCAATTTAATCCAATGAAATATGACAGCCATGGGGGCCCACAATATTTAGTGACAACAAGTCATCCCTTGCCCCTACCCCTACCCCTACCCCTGCCGAGCCCGAGCGCAGGCCCTGACCCTGCCATGTCCTGCCCAATGATGATGACCAATTCAATAATAATTCATTCCGCCTAAGCACGGGAGGATGTAAGCAGTAAGTCAAATATTTTCAGCATATTATGGCAACCATGTTTTGATCGTGTGCCCAGCCCACTCGGGACCTCTGCCCATGTGTCCTTACCCGTATCCCCGTATCCCCGTTGTCGTGTGTTGCTCTACCAGAGGGGGTTGTTCCACCATTAATTCTGTGATTTATGTTCTGTTTAATGTGAAAAATGCAATGTTTTTACCAAAGAGATCACTCCCATGCTCTAGCACGCTTCATTATGTGTGTGTGCCTGTGTGTGCCTGTGTGTGTGTCGAGTCGAGAGCGAAGGGAGCATCAGCTCAGCCCCGTTGCCCCGCTGCCCCTGACTCGACTCGTTCTGACTCGACCTCGGGGCCTGGTCACTAATCAAGTTGACCACTGGTCATGCGCTCGTTCACCCCGGAAATGAGATGAGCTGAACCCGGCGACCATCCCCATCCCCGTACCCATACCCATTCCCATTGCCAGTCCACCCAGTCGGTCATTCGCGGTACATCAGAACCGGTACAAATTCATTAAACGCACAACGATCGAAAGAAGTTTACTTCAATTTGCATACCAATTGCTCGCCCTGATTTGCTCATCGGGGGATGTCGTCAACCCCCAGGATGTCTCAGGCAGCTGAAACCTTTCCAAGGGGTTGCTGGAGGGAAGGAACTGCTTTCCAGAGGACTGGCGGACTGAAGGACTGAAGGACTGGACTGCGGACCCCTGGCTGGGCCTGTTTATAAGCGTGATAATGATGATGGCTGACCTTTAGTTTGTTGCCAGTCGAGTTGACCATGTTGTCGGCCCCGACACTGAGGCGTGTTCACCTCTCGCGCTGCGTGCCAACAAAATGGCGCAATCGCCTTGGCAGCCGACTTAACTTTTGACCAACGGTCAGCAGCAGCACGTGGCGAAGACGTTCTCGTTCTCGTTCGCCAAGGCGAACGGCCCATGACTTGGCATCGAAATTGGGATTAGTCGGCCCATTGACACTGCAGGCAGGGGGTCTAACGGGTCGCCCTCCTTCTGTTGCTTACGCCGGTGGTGGTCAGCGCTTGTCAACATTATTTCTCAATTAATTTTTCATTTTTCATAAAATTAACCCAGAAATCGCCTGGGCAGTGACCAGTGACCTTCGTGACCACTTGGCACATGATGTTGTACCTCTGGCCAGGGGCACGTGTTCAAGGGATCGCATTGAATTGTGTGGATTGGATTGGTTTGGCTTGGATTGGAGTTTGGTTTAGTGTTTAGCGGCGACACTTGTTGAGGGTGGGAATTTTGCTTTGGCTGCGAATGGTTCTGCTTCTGCCGCTGCCGCTGCTTCTGGGGCATTTGTATTTCTCTTTTATTACATTTATTTTATGCCCGGCTTCCGCTACTCCGCTCCTCCACATCTCTTCCTTTGCAGCATCCTCGAGTGGGCGAGTCCTTAAATGAAATTAAGTCCGTGTCGGCATGCGCTGGCTCTGTGGCTGCTGCTGCTGCAGCCAGGAAGTGATAGAATGAATGGCTGCCACTGCCACTGGCGCTGGCACTGGGGGCTGCCGCTGCGAGGCTGCAGTGTCAGCGAACTGGGAGAGACAGAAAGCAAAAATGCACAGACAGACTTCCTGTGGATTTTCCGGAATTTAATTTATTAAAACAACGACGGACAAGTTCGCGGTGCGGCGCGGCGCGGCGCTGCTCGGCGGCAACGATTGCCAGCGGTAAAGCCCTGATTCCGACTCGTTCTGGCTTTAAACGATCGCCTCAGCGTTGAATTCGATGGCCCAATCGATGCGGATTGATGAAATTTCAAAAGCAATAAACAATTATGCCCAGATTGATTGATTGGAAGGGGTATGGGGTATGGGAACGCGGCTGGCGCAACTCCATCGCAATATTTGCATGCAGCTCTCGCATTTGTGTATCTGACAATCGTTTGCTCATATTCGGCATTCTGTGCTCACTGTGAGTCCAAAGGCAAGCCCATGCCAAGGCAAACATTCGGAAACCACAATAAGTTCACGGCCTGTGATCCTTTCTTGACATGTTCCGATGCGATCGCAGCAGGACATCCGCCCGGACTCGTTCGCGGAGACATAGTCGTAATTCGTCGCCGACTATTCCAAGCATTAAAACAATTCAGCAGCAGGGGGGGACTGAAAGAGAGGCTAGCGTTGGAAAACAATCAGAGCGAAGGATCGCTGACGCAACGGGATTCGGGACCTGGGATCCGGATCATCGGCCCAGACCGGCTGTGCTTTTTCCTCGGCCGCCGCGAACGTCCGAGCGAGCTCTGCCTGGCGACCGACTGTCAACGTGTCAATCAAGCATTGCCACGCTGTCCCGCTGGCCTGCCAGCCTGCCCCGTCACACGATTCATTAATTCAGGCCGAGTCCTTGCTGCCGTCGTCCTTGACGCAGCACTCACTCCGTGCAGCACCCTTTCGCGCCGCTCGCCCCTGCCCAAAACCCTTCCCTGCCTTGGAGCCTGAAGACGTTCGCAGCGATCGCTGCATGCCCCATGAGGTCTGCTCTGCATTCCCGACGCTCCTGACAGTCATTGTGCGACTGATAGGGTAAGCGCTCGATTCCCTCACTGGATAATGAAGTTTTTTGAGGCCAGAGTTCGTTTTGCAGTTGGGTTTGGTTGGGTTTGGTTTTGTGTCAGCTCTGAAAGTGCTCCATGCAGAGATACTCGTACCGCAGAATACGAGAGTATCTGAGGATATTGCAGGAGCTTTACGCTGCTTGGCCTTTGTCTGTGGCAACGCACACCGACATATTTTATGTCAGGATTATGCCAGGATCCCATTGGTTCTATTTCGTGTTTCATAGGTCATAAAACGTCTTCGCTGTATGCCCTCAGGGGAGCGGTTCTTAGAGACTAGAGCTATAACCAGCTTGCGGGCAGTTTCTGAGCTTAGTTCTCAATGCAGTTGCAAGAGAAAAGATTGGTATTTGATGGGCTGATTTACTAGACAATTATTATGAGACTTTTCAGTCAATTACTTGAAGTTTAGAGCAGCTGAACTCACTCCCTCAACCTCTTAAATCGTATTTCAACTTGCCTTTAAGTGTCTATTTTTCTTACCCTCTCTGTGGGCATATATCCGCTTGCTGCTCCTCCGAAGATGCGTTATCCTGTGGGCTCTGTGCACAACTGTTCGCCGGTGGCTCCTGTGTGCAGGACTCCCTGCAGCAGAGGGATTCGATTCAGTTTCACCTACAGTTCCCGTGACAGTCCCATTCAGCAGGCGCACACGCACATCCTCTACGCAGGACATCTGTTCTGAGCGAATTCGCTCAGTTTTTCAATATCAATAGCGGAATGGAAACTTATGCAAATTTGCATATTCGGTTTTTGCTATTTTGCGTTTTGTTTTCATTTCGTTTTTCTATTGGGATTAAACCAAACCGTTCCGTTGTCCCCCTCCCCATCCCCCTCCCCAGCCAGCCCAGGTCCCACCCCGGGAATGCATTGAAAACGGAAAAAAAAAGGAGTAAGAATAAAAGATTATAATGATGCAGAGTTGCTGCAGGAAGAAGCAGCAGCCAGAAGGCAGAAGGCAGAGCAGATCGCTGGCATTATAATTTGCATTTTCTCTGACGGCCCACAGCCGATGGGCCACGTTTGAGGTCCCAGGAAGTTGTCACACTCTCTCGCACACACACACGCACAGGGGCACAAAGGCGCAGGGGCATGGACGCGGCAAAATGCCTTGTCATTAAACCTTTTCGACCCTGTCCCAGAGAGACTGCCGCTTCGCCTCGCCTCGCCTCTTGCTGCTCTGCTCTGCTCTGCTTCCCCTTTCTCCGCGCCCTATTCAAATCAATAAATATGCAAATTCTCAGTTGCTGTTATCCTTTTGCAACATTGCACACAATACACGATACACGATGCGGATGCGGATGCTGATGCGAAACCCAGGATCGTGATCGGGGTAAGGGTAAGGCTCTGCATATTTATTTGCCCCCGTGCAGATGCATTGCCTGCATTCGCATTTCCATCATTTTCGCATGTAATTGATTTGCGCTCGACACATATATTTATTTATTTTTTTGGCATTGGCAAATGGCAAATCTATAATCGGAAAATTTGAATATTCAAATTACAATGCTCACGCATCGGGATTTGGCATTCAAATTGCACATCCGGTCTCTACCTACTTTGCATACATATGAATTATATAACCCTTACCCCCTGCTTACCCCAGCCCCCTTCCCTTCCCACCCAAAAATAACCCAATACGCAAATACCCATTCGCAAATCCAATTTTCCATTTGGTTTCGTGTCCCGCGCCCAGGTTCAGTCGTGAGATTCGCGGGGCACAAGACTTTAAGGTTGGCCCGACTGCAGTTCAGGGCTCGCTACACTCACGGATGGGTATGGGACTGGTTCGCAGTTTGGGTTTCAAGATTCAGTTTAGCAATTCGGAGATTCCAGGTCGCTTGTTTGCCCTTGTTGAAGGTGTGAAGTGCCCTCTCGACTGCTGCTGCTGCGATGCTCGCGATAAGACACGACTCCATCGGCTAATTTATCGCCGCCTCAGATATGCCATCGATGGGTGAATTTATTCCACTCAGTGAATTCTCGCTTGCGGCGTGACGAGTGCATGCCGCATTTGAAACATTCTTCCATGTTCGTTTCCTCTCTTCATGTAGGTTTAAATGATCAGAGGAACACAGGCAGAAATCCATACAAAAATCTTTATGGAAAAGCACCTGTACATAGGTATATAATTATATAAAATCTTATCCCAGCACGCGAGCTATTATATAAATTGTAATGAGTTTGCATAAATGCATTGCAAATTATATTAAAATATTTTAATTTAATTTTAAATTTTATTTCAATTATGTTTAAAAGTATTGGACACTTTGCTTAAGAGCTCTTTCTTGAGTTTGTATTAAAGCACATTAATGATATTGAATAATGTTGCATAGCTATTGAAAGATTCAGTTTTGTATCATTTTATATCTTTTTTTCATTGGCGTGTGATTTATTTCTCCACTCTGCATTGCCATATTTTGTTGTTTATTTTGCCAGAAGCTTAAGTATCTATCTAAGCGCCTTATCTGTGTAAATCTGAACCATTTAAATTTGCAGATAGTTCTTAGGCAAAACCCTCTGGCATGTGTTCTGTTCGACTAGACATTAAAACATCTGCGAAACTTAACGGAGTAGGCCACAAATATCGCTGATAATTTGAATAAATTGGCTAAGCTAATATATTTTTTTTTTAATAGATAACGCAGGTTTTTTTTCCCGTGCTGCCCACTTAGGTATATGTATAAGATATAAATATGCAGTGGAATCTCAAAAAGTATAACCAATTTGTTCCTCGGGTTATTCTAATATCTGAAAAGTTCCAATACTTTGAATTTTATTAATTACCTTATTTTATTAAGGTACAGACAAATTCATAGACAAATTTTAAAATTTATAAATTTAATTTAATTCTGAGCTTCCGCTCAAAACATTAAAATGGCCGATTCTTATTTCTGGACAATTCGAATTTGTTAGAGTTATAATCTGTGAGATTCCCCTGCATATCGTATATATATAGATATTTGTAGATATAGATAAAGTAAAGGTATATATAGTTTAGAAATACATTTCGATTTTCTATCATCCCCGAAATTCGATTGCTTTTGGAACGTATCCCAGTGGAATCTGAACGAGTGCGAGTATTTCACGATATGTGAATCTATGCAAAACTTATGCTCATGCATATGTATGTACATATCGCCCACACACACACACATGCATTCATTTAGTCAGAATCATACACTCAAACACACTCACACACTCACAAAGACGTGTATGTGGCTGTATTCACATAAATATCGCGCATTGTGTATGTATTGGCTTACATAAGCTACAGTTCTGCCCAGCCCAGAGTACGGTCCACCCCTAGCCACCACCCCTTACCACCCGTTAGCCACCCCCCTGTTCGCCTCTCCAGCATTCGTATGTACATGTGTGTGTGTGTGATTCTCTCTCTCTCTCTCTCTGATGTTGTTGGCCGCTGCCGATAGCACGAAATGTGCATATGCTTCAAAGTGCTCTCCATTTCCATTTCCAACTCTCACACATATGAATACACACAGACACAGACACAGCCACACAAGCTCAGCCGCAGGACATACATAGAAAGGGACAAGACAATATATGTGGGAGGAGAGAACGAGTGAGAGACGCGTGGATGGGGATGGGTGGGGGGGCTGTAGTCAAAGGGCTACTCGCCAGTGTTGCTGCCACAAAATGATGTTGCTCCCACAGCTGCTTCACATACTCCACTCTGCCTCTGTGGCCGCCCCACCATCCCATCCCTCGTCTCCCCCTTAAGCTTTCCTCCTCTTGGCGCCTCTCCCTTCACTCCACTCCCCTCCTCAGTACAACATCCACCCACGTCCCATGAATTGGACGCTGCACTCAAAGAAATTCGATGTCATTTGATTACGAAATATTAATTGATCTTAGAACGAGCTTGCAATGCTGGCAAATATCAGTCATTGTGCTGCGATATATAAATTATAATATTTAATATATAATAATTAGAATATAAAATATTAATAATTAATATGCACAAAGTTAGAGATGATCTTTTCGAAAGTCCAAAACAGTACTAATCCCACTTATAAGGGCTCGAATATCTCCAAGCTCTAAGGAAGTAAACAAATGAAGCTACAGACTGCTCTGTAGTTGATGTACCCCCAGGAAAATGCAAGTTCTTCGTTTTCCATGCTGGAATCTCGTTTTCTCGAACAATCTTCAGTGTCAAAATATGATCCAAAATATATAAAATGAAGATTCAGAAAATCTGGCTCTTCGAGCAAACGTTTCTATGAAAGTTTCCTGATTTGAGGTTGCGATTGCAATAGATCCAGTCTTTGAACTTTAGTTTTCTCGCAGTGTATCCTGTCGTTGTCGCCTGGGCGACCATTATAAGCATAAGATATTCATTTGCTTCATTCTTCACATAGCCACTGCCATGGACCAGGCACCAGGCACCAGGGACCAGGGACCAGAAGGAGAACGAGGACCCGGACTAAGGCCAGAGCGAGCCAACGAATAAGTGAGGTGAATAAGTGAGTGGGTGAGTGACAGAGAGAGGCTGAGACAGAGAGAGAGAGAGAGAACGGATGGGAGTCATGCATATGTTGGTGTGTGTGTGTGTGGCTGCGTGTGTGAGCTGCGCAAAAGTCCTTCAATTAAAGATACGATGATGGCGAGCGAGATGGAGCAGGCGAAAGTTCAAAATGTGGAAAAAAGCGAATACAGAAAGCAGAAAGCACAACTCCACAAATACACGTATAAAAACAGAGATGCACACCCACACACATGTGTGTGGTGGGTGGGGGGATATGCGTGCGAGGGGATGCATAGGATGATGCATATGTATGCCCCCCCCACCCACCATACCTAAGTGTGTTTGCATGTGTGCGTTAGGTTTTGGGGCTGCCGCTTCCAATATTCAATGCTCCCATATGCACATGTGTGTGTGTGTGTGTATGGGGGCCACATGTGGGAGCCACTGTGTGTGTGTGTGTGTGGAAGAGTCACCATCTTCGTGTACGCAGGTCGCGAGCAATAAAACACGAAGCGACTGGCCGAGACAGACTGACAGACAGATGGAGACGGAGTGGAGAATGGGCGACAGTGAGACAGACAGCAACAACGATGCCGCGCGCATGTGGCAGACAACACACGACAGGACATTTGCGCGTATCTATGTGTGTGTGTGTGTGTGTGTGGGAGTGTGTTTCGCGAGCACACACACGGAAATGGACACCACACAAAACGCGACGCAACATGTTCGTCCAGCAGCAGCGGCGGCACCATCAGGCGCAGAGAGCCATTGTTCAAGCGGTGGCCGCGACAGCGACAGCAGCAGCAGCGAAAGACGACAGCCCGAAAGGACGAAAAGGACGACAACGACAACGATGAGGTTGAGGACGAAGCCGCCACGGCGACGACTACGACTACGACTACGACGACGACGACCACATTCGATAGCCTTCGATGAGCAATACATTTTGCTTCCCTTAAAAACGAACTCTCTCACTCACTCTGTTGCTCGCTCCTTCGCTCGCACCCCCCCTATCCCCAACCCCCGCTCTCCACACACTCACACATGTGCGAGCAGGACCTGCATACATGTGTGTACACTTACTCCCCCTCCCCACCCTCCCACACACACACACAAATGCCAGTGTGTGCTGTCACTCCTGGGTATAGATGCCGGGGATAGAAGACACACACACACTCACACACACACAGCAGAGCGGTCCACAACCACTCAATGACCTACCGCCCAACCCCAGCCCCAAGTCACCCACCGCCACGCGGACCAAATGCTGCTGCGCGCAGGTTTTTTGGGTAAAAGGGTGCGCCAACGTCGCTGTTGCTGTCGCTGTCGCTGCCAGCTGCCAACTTCTAACTGCGCTGCTTCGGCTGACGTCGCTGTCGTCGCCGTCGTTGTTTGGCCACTTAGTCGCCCTCATGTTTGCTGCTGAAGGATGAGGATGTGGGTGGAGTGGGTGGTGGCTGTTCGGCTTTTTGCCTATTTCGTTTAGGGAAAATTGATGCGTTGCCTTAATGGCCGACCATCGCACATACATGCACGTGTGTGTGTGTGTGTGTATATGTGAGGGAGTGGGAGTGTGTCTGTATATAAGGCATCCTACATGGGAAGTTCCTGGCTAAGCAACTACGTGATTAAGCCTCTCTTTCTGTGCATGTGTGCATACCTACATACATACATACATATGTGTGATGTACAGACAATCAGTGGGCACCTCCTGCCAGCCCCTACCACATACGACCATCCGCCCTCATCCCTTAGAGCCAACAGTGTTCGCATAAATTAGTTTTGATGCTGGCAAATGAAGAGGAGAACTCTCCCCGCTCACCGCTCCCCGCTCCACGCTCATATCCTCGCTCAAGCAGAGCGGCCATTTTGCCAATATATGTGAGCATATGTGCATGTATGGGTGTGTGTGGGAGCGTGGCTGCTTATGTATGTGGGAGCGTAAGCTTTTTGTAGCATACAGAAAAGGGCGTTCTGACCAGGCCATACAGCACACACACACGTCTGTGTGTCTCTCTGTGTGTGTGTGTGTGTGTTCGGAGTGGAGTTGGTTCTTAATTAAGTCCACATATGCACAGGCTACCTCCCTCTCTGTCTCTCTTTGTGGTTCTCTCTCTCTCTCTTCTGCTCTGACTCTCTCTTTCCTTCTCGTTTGGTCTGTGTGCTGGCCAAATCGATTTCAATATGTTAATGGCGCCAACTTTGAGCAAATGAACTGAAATTCGCTGGCTCAACAAATGATGTACATGTATGCACATACAAACGTATGTATGTACGCGAGTGTGTACATATGTATGTGTGTTGCTTGCTGCCCCTTGCGCCCACTAGGGTGGCCCTAGGGTCCCCGGGTGGGGGGTTTTGGGCATGTTAAAAGTCATGCTCCTCTCTCACTCTGTCCTCTATTCACCCTCCCCCTCTCCCACTCAGCATACATACATATATATGTATGTGCGAGAAGGTACAGTTTTCAATTACTGTTACTGGGCTCAGAGATGCTTTGACAGGCATCGAAAGTCCTGGGGATACTTTGTGCTGCGGGTCGATGCGGTGGTGGCGGCGGGGGCGGGAACGGGGCACGTTCCGTTTCCGTTTGCTGGCGGGCAAACAGTTTTTCAACTTTAAATTGATTGCGTTCGGCAATTCGCAGATTGATTGTACGAGCAATCAATATAATTAACATGAATCGCAGCTGCAGGCGCAGCGGCCCGCCAAATGTGGGACAATCTCTGGCGTAGATAATCGATGGGTGCAGTATGGGTGTGTGGGTGTGCGGCTGTATGGGTGAAGTAACACTTACCTTTAAGGCTGGAATTCTGTGCGTCTATTTGGAGTCCATAAATACGAGTAAGTGGAGTCAAACCCGTGTGAACTTTTAACATTTTTACTACGTAAACAAGGATCATTTTGAGAAATATTTCCCCAGACTGCTCAGTCTGCCGTTTCAATCAATTTGCCCACAAAAATACTTCTAGATATGTAAACTATTTTCGTGCATTTAATATTTGAATTCCATCCTAAATGATCAACAAAATATTTAAGTTATGGTGCGCCATAATCTTGTTGGTGCTGAAAGAATTCCCCAGAATTTCAGACATCCTTTGGGACAGCCACAAGGAACCCATAGTGCCTTTCCCATGGATGGCCCTTCCGGGGATCCTTTACTGTCAGTCACTGGGCATAAGCTTCTCTCCTTTAATGTGCTGCTGGCTTCCTTAACCCCAGCCTAAGCCACGGATCGACGATCGTGCGAACTAATAAATCTGCGAATTTTCTTTGCCCCTGCCGCCAAGCCTACCGCTGGGCCTTCTTTGCATTTGGCAAACTGCATAATTTGCACACAATCGGGGATACTTTGCATGCCCCGAACGGCCTCCGGACGGGGACGGACGGGGTGCTGTGCTCCGATCCTGGGAAATTTACGGCCTCACCTGCGTCGAGGCGGGTTGTTGCTTCGTTAGCGTCTCGGCGTCGTCTTCTTCCCGGGCTCGTAATCAAATTACATGCTCAATTCAAAAAAGGAAAAGGAAAAACCACACGGCAAAGGGGTGCCTGCCCCGAGAGCCCAGAACCGAGCGAGGGATGGGAATCGGAAGCAGCAGCAGCAGCAGAATCTGAATCGGAATCGGGAAGTGCATGTAAATTTTTCTCGCCGTCAATTATCTCGAATGCATCGCATCGCATCGCCCAAAGGATTACGAGCGAAAGATGTGTGTCGTGTGGAAAACCCTTCTGGGTTTTCCTCCTTCTGCGCGCAGCAGCGTAGATGTGTGTGCCGCAATTAGAAGGAAGGCAGCTCACATTTACATTCGCCCTACCCTATATCGTACCCCTACCCCTACTGCTACCCCCACCCAACCAAGTGCAGCCCTTTTCCCCCTGAAGCGAGTGCGCGAGAAGGAAAAATCGCAATATGCAAACCGAACACAGAAAACAGACGACAGACGACAGAGCGTAAGAGAAGAGGCGATGCGAGACGAGACGAGAGTAGACGAGAGATGTCGACCATTTAATTAAAATTCGAAAAAGGTATAAATTTCCCTTTGATAGCGATTGACAGGCGACGGCAGCAGCAGCAGCAGCAGCAGCAGCGGCAGCGTCGACCGAAATGTAACGGTTCGCGACAGTTCCCCGGTGTCTGCCGCCGGAAAATTATTACCCATGCAAATTGGCAGCGATGAGGTTTCCCCATCCCCCATCAATGGGTTGGGAAGGGTCTGGCATGGGCATGGGTACGGGTACGGGTACGGTAGTATGTCTGGTGAGACAGAGACAGAGACAGAGAGAGAGAGAGAGAGAGAGAGTGTGTAACATGACACATGCTGCATAAACAGCATAGAAATTATTACCTCTGTTTCGCGTGTAGCCATGTATCCCATATCAGGGGCACGTCCCATCCTTATCTAATCAAAACTGAATCGGAAACAACAATTCGGCGGGAAGCATGTGTGTGTGTGTGTGGGGAAGCTCCAGCTGAAGGACTCTCCCAGGAGCAGTGCAAATATAATTGTAAGCTTTGACAATGAGTTCCAGCCAGAGTAAGGCTGCCACGCTGCCACATTTTCAAGCAGTTCCAGCAAGCTCCTTAAAATAGCATTTAATTGGGCAAAGAAGAGATTACCTGGCCCCTTGAACTAGTTCGGAGGCTGGCAGTTGAATGCGCACAGTCCTTGAGCTAAAAATGCATTAGTAGAAATTCTATTTGGGGTTTTGGTTAACATGAAGCTGCCGTGTGCTCCAATTGAGTGGAATAAGAGCACAATGAGTCTGTGGCAATTTATTCCATGAGCAGCAACTCAATGAAGTTCACTCGCACGAGAGCGGAGCTTCAGCTAATCACCTGGGACCCACGAGCAGGCAGAGGCAGGCTGGCTTTAAGTCCTATACATGGGTGCAAGTCTCTAAAAATTAATACAAAAATGGAGCCAACATTTTAGCTACAATTTCCAGCTAATTCTGGGCTTCGCTCCACTCACTTTAATTGCCAGCGAATTTTATTTTCTCACATGAAACTTCATTGTGGAGTTGGCCCCTGAGCTGGAGTGTGACAACCAATTTTCGTATAATATATTCGACTCCAGCCAGGCAGCGGTGGCTTATCGCGATGTAGATGATGATCGGGATGAGCACATGAGGCTGAGGAGTTGCGTCCGTTCTGCCACTTGAGGGCAAGTCGCATGAGGAACTTCTTCACTTCACACACACTGTCGCCTGCCAGGATCATCGATAGTGGATTCGCATGGGGAGTGCAAGGCGCTCTCGAGCCACAGCTGAACGGCTGAATGCAGCGGCCTGCTGGGCTGCTGGGCTGCTCGACCACCACCACCAATCAGCATCCGCATACGCATTCCCGTTCACATCCTCATCCGCATTGAGGATTGCTTCAGAATCTACAAATTTAAATTATTCAAGTGGTCTTCACGCCATTTGCTGCTCTCTGAATCAATAGTCGAGCAGCAAGCGAAATCGCAATTACATATTCGTACTCGCACATCCATCCCTGTCCCTGTCCCTATCCCTGTCCCTTGTCTTGGGGGGACCGACCGACCCCGACTCGGCTGGTCACCCGGCGCGTCTCAAGTGTCCTCCGAACACGGTGCTTGGCATAAATTATTCGCGAGGAATTCGGGGCAAAATGGGCTGCGGGGAATCCTGGTGCCTTTTTGGATGCAGCAGCCTCCGCTCTCTGGCCTTTGGCCTTTGGCTTCTGGCCTGGCCGGCTGTGTGGTACTGTCCGTCTCAGGGCCAGTCTCAGTCCCAGTCCCAGTCCCTCAATTGAAGGTCACCGAAAGTTTCTGCCAGCAACAGTTGCTGGCTGCCGCAACAAGTTGCTCTCTTTTACACCATGCTCCACGGGCCACCACCCCCCCGCCCCCCATCACTCGTTACCACCTCGAAAAAAGCGCGACACAAAAACTCGTAACAGGAAAAAAAAAATTGTGTAAAAGAAAAGCGAAATGCAAATAGAAAAACGGCTGGAGAGGGAGGCACAGCAGAAGCGAGAGAGGGTGGGCGTGGCGTGGAGTGGCGGTGCGGTGCGGTGCTGTGCGGGGTGTCTGGCACGTCCTTGCCAAGTCAAGTCTCAATTTGAATTTTAATTTTAAATGCCACAATTTTCCATCTATTTACAGTCTGAGGCCGCGACGGCACCGGCAACGGCAACGGCACCAGCAACGGCCTTGTACCGTGGCAGGAAAGCGATATTCAACGGATAAATTTAATTGCGTTCATTAAAAAAACATCCTTCTCTCATTTGATTGTTGGGTGGATTTGGTTTGGTTTTGCTTGGAGTGGGGGCAAACAGCGTTAATTGAAGATTTTTGGGTAGTTGATTCGCAAGGGGATCTATGGGAAATGTCCCTTAAACTTAAGCTATATGATGCATTGGATAATAAAAAGTGCATGCTAAATATATCAAGAGGGGAACATCACTCAGAATATAGGGAAGAATATGGGGAGGTGACATCCGAGTTAAGAGAGAGATTAGATCGCCTTAGAAGAGAAAAGTTCTCGTTGCGATGTTTGTCAAAGGTCCCTTTAAGGTCCTCATAATCACACAATATGAGACTTTCTAGCTGTAGTTCTGCTTTGCTTTCACTCCACTGTAAGTTGTCGGCCTTTCCTCTCTCTCCCCCCACCCACTCGCCCCTTCAATTTAGACGTAACTATACGGCGGCATAAATGAAACAAAAAAAAAAGAACACTTGGGGAAACACCAAAAGTTGTCCAAGTTCCTGGATGCTTTCTTTTTCATGAATGAAACCATTTTTTTACACTCCTCATCTTGTTCTAAAAATAAAAGAAAGGCGCACGTAAGGAGGCGAAGAGAAAGCAACAGAAGCACAAAGAGGAAACAATAAAAGAATGCAGGACGAGAGCGCGAGCGGGAGAGAGAGTGGCAGAGGAGGAGAGGCGGGGAAGAAAAAAAATTAAGTCTGCCCGCCGTCTGCAATGGGAGCGTAATGAGTCTCTAATTGACGACATTGAGCCGAGTCCCAGCCTCCCGCACCGCCCAGTGCTACAGCCCCTGCCCCACTGGGTACCCCTGCCAGGCAGCCAGGCAGCCAGCGTCTGCGGATGCTTTTTGTACCCTCCGCAGAGGGTATAACGATTTGAACTAGATATTTGCAGTGCAGACAGCCGTCGTGCTAGGCCACAAATGTATTCTTTCTCTTTCAGTTTTTAAACTTATTTGGATATATTTCTACTATTCCTATACACACACATATAAATATAGCAGCAAGATCGGATCAGCGAATCGTTGAGTTGCTTAGATCGGAATCAAATTCCATTGCCACAATGTGAAAAATAATTATTATTCTTTTAGTTTTCATATTTAAATCAAAAACATATATTAAGTATTAATAATAATTACATAAATAATTCTTCATTGTTTGCGAAATTTGATAAAGATCGAAAGACTATATTTCTTTCTTGAGGTTCAGTTACAAAATACTTTGGAAAAACCCCATTTGTATCTAAAATCAAAAAATTATTAATAAATTCTACCTAAGGGATTCTTCTTCGCATTTGGTCGTGTGATCATATATTAAATCATATCTTCCATATGATGGTTCTGAAAGAGTATCAAATGCTGCGACACCAAAGGTAATATTTCAATATATTTTTTTTTGTGTTTTTTCTCCTTCTTCGTTTTGTTTTTTTTATATTTTATTTTCTTCTCTTTCTCTTACTCTCTTTCTGCTTGTTGCTGTTAGAAATTACGCTAAGCTGAAAAGGAGGGGGTGAAGTGGAAGTGGGTGGGGTGGGATGGGATGGTTGCTGCGGAGTGTGGCGGGGATGATGGGACCAGGACCTGGCAGACTGATTTATTTTGCTGGCTCTTTTCAGCCATTTTTATTATTATTACGATTATTATTTCTGTTTTGGCCCGCGTCTCACAGCTTTTGTTTGGCATTTTTCAAGGTCGTCGCGCTTGAGAGTTTAATTCGTTCTCCCCTCGTCTCTCTCTCTCACACACTCTCTCACTCCCTCTTTATCGCTCTTTAATGCGGAAATGGGAAATGTAATGAAAAAGTTTTTTTATTTCTTCGACTTGGAAGGAAGTGGCTGCTGGAAGGGGGCAGGTTGCGGGGCGAGAGTTTAAGCAGAGGGCTTGGGTGTTAGGTCGAAGGGCTTGCAGTGTGTTTAACGCCATTTATCCGCGGCTTATCTTATGCCCAAGCAAAGCTCTCCATGGAGACAGACACGTTCTTTGGCGTAGTATCTTCATGGATCTCTTTTCTCTCTCTTGTCAGAGATATACCATAAAGGTACTGCAAATAAACTTAATCTAGTTCCAATCCCATATCTCTTGGGTGTCTAAAACGCTGTCAGGCTCTGATGTACATAACTCTCACGTTTATCCAAATTATTATTTGTTGGTAATACTGGAGCCATCATGGGTGTCCACTCCACATTACGCTCATAGAGGATTTCTTTCGCCCCTCTTTGTCTCACGACTTTGTACGCGCTGCCATTAAAGTAAATAATTTGAAACGAGATGGGAAACAGTTAAGAAAATGCAAATAGGAACAAAAACGAAAACAAGGAAGACAGAAAAAGGAAGAACAAGGCAGAAGGAAGGTGGGAAAGAGGGGACGACAAAGCACATAGAAGAAATTGCCCATAAATGGGTAAATGGAGACAGCAACAAGTTGGCAGCTCTGACGGCCCTGCCAAGACAAAGTGAAAGTGTTGAGGGGCTTGGTGGCGGGCTGAGTTGGGGTGTAATGGAAAATGAACTCGGGAAATTGCAGAGCAGAGCAGAGCCCCAATACCCCCGCCCGTTCCACCACTGGAGCCCCCACTCCGGTCACTACATAATTTATCAGCTCTCTCTCCGCGAGAAATTCTTTTGAATTGTTTTCTGTCTTTCAGTCTCTGTATTCGCGTGTTTTTGGGGCTGCGCCTGCCCCCCCCATTGCTGTGGCGTAGCTACTCACATTTCAGGGTCAAAGGTTAAGCGTTAAGAAAGAGAAAAGCATCCAGTTAATGGGTCAGTCACCAATTTGTCAGCAATGCTGTACTCGAAGAGAATTTAACTGAAGGAGAAAATTTAAAATTTCACTCATGAATTTTGTTTTATTTTTTAGCGCTTTAATTTTGATTAAAGGCATGGCAACTTATCCTATAACTTAGCCCACATATGATTTATTTATTTTATAGTTATATTTAATTTATTATTATATTTGCTTCTGAGGAGGTTTGGCTTTTAGAAGTTATTCCTCTCCCGCATCCATAATATGCCTAAAAGTTTTTTGGAGCTAAGCATTTGAAACTTCCTTGGATTCTTTAAGATAAAGTCTGCTCAAAGAACATTTACCTATATTTACCCAACTGGCAGTTTAATATTTAAATGCATTCGAAGATAAATTTGATCAAAAATTAAATGCGAATCTCATTCAGCCTCGGAGAGCTCTCCGAACGGATGGAATGCTCGTAAGTGAGAATTTCCTACGCTGACAGCACATTTGCCGCAGCATCAGCGAATTTCTGCAGTTTCCTCCCCAAAAATCCGGCCGTGCCGACGCCATCGCCCAGACAGGCACATCCTGTAGCCTGCATCCTGCCTGCAGTGGCAGCAGTGCCAGCAGCCAGCACATTGGTCAAATCGAAACCCAAAGAACTACCCACATACGACACACACACAAACACACAGATGCATCCCCACTCATACATATGACTGGATATTGGGTGATTAGGCTCGTGTCCGCTGTCAGCAGCAGGACATGCACAGGGGTGGGTGTGTCCAGCTTCATATTTCATTTTCGGGGTGGAAAGTCGTTGAATTTCGCTTGAATTGTTCGTGTGTGTTTCCCTATTTTTGGGCAAAAACATCGGCACAAAATGGTAGTCATCCATTCTCATTCATCGGATTACGAATATTTTCATCAGCATTTCCATTGCTTGGTTCGCATTGCCTCGCACGTCACCCTATACATACATATACATATGCATGTTCCTTCAATTTTAATGAACATTCTGAACAAAATAATAGCTTTAATTTGTACTTACTTAAAGAGGGAATTGCAGAATTAATTTTTCTATTTAAATGTATTGGTTAAATGAATATCAATATGAATAGATTTATGTACGTGTGCAGGAGTTTGCTCCATGAAATATTTCTCCTTGCCGCTGCTGCTGGCTGCTTCAACTTTCAGTGCTTCAGTCATGCAGACTGGGATCTGTTTGCTGCCGTTTCTGTTTTGTTTTTCGGTTCGATTTACTTTCAAAACAATCTTCTGTTTTCGAAAGACTTATTCTGGCAGCTGCATCTGCATCTGTACGATGCTCTTCCTAGCTTAAGGCTTCGATTATTGCTATATGTTTTGGTTCGTGGAGATCTGTGATTAGGATTGCCTCGCGTCTACTTTTCTATTTTATTTTGCTTTACTTTCACCACCCAATGTAATCTTTGTGCCAGCTTTCAGATATTTCCATCAAGCTCTTCTCTCCATCTGCGATGCCATCGGAACCTTCCTGCCGTACCACTGCCATTTGCCACTTGAGACCAGCAACTTCTATCCATGTGATTTCTGCTTGAAGGATCTCTCGAATCGGGTTTGTTTTTGCTGGCTGCTCTATAAGATATGATTATCTAAAGTACATTCTTGATCTTCCACTTCAATTTGTTGACCTCTTCAGCTGCCGTGCATACAATACGAGCTACAACACGTACAAAAGCAATTCCAATTCCATTCCTCTCCACTGCCCCAACCCCTCCCCCGTCGCACTCTGTATGTATCGATGTGGTTCATGTGTGTGAATGGGTGGGTGGGTGCCTCATGTGTGTGTGTGTGTGCATGCGCATGTACAATACACAATGGCGGCTCATATACACACACACATGTCCTCCTTCTTTGTGTGTGTGTGTGTGTGTGTATACAAGGAAAATTCCATTTTCCATACTCAACTGTACTGCTTCGGAATTTGAATTGCCAACCGAAACATTCGAGGCAAAAAGTGTTCAAACAGGCGCCTAACCGAAGGCGAGTGGTGGGTGGGTGGCCAAGGGGGGGGGCGATATAGTAAGTGGGTGGTTTGAGGTGGTTGCTTTTGCCACTCGCTATATCTATCCCACTTTCCCTCCACTTGCTGGCTGTAGCTTTCTGTCGCTGTCGCTGTGGCTGTCGCTGTGGCCGGGGCCGGGGCCCGCTCGCTCTCTGTGGCCTGGCAAAAATAATCTGGGTAAATTTTTAGCATTCGCAAAAAGTTTGCAGTTCACGGTAAATTCTCATTCGATGGATGCTGCCTGTGGCACCCAATCCCCAGCCCAACCCCTGCCCTGCCCTGCCCTGCTCTGCCCTGCCCCTTGGGAGTGAAGTGGCTGCTGGGCAAACAAGTGGATGGATGGGATGGGAATGGGACTGGTACTGGGAATGGTATGGGTTTGCCATTGCCTCTCTGTATGAAATCAGCTGGAAGGAGAGGAGGAGTGAGCCGCGCGTCCGGGTGCCGGGTGCCTGGTGCCTGGTGGCGGGTCCGGCTTCCCGGTTGGGTTTCCCTTCAGTTGGCTTTGGTCTGATGCCAAGTGATTTATATTTTTGATATGCAAAACATTCTCAAACACATCGTCAGGGGCGTGGACAAGCCACCGTCGAACATTTGCACAAATACACGACTACGACTGCGATTCAGAGTCGAAGTCGAAGTCGGGGCCAGAGTCAGAGTCAGAGCCGGAGCCGGAGCACACACACACAGACACAGATACGAAACTCACCAGCATGCGGGCATTCGTCCTGTGTCCTCTGTGCATGCACATGTATGTGTGGCTGTGTGTCTGCGTGTCTGTGTTTATGGGTGGAAGACCGTTGCCTGGATTTTGTGCGAAATCGGGAAAATTTTGCAAAATGCTCTCCAGCATCAGAGCGTCAGAGCATCAGAGCATCGCAGCTTCAGCCCCCTGCTCCCCATCCAAATGACAAATATGCGAAGGACATAAGCATAAGCAATGGCATAGGGACACTCGCAGTCACGGGATAAGCAGCTGTGGCTGGAGAACGGAGTCCTCCCTGCCTGCCCAACTCTTGCCTCGTCTTCGTTGTCGTCCTTGTCGTTCTCTTGGTTCATCTTGGTCTTCGTCGTCTGCCACTGCTGCCAGCTACCAGCTCCCAGCTCCCAACATCCAGCTCCTGGCTCTGCCTCCGCCTTTGTGTGTGCCCGGATGTGGTCGTTAGATTAATGCGCTTTGGCAACTTGCCAGTACATAAAATCTATGTATGAGTCCCGCCAAACAGCGAACACTGAACGCCGAAATACGTATATATATATATATATATATATATGTATGTATTATGTATATGTACGGGCATATCCCACATACATCACACATACACGGGAAGAGAAAGAGACTTCGGCTCCGTTGCGCTTGGTTGAAGTTTGGAGCACACGTTCCACTGTTCGTCCTGGACCCTGGAGAGACAGAGACAGGGACAGAGTGTTGCCAATGTGTGGGGAGGTGGCGGGACATGGCTCAAAGGGAGGTTTGGCCAGCATTAGCGACCATCGCAGTCAGTCTGGGCCAGGAGTCGCCAGGCCGATGCCCTGCAGCATAAGACTACAGAGGCTTTTGTCTTGGTGCTGCTCGAATGCAGATCATCCACGTGTTTCGAACGTTTATTATCCATTCCTAATGGAGTATTGGAGTCGTTTGAATATGGGAAAGTACAAGGAAAATTACTGGCTGTCCAGATACGTTAAAGACGGGCCTTCCATTGTGCTTTTGGGAACCTGTTCGCTATGCATTTCGTGCACTAATTATGCTTCAGATATTGTTGAATCCTCCTGCAACCAGAAATATTATTCCCTTTTGGATTCTTAGCCCTCTGCGGGTCTCTTAACCCTTGGACTAGCCCAGGCGTGCGTGGCAGCAGCAGAAGCAGCGGCAGCAGCAGGAGAGCGGGAGCCAGAGAGAGGGAGAGTCTCGCCAATCCGCTCGTTAGTCCAGATCCGTTTCCCTAACTTTATTGGATTCGAATTTGCGCTCTGCTCTCCCCAGGCTGGTGTGGTGGCGGGATATTGATGGCTTTTGCGAGCTGCCTTCATTCGGTTTCGCTCATTTGCATATGCCGCTCGATGGGGAGGGATGCGAGTACTGGACAGGGGGTGGGCTGGGCTGGGGTGGGGTATGGGACGATGGGACATAACGAGCGATAATGCTAATGCCTTTATGGTGCACACATAAAATGTCCTTTTTTTCGCGAACATTGTTGCACGAATGAGGCACAGGAGCCAGACACGGACACGGAGACGGAGACAGAGCTCTGAGCCAGATGGGAGATGCAGGAGATGGGCATCCGGGCATCCTGGCGATTTTTCGCCTGGAGTTGGGCAAGTGGTTAAGGGGGAGGCAGGGCCACAGGGTGGTGGTTTGGCTGCCATTCCAACTGCCATTAAGGGCCATCGCAAGCAAAAACATTCGCGAAATGAATAACAAACCCACCACTAGCCCGTGTGACCAGCTCTCGACCACCACCACCACCACCACCATGGCCATGGCCACTGGGCCACCACCACCCCCTCAAGCAATCTGCCACTCCAACACCCACCCACCCCATGCACACAACTTGCTTGCAAAAATTATCCCAGAGTCGTCTCAATTTCGGTTTAAGTTGCTCCTGGTCTTTGTCCTGTGCATTTGCCAAAAACCGAGACCGAACCGAGACCAAAACCAACCCGGACACAGACTCAGACCCGGACCCGGGCCGTCAACTTTTGGCCATATGTAAAAGGCGACCGAGGGTGGCTCCCCTGCCCTGCCCGGCCCTTCCCCACCTTTTCAACTGTGTGTGCAAGTGTTTCGCTCGCGTTCCGCCCGGCCTATGGGTGGGTGTCCGTGGCTGTACACTCCTTCTGTATTTCTGTACACGAGCAGCGCACCGTACCCCCATCATACCCAGCGCACATATATATATGTGTATGTGTAGTATATGTGGGCTTATATATATTTACATGTGCCGTTTGGACTCCCGTTTAGGGGATGGTCGTCTCGTCTCTGACACCTCCACCCCACCTGCACGGCGATGCTCTGTTGTTGCTTTGTTGCTTTGTTCACTCGTCCAGCCAAACAAAATCGATCGCCCCTGCTTCGATTCGATTTTTCGTACTTACTTTTTATGGCAGGACTGAGCTGAATATCATTTTTTATGGCAACGATCGCGTGCTGCATACTTTTGGGTGCTCGATCGTTCAGCTGGAACTGGTCTTCAATTGCATTTTCTTTGCTATTTTGGCAGTGGAAAAATGGAGGAGAGCGAGCGAAATACTAGCAGTGGTATTAATGAAGTAATTCCCTTTCCATTGGATGCTTTATCACTTCTATACTGCTCGTTTAATTATGTCCAAACTTTTGTGTGTGGTGGCACCCAGGCGCCATCTGGTGACCGGCGCAGCTTCGGCCGTCCGCACACAGATGGCGCCAGTCTGCTTATTGGACACGCGCAAACGTAAATGCCAATTGGAAGCCTTGAATTGGTCGCGTTGCCAATAAGGGTGGTTTCCATGGACGCAAACAACCAACGCCACTGCACTCTCCTCACACATATGGAAAATCAGAATGTACATACATGCATACATATGTAAATATGTTTGACAAAGGGATGGTTAAAGGCTGCCAAAGGAACGGCCAAGAAAAAGGGTCGAATTGGTCAAGGAACTCCTTCTGGAGTGTGTGTGAATTTCCTTTGACTCTGTTCGAGATACACATGGAAATGTGAGAGGGCAAGGGTCAGCGGTCAGAGGCCAGAGGTGCGATCTTCAATTAAATGTGATACAAAATAACCAATTACTCGAGGATATTCGGGCATAAATTTATTTATTATTTATTTATTTATTTATGTATTTATTTATTAAATGTATTTTCCAAATTGAACGCGATGATAAATTCTGTAATGTCAGTTTCCCTTCACGCGATACACAACCGAACAGCCTGCCTCCATTCGTTGTGTTTTATTTTCCGTAGAAACATTCTCCTAGGGCGCTGCACTCAACTGTACCCGCGGTGTAGTTTCAGTATTTGGTGGGTTCTGTTCTCTAAACACACCATAAGAGCCACGAGGAATCCGAGATCCCTGTTCCCTGTTCCCTGTCGCGCGTCTCAACATGTCATAAATAAAATGCTCAAGTCTGGGGCCTGCAGTCTGGAGTCTGAGCAGGGCAATCGAGTGCTGGCGGTGGAGCGTGTGTTTATAGAACGGCATCTCACGGCACATGTGTGTCTGCCACTGGCATAAGGATCCAGAGGGGACTTAGGCAAAGGGGGGGTGGGGGCAAAGCGACAACCACCCCCGCTTGGACCGTGGAGCTGGGGCAACTTGAGATTACAATTGAGAATGGTAAACATCCTGCTGCTGCTGCAGTTGCGCAGAATGTCGGCGCTAGCCGGGCATCTCCGACGCACACATCACATCTTGCCGCACCATTTCAAGTGTCTTTCAACGCGGCAACGAGCATTGCACGTGCACCACCCCAGCAAAGGGTTGCGATCGCAATTTATTCCTGCAATAAGCGAATCTTCCAGACTGCAATGCGACGCAGAGTAACGGCCCAGAACGGATCGATATGTCGGGCCATGGCAGCCTGCCATGGAGTCCACTGAGTGGCGTGTTTGATGCCATTTATCTAGGATCTAGGAGTAGCACCTTTTAATTTCTGGAAAGTACACATAAGGAACAGCTGAGCAAGCAATAATAAAACACAGAAATACATTTGATTAGTGGAATATTAACCAATCTTCAGATAATCAATTCGCGGGTGCGTTTCTGCCTGGGTGCCTGAGTTCTTCGACTCGGAAAGCAGCAATGATAATGCTCAAATCTGAGCAGTTATGGGCCAGAGACTTTTCCCACCGCTGCAGCGCTCGGCGAGGGGAGGACACTGAAGACCGCCATGGACAATGCGCGGCAGAGTCAGCGTCGCAGTCATCATCCGCATCGAATCGCTTGACAAGTGCGCTGACTCCGACAACCGACAACCGCCGAGCGACAATTGTTTTATGATTCGGGCCCTGCTGCCCGGCCGATTTGCATACGGCAGAGACAATGGGCCTGATTGTGCGACTGACTGCCATGTCGATATCAACAAAACGTCCGTGTCACATCACCGATGGTGATGGCGATGCTGATGCTAATGCTGATGGTTGCTTTGCATTGCGTGGCTCTCTGTGAGAGTCTGCCCCTGGGATTGGGGAGTGCGTTGCGTTAATTAGCGGCGTGGTGCGGCGGCCATGTCGAATGTTTTCGTATCCGGGACAAAGGGGCCAATGCATGAGCTGATTGATTCCGATGTGATGGACAGATGAGGGCCATGCCACGGCTGCAGCAGGAACGTGTTGCAGAAGGAGCAGCCAGCCGCCACGACACGCCACGACACGACAGGCCGGGGGGACCACCCAATGCTGGCAGACGGATCAGGGCCATTGAAACCAATACGTCAAACGTGAGATTACATAAAAACCGCAAAAAATCATCAAAACAATGGAGCAAACACACACATGAGGCACATCGAAAGCAGAAAGGACGCTGCAGGAGCAGGAGCAGGAGGAGGAGAAAAAAAAAACCCGAACGCTGACCTTTCGCCTGGCATTGTCCCGACGCAAATACTCGTAAAAAGTGAATGGATGACGCAAAAAGCAAGGCTGCAGCAGCAGCAACGAGAAGAGAAGAGCCAGCATGTTTAATATTAAATCGGGCTATAGGGATATCCCTATACCTATACCTATCCCTATACCTTTACGAGTATCGTTCGTTTTTTCTCGGCATTCTGCACGTTCGCCACAGAGCCAGGATCCCTGACAGCTCGCTCGGGCTTGGACTTGGGCAGCCTCCTGCAGGCTCAGCCACAGCCACAGCTACAGCAGCAGCATCAGCGGACAATGGATCCTGTTCTGGGCATGGCCTGGCCACCCAGCAACAAAAGACTCTTTCCAGCAGGGGGAATGGGTTGGACTGGAGTGGATTGGATTGGTTTGGATTGGATCTAGTCATGGAGTTTGCAGCCCAAGCAGAGCCAAAGGGCAGCTGTGTCAGCCAGAAGTTTGCGATGTGCAATAATGGATCTGCATTGGCAGCTGAGACGAAGACGCTTAAAAAAACAATGTCCAGCCTTTCATTTGTCCCGCCTCTAGCTCAGACTTTGCGCTACGAAGTTCAATGACTTCACTTTACCTAGGAGATAATAATTGTGGAAGGAATAACTATTCTCGAAGCAGGTAACTAAATTATATATTAATTACTTTTATCGGAAAATATTGGGGCGCTATTGGGGATAAATTGTCGTAGAATTGATTGCTCGCTTAATGCATATAAAAAAGGTGGTATTTATTAGCTATATTGTACATATTTATATATTATATTTTATATATAATATTTGTATTTATATAATATTTATTTATTTTATACTTATATCATTTATATTGTATATGTTTTATATTTATTATTTATATTTATTTTATAATAACAATCAAATATTGTTATTTTTATTATTTATATTTATATATGTTAAGCATTCTCTGCTAGTCAAATTCTTACATCATATCACTAGCAATGGTAAATTATTATCTGAATCTGAATATAACTGCCTCAAGGAGAGCAAAGCCTTATTGCCTCACTGCCCATCTTGCCCCATTTTCGTGTGGATTTGTTATCCATCTGAGTGCAGATGCTGCTGGAGTGCATCAATGCACCCTTCACTCTGTCCTGCCGAGCCATAATTTATCCCGGAGCTGCGAACAGCATGCGCTCATCGGGCGTCAAGCTTTGGCTAGTTTCAGATGGAAATAAAAGTCTTAGAAATATTTAATTCATTCGTTTTTTACAATGCAATGTTGTTGCAGCCTAAATCCAAGAAGTGGATCCACCCGAGCATGGATGGGGGATGGGAACTGTAATGATAATGATAATGTTGATGCTGATAATGCGAGTACCGTGCCCCCCTATAAAACTACCAGCTACTGCCCCTGCCAAATCCAAATAAAAACCAAATAAAATCCAAAAGAAAACTGATATTTTTGAAGAGCATCCATCCGACCAGCATCCCCCGCCCCTGAGCCGTGCCCCAGACAACGTTCTTCAAACACAAAAACACACACAAAACACAGCACACAAGAACCAAGAACCCAAAACCCAAAACCCAAAACCATTTTCAGCCCTCGAGTCTTTTGGCTAATTTTTGTTATTTTGTTACGTTATTTTGTTGTCGTTGTTGTTGTAGTTACTGATGTGATGGCTGATGGGTGGATGCTACAATTCAATAAAAATAAATCTGAACCGCAAACAGAGTGTTCGTTCGATTCAATGGACAGCGGCCGGCTGCCGCTTTGAGGGTCCGTCGAACAGGGCGATTGGGATTGCATGTTGCCCCTGGAATTTGAATATGGATTAGACAAATCGTGCGTGGAACGTTGCATGCGGCGTCAATTTTGCATACGCAAATACCTCACGCCCCTCACTGGGCTCTGGGGTCAGTGCCGGACCAGAGCAGACCATAGAGACCCATAACAGTGTAGCTCAAACCCTCGGACCATCGGACACAGGATGCGAATTAGAATGCGAGGGGAAGGCGATGCAGAGATGGAGAAGGACTTAGCGGGCGGCAAATTGATTTTATCGCCGCACGAAAATGCGTCAGATGCCAATAAAACAATTTGACGGTTCGTTCCTCGTTCCTCGTCCTTTGTTCTCCCATTCCTCATGTTGTTTGCCTGTCCGTGACTGTGTGTGCCTGTGTGCCTTTGTGTTTGGGTATTGTTTTACCCAAAAGTCAAATGAAGGCAGCAGCCAAATGACCAACAATAAAAATATGAATATGCGGATGCGGCTACGGATATGCGAATGGAAATGCGGTGCATCAGTCGTGGAGTGGTGCAGCTCGACCAAAGAGCTCTTACAGAGCTTGAATTAGTGCACTCAATGGGTAGATGGGACTAGGACTAAGACTAGGACTAGGAGCACAGGTTGAATGCGTTTGCGGATGGATTAATCTGGCAAGAAACATAATGGAATGCCGTTCCATCTTCAAGGATATGCCAGTTGTAAGGTGCTGCCCTTCCGCCACACCACAACAGCGATGGCTGCAAATGGAAAACTATTATGGGAAGCTGCATGGAGTGAGGCCGATGCGGTCGCCGTTGAACTTGACTTTGGCATTGGGCGTGGAGCGGTGGAGCGGTGGAGGAGGGGCAGCAGCCAGAGCAGCAGAGATCCAGAAACATTTTCGGACCAAAATAGATAGATGCTTATGGCAGCAGTGGGATGCTGCACACACACACACACAGCACACACATAAACACTGCCTCTCACTCGAGGATGGAGTGACTAAAATAAACATGCGCATCCGTCGGACTGCAGCTCTCCAGCGCCGACTCCAGCACAGATGCGTGGACGCTGGAGACGAAGATGATGCGACCTCTGTTGCAGTCTTCGCTGCTGCTGCCCCCTCCTGCTGCCGATGACCGTGAGGATGCCACTGAGGCGACAACTCCTGAGTCGGAATACTCGTACATCAGATACATCTAATACCAGGGGTTGTGTTGTGCACGTCAGAGCAAATGGTCTTACGTCTGGGTTGGCGAGGGGTGGAGAGGGGTGGGGGAAATGGAGATGTACCCGGCAACTCCTGCTGACGGTGTCCACGCCACAGCACAGCACAGCACATCCTCTCCATCTGCACGTTGCACGGCCACGCACATGTGCACGCCTTCAACTGCGACGGAGGCCGAGGCCCCGACATTGCACATCGCCATAGCCATCGCCACTGCCATTGCCACTGCCACTGCCACTGCCATCGACGTCAATGGAATTGTATAAGGCAGCCAGCGAGTGCGAGTGCGAGTGCGTTTGACATTGACATTGTTGCTGCGCTATTGCTCTGTTTACTTGACGTCATTTCGAATGTGTGTTTCATTTAGCGCAACCTTTAGGCACACCAGCAGCAGCAGCAACGGCAGCAGCAGCAGCAACCGCCCCTGGCAGAAGATAGCCGCATCGCACATCCCAAGATTCAGATTCAGTTTCAGATTCAGCCGCAGTCACAGCCTCAGCCTCAGCCATGGGTGCCAGTATCCCTGATATTGATGCGCCACAGCCGCCGTCGTCGTTGTCGTCTTCGCTGCGGAGGGTGGCTATTTTTAGTGTCCGCTTCGATTTGTGTTACTGTACTTTGCCTGCCGCTCTCTTCCCCACATTTTCCCATTTTCCCATTTCCCCCAGCTGTGCTGCTGTTACACACATGCAACGAAAACGTGAGCGCAGTCGCAGGCTGCGCTTAGATAATCCTGCCAACCTTGGCCATGGCTGTGATGACACATTTGCCCAGTACGAGAATTTCACTCGAATTTCAGACGCAATCTCAATGCGATTCGAGCGCCAACCTTTGCTGGCGGAACATTAACCCTTGGCAGCACTGCCACAGAAAATACCTGCAAGGGCGGCAGCAGAAATCCAAAAATTGGAAAGCCATAAAAAGCCTTTCAGTGTGCGGCCTCCTGAATCCAACACGATTCTCCATCATTTATGCATATTTTCTATTTTATTGTTGTTCGGAAATCGCATTGCTCTTCCATATATCATGCCGAGATTCCCCTCTGGGATTGCTGGGAAATTATGAAGGCATTGACCTAGTGAGGCAGCCAGCAGGAGGAAGATCCTTTCGGAGCAGGATATGCTGCCAAAGGAAATGGGGATCGGAATGGGAAACAGACTGCGAGTGGGGATGATAGTGCCGAGAGTGCTTGGCAGTGCTCTCCGGGGGAGGTCATGGACATCCCCACCCCCCACCCCCCTCCATTGCGTGCAGTCGGACCATGTGACACATGTGTGTCCATTTGGGTGCGTTGGCTGGGCTGGGCTGGGCTCCCTTCTCCCTTCTCGTTTGGTTTACATTTCTCGAGTGGAGCAGTGAGGCCTGCATCCGCTTGCTAATGATGCCGCCGAGAGATGCAGTTCTCTGCATATCTGTAAATGTATCTGCGGCTCATGTGTCCCCCGTAGCTGTGTCTGTAGCTGTGTCTGTGTCTGTGTTGGTCTGCTGCTGCTGCTGCTGCACTTTGATTTATTTCGGCGCTTTTCAATTCCCACGACAGCCGCAGCAGCAACAGAATCGCTTCGAGCCGTGGATGCAGATGCAGAAATCCATATCATTCTCGTACTCATACTCATCCTCGTACTCGTACGCTATGCGCCACTTCCTGTACCCGCGAATATTGAATAACCCATGCCTGGGATGGCCTGTGATGGCCTGGGATGGCCTGGGACATTCGAGCATTGATTCCCACCTCTTTTGCCCACTCCCTTTTGTCATTCTATCGCACATATATTTTTTTAAATATTCATCCTCGTCCCAAGTGGTGCAATGTCCTGCCAAATGGTGAAGGGGCTGCCAAAAAAGAGTTTACCCCTAATAAACCGGAACTAATAGAAAAAACTATGCACGGGAGGATGGCAGACAAAGGTCGTAGACAATTTTTTATAAGCATTTGACATGGGCATCCCGGTCGCACAGGGACAGGCACAGGGACAGCAGCAGGAGCAGCAGCAGGAGGAGATATTTTTTTATGCAAACACAAGTCCATGGAGTGCGAGAGAGCGCGAGAGTGAAAGCACTTCGCATCTTCCGTTTCGCTCCTTTCATTAGTTGACTGTAATTTATTAATTTACATGCGTCCTTTGCATACACACGCCATAAGGGTACGGGCAGGGCCAGGGGCAAGGGTGCATCGCGCAACCGAGAGAGAGTATTAGAGAGGGGGGTAGGGCAGGGCAGGGTAGGGTAGCGCAGGGTAGGCACTCGGGTCACCAACCGTTGGCCGCATCTTCGGGGTAACTCCCTGGCCAGAACTCCAATGACCCGCCACTCTATCTGATCCCATCCGCATCTGCATCCACATCCACATCCGAATCCGAATCCACATCCGTGTTGTCAATTCCAAAATAATTTCGCACCCCATTGCTTGTTTTTTGTTGGCAGCAGGGTTCACAGCTTTCCTCTCGCCTGACTCGAATTGGGTTCACAGGTCACAGCGGATCATAAAAAACGAGAGCCTCACTCACGGCCTGTGCGATTCGATTTTGCATATTTACGCATAATTATCTGTGCGGCAAGGCAAATTCAATCTGAATACGATGCTGACCAGCCTGCTGGCTTGTATTGTGATGTCACAAGAGGTCACAGGTCAAAGTACTCGCATATTTATGCGTTGAATCAATGCTGGACCCTCCGCATGGGAATACAAGACTGAGCCTCATCTAAGGCTCATCCGACACCAGAATAAATCAGCGCTGTAGTATTTTTTGCTGCTTTCCCTAAGATTATTTTTATTTATAGCCGCTTAATATTTATTTGGTTTTTTACAGGGCAAAGGCAGCAGGGACTAGCCCGCTCCTCTGCTTTGCCTTCCTCCTTTGAGGTCTCCTTTGCTGCTCCTCCTTCGCTACTTACATAAATGAACATTGATTAGTTGCTTGAGGCATCTGCCTTAATTCATAAACTCCCACCAATTACTATCGGAAAACCTTCATTAGTTCATTTTCGGCCATTGCTAAATATCTTTTCTTTTGTGCCAGCAAATCCCATCAACTCTTTCCGTTCAATGAAGTTTTTGCCGACTTCTGGTTGTGTTTCATTTGATTTCGGTCAATTGATTCGGAATGACCAAATCGTTTGACTCCACAGCCATTTCACATTCGTTTCTGCTGCTGTTCTGGGCTCGGGCTTGGGTTCGGGCCTGGCCTGGCCAGGGGAAGTGGCATTGTCTCTCCTCATTTTGGGTCCGAAACAGCAATTAAGGTGTAGATCCGCCAAAGGATCAATTGTCGGACACTTGCGCGCTGTGGCTGTGGTTTTAATTCTTCTCCATTCTTCTCTTCCCTTCCCTTCCCGTCCCTATTTCGTTTTCCATTTCGGTGTTTTTTGATTTTGGCCGTCTGTAATTAGAAGGGAACCTCGGCCCTTCCGATCTGCTGAGGAAGCCACAGCCAGCCGTGAGCTAAGCAATTTTCGCTCATCAACGCTCTTCATTGAACAGCAGTTGCCGCAGCCGACGCTGCCCGGAACGGACAGCCGATTAGGGCCAATGTCCTGGGAGGAGCAGGAAGTATACTGACCGCAGTCGACACGAAAAATGAATCGCCTGCCAAGTGCAATGATGAGGCGACCATCAACCTGCGATGTCCTGCTGCGTCCTGGTCCCACGTCCCACGCACAATCTCAGGCCCCTCAATGCCATGCCCTTTGACCGCTCTGCACGCTTAACGGTACCAGATGGGCCACAAAACCCTCGACAATTAAGGCACGGCACAGGTAGACAACAAATCCTCTGTTTTGGGATTCAGATTCGAGTTTGGGCTCTGGCATTTGGGTCCATGGGTCCTTGGTCCTGGCGCTGCTGCTGCTGCTGCTGCTGCTGCTGAGCTGTGATGTGTTTGTAAACACGCTGAAAATAGAATAATAGATCAAAGCCAGATACTCGTACGCATGCAGCAATACGAATGCGAGTGGGAATACGAATGCGATCAGCAGGCCCGACAACGGTACTGCGACAGAGATGGAGATACGGCCGGTGTTCGTGTCCTGCCGCAGATCCTGCGCCATGGCACTTGTGATGATGCGGGTGCTGCCCGCCACTGTGGACTGTGGGAATCACCGGAAATCGCTGCACAAACCTGTCCATTATTTCTTCCCCCCACCGCGTCCTCGAGCGTAGCAATTGAAAATTTGTAACACACATGCTGCACGTCCCCGTTCCCGTTCCAGTCGCTGTGCTCGTCATTCATTGGCATTCCTGCCGCATGGCGTTTCCTCCCAGTCAGTGTGCTGCATCAGGTGTCTGCTCTCCTGGCCAAGCAGCGAATGTTCTATGATAATTTTAATAATAGTTCCCACGCAAGGGTCAAGCGGCCAACGAGGCACACACTGAGGGCAGTTCCCTGGGCAGTTTGGGGATTGCAAATGGATTGCTCTGGCTAAACAGTTCCCCAATCTGAAGGTGGACCATTTTGAGGGTATTTGCAGCGCCTCTTAAAACCCATTCCCCAGCAGGTCCCTTCGCTGAGAGGACTGCCTACAGGTCTCTGGCTCTCCCATGACCACTTTGACCCCATGCCGCCTGCCAAGCTAGTCCCTTCCATTTACAGTTATTTCTTGATTGAAAACAACACAAAAAGGATCTCAATGCATGAGTGGGGCTGGGGCAGCCATCCACCTACGATGAGGACAGGCAATCTCTGTCTCTGGATTCACAGCGCGGGAGTATCTTTCATTGGCCTCAATAGGCGAATGGCGAACGGCAAACGGCGAACGGCGAATGTCGAATTGAAAAGGAAACTTAAGACGATTGGATCGGTTTTTATAGCGGTACCAACATCCTGCGCGTCGCTTACCCAGCGGATCGAAGAACGGACCCGCGACGAGCCGCACCGAGCCGAGCCGCGCCGCGCCGGACGTGGGACGATCTTGCATACTTGAGGAACAAATGCCTAGCGGTTTCTCTATTCTTCTCATTTCGGTCGCTCTCCTTTTGCGTTCTCCTTCACTCTGTTTTTTGTCTATTTTTCACAAATATTACACAATGATCTAGGGTTTCCTAGAGCCCTCACTCTCTCCACAAAACTGCTCCATGGCTGACGGTTTTTTTTATTGTATACATTTTCGCACGCCGTCCTTTCTTTTGGGCCCCGTAAAAAATAATAGCAAAAAAGAGAAAAGGAAAATGAAAAGGAGGAGAAAGAGATGGCGAAGGGGCGGGGGCAGGGGCAGGGGAAGGAGCAGGGGCAGCAGTGCCCACATGAAGATGCTCGGATCTGAACTGATCTGATCTGATGACGATCGTTTTTCAATGGCTTATCTTCTTATGGTGCAGATCCTTCGGTCCGTTGCCCAACGAAAATGTGATTGATTTTAATTGGGGACCAGCAGCAGCAGCAGGACGTAATATTATTTGCCAAAGTGATCCTCGTAGATCCTCGGTGATCCTCGCATTCTGTTTGTTCTCAATCGACACACACACGCTGTGCACTAGTTGGATGAGATAGGATCTGGGGACATCTTCGCAGCAGATTGCAATGTGTGCCAAATCCATTAGATATGTGAGATCGTTTCGATGGGATTAGAAGATCCTTCCCCTGCCCTAGCCCTAGCCCTGTCCCTCCCCCACTCTGTCGCTCTCTTGCTAATCTATTTGCTTAAGCTGCAAGACCTACGGCAAGTCTACCTGATGGACTTTCCCTTTGGGCCAGCGACTAATTGAGAGTCCACAGAGCGCTCTCTGAGCATCTGATCTGCGGCGTTGGATCATGTCTTGTCGTTTACATGACACGATCAGCGCCGCGCTTACATGTGTAGGCCAGTGGGGGGACTGGCATGGGCTGCTGCTCTCTGGTAATTATTGATCTGGGTGAGAAATTGTTTTGCAGCTGTGAAGCTTTCTTGTTTGAATTGGACAACAGCAACAGCAACAACAACAGCAACACTCTTTGAGCCTGTTCTGTGTCCATGTCCATGTCCATCCATTCTTTGGCTGCCCCCCGTCCCGTCCCTTTTTGGGAGCTGCAACACATAATGTGACTGCTGTGAATTTCACGACTCGCCAGTTAGCTGCCTGTTACTCGTACCCTGCTGCCCGGGTGCTCTGCTGCCGAAGCGGGAAGGAGGGAGGAAAGTTCAAATTGCTTGAACTTTATGGTGTTCCAAATAGACCAAGTCTGGGAGCAGAGACCAGCAGCAGCGACTGGACCAAGCGCACCCAGCGGACCATTCGGGACGTGGCCAACTGGGCTGCAGGTTGTCCCTTTTTTGGCCAGGTCGCTATACGGTACGGTTACGGTTACGGGCACGGGCACGGGTACGAGGCCATTGTAGATGGAGTGGACAAGCAGCCAAGTGGCAGCGGCATGACCAGCGGTCATGAATTGGAATTGAAATTGGAATTGGAATCGTTCTATGACCAGTGCCCGGGTTCAGTGCAGTTCGGTTCTAGCTGTGGGTTCGTTTCGGTCAGGCTTTTTGTTTTGTTTTTTGGGGTTGACTGAAAATTTGCCTGGCTCTTCTTTAGCGCTGGGCCGCTGCTGGCATGGCTGGCGCAGGCTTTTCGCCTCTCTCGGCAATCAAAAGTCAAAATCTTTTTCTGGCTAGCCGGCAAAAACGTGATGCAGTAGGAAATGCTGACGATGACTCTTTGGTCTCTTGCTCTTGGAGTCTCCCTCCAGCCTGATGCACATGATGGCATTTACCCACACAGCCCAGACGAGAGGCTTGGACAGCCAGCGAGCCGACTGACTGACTGACTGACTGACTGACTGACTCTCTGGCTGACTGAGGAGCGTCTCTTAACATGGACTTGGCCAGACATTAGCCAGCAAATGGCACAATTGCTTTTATTGGCTGGCAATGGCTACAGTTGCGGCTGCGGCTGTGGCTCTGGCCTGGGCTCTGTGGCGTTGAGTGCAGAAGCCGCTCCCGTTGACAACTTAAAAATTATGAACATTTTGTGGGCTTGCCCGGTGTGTCTGGTGTGGCGGCGGCAACAGGCCGCCAAGCTGCTGCTGCTGCGCCTCTACCAAACTCACTTTGCCCCCGGGCCAAGATGAGTCGTCGTCGTCCAATCGCTCCCACAATTCCGTATGCCTTTTCTGCTGCATTGCTGTGTGCCCACGCTCCAGCGGCAGTCCGAGTCAAGTTCGCACTTGGAAGACAAATTGAGTGAGGCGGCATTAACAGGCACAGATACAAGCTGCAGATGCAGATACTTCTTGTACATTTCGCAGCTCTGCGACTGTGGCTGCGTCTTGCTGGCTGCTGGTTGCTCTGTGTGTGCAAATGTGTCAATTGCTCGGCTGGACATCCATTTGGTATTTATCTAGCTGTTGCTCAGCCTCAGCCTCAGCCTGAAGAGCGGCAGACCCATCGGGGGGCTCTCTGCTCCCAGCTTTAGGCTGGTGTAGGCTGGGAAACTCGTGAGTGAATCTCTGGCATACAATATTTTGACAATTCAAAGGATTCTTCAGCCAGCAGCAGCATCAGCATCGAGCTCACCTTTTGCCGCTCAATGCTCGTGCAGTATTGGAGCTGGGAGCTGGGAGCTCGGAGCTGGGAGCTCGCAGCTTGGAGTTTTGTGATTGTGAAACTGATTTTTCGGCTGGGCCTGTGTCTGTGTCTATGTGGTCTACTGCGTCTCTGGCGAGAGGCTTTGTCGATTTGTTTTTGGCTGCTTGCTGCATGTGATTTGTGTTGTGTTGCTTTTGTTGTTTTTCGGCAGTGACTGGCATAAAAAAATCCTTCGACCGCTCTGCCTGTACCTTCTATTTTAAGAATTTTCGTTTGAAAACAATTTGGCAACGATCTCTTACCTTGGCACAATAACGTCGCCAGCCAGCCAACAATCATCATCGCAGTGCAGTCATCATCATCTCCAGCAGCAGCAGCAGCAGCATCAGCGATCATCATCGAATATTCGACAGTTGCAACTTCAAACTGAAACTCAACTTCAGCATCAGCTCCAGCATCAGCTCCAGCATCAGCCTCATCATCAGGCATCAGGCATGAGGCATCTCGGCTTGCTGCTTGCTGCTCGTTGGCTGGATGCTCATTTACATGCGCGCTCGTTTCACTCTTGAGACCAAGACAGACTTTCGGCCACGTTAAGCCGAAAGTTCGGCTACATCTTGGGCAGTCATGATTATATCGTAGCTGGTACCCTGTCCCCTGTCCGCTGTCGCCATCCCTCGACTCCAGCCACAGCCACAGCTACAGCTACAGCCGCCTAAAACACTCATCATCATGTCGGACAAACAACCTTGTTGCCTCTTTGCTGGTGGAGTGTACGTTTTGGGGCTGCCCCGCACCCTGCTGTCATTGCTTCCTCGTGGCGCTAATGTGGCCGCCGTTGCAATTGCTTTGCCTGCCACAGCAACAGCCGCAGCCACAGCCGCAGCTTGTGCTGCTCCATTAAAGCCCCCAAGTCGGAGTCAGAGTCAGCGTCGCAGGCAAAGCCAAAGCCAAAAGCCTGGCCTGCCGCATATGACAGGCGATGCCGCTTCATGCCCGACCGACATGCAACCCAAAACCCGCAACAAGTGAGAACATTGCCCATCAAAGAGGGTATGGCCGGGGCGAGTACCCTGGAATTGAATTCTACATGGGTACGAGGCACGAAAGAGGCACGAAAGAGGCACGAAGGAGGCACGAAAGAGGCTTCGTAAATGGATAATAAATCGAGTCAAAGGTATGATAATTATTGTTATATGGTGGATGGATAGCCCCAATGCCAATGCCTCTCAATGGCCCCTCCGTTGGGCCCAAGCCAGCGCTGGTGACCCCCCCATTTATGGGGTATGCCAGCAGTGCGCGAAATATCTCGACATGAATACAATCTTTTAATGATCGTGTGTAATTTAGAAACATGTGGAGATGGTAAGCCATTGCACGGCTGCCACTGCCTTCATCGTTGGAGCTGCAGTTGCAGTTGCAGTTGGAGTTGGAGTCGTCGTCCATCACCTGACCCCAACTCGACTCGCATACAATCACTCACTCAGTTCGGGGCGCTGAACGGGCTGCTGCTGCTGCGGCGACTTTCGGTTGCATTGCACCTTGATTCTGTGCATCATTCACCCACTAACTGATGTCCGACCGCTTGGGTCTACTCCGCTCCGATCAGCTCCAGCTCCAGCTCCATCTGCATCTGCATCCATATGCAGCGATGCATGGAATGGTCGCATTTCGCAAGACAGCAGCCACTGCCACAAAAGCAGCAGCAACAACAGCAACAGCAGCAGCGAGACGTTCGTTCACATGCCACTCAAGAAGTCGTGGCACTGAATTCCCGTACACCCCCACACACCACCCACCAAATGGAGAGTGCCTCGCACTGGTAGCAACCGCGGCGCAGAGAGACAACGAGAGACAAAGAGAGAGCGGCCGAAGATGGATTTGAACGTTTTGGGCAATTACAATAACTCAATTTGTACGGCCAGCAATCGTTTGTCAATTGCACTCGTACTGGTAGCTCTCTCTCTGTCTCTCTCTCTGTCTCTGTCTCTCTTCGATCCTCAAGGATCCCAAGGGGAGTATCTGCCTCTGTTGCAGGGCTGTTTCTGAGTATATTTTTGGGCATATTCACAGACTTGGCGCTGATCTTTACGGTTTCTGTTTCTGTTACGTTTTCAATTAGCAAAGAGAAAGGCAAAGAGAAGGGTTCCACTTAGTGGAGTCCGACTGTACACAGAGTGATCAATTAAGAGCAATACCCACGCGAAAATATCCCTTGATAAAAAACTGTCAGTCGATAAAACCTATCGATTACTTTGACAATCGCTTGATTACAAATTACAAATCCCAATTATGTGAAAATTTTTATTATATTTTTGGTTCATATTCATTCGGCATAATTTTAATTGAACAAACCAATTAAAAACTTCACATGTTAATGAATGAAGGAAAAGACTTTGCTTTCGTTTGATTGATCAGTTTAATGAGAAATTAAATTACAAATAATTTCCAGTAATTATCCAAAGAGTCAATGAAATATTTATAGCATTAAAACTGTCAGCAAAACATGTTTAAGTTCGAATAAATTTGAGCTATTGAATGGAAAACAATGCAGACTGCAGCTGGGCATCCGAGGCATCGAACTGTCTGGAACGTTTGCGCACCACAAATGCCCGAAAGGGCACGCAATGAGATCCTTACTGTGCCACACGGGCCACACTGTGCCAGTGGCCAGTGACCGACTTCGACTGCGATCACAAACCGCTTTCGGCTTGGCCGTTGAACTAATTTAATCGACAATTCGCACGGCCTCACGTGGCTGAAGATGCGGCTGAAGATGGAGCTGGGACTGAAGCTTGAGATGGGGGCAGTGGCTCGGCTCGGCTCGGATCGGATCGGCTCGATCGTAGTTTGTTTCCCTGTCCGATATTGTTAATGCATTTGTATCGGATCGTACGTAGCGGGCAGCGAGGACGTATCGCGTATCTGTATCTGTATCTGCTGGTAAGTATGACTGGGGACGACTGTGCTTAGGTTTTTAGTGTCTGGCGTTTAGCATTTTCAATTTACATATTACACGGCAAGTCAAACAAGAGGAAGATTTGTGACCGGCCTTCTTTCGGATTGGGCCCCTCCGAAACACACACAGAAACAGAAACAGAAACAAAAACAGCGAAAAAGAAAAGAAACAATTTATTGTGACACGAGGTAATTGCCTGGGGGCTGCATTGCCTGCCTGCTCCACTGTTGGCTCTGCTGCCTCTGCTGCTGGTTGCGGCTCGATAAGGGCATTGTACCGGGGTCCAGCAATTCGAGCATCACTGTCTCATAATGGGAATGGACTAAAACTAAGACTAAAACTAAGACTAAGACTAAGACTCAGACACGGGGGACACGGTCATCAAGGCGAAGATAGATCAAGAGGCCAGTTCAGTGCCAGCACGATGAAGAAGGCAGGCAGAAGGCAGGTAGAAGGCAGGCAGCCAGGCAGTCAGGCAGCATCAGCATCAGCATAGGAAGAAGACTTGCAAGAACTTATTTGGTGTAACAATTATTTCGTGATTTAATTTCGACCTTTAGCGACCAATTTAATCGATCCCCACACAGAGCAGCCATATAGCTGCGAACCATTGTTGGCTGGCCAACAGCATTACGGGCACTGGCACTGGCACTGGCTATGGCTATGGCTATGGCTTTTGGCTAGTGGATAGTGTAGTGGATACTGCTGGCTGGATGTGGCATGGGGCCAGTGGCTGGCGGTTACTGGGAGTGGGCAGCAGTCAGCAGTCAGCACTGGGAGCAACCTCAACGGCAGCAGCGGCAGCGGCAGTTGCAGTGGCGGCAGTTTTCAGCTAGCGGTTCGCCTTCATTGTTTTGCCCCTCAATTCGTGCGCGATATTCTGTGGCAAGCCTGTTGTGTGCAGCGCAGCCCACGGGGCAGACACTACACTGCCAGAAAAGGCAGCGAAAAACCCAAACAAAGTGCAACCAAATAATGCAAACAATTGGCACAATCTCAGGCATAAAACGAAGACAGCTCTCCAGGTGATTTCGCATTGGATTTTATGCTTAGTTTTCGTTCAGTGTGGGGGGCCAGCATGCACCGAGCGGCAGGGCAGCGGCTGGCGATTGCAGTTGCAGTTGCCAAGAGGCAGGCTTGGACTTGGTCTACAACTAAGTAAGTTCCCACGTCTGCGCCGACGCTTGGGCTTTGCTTTGCTTGGGCTTTGCTTTGGAGCAAGTGCTCTGCCCCACTCCCTGTGCCTGTGCCTGTCCCTGTCTCCGTCTCTGTCCCTCCCCCGCCGTCGCACTGTGTGCTGCGCTCTCTGTCTCTTTCTGTTGGGGCAACCGCGACAATGTCCCCAGAAGCGTTTCGAGCGAAAATTTAAATTTCGCACCGCGCCATCATCATCATCGTGGGCCTGGGTCGTCTCTTTGTTTTGGCCACTGAGCCAGAGCGAGCGCGCTTCGACTGCTGTGGCTCGGCTCGGCTCTGTGGCTGCCTTTGAGCCATTTGCCTGCTGGCCGTCCCCGTCCTTAGTCGGGGGTCAGGTCTGCCATAGTCTCCGTCTCAGTCTCAGTTGCTGTCTTGGTCAGCCCAACACGATTACTGGCCGCCTAATAATTGCCATTGATTTGGATCATGGGAGCAGGGCCTCGAACTGGAAGCTCAGCTTGAACTAAAGCAGGCGGAGGCTGTGGCTGTGGCGGTGGCTCTGACTCTGACTCTGGCAGAGACTGCTCGCAATTTGTGAAATTACATAAATCAGCTTTTATTTATTTATACATTTGTTGAGTGGCAAAGCTGAGCGGCAGAATCGAACTTCGATCGCGGGGCTGGGGTGTCGTGTTTCAGCTACCAACTATCGGCTTCCTGTGCCCATTTCCATTTCCATTTCTAAGCGTATTCCCATTCCCATTTCTATTCTCATGGCCATTCCCATTCCCGCCATTGATTACTTATTTTCCCAAATAAATATGCATAGTAAATTGGTCGGTCTCCTCCGTGGCAAGAGGCTCTCACTGCAACTGCAACTGCATCTTTGGCTCGGCGGCTGCGGTTATCGAGCGGCCATCTCGGAGACCGACCAGCCAACGGTGGCGATGTCTCCGCTGATCGCTAATCGATCGTCGGCCTACACTAAAACCAAATCGCATATAAATAATTGAAAAGAGATGGGCGTGAGGAGTGTGGAGAGCCAGAGAGAAAGGCGGGAGAGAAGGGCACCAAAGAGTCTCCCATCGGTGGTTTAATTAAGCTGTTCACGTTCTGCCACGATCTGTGCGCCACTTGGAACCACTTAAATGATACGCAATTATCGATAATTATCAATTAACGATTATTGTAAGAATTTATTAGCTATTACTTTATGATTTTTTTCTTAATCATAGTTTGTTACATACCGAATTATCGAAAATTATCGATTATCGATGATAATCGATTTTCACTCATTATTCGACAGCTCAATCTTTGAAACAGAGTTAACTGTAATAATCGCGAGCTTAATGGTTGAATATTATATTCGATTTCCGATAGTTAAGTTCGATAAATATTCTGGTTGGCTAAGCATTTATCGATAACACATAAACTAATCAGAAACAAGTCAGCCAATGAGTGTTCGTATTGGTCGATAAGTTATCGATAGTTATTGGATGAGATTTATTGCCCGCGTTCTTTTTGTTCCCACATTTGTCACTCTGAATGGCCTACACTTCGGCGATTAATCACTCGGCTCGCAGCGCTTTCAATTGACCAGCCGCATGCCACATTCAATTTGAAGCCCCACTGCTCGCACCCCTTCGCAGTTCGTATGGCCACTCCGCTTGGCCCCTGCGCTGACCACTTGGCGTCTCGTTTGGCTGGGAAAATGCCTTTCCAGTGGTGGAGGAGGAGGAGGCGGCGGAGGCGGCACAGGTGGAGCAAAGCAAAGCCCAGTGAAGGAGGAGGAGCTGCAGAGGAGGATTTATGGACTCGTAGTCGGAAGTGATTAGAGTGGTGCTGCTGCCGCTGCTGCTGCCCCTCTGCTCTGCTGTGGCAGTGCGTCCAAGCTCCCCTTTCTGCTGGCATCGTCCGTCTGTGTCCGTCCTGTTTGTCGTGTTCGATTGACACGTTCCAAGCGCACCCTCCCCCCATATCCCCAAACTCCAAAATCCGGCGAGAGAGAGCGACAGAGAGAGAGGGAGAGAGAGAGCAACGCAGAATGGGAACTGGGAATGGGGAATGGGAATGCGAATGCGAATGCTGGCAATGCGCAGACGCCAAATTCATTCATTGAAGTGGAGCTGATCCGAGCAGATCCCAGATGGAGATGGAGCTAAGGATGGAGCTGTGGCTGTGGCTGGGGCTGGGGCTGGAGTGGAGCCAAGGCGATCTGCTGGAATCGTGTCTGTGCTGAAATTGAATGAGTTGTGCGCGTGAGCCACGATCAAGCGAAGGCTGTACAATGCAGATCGAGATGGAGATGGAGATGGTGCGAATGGCCGTGCGGGTGTGCAAGATGGAAGAGCAGGAGGCAGTCCGACTGGAGACTGTAGACTGTAGACTGGAACTGGCAGCAACTGTAACCTGCAACTGCGTAGCGGTGTCGCCTCAGGCCTCAGCCACAGTAGTGACTGCCTGGCAGTCCATCGACTGGGACTTGCACCAGCGACTGTGTCGCCTAGCGGGTGCCCACTGTACGGATGGAGGATGGCGGCGGCTGGGATGCTGGATGGAGTATGAAGCGTGTGGCGCATGGTTCGATCCCGCTTGGCTTTTTGGGTAATGAAGAATTATTGTGGCTCATTGTAAATGTCTCTAATTATGGTTCATTAATCAATAAAATTGTTTGAGCCGTTCGCTGGCTCTGCTCGGCTCGGCTCTGCTCTGCCCCGGTCGTAGCCTGCTGGGTCTGCTCTGGCCTGCTCTTTGCTGGTCCTGCTGCCTCCTCTGTGGTTACTCCGGTCTAACCCCTGGCTAAAATTATGTTTCTTTAGACTCGAGCACGCCGAGAGTGCTTTATGTTGCAGCCAGCAAGCCAGCCAGCCAGCCTCATGTACTCGTATGTATATCGACATGTGTGTCTGCATGTTAGGCCAAATCGTGATATTTCTATAGTGGACACACGTTGCTCCCACTCTGACACACTCCATCTCCATCTCTCTCTCTCTCTCTCTCTCCCCCCTCGCTCTCTCTCTGCACTCCTCTCTGCTTCAAGCACAAAAACGAAACTAAACTAAGCCTGAAATTGCTCGCTTCAGTTCCGCTGAACTTTCTTATCGCCGCTCTTCATTTAATGGCCTAATATGAGTTCTCTCCGTTTTGTCTGCCCGCGCAGCAAACTCATGCCATATACCATATATACCATATAGCATCGAGGCATTGACAATACTTAGTGGAGCCGCCAGCAGCGACCAGCGCCTGTGCCTGTTGATAATGGACCCCAGAGCCGAGACCCACGGCTACTTTTCGCTCCACTGAGTGCTCCGCTCTGCGCTGCTCCGCTCCGCTCTGCTATGGTCTGCTATGGCCCAGCCCAGCCAATGTCTTCGTTGGACCTCTTTCTGGAGTCCAATGCGAGTTCCAGTTCCAGGCCGCCAGAGATCAGTGTGCGCCAGTCGTTGGCGACATTCGTAGTCGCGTCCAAAAAGTGTACGTCATGCACATTTAGCCAGAACACAGATACACACACACACACTCAGACGCCACCGCCACACAATCCTCCTCTCTAAGGTAGATGACACCAGTCGCTGTCGCCTCTGTCGCCGAGTCTCTGTAGTCGCTGTAGATGGGGTTGCAACGCTCTTGGCGCTTTACCGGCGTGAAATTGGTTTAACCCACTGGTCACAATTGCACGCACAAGAGCAGCAGATAGCCAAGAATACTTTGGAGCACATTAACATTAACATTAACTGAGCCGCGAAAGCGACAAGGGGGCAGCCAGCCAGCCAGCCAGCAAGCCAGCCCGAAACTGTCGACCGTCGACCAGTCTCAGTTGCGACCCGGCCAAGACACACTCTTATCCTCCCGTTGCCCCCCTCCTTGCCTTTCCTTGCCCACTTGCTGACGCGTTATCTTTGTCTCGGTATCTACACATGTGTATTTGCCTTTTCGGCCGCTCGCCACAGCGCCTCTCCCACTGTCCCACTGTCCGTGCCCCCACTCACCCCACTCACCGTCTCCCCATCCACGAGCATATGACAATTTCGTGTGTGTGAAGTGAGTTGCATTGGAGTGGAGTCGCGGAAGTCATTGCACTGGCAATTAGCCCCCGCTCTGTCCACTGGGGCCGCTGGCAAATCCAAATTAGATGGTTCACTCACCAGATCCACAGATTGGGCGCCGGGAGCCACTGCACCCGACTGTCTTGGCCAAAGGGGAGTTCCAGTGGAAGTTTCGAATCGATACTAGAATAGTTCCAGGCAAGGCAGACACTTCCCTTGGCAGTAGTCACATATTAGTGGGATTTTCCAGCTTTAAGTTCAAAGCCCAGCAATGGGGAATTACTTAAACATTCCATTCGGTTGGGCAGTATTCGGAACTGTAGCAAGAAACGAACTCACGCAGCCACAGAATTTATACAGGTATTGGCCAGGCAAGTCCACAAGAGGCTCCAGTTCCAGTGGTTGGTGACCCATAAATGTGTGAACTGATCCCAAATCAAATATAGATTTCTTAGTCTTCCAGCTTGGAGACAGATTTCCCCAAAGTCCGTTAAGAAACTAAGTGTAGTTGAAGCCAAGAAATAGACTTTAAAGACTAAAGACTCGGGAAATAAATCCGCCAAAAGTTCCCTTTGCTGTGATGGCCAATAATATTGGCTCAAACTCCCATGCTGACTGGGACTGGGACTGGCTGCTGGTGCACAGAAATGACACTGACTTTCTGATCCACATACTCGCAGATAATTCCCTTGGCCGCTTTCCCTTTGGGCTGTTGCTGTGCTGTGCTTTGCTTTGATTTGGTCTATGGGGCACGCAGCAGCAGCAGCAGCGGCACTGCGTTTCGTACTCCTTCTGTGTGAGTATCATTAATCTCGAGTAAAAAATAAAAATTGTACCTGACTTTATCGGGCCATGGGCATCTGGAGAGCTCTTGCCGGTTGCCGGTTGGCGGTTAGCGGTTAGATGCGCTTAGCCTGGCGAAGAGTGATTTTTAATAATCGTCATCATCATCAGCGTTGCGTCGAGGCAACGTCAACATCGTCCCATCCCATCCCCATTAAACGAGGCAACGTCACCTACAACAAGTGGTGGCAGTGGCAGGCAGCCAGTGGCAGTGGCAGGCAGAGCAATAATACGAGTAATAATAAATATTTCTAAACAGTTAGTTACATTAAGAGCCGCAATGAAAACAGTAACTCACTTGTAAAGAAATAATTTGACTCGCACTTGGACTTTAATTTGCCACGCGGAGAGGCACAGCGTCGCCGCTGGGCTGTGGGTATGGGGCAGAACGCAATGCTTTTCTCCAGCTACCCAAAAAGCGAGCACCCGCCCCCACCTCAACCCAACGACAAGGGGACATATGGAGAGGAGAGAGGCGACAGTCAGCCATGCAACGAAAGTACACTGCAAAAAATCACGCAGAGAGCTGGCCACGGAGCTGAGTCTAAGTCTGAGCCGTCTGCTGCTCGGAGCAGATGTGACGAAGGTGCAGCAGAGGTTTATTTTATTTATTGCATTTTATTTGCTTCGTTTTGTTTCTCTCTGTGCAGCGTGGTGCTCGGGCACTCACACGAGAAGCGTCTTCGTTTGTCTTTTTGCTCAGTTCCGATCTTTTGATGATAATCAGCGGCTGTCCTCAGGCCCCCGAGCCCCGAGTCCGCCCGCCCCCCCGGTCGCCATCCGCTTAAGCAAACATTTGTGTTTGCCTTTGGTGGGCAGCGAGCGTGGAAACAGTTTGGGAAATCACATGCGACATTTGCTCAACGGCAGGAGAAGCAGAAGGCGAAGGAGGAGACGAAGGAGACTCGTACTTCGTACTGGCTGTGGGTGGAGGAGACGCAGCCGCTGCTCCGTCCAGGGAGGTGGTAATCTTCCATAGATACTCGCGCAGATGGGTACCACCGACTGCTTCTGCCTGGCCAGGCACGATTCGCCCCCTCCAGCCCACCAGCACTCCGAGCAACGCCAGCAGCAACCCCCCCCATGCCATATGCCATATGCCGCATGCCCCAAACGAAGTGCTAGTCCCGTGGTGGCCCCGTTACATGGCAACCATTTGGCGACAGTTTTGCCAGCCGACTGTTCGGCTGCTCGCTTGCTGCTGAGCTGGCGACAATTTGCTTAAAAAATAAATCACGAAAACCTCAGCAGGAACAGCAGCAGCAGCGGCAGCAGCAGCTCCAGTTGGCCATTCAGCAGCAGGGGAAGCCGCCACAGCGAGGCCTGCCGCAATCAAATGCCCGGCAATATTAATAATGGCCCGGGGACGCAGCATGGGAGGGGAGCGGAGGGGATCCTCATCAATTCGTTCGTCGATGCAGTCAGCGGCTAATCGAGGGATCGAAGACCGCTGGAGCGCAGCAACGTAAAGATAAATTATCGATAACAAGATCGATTAACCACCAATGTCCACATTAAAAGTACATGAGGCATCGAGTACAATTATCGATCTTTGGTTGAATATTTATTTATTTATTTATTATTTATATATTAATCACATTTTAGGTTCAAGTTCCTTGGCTCTACCCATCGACATATCGATAATTAGTGGGCATATCGATATGAATTAATTGCAGCCTTGTCTCGTTAGCTGCGCCATTGTCCGCCGCCCACTGCAGCCTTCAGTGTCTCTCTCTCTCGAAGAAAGAAAAACTTCATTTTTCCCTACTGCTGCTGCTGCTTCTGCTGCTGCTGTTGCGGAGGTGTCAGCGGTGCCCTCTGCATCGAAACGGTAGCACGGGGGTGGTGGGGTGGGCACATAACGTCTGCGGAATTGTCAAATGATTTACATCCGACATATGTATGCTAAACTCACGAATCTATCTGCGGCACGATTAGGACACAAGCTCGAAATGCGAATGTGCCACGCGGTGGCTGTATGCTGCCGTAGCATGCTCGTGTCAGCAGACTCACAGGAGAGCAGACTCAGTGCTGCTGCTAGTGCTGGTGGTGGTGCTCTTGCTGGCTAGTGGTGCTGTTGCTGGTGCTAGTGGCAGTCCTGGGGCACTCGTAATCGTGGTTATGACAAATTTCAATGTGGCTCTCTTTATTTTTGGGTCTTGTTTAGCGGCGCAGCTCAGAGCGGAGGAGAGCAGTCAGTCAGTCAGTGGGTGCTCCACTGTAACCAACAGCAAGAGCCCCCCAGCCCCCCTCCCAACTCTGGCAGCAAAGTAATTGGGACCTTTCTCACTTTCACGCGCACAAATTATACGGTCGCGCAATTTTCGGTGTCTGCCCGAAATAATGTACGAACTTTCTTATTTCAGTTGTGCTCATCGTCATCGCAGTCATAGTAGTCGCGGATCCATGGCCCCTGTCCCTGTCGCTGTCACTGTCCATGCCCCTTGGGGCTCTACCTTTAGCTGCAGCGTATGGGGGCTATATGGGGGCTCCAGGCTCATGCTCATCCTCATCTCATCGCTTCGTGTTTGGCTAGTCATGACTTCCGCTCTGGCTCTCTGACTGCACTTTGGCACACATCCAGAGACAGGCGACAGCAGTGGCAGCGGCAGCGGCAGCGACAGCTACGTTGCCCCATTATGTGGCATGTAGAGCGCGCTCTGTATGTTGCACAGTGGCTGCTGCTGCTGCTGTTGCTGCTGCAATGTTTTGCTGCCCACACAACTCGAGCAGTCAGGCAATCGAAGCTGCTTGATCGATCTGAAAACATAACAAAAAGGAGCTCCGATTGAGTCCATCCTCGGCATCCTCCGGATAATGGGAGACTTTTGCCCACTTCCTTATTTCTTTCCCCCTCCCCCACTACACCACATCACACACCCCTACGCAGCGATGCTGCCACATGCGAGAGTCCGGCATAAATATTTCATACGGGGCCAGGGGCTAAGTTCCCTCCACCCACCTCTCGGTGTCACCCTGTTTTGGGCCTTATCGGCCTTGCTTTACGGCCTCCCCCCTGCCCATTTCTCCTTTTCCTCCTGTCGAACGAATTTTCTTTTCACCTTTTCAAACTGGCCAAATTAAAAGTTTTGTTTGCGTTCACATAACTTTTCAAAGACTCTTTGAATGTGGGCCTTGGCCAATGGATGGGGCATGGGGCACGGGGCAGGAGATAGGAGTTGAGTGGCTGCTGACATGGGCGGAGGGCGGAGGGTGGCTGAGATATATCCTGGTCATGTGTGGTGCGTGTCCTCCTTTAAATTTTCTTGCGTTCAAGCGCAAACTTTTCAATTCTTTTTTGTTGCCATACCCTTCGTGGCGGAGTGCTGGGATTTTTGTGCCCGAAAGGGAACAGGCCCCAAAGTAGAATATTTTTTTACTCTTGTTCTTATTTTAGCTGCAAGTGGAATTTATATACATATAAAAAATAAAATTAAATATGTCTCAGCCTGAGGATAATTTCCACTTAAAATTTTAAATTTTTAAACTCAATAAAAATTTAAATTTAAATTTAAAAACTATTTAAATTAAACTAAATTACCTTTTGGATGTACAAAATCTTTTACAAGACAATTAAGTGCAAGAAAAACTTTTGTATATTTAAGTTATAAATTTAAAGTGCATTAATTATTGTTTATTTAGTCCCAGAACAAAGCTGAAAGCTCGGGCGAAAATCGAACGAAGAGCTGCCCAATCCGAGTGTATTTATTGCTTCGCCTTTTAATTGAAGTGTCTTCGGTGCTTAGTTGTTGCTGGCTTTTATTTATGCTTGTGTTGTGCTTTTCCCTTGACAAACCAACGCTGACTGGGGGAGGTCTCTGCCCCCCAGCCCTGCCGCCTGGAAAAGCAGAAGAAAAGAAAAGACTGCGCAGGAAGGCTTATCAGTTGGACATGCTGTATTTTAATTGTGGGCACTCGAGTGTGAACCACATGGAAAAGGCGCCGCACACCCGGCACTGGCACTGGCACTGGCAGTGGCAATCATTCGAGGCAGGGGGGAAAGCCTGCTGCCCCACACAGCAGTCGTCAGGTAGAGCCAGCGGAGACCCGCACAAATGGCCAGCACCAGCAAAAAAAATTCCAAGTTTTGTTTTTGAAATTTTTGTGTGCGGTTATCGGCGCAGGGTTTTTTTGGTGCGGGGGTTTTTTTGTGTGTTGTTTGTGATATCAAGGAGTTCCCCAACATGACTCTGGGCCGCGACCCAAATTGAGTTAGAACTTCGTTTGGGGGGCAATGGGGCAACGGACATCAGCAGCAGTCCATTAGCTAATGGCTGGCGGGATGGGCATGCGAGGCCGGGCAGGAACTTCATTACGTGGCTCGGTAGCCGGCAGATTTTCAATCTCTTACAATGAAATCTCGGCGACAATCGGTATCTTCCTTTCCAGCTCGAGCTCGAGCTGGTGCTGGTGCTGGTACTCTGTGGCTCTGGCTCTCAGATTGAGATTGAGACTGCTGAGACTGCTGAGACTGTGACTGCTCCCATCCGCCTTCGGGTTGTGGTGTGGTTGTGGGTGCGGTTTGGCGAGCGAGAGGAGGAGGAGAGAGCGAGAGAGAGATCCCCGAGAGATCTCAGAAGATCACTGCCCACCCACTCACATTTGCATGCAAGAGATCGGCAACTGCCAAGCCCAGTCCACAGTCCGCAGTCCACAGTCTAGAGCTTACAGTCTGCGGTCCCCAATCCAGTCCCCACAGCGTGGCCCTGGTGGTCATCTCTTTGGCTAGCCCCTACGGTTGCTTTATTGATGACTTTTAACAGCCAAAGCAGCGTCGTTTAAATAATGAGCCCATGGGTCGAGGCCACCAACTGGCATTGTGCTCTCTGTGTGTGTGCTGTGTGTGCTGTGTGTGTGCTCTGTGCCCACACCTCCGCCTTGGCTGTCAGAGCAAGTCATCGCTGGATCGGATGGATGGATCGATCGATCGATCGACACACAGACAGACAAGACCAGACCGGAGCAGACCAAACCAAACAGATCGTTCGCCTGCCTTGTGCTAGGATCTGCCGCACCATCTCACAGCTGCCACACATTGGACAATCCATTGGGCAATGCATCGGGCCCATCCATTGATTAGGCAATGTCCGTGTGCATGACTAATTCAAAATCTCAATGCAAAGTGTCGACTCACTCGGCGAGAGCTGTGCCCTGTGCGCTGTGCGCCCTACCTCATGCCGACTTGCTGCATGTCCAGCCTGCATCCCAACAGATTCACTTTCAATTTCGCGCTGTCCGCTGTCCGTTGTCCGCTGTCCGTTGTCCGCTCAAGCGGCAAATTGCCCAAAAAGGCAGCTGAAACCCACGTGGGGGGAGGTTGGATCGAAGCGCAGCGAAGCTCCACCATCAGCAGCACTCAATCAGAGCAATGCACACGCATCATATTGGTGCCATATGATTAGTTCAACGTCGTCGCTGCAGTCGCTGGAGCATGACAATATTATGTGTAGAGCGGATGGCCCGAAGAACCAAACCAGAACTGACTCTCGATTCCAGCTAAGTCTTGGCCCAAGCCCAAGCACAAGCACAAGCCCAAACAGCAACAGCAACAACATCATCATCCAAGTCGTCGTCGTCGTCGTCGTCGTTGTGTGCCGTGCCATTGATGACCAGGAAAGTTGGGCGTGGCCGGCATGCCCCGTCAATTGCCCAACATGGGCATGGGCAGACTTTGTCTGGAACTGGGATTGGGATTGGGATTGCGACTGGCACTGGCACTGGGATTGGGACGTTGCGACGTTGGGGCACAACCTATGCTTATCCCCCACTATCCCATGAGGCATGGGCGCGTGTGCACACCCAAAAAACAAAACCAAAACCAAAAAACAAAAACAAAAGCAAAGTGCGATCGCTTACAAGTACAAAATTGTCCCGGCCTACGCTCTTTGCTCTTTTTCTCCCAACGAGCCGCTGCTGCTGTCTCTATCAGTGCGTGTGGCACACCAGCCAGACAGCGTTGGGAAGGGGCAGGGTACGGGCATGGGCATGGGGAGATGCAGCAGCAGTGATATCGCGGATATCGTGGATATCGGGGACATCGAATGGGGAGCAAGACATAACATAACGCCAGGTACGCCCCAGCCATAGCTGCAGCTCATTTCATATTCATTGATGTGGAGCACCAGCACCAATAAGGGGCACGGCCACGACCACGACCACGACAATCTGTGGCATTGCTGCTGCGGCTGCTGCTGCTGCGAGAGTGTAGGACTAGCAGGAAGTTGCCCCAAAAAATGACAGAGAGAGAGAGAGAGAGAGAGAGGAAGGAGCCGTCTCTATGGGCAATGTCTATATGCCAGTACTCCGGCGTATTTAATCAACTTTTGCGACTAAATACTTGGACCTGGCCCCGGCCCAGTAGGCCTTCGACTGGTGGTGTCATGCGCCACCTTAACAGCATTTTTTTTGTTTTTTGCTGCCAGTCCCATTTGTCATTGTGGCCAGACCCAGTCAGCAGGCAGCAGGCAGCAGTCGCAGACCCAGGGCTAGACTAAGACACAGTCGCAGTCGCAGAGCCGAGCGGAGCGGAGCAGGCACAGAGCAATTCATTCATTATGTGGATGATTTTGCGGCCGGGGCCAGAGTCATTCGAATTCATAGAGCAGACTGCGTGGGTTGTCGTCGCTTAAGCTAAAGAGCAAACACCGCACCACACACAAACGGCGCACAAAACAAAAGACTTTGGAGATGTAATAAGTACTCCAGAGAGCGGGGAATCAAGGGGTACGGGGGTACGGGGCACCCCGCGATCATGAGGTGAACTCTTGTACACCCTTTTACCCCCTAGCCGTAGCCACAGCCCGTTCTCGCAGCCAGCTGCTGCCAGATTTCACTGTTCTCTCCGTGCGATCCTCTCTCATTTGTCATACTCGCATCTATCGCAAGTATCGCTGCAGCAGTGACACACCCCATCCCCATCCCCCCCATCACCATCCCCCCATCCCCGCAAACCCAGTTGCAGACGCAGTTGCAGTCCCCTGAATCATCAAGCGACAGATAGAGAGATATATATTTTTGTGTGTATCGCTGCTATAGCCTCTCTCTCCGACTCTGTCTCTGCGTCTCTGTGTCTGTATCTCTCTGCCCAGCCGGTAGATAAGTTTCGCATTGTGCACTATGATGCGCCAAAAACCAACACACAGCAGATTGCCATCGAGAGATATCCCACCAGCCCGAGGGAGATATTGCAATTAAGATAAACCCGCTTGCGGCATATGCGAGCCTCGAGCAGCCAGACCAGGGCTAACAGAGCTATGAACCCAAAGACAAAAACCAAAGCACACCGAAGACCCCGAAGGAGACTCTGTGCCGCTCCCCCTTTGGCTGCGGCATCGTGACTCTGCCGTCTGTCTGCCAGCGCCATTCTCCCATTCCCAGAGCACGCAAAAAGGAAAGCAAACCCACGGCTAAAGTTCCACTTTTCCGCTGGCTACCTCTATTCTTGGGGCGGGAGATCCTACGTCCGAAGTGCGGCTACAAACGGAAGCCCCATTCAGCCTCTTGAGTAGTTTTAGGCCTTCAATAAATGTTTGCTTAATCCTAATGCGCTCTTGGAATGATTCGCTAACGAGAAGAGTTCACCTTTCAGGCCCAAGAAGTTCTTTAACTCTAGCTGGAAGTGGTACAGATGGATCCTTCTGTTGTTTCAGCTCAATACGAATGGAAGCGAAGCAGAAGGAAGCTAAGCAGAAGGAAGCTAAGCAGAAGGAAGTATTTCCCATTTATTTTGAAATTATGCTGGAAATAATACTGCCATAAAAGCAAATCTATTCGGTAGGTCAGCTAGTGATAGCCCCACATCTGCTTTATCCAAGACAAAACTAATTAAAAGAGCAGCAGGTCTAGCACAAGTCTTAACTCTCTGAACTCGCTGAGCTCTATCTGAACCTCAACTACAAATATTGCAGCAGATTCCACTCCTGCTGCTGGTGTTAGATCCTCCAAGAGAAAGGCCTGTGCCCATTGCCTCATTCCGTTGACATTTCTGAGCGAAGAGACGAACAGCAATTTTTGTTGTCCTCTGCTCGGCAATCGTATAAATAATAAATAATAAATAATAAAATGTGAAAATGTATAAATATCTGGGCTCGCACATTAGCGATGAGATTTTCAAGTTCACCCCCTGCTGCGAAGGCGGTTTTATTTTCTCTCCCTGTCTGCCAGTCTCGCTGTGTCCCTGTGTCCGTGTCGCCCTGTCTCCGTTTATGCTTGCGCGAGTTGGGGGCTGGTCAAATGAAACCAAAACCAAGAGCGATGCCCAGACTGCCACTGGCACTGCCATCGGCTGCTGGCAGTGTGTTCTATCTTGAGGCCTGTCCCCTGTGTGATCTCCACATTGCAGAAACTTAAAATAACATTACGCCCGCGATGTGCTGACGATTGTGGTCTTCGCAGAGAGAGCGAGAGAGAGCCTCCCCTTTCGGCTGCTGTCTCTGTCTCTACTCCTGGGTCTGGTACTGGTTCTGGGTACGGGTCTTGGTCTTGGTCTCTGTACTGTCTCTGAGTTGGGTCTCGGGTATGCTGAGGGGCGCACCATGTGTCTGCCATATGTTTGTCCATGAGGCGATGCCAGCCAGCCAGAACGGACCGACGGACCGACCGACCGACCCAGCGACTGGCCGTGGGGCTGTACTCCATGACACTCCACTCCATGCCAGGCCACGCCACAGTCCACAATCCATTCCCAATCCAAACGCAATGCTGTGATCTGTGTGTGCTCCTCTCCACTCTCCACTCTACGGCGGACCGAGACCGAGACCGAGGCCGAGGCCGACACCGACCCCATCATGTCATGTCTTTTGCCTTTTTGTCAATGCTCTTCCATTTGTGGACACACTTGAGATTCCATTAATTCCAAAATATTTTCATTCCCATTTTATTTTCTTGTTTTCCCCATTCTACTGAACAATCTCAAGACAACTCTCGCGCTGGATATATCCATCCCTCCACTGTGTGGTTGTTGTCGCTTCAGTTGTCACTGCTTTTATTTATGGCTAAAAATGCTACTGTTTACCCCCACCCCACCACACCCCACCCCACCCATTCCCTAAGAGAGAGAGCTGAAAATTGTCACAGTTGGACAGTGTAGATTGGGACGGACGGACGCGCCCCAAGATGATCGCATCACAATCGTGAGAGAGAGAGAGAGAGCAACGGAGCAAGCACTTGAGTAACGGAATCTGTGGGAGAGTCTGGAGGGCGTGGTAGGGGTGAGTAGGGTAGGGGTAGGGTAGGGGTAGGGGTAGAGTCAGAATCCCAACTCTGAAGTGGACTTCTCTCCGGTCTAACCGCACAGCACTGCAACATTGAAAACCGAAGCGGAATGTTCAAGGATCGCCAAAAAGAGTTCCCAAAAAAAAAAACCAAAAAAAACCGTTGAAAACTCTCCCTGTCCCTCTCTCTCTCTCGCGCTCTTCCCATCTCTCTGGGAAACCCTGAAGCGGTCTCGTCTCCGATTACTGCCGTGGACAGGGGACACTGCCCATCGGGCACCTTCGTGTGTGTAGGTGGAGTGCCCTCAAGTACTCAGTGCTCATTGCTCATTGGCTGCGATCTGCTTAGATGTCTGCCGCTGCTCTGAAGGGGGTAAGCAGCAGGTCCCTAGGCTGGGAAAATGTTGAACGGCAGCTGGGAGCCGCGACTAGGATAACATTAGGGCAAAGCCATTGAGAAGATTCAGCGATAATACTGGATGGATAATACTCAAGGATCATGCATACATTTCACATGCCCGAAGACTGCCAACCTCAGCCTCAAAATCCCCAAGTTGAGTAGAGGGAAGAGATGAGCATTCGGAGAGGTCTACCCTGGGTGATCGCGGAATATGCAAGTCCAAGAAACCGCTCAGAGGCCATTTACTTGATCGTCTAAGAGCTATAATCAACGCAAAGCAACAGTGGGATAGGATGCTCTGAACAGAAGTAAAGGCAGAAGGATCACAGCAGACAACCTCCAATTCCGGAGTATATTCCCTGACATTCCAGCAGCGATTCCTTCAGCGATTCCTTCAGCGATTCCATCAGCGATTCCATCAGCGATTCCAGCAGCGATTCCTTGAGCGATTCCTTCAGCGATTCCTTTGCCCAAATTGCTCTTCCAGCAAGTGGATGGGTCCGCAGGAGCAACCACCGCAAGCCAATGAGGACATGCAGCGGTTTTGTTGTTAGCGCTCCTTCATGGCCATCGAATGTATAATCGATCACTTGGGTGGCCAGGACACGCGGGCCTGGCCTGCCCTGCCCTGGCCTGGCCCCTTTTGGGTGCCTGCCTGGCCAACGCTCGAGTTTGTTGGGTCATCTAAACAATGGGCTGGGGGACACCAGCCAGAGTCAGGGACCAGAGCAGAGAGCAGCCATATCAAAATGTGGCACTCTGTTGGCCCGACCGCCCAACCGACCGCCCGCCCGCTCTGCTGGTGCTGCTGGTTCTGGTTCTGGTGCCCGCTGCTTGTTAAATCGATAAACTTTGTTTAGTCCTCGGAAACAACAAGAAGCAGCCGGCCCAGAGACCGAGACCCAGCGACCAAACATACAGCCAGGCAGGCCCATAGCCGAAACCACAAAGCCGCCCGCCCGCCCGCCGACCCGACCCGATCCGACGACCCAACGACCCGCGCCAAACGTTAGCCATGGCTACGCGGCCCGGCAGCCGGGATTGCGACTGCGATTGCGGCGGCCTCCGTGGATTGCGTCAATCAACAATTTGTCAACGGGAATGGAACGGACCCCCAAAAACACACACACAAAACTCCAAGCGATTCCAGCGACGATTCTCTCCGGGCTGGATATATTCTGGTGTGACATTAACTCATTTGGCTGTGGGTCCTAGCACTGTGCTGGGCCTGCTGCTGCTGCTGCTGCTGGCCCGAATCCTTAGCTGTCCCACCTCCGCCTGTCAGTGGCTCGTTTAATCGATCAACGGCCAGCCGCTGGCATTGAGAATCGGTGCCACAAATGGTGCCACGGGTGGCAGGTGGCGGGTGGCAGGTTGGCTGTTGCTGTTGCTGGGTTGAGTAACCGATGGATGAGCCAATGGTTGACACAGCGGGACAGTGTGTATGTGACCCCCAAATCGATCTAACAAAGCTGTTCACGCGACAATTAATAGCTGGCGGTGCCCCACAGAAGCCTGGCACGGACAGCGGTGCCACAATGAATGGGCCAGGGGTTGGGGCATGGCCATGCGAATGCGGGGGCTGGGCGGTGTGGGATAAGAGAGATGGTGCAAGACTGGACCCAGAGCCAGAGCCAGACACCGAAACAGACCCGAGAACCGGTAGCCGTGATAATGGCCAGCCGTTGGCCAAACGATTGAGCTGCGATCGTTGGATGGCTGGATGGCCACTTAGCCAACCGGCAATCATTTTGGCCAGGCCACGCAGCGGCAGCAGCAGCAGCAGCGGCCTTAATGCTAATGGATGGATGGATGGAATGGAATGGAAGCCAAGAGTCTGCTGGTCTGCTGGCCTGCTGCCCGTCTGCCTGTCTGCTACTGCTGCTGCTACTGCCCCTTGGCCAAGATCTGGAGCTGACTCTTGGCCGCGTCGATGCTCTGCAGATTACAGATGGGGGTCGAGCAAAACCAATTTGTCGACACTTCTTGTGGCTGGACATGGATCCGCCGCAGGATCTCGGCTCCTCAGCTTTTCAGCTTCTCAGCTGGCATAATGATGCAGTTTCAGTGGCAAAGGCAGTGGCAGTGGTTGCACTTCCATGGGCTGCAGTTTTGTGCTGCCACTGCCACTGCCACTGCAGCGCGGCGGAGTGCACTCTAAATCTCAAGCATTTTGGGCCGCTTCCTCTCCTTTTCGATTTTACCTTGCTCTGCTCCTCCCCCACCCTCCCGATGCTGCGTTTCTGCCCCTTTCTGTGGCACATATGTCACATGCGAATGGCCCGCCGCCCCTCAAGGCGGTAATTGTCGGCAATTCTGTAATTTTCGTTATTGTTGCTCGCGGTTTTTGTTTTATTTCGGTTTGTTTTTGGTTGTTTTTTTCGGTTTTTTGTCAAGAAATAAACACAAGAAACAAAATGGAAACAATATTTCTCACATCTCGCCGACAACGGCGACAATCGACAATGAATCGGTTAGAGCAGAGGCCGTCCATCGATGCCGATGCCGATACCCGACGCTACAGAGCAGCAGAGCCCTGCCTCCATATGCATACATTATCCATCCATCCATCCATCTGTCCCTCCGTCCATCCGTCCATAGTTACCTTTAGACGTTTGTACTCGTGTGTAACTGCCTTCGAATGAGATGAATGTTTAATGGATGTACTCGCATTCGCATTCGCATTCACACTCGCATTCACACTCGTGGATGTGTGAGCCCGTTGATTGCGTACTGCAATTGAGGCGCTCCGAAGGTTTTTTCGCACTTGGATTCGCATTCGGATTTGGATTGGGCTTCGTGATGGTAATTGCTACCCTTTGATCGCGCCGAATCGGAATAACGTAAGCAACAGCAAAGGCTAATACTGTTTGATGATCCCCAACTGCTTTTAACGCGATCTTAGCATAGGGGAAATACATCCCCCACCAGCGAATATTTTAATGCTATTAAAACACTGGCAGAAGCAAAGTAATCCATAAACGATTTATCGATCCGACGGGGATCATAAGGAGCATTCACATCAGCGGCTGATGGGGGTTCGAATGGGATATTCCTGCCAGCGAATGAGTCTGTTCGTTTATGGGATATTTGCACAGCACGTGGCGCAAACTACGTGCAGCATTTCGGGGAACTTTCTTTTATTTTTGGTTACAAACTTCGATCGTACCAAAGAGGGATGGCAAATAACTGAAAGTATCTGACTGCGAGGCCATCTTTTGGCGTTCTTGATGTACCGCAGTGCATTCTCCAGGACTTTGCTGGTTGCTTGCCCATCGCAAAGTAAAATTGAGTCGAGATCTTATCCTTTTTTAGCTTATGGCTCAGGCTTATGGCTGAGCAACCCGCAGCCTGCTCTTGGATTTTGATGGCAGAAGTGCCAAATAATTTAAAGCTTAAAGTCTGCATTCCGTGTTCTAATTTGTTTGCATCAATAAACAAATTTAAATTCTACCATGTGGGGGGCTGGGCATTAAGACACTCCTGCCAATAAACGTTCAAAAATACGAGTGTATATGGGAGAGATTTCCATATCAAAATCTGATCCCAGAAAATGTCAAGAATACTCTTTGATTTGTTTATAGATAACGACAGATGGCTAGCCATATCCCATTTACGATTAGTTTTCTGGGCAGCACCGCTCTACGACTCCGTGCTTAGGCCGTGCTGCGCCGTGAGTCCTCGCGCCGTGCCGGCTGGGCCAGCGCTGGCGAGGCGACTGATAAGAGCCATGGCTCTGCCGGCGCACTTAACCCCATCCGACTGCCCAGAAGAAGCCCTCGGTGTCCCTCTGCCTGCCAGCCCCCAGGACAACCCCTTCAGCCCCCCACCATCCTTCACAAGCCATCACCTTGGCGGCATATCGTCGTGGCACACATTGTTTTCTCTCGCGCTCTCTGTCTCTCGGACTCGGTCTCGGGCTCGGGCTCGGTCTCGGTTTTCTCGGCATGAAAGTTACCCCCACCCCTGCTGAAGGCTCTCCCTCTCGCAGTGCTTTTATTGCTGCTGCTGCTGCTGCTGGTGCTGCTGCTCTCTCGCTCTCAGTCAACTCGCTCTGCCTACGCTGACAGAGCAGCAGCGAGTCTCTCTCTCGGTCGGTCGGCTACCTGTACGGCGTGAGAGGCAGCATCGTTGCCGGCAGCCGCAGCAGCAGGTGGGGGGAATGGTCGGCTGATGAGGGGTTGGGGGGTGGGGTGGTGAGGAGGCTGTGCGGGCCGAAAGGGGGCGGCGATTGTCAAACAAATATGCGAGAGCCAACCGACGGCCAATCGATGACGAACGCGCGTGTGCGACGCTCGTGTGTGAATGTTTTGTGTGTGTGTGTGAGTGTGAGTGTGCATATGCATGTGTGGGTGCACATAAGCGCCGATATATATGCTATAGCTGTGGACATGACTCTCCTATACCCCCCACCCCACCCACACAACTTCATGTAACCATCATGCGTGTGGGGCGGTAGGGGGGGCCTCTGGACACACTCATACGCACTCAATCACATGAGTACCATGTACGCCAGACCCTACCTAATGCACCCTCTCACTCACCCCCCACTCTTCCACCCACAGAGACCACTCACACACACTCACACACACACACACACACAGTCACTATTCACAATTAACAGTAAAACAAAAGCTCGCATTCATGTTTGGCCCCTCAGCGAGAACACACACACTCACACCCACCCACTCACACCGCTTCTCCCCCCCACACACACACACACTCGCAAATACACATATGAGTTTGCGCTGGATATTCCCCATATCAAAAAAGAGCCTGACATTAATGGCTGCAGCGACGCCGACGTCAGCGCAGCGTCCAGTTTGGGGGCCACCTTGCAACCTGTTCGATGTTGCGGCTCGCAGCGAACCAACAGCTAACTCCGTCTCCATCTCTCTCGTTCTCTCTCTCTCTCCCGCTTACTCTCTTCCAGGCATTGATTAATGTTGACCCCACCTGATGGGGCTTGGTGGCGGTGGGCGGTAGGGAGGTAGGGGGAGGAAGGTGTTTGCTTGCCCCAAGTGAATGCCAGATCATTCATTGATTCATTCACCACTGATCTGCAACCACCCTCCCCACCCCCCACCCACCCTGCTCTGCTGATACGATCGCCAGCTAGTCTCCGCTCCCCCTCCGATTACCAACCAGCCCCCACGACAACAAACCGCGCTGCCGGCTGTTCAGTTCGGTGTTCAGTTCGGCATTCGGTTGGCGCTCGGCTCTGGCTGCAGCTGCGGCCCCCCCAATGATTAGATGCAACCGAGCATCCGCGTGGCGAGGACGTGTCCCACAAAACGAAGCAGCTCCACGACGGAAAACCGCGCGAATCTCAAACGGCGCGAAAAGCCGGGAAAATTTCGCGTATTTAGCAGCGGCCTCTGTCCTGTGACTCTCGAGTAAGTGCCGCCAGGCAAAGCTGAATCTCAGTCTGAAATTGAATTTGAATCTCCGGCTGGTTGGCTGTTGCGGCTGCTTTTTGGGCGCGCGGAAAGGTGCGCGCGCGCTTTAAATTCTGTTTTATTGTTGTTTTTGTTGTTTTGTTGTTTTTGTTGTTGTTGTTTGATTCATTCATAAAAGCCGGCCGCTGTCGCTGTCGCTGTTGACGTTGACGTAGACGCTGCAGTCGACGCAGCCGCATTCACAGGGGTTGCAATCAAACTGCTGGACAATCAAACTGCTGGCCAGTCTTGTCCGTTCCACCCATACAAACATACACCCAGCAACCCCATCCCCGTGGCCACCTCACACAGCAACGCTCCCCCCACCCAGCCAAGTAGTTACCCCTTCCCCAAAGCATGTGTGTGTGTGTGTGTGTGTTATCAGCGGCGACTTCGCTGCCCGCGCTGCCTGCGTCGAACCTGGCTCACTCACTCACTCACTCACTCGCATGCATGCCTGCCTGCTCGCACTGGCTGGCACCTCGGCCCACCTCCACCCACCCCCACATACGCACACACATGTGTGACGGCCAACGGACCAACGAGTGGCAGCGCAAACCAAATAAGCAAACGCAGTAGCGACAGAAGCGGCAGAGCGACGACCCACCCAACCCCCACCCCCGACCACGAGCCACCACCGAGAAAAAACAACAACAACCACCATCAAAGGGCTGGCTGGCGCAACGGTAAAGCTTGCTGCGTTGGCGTCAGCAGCATCGCATCAGACAAGGCAGGCGGCAGGCGGCCCAGCGTCAGCGTTGACGCTGCGCCACGCTGGCATCGCTTAGCCAAAATCAAATTTTCAGATTGGCATTAAAGTGCAAAACCCTAAATAAAATTGAATTATCTGAACGTGTGCGTCCGCAGTCGCTCGCAGGACATCGACGCGTTCGGACATGTTCGCCTTTGCCTTTAACTAGCTTGAGCTTAGTCGAACGCTCGCTCTCTCTCTCACAGACACACAGCCACTACATACTTCCCAGCAGCAGTAGCAGCAGCAGCAGCAGCAGCAGAGCAAAGCCACTCTGCTCTCGCTCTCTCGCTCTTGCTCACCCTCACACACGCACAGACTACCGCCGACCAGCAGAGTCGTCGTCGTGTCAAGCTTTTCGGTCTGTAACGACCAGGTTCGTGTTCGCCGCCAGTCGTTCGCCGTCGCCTTGGCTGGTGTTGTTGCTATTATTGCTGGAGTGTTGTTGGAGTTCGACGACGGTTGTCGGTTGTGTGTTGTTGGGCTTTGTGCTTTGTTGGTTGGACAACACACTCACACACACACACACACGTGCGCATACAGGCGTACACAGAGAACACAACGGCACATTGCCGTGGCAGCAGAAGCAGAGGCTGAACAGCGCCACAGTCGCAGCCGCAGCGAAGACGCGCTCGCCGCTAGCAGTCGCAAAGCAGTCGCGTACTTCACTTCCGCCGTTACCGTTAGCACCACACAAAAACCGGACGACGACAAAAAAAAAGCTCCCGCCATCCGTCGCGCCACAAACAGCCGCACCAGCAGCCGTAACTGGAGCCCCGCCGCAGCAGCCGGACAAGCAGCAACAATAAATAAACAATAACTAATATTAACTATATTTTCTACCCTCTTTCTAAACGTAATATCATCCTCTAAAAATAATATCCAACACAACAACATCAACAACAACAACAACAAAAGAAGTGCAATTTTTTTCAAGTGTGATCAAGTGTGAAAACAGAAAGAAATCAAAACAAACGAAAAAAGCAAAACAAAAAAAACACCCAAACACCAAAACAGAGGAGGATTAAAGCAACTCCAATTGGAATAATGATAAAGCTGTTTCCCAGCTCCTATTGTCGGGGGGGAAGCGATATCTGAGAGACGAGACACCGGGGCACACCGACAGACAATATGGGTGGCAAATGCAAAAATAAAACAAACGAAACGAACAACTGTTTTCAGCGGCCGCTACCAAAAAAAACTACTAACTGAAAAAATACAAACAGCAGCAGCAGCAGTAGCAGTAGCAGCAGCAGCAAGCAGCATTAGAAAAAATCCCCCGTGAAACTTCACCACCGCAGAGGAGAGGAGTAGGCAAATAAGAAGAGAAACGGTTCCTAATACGAATAAAAGCGGAAGAAGCGGAAGCAGGAGGGAAGAAGCCGCAGCAGTAGCAGGAGCAGCAAAAAGAAGGAGTGACCCTTTCTTTGCCTTCGTCCAAGCCAAGGTCACAGATCGAAGATGGCATCGCAGCCAGCGAAGGAGTAGCCCAGAGAGGATATCTAGCTGGATATATGGGAAGCGAAGATCCAACTGCATTTTACGCGCGCGTGTGTGCGTTGTATTGTATGTGCGAGTGTGTGTCCTTTTTTTGCTGTGAAAATTGAAGGAAGAGCTAAACGAAACCGAGTGCAATAGTAACGTAAACGTAACGGAACCTAGAACAAGGGATAAGCTAAAATATTAAAACAAAAAAAAAGGGAAAAACAAAACAAAGCAAAAAGAAGCTAAAAACATCTATCGGGCAATCGTTTGTAGGAATCGGCAAACCTAAAATCAAATTTCTAAGATTGATAGCACACATTGGACCGTCACATACCACCCACCCACCGTTGCCACTGGTCGCGGGGGGCACCCCCTGTGTGTGTGTGTAGGTGTGGCCGCAGCCTGAAAAGGAAATCTTTGGAAATTGGAAAGAAAAATGAGAATTAAAATGCCAGCGGTCCGAATTGCACAAGGTAAGTGGAGCTGCTACAGATGGAAACCCCTGCACTATTCTTAGTGGAATTATATGATCTATTGTTTGGGCTTGTCATTCCAATTGGATGTTTCTGTTCCTGGTTGGTATGGGTATATGATGAAAGCTTTCTCATCTGTCATCTCCTTTAAGCGGACATCCATCCCCTTTAAGAGGTCAAGAAGAACTGCATTTTATTCAAAATAAATTTCAGAATCTTGTGGTTGGGTGAATCACTGACTCATGGAACACCTGCAATCATTATGAGTCGGGGTCACCACCTGTCATAGTTTGACATTGATTTGCATTCCATTCACTTTTCGTTATGGATTTTGTATCTCATAAATGAATCTATACGTTCTCCAGAGAAGTTCCCTTCGATTCATTTGATTATTGTTCATTTCCTAATTGTCTCTCCTGTGCTCCTTGAAGCTTTCTTCCATTTCCAAAATCTGACCCAATTTCTACCATCAAATAATTGCAGATACGGAAATATAAATCATTCAATCAGTGACCTCTCTGGATAATCGATAAATAGTCGACTATTTTCGATGAATGACTCGTTTGGTCAATTCCTTTGCCACTTTGTTCATAACAGATTATCCTCCCAAGTTCATGTGGACCTAACAAAAACTTGGTCATATCAGTGCACCCTTCCCACCTGCCACGAGAGCCATATGGCACGTCTCCTGCTCCCCCATCGTGTTGTATCTAGTCGGAGTTATCGCCGAGCGATATCGCAATGCGTTAAATCAGAGCCTCCGTCCGTCCGTCCGTCCATCCGTTTGTTTTAGGTGTGTCCCGCCATGATTTTTCACATTTTGTTTTCGCTTTGTTTTTTTTGTGCTGATTTTTGTGGAATTGTCGTTGGGCTGTAAAGCCTGGCATACCCTTTAATTTTGTTGGGTCCCCCCAATGCCCTATCCCAATGGTCGAGGGTTTTTTCGGATCGTTTTTTTGGGCGCTCCGTCGCTAGTTCAAAGCGAAATCAAGGTGGCCGTAAACCCATAAAGCAGCGGTACGGTACGGCACGGGCCGTACTCCCCATATCATTGTCATAATATGGATTGTAGCCCCCACCCCCAATAAAAAAAAAATATTGTGGACTGTTTCGCTCTGCTTTTGGTGGTTTCATTTTTGCACAGATTTTCCACACACTTTTTTTGTTTTTTTTTTTTGCCAGATAGTGAGTGCAAAACGGGGAGGGTCAGTGTGGGGCTTGTGGAGAGCAAGCAGTGTTATCGGATAGATATCTAGATAGCGGGAGTGGACAATGACGCACTTCGGTCAGTCGAGGAAGAGGGAGAGGGAGATAGATAGTCACGGACCCCCTTCTTCCTCTCACAAAAGTTTTCTTTTTTAGAACAATTTTAATTGCTCGCAAAGTTGTTTGTTTCGGTTTTTTTTTGTTGTTATTGTTGGTGTTGTTTTTTGTGGATGGTTTATTTGTTTTACAAATCAAAGTCAACAGAAAAGAAACAGCCCCGTGCCCCCGAACACCCCGAGCCACTTTTAGTGTTGCGCTTTTTCCTGATAAAAAGTAGAGCGGCAGCTGACGATCGCTTGGACCGACCTGAGGCTTGGTTCTGAGAAGACTGCTGTCCCCCCTTATCGATATCTCCGCAGTCTGCTGTCCCCGAAAATTGCTGTTGTTCGAAGCCCCCCCACCCCCCACACTCCCATGTAGTGAGGGGCATGGGAAGTGGCTGGGGCAGGGTTTGTCCTATCATAATTAATTGCTACAATTTCAATTTTGATTTTTGATTCTCTTGTTCTTAGTTTTTTTTTTCTTTTTGTGGGCGGGGAGGTCTGGGAATCTTTTTTGTAGAATCTTTGGGAAGCAGATGAACATTTTACAGCATTTCGTCATGCCCGTCACCCCAATGGCCCAACGGCCTCTGCTGTCTCTGCTGTCTCTTATCACAGGTGTTTATGGGGTGGGGGGGATGGGTGGTCGTGGTCGTGGTCTCTCGCTTATCACAGGTGTTGGTGCATGGGAATGGGTGGGATGTGTGCTCCACTGATGAGTAATTTCCGAGAACAAGTCTTTGGTTCATGCAATGGTTCATGTACGACAAGTGATTGAGAAGTGCCCCAAAAAATAGGGGAGTGGGTGAATATTCTATGGAGGGAGACGGCAGACCGTGGCGGAGTGGGCGATACATTCTTTTGGTGGGGGTGGGGGGTTCTGAAGGAACCGTTCGATGATACTTCGATAGAGGAGGGCTTTAGATCTGGGGTTTCGAGAGAGGTTTTGGTACCATAACGATCAAAAAGAGCTATCGATTACATTTCGATGGGCAAATGAATCTATATTTATATTCATAAAAGAGAGCCGCATTCGAAAGTAAGAAGTACGCAATTTGTGGAGCGAATATAACAGAATTCATGCATCGAGAAAATAAAAATTAAATATGCATGTAAAATATTTTGTGGAAGGAAAATTTACAGAAGGAAAAAAACAACTGTGTTTGTATATTAGCCAGCCACATGTGAGCGTTTAAATTAAGCAGTTTGCCATGCCCTTTGACACCCATTGAAGGCTTTCGGTGACCCCCGTCTATGAGTGGCACGCGCTACAGTCCAGGGCCTCTTGCTGCCGTTCGGCTTCAACGCACAAGCATCCTGGGCAGGCAATCGAGGGTACAGGCCGCCTGGTCATCGCCAATCGAGCGACACGCGTCCTTTCCGTTCCGTTCCGTTCCCGGCTGCAGCTGGGAGCTGCACCTGCAGCAACCCACCTGACCCCCATCGATTCGATGACCGATTCCCATTCCCATTCCTTTGCCCTCCCCCTTTGGTTTGCTGGAGGTTGGGCATCTCATGGTCGAGCGCCGTGTCCTCGTCCTCGTCATCGTCCTGGCGCCTGGCTGTGCCTTGCATTTGCTGCTGTTGTTGTTGCTGTTGTTTTCCTGGCTTTTCGCTTCGTTTCTTTTAATTTGATTATCGACCAAACAGTGTCCATTAAATGGGCGAGAGCGACCGACAGACCAGGCGACCAGACCGCTGCCCCTGCCTGCCTGCCGCTGTTTTTTTCTTCTTTTTGTTATCCTGCCGCTGTTTCAGCCGGCGCCATGACAACCACCGACCACCGATGGGTGCTCCTGGTGCTCCTTGTTCCTGCTTTTGGGCTTTTGGCATTTGCAATTGTTATAACAAATAACAGCAGCAGCAGCAGCAGCAGCAATACCTTCTCCTGCCACTGACTGTGCACCCGCAGTGTCAACGTGTCGTCATGTGGACGTCAAACTTTTGTCCAGCTGCGGCCACAGTTTTTGGGATGCCCCCCCCTGCCACCCACCACCCAAAAAAAAAATAGGAAGGGGAGTGTGGATGCCTGGGACTGGAAACTGGGACTGAGACTGGGACTGAGACTGGGACTGAGACTGGGCTGAATGCCAACTCTTGTATTTATGTATAATTAAACTGCTGCACAGAGGGTTGGTGGTGGGGCACGCTGCATGGAGGAGATACACAAATTGAAACGGGTCTGGGTATCCGCCAAGGGAGAGCGAGAGCAAGAGCGCTGGTCGCTGCGGGAGAGACGCCAGCGCCGCCAGCCAGCCAGCCAGGACTCATATGCGAGCAGCAGCCGGGAGTCCAGACAGAAGGCAGAGCCGCGTCTCTGTTGCTGCCACACTGCCACTGGCAGCATAATCAGCCACAACAGCGGCCCAGCAAGTTACTTCCGCTGCGGCGGACTCTGCGAGTTGCTGGAATCCATCGCCGGGCGTGCCACGGCTTGGGTGGGGAGGGGAGGGGGCGGCATCATCCGGGAGTCCAAAAACTGTCTTCAACTGACGCGGCAGTGAGTTGTCTCCGCCTCGTCTCGTGCTCCACTCCGAGGTGCATCCGCTTTTTGGTGTCCTCCAGGACCTCCGCCACTTTTTGTTTGTTTGTGGAAGGAGCTTTATAATATTTTCTGGAATTGTTTTGCACTTGCTTTTGTATTCGCAATTCGCTTTTTGGCTTTTGTTTTGCTTTGTTTTCATTTCTATTCTCGGCTTCCCCCGCTCCACTGTCCCCTTTCCCCGTTGCTTTGGCAACTCCCTTTCTTGGTGCACATATTCAGGCGAGGATCCGTGCTGCTTGCGGGGAGAAGTTCTTTAGCGGGCACAAAAGTCAGGCAGCTGCACAATGGGCACAATAAAATCTGTGTGAATGTCAAAGGAACTGAATGAGTGCCCAAGAATGAATACAATGAATAGGTGCTGCGAATGAATGTAATGAATGCGTAATAAAAAGAGTTGTGACGGGGATCCACCAATGACCAATATCCAGGCTTCCTGCCGCTCCGTCAAACGTGGCGTATACGCAATGCTCCTTTAATTAAAGCAAAATCTGCCACCAGAGGCGAGTGAGCAATGGGAACAGTGGAGGCAATGCTTGCTGCTGGTCTTTGGCAGTGGAATGGCAGAGCAAGCTGCAGATTCGATATTAAATATAATGAAGTCTGTGAATGCAGACCCGAATAGCGTGTAAAAGTGTTTAAGCAATGGAATCGAGTGACGATAGGAACAGTCCAATCGCTAAGCAGTGCAAGCGCACGAAAATCGGAACAGCGGAATGGCTAAGCAGTCCAAGAGAACCCTCCAGGAACGATTTGATTAATGGCAGGGAGAGTAGAGCTAACCAAATGTCTCTGTGTAAATTTCTCCGGGTGTGAGTGCCCCGCGACGCCAGCCACAGAAGCCAACAAGTTAATGAATCTCTCGCCCCCTGCCCCGCCACCATTTTGTAGCACGCTTTTGTTTTGCTACGCACATTCTTTACTTTATTCTTTACTTTACTCTTTTCGTGTCCTTTTTGGCTTTTCCTCCCATTTTCATTTACTGCTTCTCAGTTTTTTATATTTTTTTGCTTGCTCTGCATTTTCTTGCGTTTTCTTTGCTTTATCAGGTTTTTCTTTGCTGCTTTTTCTTTTCCTACGAATTTTATTAATTTTCCTTTTGCAGATTTTTTCTGTTGCTTTTGCCTGTCGCAGGTTTTCCTTTGCTGAGTTTCTCTTTTCGTTGATTCTCTCGCGGTTTTCCTTTCGTTTCTTTTTTTATTATTTTTGCTCCTTTGGTTGTTGTTTTATGATGAGGAGGAGACCAGGACCACCGCCCGCGTCGCTTTTCCGTTCGTTTGCCTCGCACTTTGGCAAACTTTTCACTTTCACAATGTGGGTGGTGCTGGGGGTGGTGCTTGGGTGGCTGCAGTGTCTAGAACTTGGCACCTTTGTCATAGCTCCCAGTGGGTGGCACTCACCCAGTCTCCGTCCCCGTGCCCGTCTTGCCTCTTCGCTCGCCATCTGTGTCTCTCCTTCTGTCTGTAAGTAAACACAATTGTGTATTCCTTCTTTGCCGGCTGTTCCTTCTTCTTCTACGCCTGTTCTCTCCTTTCCTTTCCTTTGCCACGTAGCTGGCGAGCAAAACAAACCGCAAAATGCTTCGTGAAGGCAACATCTGATGACTGGCTGGGTTGGGTTGGGGTGGGGCAGGGCAGGGCAAGGCATCCTGTCAGTGCCCTCCCCCTGCGCACGCGCCTCCCCATTTGCCTAGGCGCGAATTCACATTTCAATGGCATTTCCCGCTCTTATTTCCAGTTGTTCTAACTTGATTTTTCCCCTAATTCTGCACTCTTTTAACCCCCGTTCCGCGGAGCACGTGCCAAAAGCGAATCCGACGCTCGCTCAAAGACCGGAAACGCGCGAAGATCCCCGCATCACATTATCCCAACCGAAATTACGGGAAAAAAATCATAATTATTTTGCATAAATTAGGCCAAGATCAAATTACTCCTCAAAGGAGCGCAAGGATAGGGAGGCAGGGGCTCCAGGGCGGATGAGGCATCGTCTGCGGAGGAATCAATGTGATTAGTTTCAGAGCCAGCGAGACCCAGAGAGCGAGAGACCGTGAGAGGCAGGGAGGGAGGGAGAGAGATAGAAGTCATTCATTAGGATCCATCCGAAAGGGCTTGGCCAGCGCCTACGCAAGTGTCATGCCACAGAGAGCCCCCAAACGAAAAGAAGTGGAAGATGGAACCAACGTCCGTCTCTGTCGTCGGGCCCCAAAAGAGAAGAAGCATCTCTGACTGAGCGTCTGCCCCTCCGAATGATGATGACGATGGGACGTAAACCTTTTGTCTTTTTGGTCTACATGGGGTCTGCTCTTCGCCTCCGCCTCCTTCCACTCTGACGTTTGTTTCGTTTTTTTTTTTAATTGAGCCAAGCAATTATTATTTCGCTGCCTTCGACTTGAACTCACTCATTCATTGATTCGTTTGCTCATTCATTGCGTTTATAAATAGCTCATCGGTGGCTTGCTTGGGCCTGGGGTGCCCAGGTCTTTGGGCCACAGATTGAAAATGATGCACGGCCCACGCAATCGGTCGCGGTGGTGGACCCCAAAAGTGAGTCCACACCCAGAGAGAAGAGGTGGGTCTTGGGTCCGGCACTGTATTGTGCAGTGCGTTTCACAGTTGTAGGTAGGGCTTGCGACTAAAGCAAATATCGGCAGATTAATTATTGAAATCGATAAATTTTGATCAGCATATTAACTATTCAGCCATCGATAATTATCGATAATCTATTGAAATATTTGTATTGATCTAAAACAGTTTAAGAAAATCGATATAATTGATCGGCAATCGAATCAGTATTATCGTTATCGGATATCAATAATCGATATCAGCTATTCATAAATTTTCGATAATTTATTGTCTATGTGAATATTCAACAAGATCGTTTTACACATACGAATCGCACTGTTTTCGATTCCCGTATATCGGTTACAGTTTTTTGTTTTTGTTTTCGTTTTTTTTTTTTTTTTTGAGATATATTTTTTTTGTCTTAGATTTCACGTGGATCTTGTGGATGGATTCTTCTCGTTGGGATTTCTCGGGACACCCATGTGGGTGTTTTTGGCAGCGAATTCAATAAAAACTTCACAGCCAATGAGCTGAAGTTGTTGTGGCCACAATTATTGTTGTTGTTGCCGCAACAGTTGTTGCCGTGGCATGTGACCAACTCCTCCTCATATACTCGTACACCGGTGATTGCTGCTGTCGTTTGTGGGTGTGGGTGCGGCCGACGCGTCGCGTCTCGTCGCGTCGCGTCGGCTGCTTGGACGGATGGATGGCTATGTGCTGGAGATGGATGCGGTTCTGCTTGGATTTCTTTTGGTTTTTTTTTTGTTTCCTTCATTTTTAAGCTGTGGCATAATTTAATTCAATGATTACTGATTTTAAAACGAAACCAAGATGCGAATCCCAATCCAAAGACGGCGGCCCAATGCGACGCGTGCGTTGCTCTGTGACTCAAATAAATAAATCAATCATGGGCCCCAAACGAACAGCTACGCTTCTCAGATTGAGGTCTTCTTGGAGCTGCGCCCAGGGGACGCATCGAGCGGAGAGGGAGGGGCAGGCTGGGGCAGGGACAGGGACAGGGGACCCCACCTTCAAATGCATGTGGATGGGTCTCGGGGTCCATGGCACTCCCCATTTCCGTTTGCCAGCGATTTATATCGGCCCATGGCATGGGCCCATGCCCGCTGCTCCCCCCCTTCATGCTGTGTGTGTGTGTGTCTCTGCCTTTGCCTCTGTGCCCCACGCATCTTATCAGCATAATTATTATCATTAAGATGCCATTGTCACATTGCCATTGCACACCTTAAACTGGAGCCTGGCAGATGGATGGCAGATGGAACTGCAGCTGGAGCCCCTGCGCTGGCTTCGGAGGAGTCTTCCACTCGGTTCGAGTCTAAGGAGTAGAACGAGCGAGGAGTGGGTGCATGGCGGAAAGAGTGGAGTGCAACATGAGTACTTGCCATATTTCTCGATTCCAAAGTGACTCTTTTCCATCTGTCAGGCGTTGCCAAGATGATTTCATACTTTTATTATTTATTATTAAGTTCTCTTATTCTTCTATTCTTTATTCTTTGCTTGGGTTGCCAGCGTCTTTAGTTGCAGCACTCCAAAGTGAGTGTATTCGCAGTCATTAAACATAATTTAATGTGCCATAATCGAAGTCTTGTGATCTCTCCTCTGTTCTTCCTTGCCCCTCGCTACTTCTACTTCTGCAATCACCTTTCCTCTAGCATCTAGACCTTATTCGTCTCCATTCTCTACTTCATTTTCTTTGTATGTATAAATATATGTATAGCCCCCATATACATATGTAAATATGTCGGGCAATGGTCTCTGTATTGCCCATCCCATCCCATCCCATCCCACGGATTCGCATTGGAATCATTTTATATGGGGGGCACGCGCTCGTTCGCCAATCGCCATTCGCTGCGCTTAATTCACATGCGTCACACACACACACACACACACATGCACACACACATGCACACACCCATGGCCCCCTCTTTACTACTCTGATGTGTGTGCGTAAATTGGCTCTCTGCTGCAGTCTCCAGAGTGTGTCCCCAAAGACGAGCTCTGCTCTGCTCTGCGTTTCAGAAGATCTTTGTCAACGTTTGCTGCTTGTGCTCCTCTGCATCTCCATCTGCATCTCCTTCTCCTACTCCTTTTGTTCATCTGATCTGCACGTCTTCCCACCTTATTCCACTACTCCTCCTCCTCCACCGCCACACACTTCACCGTTTCTTCGCCTGGTTTCTGTTTCTGTTTTGGTTTTTTCTTATTGTGTGTGTTTTGCTGCTGCTGCTGCTTGTACGCTGCTTTTGTTGGCGCTGTTGACGCCTCCCCTTTTATTTATTCATTCATTTTTGTGTTGCTTTTCTTGGGCGCGAGACAGAGAGAAAGAAGAGAGAGAGCGAGCGCGCGGGAGCGAGACAGCGAGAGAGGGACAGTTTCCAGTTACAATTCCGCTGATAACTTATTTACTTTTGTGGGGCTTTGGGCTGTGGCTCGCCGTTGGCTGCCGCCCTCTCGCCAGTGGCTTTCCTGCTCCCACTGGCTCGGAAATCCCCACCACACTCGACACGATACCGAAATCAATCGCGGACAGAGGAGACTCACTCCGAGTATTTTGCTGGACTGTGCCCTGCTTTTGATCGAACCCCCCTCTGCCTAAGCCTCTGTCCAGCTTTGGTCTGCTCTGTCTGCCCTACCCACACACAGACATACAGACATACACCCGACGACCGACGACCGACACCCAACTCTGCTCGCTTCGGTTGTGTTCGTTCGGCTTTCGTTACGCTTCGTTTTCGCTTGGCCCCTGGATAGCGAGCGTCATCATCTTCGTATCTTCGTAGCTTCGGTGGCGATCGACTGAGAGAGTGAGCGAGAGCCGAAGTGGAATTGGGCAAGCAGGCGAGCGAGCCAGCAAGAGGCGGCAGTGAGCAGGTTTTTTGTTGCTCTTCCCCCCCACACCGCAGCACACCACACACCACCCCTACCTTGATTGCTTCGTGTGGCTTATCTGCCGCCGTGTTACGATTTTGTTATTGCTTTTGACTCTTTGCTTCACACCTGTCTCTGTCTGTCTGTCTGTCTGTCTGTCGATCGGTAGGTAGGTATCACCCCCACCCCTTGGACTGTACTGTGCTACGTCAGCTGTCGCGCTGTCTCGCTCTCTCTCTCTGTCTCCGTCTCCGTCTCGCTTTGCTCTCCCGCTCGGCTTGTGTGCGTTGGACTTTTTGATTGGCCAGACCTTGATATCAAGCCGAAAGCACAATACAAAAAGCGGACAGCAGAGCACAGCAGAGCAGAGCAGAGCGGAACGGAACGGCATAAAGCCAAGCCCAACGGTCGGTCTCCGGTCTCTCCATCTCGCTCTGGGCTCGGCCAAGACGCCGCCGTCGCATTGTTGCGTCTGCGCCAGCGCAACAGCCACAGCCACAGCATCAATGCAGAGGCGACGCCATTTTGCAATCGCCATGAATAAAAAAAAAAAAAAAATATGAAAAAAAAAAAACATTTCCCAAGAAACTTTTGAGAAGCTTTGGTCGTCACAGCGGGCGACGGGGGCACTGCATTGGTCGTCCGTCCCCTGGACAAATAAAAAAGGGTTGCCCATCCCTCGGGAAAGAGGGAAAACAATAGGGATGCGAGCGACAACTGTAGCTCGGACTCCAAGGTTCCGGCGGATCTGAAGCCTAATTGAATCTCAAATTCTGGCAGTCCTGCGATGCGATGCGATGCTGCTGCCAAGAGTTGCGGACTGCTCCTTCTGGCTGGGGTCCAGGACGAGTGCTGGACCCCGAAGTGAAGTCAACAGTGCAAAGTCCTGACAATGGCTGCGAATTACCGTTGCACACACATACAGCCACTTCCCGTGCGTGTTGCATACATCCGTCCATATGTTGCGGGAATTTATGCATCAACAAACACACACAGCAAACTGAAGAAGGCAGCAGCTGGGAGATGGTGATGGAGCAGCCAGCATGCAGATCCTTTGGCTCCTTGTGCGGGACCCAAAGTCACTTTGCAGCATCATTTCCACGAACACAGCGGGCGGGGGAGGGGGAGGGGAGGAGCTGGGGCGTACACAGTCGCCATTGTTGGGCCCAAGTTGCGCATAATTGAAACATAAAACGCTTGGACACCAATTCACAAAAGCCTGGTGCCCCATCCATCCCCCCCGCCAGTCGCCAGGCCTCATCCCCTGGGCGAACGAGCAGGCAGGCAGCCCTTGTGTGCATTGTGCGAGGCCCCAAAGAAAAGAGACAATTGTGTGTAAGAAAATGCAAGGCCCGAGCGGCATTCAAACTCAAATGTGAACGAAAAGAGGAAGGAAAGTGCCCTCGGAAGGGGCAGCCACTGACGAACCAATGGATACCCTGGAATTTAAATAGTTCGTATGGCAGCATCCGAAATTTTAGATATTTAAATAGTAATTATTTGCTATGGCAGCTAACTGCTAAGCCACACTGGGAGAGATATAAATAGTGACTGCTAAGCCACACTGTAAGAGAGATGGCGAGACTGTTAAGCCACATTGTGAAAGAGATGGAGCGACCAACTGCCAGGCCACACAGTGGACATACAAATAGGGACTGCTAAGCCACACTGGGAGAGATGTGTGGATTGAAATAAGGAGACTTCCAATAGCTGAATACACATTTCCCACTCCCCTTTTGCCTTGGCAAGCCTTTCCTCAAATCACGATACCCTTTCCGCACTCGGTAAAATGAATGTGTGAGTGCATATGAATGCAAGAAGAGTGTGTGAGTGCATATGAATGAGTGGGAGTGTGTGTGTGAGTGTGATTGTTTGAGTGAATGAGTGCATAAGTGCGTGTGTGATTTATGGACCCCCCCACCCCACCCGCAGCATGTTGTTGGTGTTGTTTGGGCTGCTGGTGCTGCTGCCGCTGGCCCGCTGAACGATTTGTTGTGGAATTGAAGAGTACCAAACCGCATATTTGAATATGGCAGCTGTGTGCGCAGCAGCTAGCCGAAAGGGTGGGGCACAAATGGGCCAGGGAATGTGTGGCCCCAAGCCAATGGCTGGCCGGGCTAATAGCCCACAGGGCAGATATACAGCGAAAGAGAGAGACACGTCCACTTATTCCGCCCCCCCCCCTGCAAAAAGACTTCTATTGATTGCGAGCAGAAACTTTCTACGCTTTTCAATTATTTCAACCTATCAGCGAGGCGAGGGACCAGCACCAGATAGAGAGAGGCAATGACCAGGACGTCCCCCCCTCCCCCACCACCACGAGTGGGTGTGTGCGTCAGCAGTTTTCGTGCGGAATCCGGATCCGAGGGGTGGGTGGCTGTTCCCCACTCACTTGACCTCCAGCTAAACTGGCCAACAAAAAGCGATGGCCAAGAACAGCAGAGAGCTGCAGGAAGTAAGGGAAGCAGAGGAAGAAGTGGAGGACAAACGACAGAGGACAGAGGACAGACCCCCAAACACATGTACCAGCATTAAGATGGGGCAGGGGGCGGGGAAGGACACACAGAAGGAGCGGGAGTAGGAGCCCAGGGAGGAGTCAGTGCCACAGACAGACGGAGCTGCGGAGCTGCGGAGCTGGACCGAAGCTGTGGAGTCGAACATTTTCGCTACTTTCATTTGTTCGCAATTTGTGTCCTGCCCTGCGGTGCTGCCCCTGCTTGCCCCTCCAGCTGCTGCCAGTTGCGGTTAAGTTCTCCAAATTGCAGTCATAGTCTGGCTACATGCTGCATGCCACACACACACACACACACAGCCAGCCAGAGCCAGAGGCAGCGGCAGAGAGGAGCCCAGGACATGGCCAGCAAAATACATAAGAGACGAGGTCCTTGGTCCTATCGTCCATGGGATGCTGCGATGCTGGGATGCTCGAATGCTGCTGCTGGAGACTGTCCAATAAGTGGCAAAAACGACGCGTGCTATCTAGTCATCTGCAGCTGCAGCGACGACCGACGAACGACTCCTTCTGTGGCAACTCCGACTCCGATTCCTGCAGACATCGTCCAAGGTCCACTTCTGTGTGGAGAGCCGAGGGGGCGACGCCAACACGAATCACTCAGCCGCAACGGCATAAAGTTCAAGTTGGGGCGATTGCTGGCGAGAGACTGTTGCCACAGCAGCAGGCAGGCAGCAGGCAGGAGGCAGGCAGGCAGCAGAGACGAGGCATGCCACAGACCAGGATACCAAAAACTCCTTCCAAGCAAATAAAATCAACAAAATTCAAGTTTTTATTGTTGCCTCGCTATGAAGAGAGAGAGAGAGAGAGAGAGAGAGAGAGAGAGAGTGAGTGGGGGGGAGGCGGGTAGAGAGGATGAAGCAAGCTTAGCATTCGCTGTTGCAGCCAGCAGACTCCTTGCCACAGCCGACAGGCACATATGTATCCATGTATGTATCTCCTTTCCTTCTCCTTCCCCTACCCCATTCTCCATTCTCCATCGCTATCTCTCTCTGTGTCTGTGTGCTACGTGGACTATCAACGTCATCGGCTCCACATTTGGTCTGTGTGTCCATGTGTCCCTGGCGGGCTCTCGGTTTCAGCACCACTTCTGCCTCCTATGGCTGCTGCTCGCTGCCATCGGCAGGGCACATCGTTTAAGTGTCGCATCCGGCTGTCCGAGGAGCCACGGACGAGTCCAACTTCGAGTCCGAGTCGTGGCCCGAACACATGAGAGACCGGAAACCAGAGACCCAGCCCACACCCCTCCCACTCCCACGATTGGGGCGCTATTGATTTTGGGCCCAAAAGGGTGATGTCTACATGCACAGCGTACACCCCCGTGCGGCTGGCAGCCCAAAGAGCGGCCGCAGTGAAAGGTTCCAGGGGGCGAGAGAGAGAGGAAGGCATGGGGATCCAAGCGGCCAGCGCAAATGGAGTGGAGACTGGACGAATGGTCCACGAATGACCGCCGCACCGCACTCTGGGGGATGTGTGTGTGGCTGGGACTCCGCCCCCAGCTGGCAGCTCCACAGAAAAGTAAACCCTTAATTGTGGCTGGCATTTCTGGGGCTCTTAGACGACTCCCAATGGATGTAGCTCTTCGCTTGGGGGAATCGCAAGTGTGGAAATTAAAGTGTCATAAATCTGCCCATGAGTTTGAATGGTTTCGATTGATTCACTCGACTCACTGGAACTGAGGCAGAATTCTGCAATTCCAAATGAATGCAACCGCAAGGCACTTCTATAAATAAATGTCATCTCTATGTCTGCCCCACCTGTGCCACCGCGTGCCTCTATGGGGGCGAAGCCATTTAATTGCCCCGAACCCGAACCCGGGCCTGACCAGCGCGCCAGAAGCTGGCGGAGATTAGCCCTGCCTGCTGGCTAATAGCCAAGCCATAAAACAATAACAGCAGCAGGCAAATGGCTGGAAGCCGTGAGATCATGTAACCCGGCAGACGTGTAACTGAGACGCAGCCAGGCGGCGACCACGAACCATGGACCATGGACCACGGACCACGGGTCCACGCCACACGTTGTCCCATGCCCATCCGCTCCTGCCACCAGCCACCAGCAACCAGCCACCAAGGCCCGTGCGACAACTTTGACTTATTGCTGCGACAGATACAATTACAAACGATTGGGCCCTGGGCCCTGGGCTTGGGCATGGGCCTGGGCATGGGTATGGGCCTGTGGCTCTTGCGGTCAATGAATGAGTGCCTGAATGAATGACTGAGTGAATGAATTGTCGATGGGGCCCAGAGTTTTCTCACCTTTGTCTGGTTGCTGGTCGGGGATAGATCGGAAGCGATGCCAATCGCGATTTGTTATCATGGCTAACGACGATTCCACCAGACAGACACAGCACCCAACGCTTGAGCGGGAGAGAGAGAGAGAGCGGGAAACCATATATCCATATCCGACTTCTCGACTGGGCCTTTTCCATAGGATCATCGAACTTTTTGTGGTGTGCTGTGGTGTGGTGTGGCTCCTCCATTGTCTCTCCATTGCAGATGGAGATGGAGAGTCTGTGGAGTCTGTCGCTTGCTCTGGCTCTTGCTCTGGCTCTGCGGTTAACCGAAAGTTGTCTATAAATTATTAAAATTGTCTCATTATTCATATAGAATACAATAGATTTCATTTACGTTTCATTTTATTGCAACACAAACAAACAGCGAGCAGCGAAACAGGAACCACAAGAACCACAGAGAGCAGCAGATCAGCAGATCAGCAGATCAGCAGCTCAGCAGAGCAAACAGATCGGAATAGAACCCCAGAGACGACCATAGACCATAGTTTCAATTGTTGTGCTCAGATTGGAAGATCTCGGATCCACTCGCAGATCTGGGCTGAGATCTGGGCAACTGAATGCGTGGGAGAATTCGAATTATGCCACAAAAAACAACACAACGAAACGAAGCACCTTCAGTGTCTCCGAAGAAACTCTTTCTGGTACCACTGGGTGCCACTGGGATGTTGCATCACACTTGAGTGTCGATGCGCCACTCCATTAAATTAATATAATATTTAAGTGTACGCTGTTTGAAGCTCTTGTGTCCCCTTCCCTGTAGGGGTTGATTCAACACATGTGACCCAGTTTCATAAGTAATCTTAGATATTCCCTCTACAGCCCTGCTAATAAATACGATTATTCTTCTCTTTTCGTTGCAGGTGAGTTCTGGTCGAGAGAAGACTCTTCTGCTGCCATGATCTGTGGCGTGGTCTGTGCCTCGGGTAGGTACTCGAGCCTGTAGCCTAATGCACTCCCAGGGTCCGTGGGTCCGTGGTTCTGTGGGTCTGTGGATAATCGCCGTCAGTTGTTTTTGGCATTTCAATCAGAGATCAGAGAGGGCCCCAAAGAAGAACAAGCCCAACATCCGAACATCCGAACATGGCCCCATTACATGGCCAACGCGTGTAATCGCAACATGTTTCAGATTGAAGTTCAGTTTCAGGTTGAGGTTGAGTTTCGGGTCTGGTCTCGGATGGGATGCGCTGCGATGGGATGGTCCTCTAATTATGCCAGTAGCAAAGGTGAGCCATGGCCAGTAGATCCCACCGCTTTGGCTCCATGGCCTCCTGGCCCCCTGGCTGCCCCTCTGCTCCCATCTGCTCGTTAGCCTGGTCTAAGTGACTCGGTCGTTCGGTCGGTCGTCGGTCGGTGTGTTTGAATCCAGATGACATCTCAATAGTTTGCCTACTGCCAAAGCGGCAGTCCGCGGCAGTCGATGTCAAAAAAAAAAAACCTCTGAGGGCGCATTGTCAATGTCCGAGCAGTGGATGTCAGTGGCTGCATTTTGTGGCTGGGAAACCGATTGGAATTTTCGTGCAGCAGCAGCAGGAGCAGCAGCAAACGCAGAATTTTCATTTCGTGTACGTTCTGTGGGGCTCTGCTCTGCTCTGCTCTGCTCCGCTCTGGCGGAGTCTCTCGTTGTTGGTCGCTTAATTAGCAGCGCGGGTTGGGGGGCCACAGTGGGGCAATGTTTCACCTAATTAGTGGCCTTGACTGCGGCTCCACTGATACGATACGAAACGATACGAGACGTAACGTACGATACGCTGCGATGGATGGATGTGCAGGACTCTGCTGCATTGATGGATGGATGGTTGAATGGCATTCAACTTGCAACAGCGGCAGCAGCAGCCCGAAAAATCCAAACTGACATCCAAACTGCGTCTGTGTGTGTGTGTGTCCCTGCCTCTTGTCTCTTTGTTGTTGGTTGCTGCTGCTGCTGTTGTCATTGGCTGACTTACACGACATCTATGCACATTTTACTACTGTGCGGAAGAGGGGGGGCATGGAGTCGGAGGGCGAGCAGTTTGGGGCGCCACCGCCGCGCGGTAATGTTGCGTGCATGTCTTACACAATCCCGAAATCCCAGCGACGCCGTACGCAAATTTCCAACCCAATGTTCCACGGAGGATGGCGACGCTGACGGGCCACGATGACGGCCAAACTAAGTGAAACAAATCGCAGCTGCAGTGAAATCCACCTGCATGCCGCGCCGCGTCGCACCACCCACCCCACACACTTGCCACATGCCTCTCCAGCCGCCGCGTGAGATGAGTTGATTGGGGAAGGTGTCAATGCGTGGCGCGAGGGCCGAGAGTGCGAGAAGTTGTCATCTCACTTACTTCCTTCCGTTTCGGAGCTCTTCGGCGTGAGTTTATGGGAAGTTGTTACTGGGGCTGCCACGGGCTAGGAGTGTGGTGAAGGAGCGTCTGCCGGGGAGTGTGTGGGGAGCGGCTGGGGCTGCATGGGTAATTGGTGTGCGTGGGAATCGATTGAGTACATTGGGAGCACGGCAAAGGACTTCGAGTGGTTTCTCGATTAATTGATATCCTTATTGAAGGAAAGTATCGATTTATTTATCGAGAATTCGATACCCAATTGAAAATGCATCTGTTCGCTAATAACTCTTCGATTATCTACTATTATTCGATCTAAAGCTAGAGTGGAAAAATCGATATTTAATCGAAAAATCAATTATTGCACGACCAATCGATAATTAGCATGGAAAAAGCCCGAATTTCGATTGCTGCAGCGAAAGGCAGTCAATTTATAAATCGATTAATGGACTGTAATCGATAATTATAAACTCTAAAATCAAATTTAACTGAAAAATTTGTTTTCCATGGCCCGAATAATCGATAAATCAGTCGATATCAATTTCCTTCACACACATATGCACTCTAGTGCACAATCAGCAAAGCTGCCACAAACACAATTTATCCTTAGTCTGCTTCCATTACACATGCCCCATGCCCCTTGCCCCATGCCCCGTGCTCCGTGCCCCATTGTCCCCGGACTCTCTTTCATGCCTCAAATCCGATTGATATCCGCAGAGCAGTGGCTGGGGTAGCCTCTGTGTGTGTGTGGGAGTGGGAGCGTGTCAGTGTGGAGCTTGCGGCATGTCCGACTTGTGGCAAGTGCGTGTAAATGCAAATGTTGTCAATGCGCAGCCGAAAATTGGATTGGTTTGTATTCTGTGTGTGGCAGAGGAGAGAAAATAAGAGGAGAGTAGTGGAGTGGAGAGTAGAGCAGAGGAGCGGAGCGAAGCTTTAGTTAAATGCGCGATGTTCGCACAGACCGCAGACGTGTCTCTCATCTGCCCTTGCCACTGCCCCTGCCACTGCCACTGCCCCTGCCCATGCCTCGTGTGCCCCCATTTGGCTGGGAATCATCCTTAATACAAATTGCAAAAGTAACCGCGAACGGGGCCCAGTCTTTGGCTTGTCGAATGCTTTTGTCGCTGACTGTTGTGGCTGTTATTGCTGCTGGCTGCTGCCTGTGGTTGATTTTAAGCCAGAAGAGCAAATCAGGCAGCAGGCAGCGGGCAGACACAGCACAGGCATCGTTGCAAGCATCTCTCGGACCCAAACAAACGGCTGGGCATTCAATGAATTCAATTGCCCGACCGCAGACGGCAAACGTCGTCTTCGTCGCAAAAGAAATCCAAAGACAACGAATGCCAACGAATCGCGCCTACGACTAGGCGAATATCCTGTAGCCAGTAGCCAGATTGGGGCGCATTTAATTCTTCTGGATTTTGTTTGCATAAACGTAACTCTGCGGCGTCCAATATGTTGGGCAGTGAACGATTGGGGATAAGGTTGAGTTATTTAGAGTATTCTTTGCCCTGTCCTGACTGGAAATGTGATTTAAATTGGGCATTAGGGTTCCCTTTGCTCTGCGTCCAACCCATGGCCCGCGCAGCATATCTTTACAGGGTATTGCGGCAAACGAAACTAACACGATGTTGCACTTTCAATGTTACGCTTTGCGATGCTGCTGCTGCTGCTGCTGCTGCTGCAGTTGTTGCAGTTGCAGGTCGGCCGCTGTTTTGTTTATTCTATAATGTAGTCTTGTCCTCGATTGCGTCACTGGAGGACAGAAGGGGGCGCAGGGGAGGCCCTGGGATGGGTGATGGGGACTTAGGGACGCACTAGGCCGTGTGCTTTTGGCCATGGGGCTAGCCGAATGCAGGGAGGGAGGGAGGGAGAGTGTGCAGCACTTGTACACATGTATGGCAGGCAGGCTCCGTCTCCGTCTCTGGCTCTGATCGTGCACCTTCGAGAGACGTCACATTTTATATTTTTTGGCCACATTGATATGCAAGTGACGACAACCGAGCCGAGCCGAGCGATGGTAAGCGATGGCAGCAGCAGCGGCAGCAGCAGCAGCGGGTGGCAAGCAGCACAGGTGCCCCCTTGCAGATATGCAGATGCATTTTTGTTGCTGTTGTTGTTGTTGCTGTTTTTTTTTGGTGGTTGCTGGATATCGCTGCAACATGACTTTCAAACGTAATACAAACAGAGCTCATCCATATGGATGCCCATGTCCCGGCACCGGCACCAGCACCGGCACCGGCACCTCGCATGTCCATCTGTCCATCGACACACGGTCGATCACGCGGAGTGTGTCTGCCTCTGGGGCATGCCGCCTGCCGCCTACCGCCTGCCGACTGCGAGCATCTTTTCAAGTACGAGGCTCGTATCTGGCAGATACTTCAGACGCGACTTCAACTTTCAACTTTTGGATGTTTTCTGTCGATTTGTGGGCTTTTTATTTGTAGGTTACTCCGCCGCTGCATGGTACAGTTAGTGTCTGCAGCACGCTGCACGCTGCACGTTGCACGTTGGCTTTTGTTTGCTTGCAACATTTGAAGGCCTTCAAGTGGCGGCACCAAGCGGAGCCCTCTCTCTCCCGCTCTCTCAGGGTTTGTGTGCCACATTCTGATGGAGTGCCTGGACGGGGGGAAAATCAAAGATCTCCAAAGGGTGACCTTCAATGCTACTGGCTCTCAGGGCTTCCCATGACACCTGCCCCCACCCAACTGCCCCCCATCTGCCCCCTCTCTCTTGCTCTCTCTCTCTCTGTCTTTCTGTGACGCACACACAAAACACTTTCGGGCGCTGACATTCATCAATCAGTCGCACACACACCGATACACAGAGACACAGACACAGCTACAGATGCCTCATGCCCCTCCATTCATGGCACAATGGTCTCTGTGTCGTTGTCAACACTCTGGGCCAGGCCCCGGAGTACCGTTGCGGTGTGGCAGCCCTCCCCTGCCGCCCCCGCTTCCATCCGGCTGGGAGTGTGGGAATCTGTTACCCTTTCTCTTGCTGCTGCTGCTGCTGCCGCTAAGCAAACAGCAACAGTAACTTTTCCGCAACAGTTTTCCAAGCAGCGACCAACCACAGAGTCGAAGTCAGAGCCGGAGCCAGAGACGACATCGCGGCATGTACCCGAAACACTTTCCAGCTTCATCTTCAGCATTTTAGCTACAGTTTTATTGCAGATGCAGACGCCGCTGCAGCTCGGGCTCCAGATTCTGCTGCATGTCTCGGAGAGCCTCCGATGCAGAGAGATTCCAGCTCGCAGCTCGCAGGCAGGTGCATTTGGCCATTGTTTCAAATGGTTTGCAGGCGCCCCCGCAGTACCCCCAAAAAGGGTGAGACCAGCACCCTGCCGCCTGCCCCCTGCCTTCCGCTTTGGGGGAATCCGCTCAAGAAACGGCGGAGCTCCACAATGAAACAAAACTAAAAAACAAAAATCAAAAGAAAAAGAGAGAGAGAGAGAGAGCGAGAGAGAAAAACCAAGAGTTTTAGAGAGAGACAGGCAGAGAGAGACAGAGAGAGAGAGGGAGAAGAAAAGGTTGAACGTGTTGTTCGGATTATCCGTGAGATAATTTCACTGTGCCCCCAGTGCAACGTGCCCCCAGCAGCAGCAGCAGCAGCAGCGGCAGTCCCTGCCCCAGTCCCAGTCCCAGCATCAGTCTCCGTCTCAGTCGCATCTATGTGCCGCCGCCTGTCTGCTGTGGGTAGCGATGCTGTCTTGTTCGCATTTGCTGCCTGTCAGCGCTCCACTCGGACTCCGGACTGCGGACTGCACTCCGCTCTCTGCGCTCTCTTTCACTGAGTGGCCACCCCCCCTGGCCACCCTGCCTGCCGTGCTGTGGGGGAGGTGGAGGTGGATGTCATGTGCAGGCCATAGCCATTATTCCTAATTTCGGGCTTAAATCAGATCTCCAGGTACTCCCGTACTCCCACTGCCGCCTACAAAAGCCGCTTGACATTCCCCCCAAAAGCCCCAAAACCAAATCCCCACAGTGGCAGTGGCAGTGGCACTGGCAGCTTCTTCCCATTCCACATGGCGCTTGGCGCTTGCTACTTGCAACTTGCAACTTGAACTGGCTGCAAGATGCTAACTCCTTAACCTCTCACCGTCCCGCGGGGCTTAGGGCCCATTGTATTGTCCGTCGTTGTCCATTGTAGTCCCCCCCGCCCCCTCAGGCCATCGCCCCTCTGAATGTTGCTCTTGTTGCATGCTGCCGTTCGCTGCCGTGGCTGTGGCTGTGGCTGCAGCTTCTGCGGCTTGGATTTTCCTATTTGTTATGGGCTTTCCTCTTAATTTGAGGTCGTGAGAATCATGGCTAATTAATTGACTCAAACACACACACACACCAAATCCATGCCACATACGAGTGGGTGTACGAATGGGGGAGGCACATACTCGTGCATGCCCCATTGTGTGTGTGTGGCAGGACGTACCGTACCGTCTGACAACTTTATGAAGCCCAAAAGTCCTTCCCATGTAGAGGATTCTGCACAGGAGCAACAGAAAGATTGAAAGAAAGACTTTTCTCTTCCAGTGCAGCTTAACAGCAGCTCCCTCTCCCGCCCCCAATCAAGCATATGCCGCGCTCACCCTTTCACCCTTTCTTCCAAAAAGATGCATCACACATAGAAAGCATTCGCCCGTGCTCCCCTCTCTCATGTTATGGGCTGCAGACAAATAGATCTGTTGCTCTCTCCAATAAATAGTCAGAAATCCCCAAAGGAGCACACTAAATAAATCCCTACGCCTTCGGGAAAATGTTGTGCAGTAAAGGCAGCAAAGGTGGAACAGCAGCAACAACCCAAACAGTATTAAATTCATTTCCCCTCTTTCCATGTTAAATTTAATTTATTTTTACTGTATTTAATTCATATTCTTTACGTCGCTGAATTTTATTCCTTTAATTCCGTTTGCAACCCACTGGAAGCCCACTTAAAATCTTCTTTAATTTCTGCACCATTGATAAACGCTTTCCCTCCATGGAGTAACTGTATTCCTTATAAATTTAAATCCTCTTAACAAACAATCTATCACTTGGGTTTCCATCAATGGAAATTCTTGCGCGTTTTTGCCGCTTCAATGTTGCTGTTGCGTCTGCTGCTGCTGCTGCTGCTGTTGCTGCTGCATGTTGCACTCGTATTTAAATATATTTATTGCCAAGAAGCAGCAAACAAGGATGGGAGGAAAAGCCAGGGAAAAGACTCTCGCGGGTTGCAACAAATTACAGTTCGGACGAATTGGTGGAAAATTCCTAGACCCAAAAACAAAGCTAAGGTGAAATTTGTTATAGCTGCTGCTGCTGCCCTTTCTGGTGGGTGCCTGCTCCATGCCGCTGTTTGTTGCATGCTTCCGCATCGATTTTCACATTGGCCGCTGCCTCTGTGCTGCCTCTGCCGCCCCTCCGCTGCAGCCTCCTTCTGGTGTTTTTGCCTCCCCGCTGTCCCTGCTGTCCCTGCCGCCGCCACCTTCATCTCTTGTTGCCCCCCTGCCTCCCACTCTGCCACAGAGTGTCGTCTCTCGCTCTTCCCTAAGTTCATTACAATTTATTTTTATGTGTAATGCAATTATTGTTGCTGTTGCTGTTGCTGCTGCTGCTTCTGCCGCTGCTGTTGCATGAATGTTTATTCGCGCTACTTGGCGGGGGCGTCGCAACCTGGCGACGCGGGGAGGGTAGAGTGTAGAGTGGGAGTGTGAGTGTGACGGCAGCAGCGGAAGGAACGACGGAATTGGGGCCATGAGGCATGGGCTGTGGGGGGAGGCAATGGCATTGGGGATATTCTCAGTCGAGGTCTTTGTTACACTCTCGGACATGACAACGGTGGCACGACCACGACACGTTGCGAATTTGCCATGAACATTTGCTGTTGCTGTTGTTGCCACTGCCACTGCTGCTGGTGGGGCAGGCACCGTTGGCGCTGACCTGCGCCGTTGCACTAAATACAAACACTCGCAACGAGACACACGGACAAGCGGACACACGGACACGCGGACACGGACACATCTGGCGCTGAAGATCGCGCGATTTCTTAATATGAGAATATTCCCACCATTGTCTCCGCTGATGAGAGGAGCAGCTCTCCCTGCCTCCACCGCCTTGGCCTCCTCCTCCTCCTCGGGAGTGACTCTTTTCGGGGTGACTGACTTTGGGGCTGAGGCTGCTGGAGTAGGTGACGCGCGGAGGAGGCCTGCACTGTGACTGTGGGGGAGTGTGTGGTGTCCACTCCAGCAGATTCGATTGCATGTGCAGCCCCACACTCTCCCTTCACTCCACTCTGTGGCCCATTTAGCACTCGCGCTACCCACGAGCCGGCCGTCGTGCTGCTCAGTTACCGTCGCACTGTGCCCTGCCCAGAGAGGGTATTGCGACTCCGAAAGCTGCTATATACCTTATAGGCGATGGTTAACCCCAAAGATCTACGCCCAGTGACATTGATTCGCTGCACAAATATCTCCTAGACGAACGGATGCTGTTTCCATGCGATTTTATGTTCGATTTGTAAGAATCGAAATAGAAATTGGTACAGTATGGAATGCTCTATATATTCTACACAATTTCCTGGGCAGCAGAGCGTGTCCCTTCGCTTAGGGGAAATTCGTTCCTGCACCCATTGCAGGGTATAGAAATCTTTGGCTTTGGGCTGCCGCTTGTGGCGTTTGTTGCCTCTGTTACTGTTACCTGTGGATGGGCGCTGCTTTAATTCCAGTTATGCGAACTTCTTTTGTTTTGCTCGAGACGTGCAACAAGCAGCAGCAGCAGCAGCAGGCACCACCACCTCCGCCCGATCACCGACTCAAGTGCAGTGTGAAAAATTCCTCATTCCGCATTCACATGAATGGTGAAGCGGTTGCGGCCCTTTCCTTGGGGGTCATTACTGGTCACTGGTGCTGTTGCTGTTGCTGTTGTTGCTGTTGCCTGGTGGAACGGTTCTTGCGTGTGCCACAGCTACACGTGGCGGCTGTTGCTGTGGTGGCGCGTTCTCAGGGGCCCACTACCAGTCCCACTCCCACTCCCACTACCTCCTTTGCTTTGCTAATTTATTTGCACTGGAATCCGGAATCTGGAATCTGCTGCCTGCTCGTTTTCTTTTTTCTATTTTTTTTTGTTGTTTTTTTTTATCCCACTCTTAATTAATAATTTATGCGCTCGATTCGCTCTTTTCTTCTCGTTGCAGGTGAGTCTTCTAACGGTAACGGCACCACCACCGCAACGGGCACCACATTGTGCGTCCGCCCAGAATTCCCACGTCTAATGATCACTGGTTCCACAAGTGCCACAAGTGGCCCCCCCCGAGGAGCCGCCCTCCCAATCGCAGCCAGTGAGTAATGAATGATCCGCACACGAATGGGGGCCAGCAGGGGAACAGGTTGCTTCGGGCAGCACATCGAGGATTCCATCAAGGCATCCCTGATCGCAGAAGCAACTCTGAAATAATTTGTTAATTCTTTGCAGCGATCGCTGATCGCTTCAGGTCAGCTAACTCTGTTTTAATTGAATCGAATCTAGCAGAAGATTCCTTGCAGAACCAATTCACTCTACTATTGCGATCATTCAGCGCTGAGGGCTGCCCCTGACCATTCACTGAGCTTTCATGCAGTTCCCTAAGCATATACGATCCGTGATAGAGGCCCGATCTCCGCCCGCTGGAACAATTGTGCAAATCGAGACGATAATCTCTGGAATCTTGGCAGTGCAGGGGGAAGAGGAGCTGGAACGAGAGGGTCAGGGAGAGGGAGAGGGAGAGGAAGCGCTCTCGTTTCTCGCATTCGATAGAACAATGGGGGGGCATGCACCTGCGAATCGATCGAACAATTCATCAGCGCAGGGATTAACGAAAGATTTTCCCACAATTTCCCACAGCCAAATACCATTTCGTTTCTCCTGCTGCCGCTTCTTCTGTTGTGCCTCTGCTTGAGGCAGGAACAAGTATAAAATTTCATTATCGTCGCGCACTTGCGAGGGAGCAGAGCAGCTTATCCCATTACACTAAGCGCATGTGTACACGCACACACACGCACACGTACACGTATGTGTCCATCCTGTGTCCTGCCTCAGGACTCAGAACACTTGTTGGCCGCTTCATGTTTCAGCTGAAAAATAAAAGAGAGCTGCAGACACAATGCAGCGCCCCAGAGGAGGAAAATGCGAAAAGATCGCCCCTTGGTCTGGTCCCGCAGCCACTTGATTAGCCCCGCAGACAATGGGAGCTCTCTCTCTCCCTCTCTCTTTCTCTGCTTTAGAGGGAGAGAGAGAGACAGAGCTGTCCGCGGAATATTTTGTCATGGGAAAAGTGAGGAATGGACGACGGGCGAGCAGGTGACGGCGGAGGCTCCTCCGATTCCTTCGATCAGGGAGTACCAATAATTGAATTGATCATGATTCGGATTTTAGTGCGCTGCCATTGTTGAGGCATGAGGATGCAGATGTGGCACAGCTACTGCTACCTGGATTCCATATTCTGGGGCAGGCTCTGAGGGTCTCAGGGTTCGTTCCGTTGTAGCGAAAATCGCAAGGACAATGCTGCCGTTTCTGCTGTTTCTGCTGTGTGTCCTGTCCTGTCCAATATTTGCAACGTGTCATCGCTCGAGAGAAGGATCCTTGAGAACTCACTCTCTCTCTCTTCTTTTTTATTGAATGTTTTTTGGTGCGTGAGAAAAAGGATTAAGGATTGTCGCAGAAAAATGTGCGAATGCGATTGCAAGGCGAACGACCTGAGAGCGTCCTGCCAGCGCAGAGGTGTGCAGAAAAACTCAGAAAGGATACAGAACCATGGAGGATGAAAGGGGCAGGGCAGACGGCAGCATTCACGGGGCAGCTGTAGAGACAGAGACAGAGAGAGATGGAGAGAGAGGGAGAGAGAGGACGCGTCGTTCCTTTCGTGGGAAATTTCATTTCGTTGCACTCTGATTTTGATCCATTTTCCGTTTTCCAGGCTAATCAAAGCAGCGGGGAAATGGCTTAAACCTTTTGCTGCCTCTGCCCCTGCTGCTGCCCCATCCTCTCTGCTCTGCAGATTGTGCAGCCGCAGCCCCACTGTCGCTGCCCACTCGCCATTTCATTGGGTTGGCATTGTCTGCAAGTTCAGTGTTCGATAAGCATCAAGTTCTCACGAACTTTTATTGTCCTCAAGACGACGGCGACGACGTGGACTGAGGCGGCGGAGCACAGACTACGTTGCAGTTGCAAGTTGCAAGTTCCAATTGCAAGTTGGCGCTGCACGAGCACCAAGAGGCGGGAGAGTGGTGGTGGCTCCTCTTTGGAGCGACATTTTCCAAGCAATTAATGCCAAATTTAGACAAGCCCTCGGCTGCCTCCTTCTGCCTACTCCCATGCTCGCGATTTGTGTGTCTCCAGCGGGGCATCAGCACGGTCCAAGGGGGAGGAGGGTGCGGGAAGACACTGCGCTACTCAGCCGTGAAATATGAGGCAAAGAGGCACAGGCAGAGGCAGAGCCAGGCCGGAAGCAACGCCTCACTGACGCATGACCAAACCATCCGTCTGCTCCCTGACCCACTTCGGGCTGCGGCTCCGGCTCCGGCTCGGGCCTTACCTTGACTGAATCAATCAGCCAGAGATAAGACCCCACCGTGGCCGCTCCAGGGCCACGCCCCAAGGTGCAAATGGATGGGCACGAGGGACGACGCATGCGCAGCGGCGGCAGGGGCTGGGCCAGTGGCAGCGGCAGGGGAAACGCGGCCGTAATAAATTTCTTGATATGCGGGACATGTGGAAATTCAAACAAATTAAATTGTAAAAATGAAAATTAGCTAAATAATTTTTGAGTGCGTCGGACTGGGCTTCGGGCTTAACCCTTTTGCTGCATGCACCCGCATGTGGCACGGCCTGTCCCTGCCTGACATAATAATGCATCAGATGCCGCAGGCAATTCGATATGCAGCCGATGCACATCACTCGATCGATGCTCGATTGCCAATAATTTGATTAATGATTGGAGACTCCTCCCAACATCCAAGGGGAGGATTCCGATGGCTGAGATTGGAAATAGTCCCTGGATTTGTGTGGCCATTGATCGATATAAATCGAATTGCTTCGATTGCAGCAGATGAGGCTTCTGCATCGTGGCGATTCTCATGGGAAAGTATGGCTGAGAGATCTCTCCTGGGCGCTGCGGTGAACTCCTTTGAGTTGCAGGAGATTGCAGTCGATTCATTCACGCATTCATCGACTGCCATCGATTAGTTTGTGCGCTCTACTAGTGAACATTGCTGGCTGCAACTCTCGAGGCGCCACTTGTCGCATCATTGGCCTTTAGGGCCGCACTCCACTCCCCTGCCCCGTCGGCTTGCACACTTTTGATGAGGAGGGCAGTGCCCCTGCCGCAAATGCAATTTATTTATGATTACGTGGAAGATGCAACAGAGCGGCTACCTCCCGTGTGCCCTGTGCCGTGTGCCGTCGTTTGTTTTTGTTGTTGCTGCTGCTGTTGTGACTGTTGGACGACAAACGAGAGGCCGCTGCTGCTACCGTGGGCGTTGCTGCTTTTGTCAGCGTCCTGGCCTGGTCAGTGCTCAGTGTCTCAGCCTCGTAGCTGTGCGTGTGCATCCCTTGGCTCTCGGGTAAAACAATAGCCAGCTCGGTGTCCCTTCGATTTTATTGCGTATAAATCATCAGAGCCGAGCGATTGGCATTGCCCGCTATTGTGGGTGGACTAGACAATGACACGCCCATTAGATGTGGCCTGTCGGCACAAGCATGCTGCCCCAGATGCTGCCAGAGAGTGCCCTGACGCGATTTAATTTACATGATTCTCGGATGAGCAATCCGAGTATCCATGCCCAATAGCTGTGCCTGCGATATTAGTCGCACTTGGAGACTATTTGTCCATTGTTGTGGTACATATTCCTGGGGATGCCGTGCCAGAGCCTGCTCCCATGATTTCTCTCCGCTTTTGTGGCTCAGAGATGACAAACGAACGAGCGAGCGAGCGAGTGGAGACTGACGGACATACGTTTGGCCATTCAATATGCCAAACACGTACCGCCCGGGAACAACCGCATTGAGGCTGAGGCTGCGACGGCGGCTACGCCCCAAGCCGTAAATCCGAAATGGGGCACACACAACCGACCGAACACAGCCGTGGTCGAGAGGCATGGGCACGTCCGTCGCTGGGTCCGAGATCCCCCCACAGATGCGAGATGATGCGATGGAGATGTCACTTGAGTAATTGTCGTCATACGCTCCACTCCGCTCCGTTCCACTCCACTGCGTTCCGTTTGCCTGCCTGCTACCTGGGCCAACAAAAGCCGCAAAAGTGAAGAAAGTTTCGTTTGCGTTGGCGTTGGAGTCGAGTCGAGAGTCGGGAGTCGCCTTGCCCAGCCAGAAGGTGCTTTGTTCCCTCGCTGCTGTTGTTGCACAATCTGCGTAGAGCGAGAGCGAGAGAGAGAGAGAGCTATGTGGCTAGCTCTCTGCTCCCCAGAGACCGACCGACCTCTGTCGCTCGCTTGTCGATCGTTTGGCATGTCCAAGACGCACCGTGGCAGTGTCCAACGTGCAGCTATTTAGTGCCCCACAGATGTGTGTGTTTTGTTGTATCTTTCTGGTCGCATCTTTGGGATCGCCTTTGTATCTGTATCGCTGCTGCTGCTGCTGCGTGTTTTGTATCTGATTTTCTGCCCAATCCATATGTGTGTGTGTGTGTGTGTCTCTGCCCTCGTCCCACGTTTTGTCCGGCCTTTTGGGACCGACCTGTGTCCACGTCCAAAGACAACATTTCATCATCATCATCGTCGTTTGTCGCTGCTGAGGCTGAGGCAGAGGCAGCAGTTGAGGTGCGGTGAAAGGAGCACCTTGAACAATAATTGTCAAAAAAATAAAAGTAATAATAATTTCAGTTTCTTCTTTTCTTCTGCTCGTTCCCCGGGTTATTATGCATGATCTGTACGATCTATACGATCTGCTTTTGTGTGTGTGTGTGTGTGTGTCTCGTTGTATGACGTGTTTCACTTTATTTTCGGGAATTAGCAAAGTCTTCTCCCACTCCACCCGCCAGCGCTGCAGCCTTTGCCTCTCGAAGGTGTCTCTGGCTCTGGCTCTCTGCTCTCTGGTCTCTGATTGATTTCGACCGACAAGAAGCGTGAATATGACAAATCCAATCACAACAACAATAGAGTTCTGGGATGGCAGGTTGTGGGTCAAGATAGGGTCTTTCTCTCCATCTCTCTCTCCTCTCCATCTCTCTCTCTCTCTCTGATGTCTCTGATGGTATTAGAAGATAGCACAAAGATTGAAAATCTCCAATGGAATATTCGGAGCGCAGTTTGAAGCTGGGAAATGTATCTTGAGTGAAGTAAATTGATGGCATAAATGCATGAAAAGATATATGTTTGTGTAAATTTCATAGGGATGCACATACATATATGTAAATGCAGAATATACTCCGTTAAGTACGGCATAAGTAACGCAACCTTCCGTCTCAGAGAAACTTCTTGAAGCAGTTTTTCTTTCAATTATCTGATAGTTTTACTCACAGAAATCTTATAGTAAAGCTGCTCAGAGCAGTTATATATCAAAGCATTTGCACTCTCAGATTATTTGATGCTAAATTTGTACTCTCAAAGATCTCAAGACAGCTCTCCGAACTGATTGAACCCATAAGAATTTGGGTATAAAGAAGCAAAGTTCCTTTAGTCCTAAAATTACATCAGCAAGCGAGAGACTAATATGTATATTTAGTATATTATTTGTACTCATAATTTATTGTATTTACCAATACTCAATGCGCCCCCAAATAACTCTACAGTGTACACCTATTAACGATCAAAAAATAGCCCTCAGGGATCTGCCAGTTCTGCTTACAACACATATTTTTGGGACACGAACCCATTTGCTGATCGGCTACTCAGAGCCGTTTCACACCCAGAAACCGTTACAGTTACCCCCAGATTAAACCTCAGATCGAGTTTCCATATGCCATGCTGTAGGTTTTTTTGCGTCAAAAGAGACAAGAAATGCCACTCTTTTCTCCACGAAAAGATCGCTGCGAAGCGAAGGCCACCGCAGGATGTCTATCTGCAACACGCAACAAGCCGGCAAAAAAACCAAAAAAAAAAAGCGAAAGGAGCAATGGGTAAATGGGCAAATGGGGCGGCAACCCTTTTTACTGTTCGTGCTCATAAATTTTCCGTTAAAAACGAATGCATTTTCGTTGGAAAAAATGCTGAGGATTTGCTCATTTAAACCAAAACTTGGGCAACGAGAAAAAAACCCGTGAATATCAGAGGGAAAATTATGCAGCGATCAACTTACAAAAAAAGAAAAGAAAAGAAAAAAAAACAGAAAAACAAGAGCCAAAAAACGTATGGCAGAGGGTTACGACAATTGCCCGTCTTAGGTCTTGGGTCTGTCAGGGGTGGCTGTGAGGCTGTGAGTCCTGTCTTCCCATCTTCCTGTTTGAATCTTTGTTTGAATTGAATTAAAAAAGCGACGGTAATCAATGCGAAAGGACGGGAGCAGCATCAGCAGCCGGCACATCAGCTTTCCCACTCCCAAAGTCCCATTCCGGTCCAGGACCAGGACCAGCACCGGGACCCTCCTTTGCCTGCCTCACACATGTGACACATCGCGCACCCCATCCCCGCGGCCTCATATCTTGGGAAAATCTTTTGGCCACCACCCAAAAGGAACCCAAACGCCGACTGACACACAAAAAACGGGTCCTTCCTTCCAGGGACACACACAGCAACAACAACAAAAAAACAATAAGAAAAAAAATGCGTCTTTGGGGTGGGGGATGCGGAACCGGGACTGCCACTGCCACAGCGACGCACGAGGGGCATAAAAAATTAATATCACGGGCAGGACAAGAACAAAAATTTGCATAGAAAAAAAATGCCGTTACAGACACACACACACACATGAGGGAGGGGGGGGACAGGACCTGGTCAGAGGACGAGGGCTACCTGGGCGCACAATTCGCACACACACACACACACACACAGAGAGAACGAAGTCGTCCCTGACGATCCTGCGAGGCCTCCTTCGGGGGTTGCAAAAAAAAAAATCACACACACAAGAAAGAAAGAAAAAAACGCGAGAACAAAAGGAATTATGGGAAAAGGAGGCGAAAATAAAAAAGGAAACTTTAAGGAAAGCCGGCCGATCGGTAAAAATTGCATAAAAAATAATTGCAAGGCGACAAGCGACAGGACGAACGCGGGCTGCTGTCCTGTCACGTAGCCGCACCAACCCCCCGCCCCAACCCCGCCAGCCGAGCACATCCAGGGTTCCTGCCTGGAACACAGCTCCCGGCGCTGCTGCTGCTGCTGCCGCTGGTCCTGCGATGAATTGCGTTTGATTAAACGGCACAAAGACCGAGACGCGGTGCGAGGCTCTCCTCCTACTTCCTCTTCCTCGTCTGCGACGCGGCAGGGAGTGCCAGGACATTAGCAGCATCCTTTTAAACGCTTCGCATCTGCGCAGGCGCCGCCGTCCCGTCACGGGGGTACAGCGAAAGAGCGCGCAAAAAACTCGATCGACATACAAAAAAAAAAACAACAAAAAAACAACACACAAACGGAACGAAAAAAACCGTTTACCAGGACAAGGGAAAGGATTAGGCACTGAAGGGGAAAAGGGAAAAAGAAGAAAATGGGTTGAGAAGAAGAAAGAAGTAGAAGTAGATGTGGAAAGGGGTGGAGAGGGAGAAGGAGCAGTGGAAGGGGAAGGAAGCTGCAAGTAAAAGCTGGGCTTGGAATTCCAAGGAGAAGAAACCTCAGAAGCAGAGTGGAAGGGAAATGCAAGAGGAAGGAATGTTCCAAAGAAGAAGAAGAATTGAAAGAAAGAATTTAGGCAGAAGAAGAAAGGGATAAAGAGGGAGAAATGAACAGAGCTTGAGAGAAGAATCAAAGAGAAGAATCAATGCTGATAAGAACTGGGGAAATCTGAGAGAAGCAGACCAAGGAGTAATGGAAGAAGAAGGAGGGAGCAATAGAAGCAACAAAAGTGTCACCTTCCAGCGCCACATTGGAAAAGCAGCAGCAGGAGGAGGAGGAGGAGGAGCAGCAGCAGGAGATGAAAATATTACGGCATATCCGGCTGTCCATTCCACATTGGGTTTCTCTCTCTTTGCAGCGCTCTCTCTGGCTCTCACTCTGGAACTGTCTGCCCCCCTCTGTCCCAGCAGCTATTCTTAGAAAATGTTTAAAGAGAGCAAGGAGGAGATTTGGAAAGGGCGAAGGGAGCAGGCAGTAGGAGATCTGGAACGGGGGACTGAGAACGGGAGAAGGGCTGGTCGCCACACTTATTGCGCAGCTTCCGCGACGCGATGCGCGATGCGATGCGGCACTCAACACAAAAGATCCCCGGGGTCCAGGGGAGGCTGCTGCTGCTGCTGCGCACATCCCAATGCTGTGCGAAGGGCGCAGGAAAGAGACACCTAGAGATAGAGCAAGGGAGCGGGAGCAAGAGGGACAGCGGACCAGGATCTGGTTGGAGCATTGTCTCCATAAATAGCTCACTGAACCATGTGCCTATGCATGCTGGAAATATCCGAAGATCTTCGCGGCCATCATATGATCTGGCATGGGAAAATGGGATACCCCAAATATAGGATGACAGTGGGAAAGTGGGAGTAGAAGAACAGCAAAATGATTTTATCATTAAAGTTAGGGGTTTCATTACCCAATTGTATCCAAACACATAAATTATTACCATCTTCAGCTCAAATGTGACTTGTATCTACTCCTAGATACGATCCTTACACAAATGTGCAACAAATAATTACTTACCCCCCTCCCAATGCCTGAACTAGCTCTCCAAATTTTACTTTTATTTATATATCGGTTGGATTGGGGGAACCAAGAAATAATATTTAAATTGGGGATATATTAGATTACAAGATATGTAGAAGAAGAATTCGTGAGTTTACCGAAGAACTTCAATTTGTTACGGGGATGACCAAGCAAAAGATTCTTTTAAAAGTTATCAAGAAATGCCAATAGAAATAATATAATAATAATCTCTGATATATAATAATACCATATAATATAATATAATAATAATAATAATCTCTGATATATAAATATATGAGTGGGTAGCTATCTGCACCTATCATTAGGAATATATTATTTCTGTGTGGGTTTCGCTTCATTTTAGATTGTTGATCCCTTCAAAGATCTCTTCAGATCGCGGACTCTCGCTATCTATTTATCATTCCAGTGATTACTCATGGGGGGCTCTGCAGTCTGGGGCTCCATTGAAGGATCTGCCCCATCCCCATATTCTCTCGGGCCACTGACCATCCCCAATGGGCAGGGCGAACTGCCCTTTGGGTGGGCAGTTGCCCGTCCATTGCCATTGGTCATCGGACATTGGTCTCTTAACTCGTTCTCCCTCGCCCTCTGTCTCTACCACTCTACCACTCCCTCTCCTGCACTCTCTCGCTCTTTGGGATAGTTCTTTTAACCCTCTTCTGGGCCCCCCCGGCCAACGTCCGATGGCTGGTGGCTGCAGCAACAACTCAATTTTCGGGGCAGCGATTAGCAGCGGACAGAGACGGAAGCGGAGACGGACAGTCATATGTAGAGCAGGGAAAGTCGTCAGAGAGGGGGGGTCGGGGGCAGAGAGAGAGAGAGCGCCAACGCAGGGCAGCGACGCTGAAGCTGAAGCTGGCGTCTGAAGTCGAAGTCGCTGCTGACGCTGGCGCTGGCGCTGACAGCAACGGCCAGTCGGTCGTCGGTCCAAAGATGTTTTCATCCCCCTGTTTCCTTGAGGTCCACTCGCAACACGCACACATGGCAGCACGAGTGAGTGAGAGAGAGAGAGAGAGAGTGAGAGACAGTGTGGCAGAGTGGCAGAGGCAGCAGCGGTGGCAGTGGCAGTGGCAACAGCAACAACCCCTCTGCATGTGTGTGCGTGTGTGTAGTGGTGGCTACCACACGTTTTTTTTTATGCTCTCCTCTGCTGATGCCCCCGGACTCCGGCACATAAAAAAAAACTATGCTGCTGCTGCTGCCGCTGCTGCCTCTGTCAGCGTCAGCGTCGACCGCACAGCCTCTCTCACACACACACACAGTGAAGAGAAGGGGTGTGGGGAGAGAAAGGACCGGGCCCCGGGGACGGGACTGAGACTGAGACTGCGACCGACCTCGACTCGACTCGACCGTGTGGACGACCGTCACAGGAAGACATCGAATTGTCAGTCCACGTGAAGCCTCTGAGGGGTCAACAACACACGCGCTCTGCCCTTCCAAATGCGCTTCCACCGAAAAAACAGAGACTGAGATCCTGTGGCAGCCAACCGAACCGTTTAACCGTTAACCGTTAACCGATTGAACCGCCAACCGATTCGTGTCGCCTGCCCGTGAAAGTGTTTCCGATTGAAAGCCCCCAACACACAGCACCACACGCAGGACACTTGGATTACCTACGATCGTGTGTGTCCTTACCCCCCAGTGCCTCCCCCACGTGCACTTTTTTTTTAATATTATTAAAACGAAATACATTTTTTTTTTAAATCAAACCCAAAACAAAACAAAAAACATTTGTGATGTGCTAAGCAAACGAAAAGAAATCCGAGAAGCGAATCCAAAGACCAAAGACAAAACGAAATCGCTTCCTTTTTTTTTTTTTGCTGTGGAGCCGAAGGAGCCGCCTACAAAATGTACAACAAAATGCTGTCGATCAGCGAGGATCATGGATTCCGTTCGCTGAGTCGTAAGTGTCCAAAAATAAAACCCCCCTGCCCCACCATGCTCGGGGGGTTACGATCTCCAGCGGAGAATTGGCTTGCCATTGGTTTATGGCGGGGCGGGGGGAGTCGATAGATACCATCATATCGGTCCAAGAACATTTCCCAATAAGCGACGACCGAAAACACAGCGCATGTATCTTGCCCCACGCCCCACCTACCGCAGATAACCGCAGAATTTCTTGGAATTTTTCTGGGAACATACTCCACTCAGTCCGTGTGTTCTTCTTCCTGTTCTGTCGAATGGGTCGCTGGTCTGCTCTGCTCTCTTTCTTTAATCATTTGCCGGTGCTGCGTCTCCGTCTCTGCCTCTGCCACTGCCTCTGTGCTTCCCCAAATAGATACAACAGGCAAATGTGCGGACAATTTTTGATAAGCGGACTTGTACTGGGAACAACAACAACAGCAACACCAAAAGCAATAAGCCAACGCCCGCACCCACATAGCCCCATGGCCCCATAGCCTGAGTCTGAGCCTCAGCCGAACGGGGAGTACGTAGACCTACTTATTGTACTCCGAGGGGCACCGCACCGTACTGTACCCTCTGCCTACCTACCCACAAACATACCTACATACATATGTATGTATATAGATCGCAGCTATTTACATATGTCCGTTGCTGTGCCTGTGGCTGTGGCTGTCGTTGACTTTCGGGAAATAAAACACGCACACTCTCCCCCACTCCGCCCCCACCGCAGCACCTTGCCTCACAATACAAATACAAATATTTTAGCGACAAAAAAAACAACAACAAAAAACGAAAAGTAAAACTTACACCAACCGAACCACATGTCTTATCAAAAATGGGAGTACAACTCGCACAACAATGGATGCATTCTGGGCATGGGCATTGGGCAAATAGAACGGCGGCCCTTTTGGTGGACCCTTGTCCAGGAGAGCAGAACTCCCAGACATAGATACAGATACAGATACAGACTCAAGCAACCTGAGTGGTGGTCGCCACATCAAAAGCAAAGCAGTGCACAGCCACGAAATCTTCCGCCACCCAAGAGGGTACAGTCAGTCGCAAGCTTAGCTCTCCGGCAATCGAACGACTGCAGGCGGACTTTAATTTGGCAAATAACTATCTCTGGGGTGTCAGCGAAAGTTGTTCCCCTGCAAAAAAATATATCTCTAATCACTCTTGAGGCCCCGTATCTTTGCTTTACTCTTTGCTCATCCTCCTCCACAATATTTGCAATTTCATCGATTAATAATCGAAAATTTGCACCCAGCCGATTGCCCTTAAATGTATTTGGCAAGTAATTTCGCTGGCACATTTTGTTCTTAATTTCATTGAATTTTGTTCTTTGGTTTTTTGTTCTTTTTTTTGTTTGTCATGTCTTTTGCCTTGTTCTCATTTCCTTTTGGCTTATCAGTTGGCCGTGTGTGTCCAGCTTTGCCCCACACACACACACACACACACACCGAGCAGATACCAACACAGAAACATGGGATATGCTATATGCTATATGTTAATGCCTGATTCCAGGCCGCGACCGCTGCCGCCCATATTTGCATATGGCTCATTCACTCAACCTGGCGGCATGGCATATCCCAATGCCCATAGCCACGGTTACGGTTACGGTTGCGGGTGCGGGGTACGGCCTGGGGTACGGGTCCGTTGGCTGTTCATTTGTTTGCTTGTTTGTTTGTCCAGATACGCGTTACCTTACCCGTGTGGCTCCGTCCGTACGTACCGCACTCCCCCAAGCACACACATGCGGGTGTTATCAGCAGTCAGCGCTCTAGCTTTTGGCTAACCGCTTCTTTTGCCACCCTCCTGAACCAGAGCAGACCGCTCCAGCGCAGCTCCACTCCACTCCACATCAGAGTTTCAAAGTTCCAGAGCTTCAGAGCTCCAGCTGTGAGGAGCGGAACCGCTCGGGGCGGACACTGGGCAAATAAAACCAAATTTTTGTATGCTAAAACACTTTGCGAAGGGCCTTTTTCTGTTGATAAGGGAACCGAGAGAGAGGTAGAGAGAGAGCCCCCAGAGGAGACTCGAGAGAGAGCCTACACAACAGGAATCATTGTGGCGGGACCTGGGCAGTGGAGGTACTGTGACTGTGAGTGGTAGGGGAGTGGGACTGTGAGTGGTAGTGGTAGGGGAGTGGGAGTAGCCGCTGTGTTTGTTATAGTTTCAGCTGCTAAACACCTTTCCATTCCACTGATAATACATACGTACACATGCATGTGCGTGCCTGTGTGTGTGTGTGTGTGCTTGTGTATGTGTAATTTGTTTAAACAAATTAAGTCGACTTTACTGTGGTGTTGTTGTTGCTGCTGTTGCGTTTATTTCCAGCTGCCCAGCTCTGTGGCGCTGCTGACGTCGCTTTGTCACTGTCAAAAAGCACCGAAAAATATATATAAACATATATACAAAAAGAAATATACTTATTGCATATTTGTGTGGGTAATGGACACACACACACACACACAGACAGACACGAACGCCCCCGCAGACACTCTGTGTGTGTGTGTGTTGTTATCTGTCGGTCGTGCAACAAAATGTACAGCGACAGAGAAAAACGTACAGAATTTCCGAATTTGTTTAACCTTTTTCTTTTTTTTTTGGTGTTTTTTAAATGAGTTGGCCAGCAAAAAACAAAAACAACAAAAACAAACACCAGTCACAGGCACCATTTTTCGAATATTTACACAGCATTTCTGGCGGCCTTTTGTTGTGTTTCCATTTAACCCAAAAGACAGCGAAGTGGAGCACTTGGCGTCATATTTTAATTGGTTTCACATTCGGTGATCAATTCTGTCGCCTTCGCTGCCACACACACACACACGCACACTCGCATTGCCAGTTTCTGTAGTGATTGAAGGGCTTTATCCCCAAGGATAAATTCCACTCTCACCTGCCTCCTTCTGGCGGCAGCTCAAAAGCTGTCTTTAAAGAGCGTCCGCACTCCGCTCTTCAAGGCTCTCGCATTGAACCTTGAGCTCTGCTGCTGCTGCCCCGCCGCCCTGCCGCTCCTTCGATAGTTGGTCCAGTTTTTCTCACTGACGCCGTGGCGCCATTTTTCATTTGGGTTTCCCTGCGACAGGAGCACCTAAAAACAGCCGACGAGAAACGAGAACGAGAAGGACGTCCATGTGGCGGTCGCTGCCTGGTTTTTATGGGCATATACACACTGGCAGAGCCACCCAGCCCAGTCCAGCCCACCCAACCCTCTTCGATGGCCTGCTCCCACATAACCTTTTGGCCATAAAACCAAATCCTTCGACTCCTTCGACTCTGTCTTGCTGCCAGAGAGGAGGAGTACTTATGTGTATGTGTGTATGTGTCTCAGGGATTGTGCCACGGATGGGGGCATAAATTAGCACAATCAACGTATTGTTTTCTGCTTGCCACGCCTCCAACTATACTCGCCAGCACTCACCCCCACTCGCGGGGCCAGTCAATAACATGAAAATGTTATAAATAACAAAAATATCTACACACAAGGAGCCAGGCAGCCAGGCAGCCAAGGAGTGTCCCTGGTGGGGGCTGGGGAGTGCGATTCATATTTTCTTGTCGCTGATAATTTGCGCAAAACTTCTATTAATATGTTAATTCTTAATTGTCCTACTTTGAGGGCTGCTGGTGCTGCGCCAGTGCAGCGAATGGCCTGCCGCCCCCACCACCCGGCCGAAAATGGTAGCAGCTCGTAAATATTTCGCTTAAGCCGCGACGCGGCTAACAAATCGACGGCACTTCAATTTATATTCACCCACAAAGGGATTCCGGCTATCTGGGAGGGTGGATGAATTAATTACACATATCCCGAAGGAAGCAGGGGATGGGGAGGGGGAAGGAGTATGCGTATGACATCACACAGCACCAATAAATACAATAAATACAATAAATAGTCGTCGTATTTGTGTCCTTATGCGCCAGGCACCAGTCCTGGCACTCCGATGGAAATATATTTGATGCGTGGCCGTCTCTCAGCTCAATCTGGTCAAGGGTTTCCAGCTTCGGTTCCGGCAAGCGGAGCGAAGGAAAATAAAGAAAAGGGTTTCTCCATGCCAAAAGATAATGCAATTTATGACTTCTGGCCACGGCTTTGGCTCAGAGAGCAATCGCATATGTACGTGGCAGTGGCAGTGGCAGTGGCAACCCTGGTGCTGTTGACACTTGTGTCAGGCGGACTGTCAGCACCGCTGTCTGACATTTGACAGCTCCACAAATAGCACCACCACCACCACCATCATTGCCGTCACCAGGGCCACCCTTTCACCTTTTTTCTGGCCAGCAGAAGCAGCTGCTCTATCGGTCTCTACCCTCTTCAGCTGGCGGCGCAATATTGCATGCTGCTGCTGCTGCTGTTGCGGCGGCTGTCAATAAGTATTTTGCTGTCTTTGTTCCTTCATGGACTCCTCATGGACTCCCCCTTAACCCCTACTTGCAGGCTAATCTCTGGCCAAACATCTAATCTAATCGCTTAGGCAAATAGCAGGCAACGCCCCTGTGCCACTGTCCCTGTCTCTGGCCACGCCTACGTGCAGCAGGTAAAACAAAAACCAGGTAGCAGCGGCAGTCACCGGGCAAGGGGTCGGTCCCTGGGTCTGGCTCTGTCTTTCGGGCCAATTGCAAGCCGCATCGATTTCACGCCAATGATCGCCAATCAATAAATACAATAATAATCATCATCAGCCTCAGCCTCATCCTCATCGGTACACCAACAAAAATAAAGGAACATATTTTTTTTTTTTTTTTTTTTGCTGAAACCCAAACAAAAAACCCAAAAAAAAATAATAAAGGAAGGAAAAGGAAAACCCAAAACCGAATCAAATCGAAATGAAGCGAAAATTGCGGCAGGGGCAAAGGGGCCACCCAGGCAATCAGCAAAAATTACCGAAAACAACATCATGTCATATGTGTGTCAGACACCCCCCTCCCCCGAACAATCAATTGATAAAAAAAAGAGAAATATATATATAAATGTATGAGCAAGGAAAAGTCAGTGAGGAAAAGCCAGAGAGCAGAGCAGAGGAGAGGAGAAGTGCGGCTGCGGCTGTGCGGTCACGGACAATGGGAAAAGTTCCATGGGAGATGATCAAATGCTTAGGGCGCATTAGTTATTGTTTGGGCAGCAGGGCGAGGCAGGGGCCGCAACCGCAAATTGCCTCAAACTGGACATAAAAAATGGACAAGGGATGAGGCAGGAGGCAGGAGGCATGAGGAGGGATGAGGCAGGACAAGTGGCAAAACGCGACAGGGAGTCAATAATTCATAGATATATTTCCTAATTGATTGGCAGACACAGGCGGCGTAGCAGCAGCGGTAATTGAGTGTGTGATACCCCCGCCCCCGCCCACCAGCCCCACAACATAGATTAAAGATCATTATAATCATGGCCATAGTTTTATGGCACACCAAATAAAATATATACGAAATACATCCAGAACCAATACGGCAACAAATATGCTACGCTTATTCTTTACAACAGAAAAAAAACAACATAACTTGTGTGAGATTTCGATTTGAAGTTTTTGTTTCCCCCCAGCCAGCCAGGCAGCCAGGGACACATGCAGTGGGTGGTGGGGTGGCCCCCGGGGGCATGGCTTCGCTTTTCTATTTGGATTGTGTGTGGGGTCTCTGCCCGAAGTTGGTTCGGTCAATCAAGTTCCGGCGATGAAAAGGAATCGGGCAACACACAAACAGATAGAAAAGTTGGCAGGAGCGCCCCAGGATACACGAGAGTTGTGTTGTTGCTGGTGCTGCTAATTTCTGGGCACAGATAAGCCATGACAACCGCTACAGCAGCAGCTCAGGCTGTGGCAGTGGCCAGAATCAGTTCATTGCGCTGCGAATTAATTGCAGGCGAAGCAATTCTAGCTGAGCCGCTGGAATTTATGGGCACAACTATGCACCACAATCAATCCCACCACCAATGGGCACCCCCTCCTCTTGCTCTATGGCCAAACATAAATAAAAAGCACCACTGTTGCTGCCCCTGCTGCCCCTGCCACTGCCACACATGTGTATGCAAATAATGCGGCCTGAAATCAGCTGAAGTTGCGTTGCGTTTCGTTTCGTTTCGCGGAGGGTTCCCTGCCCGCTCAGAATTTTTATTGTTGTTTCTGGCATTTAGGCAGAAGGCGTGCGACGCACAGCTCTCAGGCAAATAAATTAAAGTGCACTCGCACTCCCACTGCTCCCCCCTCTGTACACAGTTCGCCTCTACTATCTGCTTATCTGCTGCCGCAGAGGGAGAGGCAGGGGCAGGGGCAGCGAGAATGCAAATAAGTTGTGCCAAAAACCAGAGGCAGGCAGGAAAAGAAGTGGATGGAGGAGGGTTGCCATGGATTGGCATTTCTGGTGTTTCTTTTTTCAATGTTTCTTTCCTTCGATTGGCACACAATTAATTAGAGCGTCGCAGCTATCGGTATCGGTATCGCTATCAGCCATCAGTGGGTGCAGGCGATAAATTATCCTTGCAAAAATATAGCCCAAAATTATATGCGGCACCTTAAGCACGGGCGGGGTCTGCGCTCGCCTCACATGCGATTATTAAAGCGTGGCAATGCTCCCCCTGCTCCCACTGCTCCACCCGCCACAAATTATGCAGCGCCAATCGACAGGCAATTGGTGGCGGGCCCCATAAAAATGACAGAACTAAGCAGGCAAGTCGCAGACGCAGAGCCAAAGCAAAGGAACTAAATTAGAGATGCTCCAGCCGCCCGTGCCCCGTGCCCCGTGCCCCGTGCCCCCTTGGCAGCCGTTCGAGTGCCGGGATACAGTAAATTCAATTCCACATGCCACATTCCTGGGCGGCGGAATGGCTTCCTTGCTCCTTGCTCCTTGCTGCCTGCTGCTTCTTGCTCCTTGCTGGAATTAAGCCAGAATTGATGGCCACCATTCGATGGCCATAAAACGGGTCGCCAATTGGCGGAATCGGGCGAATATTTATGAACTGAAATGTGTGACAAGAGCCCATTAAACCGAATCGAACCGAATCGAACCGAATCTCATCTCGCTCCTCTCCTCTCCTCCCCTCTTCGCAGATTCCGACTCCACAGAGAACGATGCGGTTGCCGCACAGGACATCCTCACGTGCGGCGCCTGCCAGAAGGCATTCGCCCTCTCGGACATTGTCAAGTTCATCCAGCACAAGGTGCTGCAGTGCAACAAGGAGAACTATGGCCAGTGCTCCACGCAGGGTCCCCAGATGGACCGCGACACCGAGGAGGGCCGCCCCCTGAGCCTCGTCAATCGCCGGCCCTCGATCTCGGCCATACCCATCACAGGCCGCAAGTCCGCCCCATCCGTTGTGGTCAGCAGTGCTGGCGGCGCCTCGGCCACGGCAGCGGCCGTTGCAGTTGCCGCTGCAGCAGCCGCCGCAGCGGCGGCCAGCAGCACGGCCAGCGGCTCCCGGATACACACCCCGCCACCAAGTCCCGCTGATCTGCTGGCCGATGGTGCCAGCAGCACGCCCAAGCGTCTCGTTGACGGTGAGTCATCCTGTCCGGACAGTCCTGTCCTTCTGCCAGCAGCACATTACTGACGCTCCTCCTTCCCCTTCGCCATCCACAGAGAACGACAACACAACGCCCAAGGACAGCGAGGCGGCAGCCACCGCAGTGGCCTCGCTGCGCGGCAGTCCGGCGGCCATTGAGCGGCAGGCGGCCAGCGACATCAGCTGCGATCTGCTCGACGAGGAGCAGCAGCCACACACCCCCAAGGTCAAGCAGGAGCCGTTCGCCGGCGACGAGGAGCTGCCCCAGCAGGAGCAGTCCGTGATTGCCGACTGCCAGCCCCTGGCCAAGCGGCCCAAAATGGAGCTGGTCGACGCCGAGGCCAACACAGTCCACACAGGTGAGTGTCCCCTGCCACACAGTACTTGGTACATAGTACTCCCCCCTCCCTACCACCCTCCCTATCCCCTTCGTGTTGTGCCCATTCTTGCCGCATATTTGGGTGGCAAAATTAAAATTCACAAAGTGCCACCCAGTCGCCCCGCTGGGGGGGTGAGAGTTTTGACCAGGGGCACAGGCGGGGGGGCAGAGAGTAGATGCGGAACAATTTTTGTGACGGGCAAAAAATGTGTTTGATGTGTGTGCCACACAAAGGGCGGCACAGGCACGGGCACAGCCACTGCCACAGTGGCAGTGTGGCAGTGGATAAGTCGCAATGCTGATCGGGCCGCGGGCCCTCAGCGATAAGCTGCAGCTGCAGTACGTCCGAGAAGTAAAACGACAAAAAAAGAGAGAAGCAGTGCGGATACGGATGCGGACACTGGATGGACGGACATCAAAGCGCAACAGCAGCAGCAGCAGCAGCAGCTCTCTGATAGCCACGGAGAGTGCAGCAGCAGCAGCAGCAGGGACACTCGGACACAGGGGACAATCGAAGCTTCCCAAACCCAATCCCATACCCAATTCCCATCCCATCCACTGGCATCTTCCATTCGCAGTTGAACTTCCATGGCAGGCCAGGCCAGGCCATGCCATTCCATTCCCTTACCCTTTGACTTTGACATTTCAATGCAAATGATGATGAAAAGCCAAAGACAGCAATAAAAATACGACAGAAAAAAGCAGAGAAAAGCAGCAGCAGCAGGGGCAGAGTGACAGGGGTGGAGTGGGGTGGGGTAAGGGGAAGGGTGGAAAGAGGGTTAAGGACGGACGGAACAAAGCCTCTCTCTGTGTTCCGAGGTTGGGCCTCGAGGGTAATTTGAATGCCGCCTCAGACGCAGCAGCGCATTCTGACAGCAGCCGAAGGAGGCGAAGGAATGCGCCACGGTGGGGTGTGGGGGGCGGGCAGCCACTTGACTGGACAAAGGATATGCCACTGGGAAGCAAGCGGACACAAGCGGGCACTGGACTTGACATACGCACAAAAGAGAGGCGAAGAATCAGTGAATCGGCGGCGGGAAGGGGTCAACTCTGTTTCAGCTGGACACGTGCCATGATCTCACTCTGGGTGTGTGTGTGTGTTTCGTGGGTCAAAGGTCGAGAGCAACAGAGCACCGAGGCACCGAGGCACTGAGCACAGGTAAACGGTCGCGTGGCAGTGGTCATCGGTCATCGGTTCAAACCGAAACCAGACAGAAAGGAGCATCAACTGGCAGGAGAGAGATGCGCGCAGCTACAGATACGCGGATACGCGGCTACGCAGATACAGATACATGCGACGACACACACAGCTTAACCCTTGAACTTTTCTGCGCTTGTGACATGAACACGAAAACAACAACAGCAGCAGCAACAACAGCAGCAACAACAATAACAATAGCAGAAGTCAGTGACAATACAACAAAGTTGTTTGACTCCGACAATGGCAAGCGACGAGCGACAAAACGACGAACGACAACTGACAGCCTTTCAACGCACAGCCACAGATACACAGATACAGATACAGAGATACCGAGATACAGATACAGAAGCGCGGATGTGGGGAGAGAGAGCTACGACTGGGGATCCCCGCGTTAATTACGCATTGTTTTTCCGCTACGTTCTCTCTCTCTCTCTGTGTCTCTCTGTCTCTGTCTCTCTGGCTGTCTGTCTTTTATTTTTTGTTTGTCGCTCTTTTCTTTCTTTGCTCTGTGTTGCCTGTCCAACCCAACTCCTTTTGCCTCCCAGCTGAGTGGCGCGGAGTGGAGTGGAGTGGCAGGGCCATTCATTGTTGGCCATTTGGTAATTATAAACGTGAAGAGTGTGAGACAGTGAGGCCAAGGGGCATGCCATGGCAACCAACCAAACCAACCAACCATCCATCCATCCATCCATCCATCCATCTGTCCGTCTGATCTGATCCTGGACAACAACAGCAAAAAAAAGAAACAACCAAAAACAGAAAACAGAAAACAAAAAACGCGAATGAATAAAACGAACAAACTGTCAACAAAATGGATATTCGTTGCAAATGTTGCAACATGTCTTGTGCCACGCTGGGCTCACCTGTCAGCGAATCACAGAGCGAATGTGTGTGCGTGTGTGTGCCACAGTAAGTGGCAGTGTGAGTGTTAATTATCAATTTGGTGGCACACAGCATGTCGCGACCGCAATGACAATGAAACACCATCAGCACTCCTCCTCCTCCGCCACCCCCCCACGCGGATGAGCTGGTTGAGTGAAGGTCGCCGAAAGGGTTAAGGGTCAGATAGATAATATAGCATGCGGCTTAAACCGCACAGAGAGCAGCCATCAGGCATCGGGCCATTCAATTATTGACTCATGCTGGCACTAAGCCAGTGTCCTTAAAAAACGACTGACCCCGGGACACACGCGGTATATGGGCTATGGGATACGCTGGGGCAGCCACTCGTACTCATAGCTTGCCACTCCTTTCGGCTGCTTTCCGAATCAATGGCTAATGCGCACAGCTCATGCAATTTCACGTCCTGTGCCTGGCTGCCTGCCCCTTGGCCTCAAAGGATTAGAGCTGCTGGCTCCTTTTGTGTGTGTGTTGCCACAAAGAGTGAGAGAGAGTGGTGAGGGAGAGAGGGAGCGGGAGCGAAAAAGCGGAAAAGGATACAGCCAAGGGCTTAAGCAAAAGGTCGACTCTCCCAGTGAGAGCCATGCAAATGCGTTCGAGGATGCCACGGCCCATGGCCCCCGGGATGCTGACAGTTGGCAAAGCTGCAACAATTATCCCATTACGGGGAACCCTTTCTTTTTTTCTCTCCTCTTCCTTTTCTGTGTGTGTGTGTGTTTGGTTTTTTTTCTCTTCTTTTTCGGCCAGCCAACCCGCTTGCCCCCTGCTGCTCCTCCGCATCTCGCATACGCAACGTGGAGCGGGTGCAGCCAGCCAGGCAGTCAGGCAGCCAGGCAGGCGGTCAATTTGCCATTTCCTGTGGCAACTTGATGGCTTTGTTTGCCACCAGCTTCCGTCTTACGGTCACTTGAGTCGCCTCCACCCGCAAGCATCAAAGCAGCGGGAGGCAGGAGGCGACTTGGCGCAGAGAGAGAGAGAGGGACACTGTCGCTGGTACTGCTCCTGGTTCTGCTCCTGGTTCTGCTTCTGAGTTGAGATGAGCAGCTGACAGAATCAGAACGTGGCACTCGCCGAACAAAGGACATCACCTTCCACCTTCCACCTTCCAGGGCGTGTCCCTTTGGCGCGTGCTTTGCGCGGGTCTACGACAGACAAAGCAAAAAAAGGGATCTCGGATCCGGGATCCGGGATCTGATCGGGCTTCGGGGATCAAATGCCCGATGTTTTTCGACAACTTTTACCTCTTTTTTTATGCCGATAATGATAATGATGATGGTTATATGCGCCTGGAACGGATCCTGATCGTGTGCTGCGGCTGCTGCTGCTGCTGCTGCTGCTGATCATGCGCAACCCTTGACAAAAGGGGGATGAAAACGAAGGATGAATTGTCTGTCAGATTCATTTGCATTTCCTGCTACGCTACGTGCGGCAGGCGGCAGGCTACATGCGGGGCCAGCCAGCCAGCCAGCCAGCCGCTCCCCTCGCTGATCCTTGTGATCCCTGATCCCCGATGCCCGATGCCCGACGAAAAGGGTCGCGACAAAATCATGTTCAACATGCCTCACCTTTGACAGAGGAAGCTGCCTTGCTGCCTCCTGCTCCTCTGCGTCCTCTTCGTCCTGTCGCGCGTAACGTCATAAAAATACGGGAGTAAAAACCAAAAAAAAAAAAAGGAGACACAAAAAAAAGGAAAAGTGTGGAGAATGCGTGTCCTGCTTAACCCCGTGGTAGTGTCTCGTGCGCGACAGGCGTTTTCCTGCGCCTCCTCCTGCTCCTTCCCCATGCGCTTCCTTTTCTCCTTCCTTTGCTCTGGCTCTGCCTCTTCCTTTCAATTTCTACTTTTTTTTTTGTCTATATATTTTGGGAATTTTCCTTTTTATCGGGGGCGGGAGGCAAACCGTTTTAAAGCGTCATTTAAATGCAGAGTGCGTCGTCGCCATATCCAGCCGGGGGTAGTTGCCCCGCACCGCACCGCCCCAGCCCTCGGTAATAGTTGGGCATTAACACCTTGTCTGGCCACCGCTGCCGCTGCTGCTGCTGCTGTCCTGGCGACATGTGGTTTCCGCCTTCGATTAGGAAGTGCCTTTCGCTTTTTATTATTATATTCCTGCTGCCGATGTTCTTACCGTTTTTTTTTTTGTGTGTTTTTATTTATTAGAAATTTCACATTTTTCATAAATTTTCATTTTCGCCCGGGCAGGATGGCGCATCTGTTGCGTGTGTGTCCGTGTCCGTGTCCGCGTCCTGGCAGGACATGCCACTTGCCACATGCCACAGCCCATGCATGGGGGGGGGTGAGCTATTTTGCGATTTCCGATTTCACGTTTTGCGGTGCCCTTGCCCCATGTTGCATGCTCCATGTTCCATGGCAAATTAACAAATGTCGCGACAAAACCGCAACGAAAACTACACGCAGGACACACAGGACGTGCCCCGATGTGTGTGGCAATGTGGCAATATCCCAGGCAATATTGGCAATCTCCGCTGCCGCTGCTGCTGCCGCTGCCTGGGCAACACATTCGGCACATGCCGCACGCAATAAATGTGTCCCGTGTCCCTTGTCCCGTGTCCCGTACCCCTGCCACCCACTCCCCCTCATTTATAATTAATATTTGGAATATTTGTGGTCTAGACTCTGCCACTAATCACGGCGCCTCCTCCTCTCGTTGCAGAACCCAGCAATTACACATGCTCCACTTGCAAGACCCGCTACACATCCGCGTGGCGCCTCATCCAGCACGTCCAGCACTCGCACGGCGTCAAGATCTATGTGGAGGCCACCGGCGGCGCCACCGCCAGCGCCACAGCCACGGCCACACTCACCGTGGCCACGCCCGCCGCCCTCAATAACAGCGCCTTGGCCGCCGCTGCAGCCGCTGCAGCAGCCGCTGCCGCCGTTGCGGCCGGCGTCAGTCCACAGCCCGCTGAGGCAGCCCCGACGAAGCGCAGCAGCCCCGCCGGAGCGGGAGTCGCCTCCGTCTCCCTGTCCACCTCCGTCAGTTCCACATCCTCCGCGTCGCTGGCCAACACGAGCGGCGGCAGCAACAGCAGCCACGGCAGCCACGCCAGTCACGGCAGTCACGGCAGCGTCAGCGCCGTCAGCATCAGCGCCTCGTCCCCCCAGCAGCAGCAGCAGCAATTGCAGCTGCACCAACAGCAGCAGCAGCAACAGCAGCAGCAGCAGGCGGCGCAACAGCAGCAGCAGCGCGTGCACCAGCAGCAGCGCGAGAACCTCGCATCGGCAATGGCCGCCGGCATGCGGCACCATCCGCTGCTGGCGCCGCCGGAGTCGATGCACGCCAATCCCTTCCAGCTGCTGCGCATGCCCCTGCCGCCGGCGCTGGCCCAGGGCAATGTAGTTCCTAGCGTGGCGCCACTGTTCGGGCACGGCCGCCCCTCGCCCGCCGACCACTACCGCATGGAGCAGCTGGTGAGCGAACAGTTCCGGCACCACGGCTTCAATCTGGCCGCCGCCGCCGCCGCCGCCCAGGCGCAGTTCAATGCCAACGGGCAGGTGGGCGGACAGCAGCTGAATGTGTCCGCCAATGTTCCTACCGTCGCCAGTGGCGAGCCGCGCCCACCCTCGAGCTCCAGCAGCGGCAGCCAGCGCGGCTCCGTGCCGCCCGCCGCCCTGCCACCGCCGTCGCTCAGCTCCCAGCAGCAGCAGCAGCAGCAACAGCAGCAGCAGCAGGCAGGAGGCGCCTCCACGCCTGGTCTGGTGGGAGGCGGAGGCGGGGGCAGTGGCTCCCTGAAGCTGGAACCGCAGCAGATGGATTTTTACTCGCAGCGATTGCGTCAGCTTGCGGGCACAACAAGCCCTGGAGCTGGCAGCATTGTTAACTCGAGCTCGCCGAGTCCTCGACAGAAGCAATCGCCGCACTTCGCGAGCCCCTCGCCCTCCCAGATGGCCCAGCAGCAGCAGCAGCAGCACCACCACCAGCGGCCCCACTCGCTGACTCCCCCGGAGAAGAGCGGGGATGCCGGCTCCGAGAACGGCAGCCTGGGCAGCCTCGGCCTCGCCCTCGCCAGCACCCCGCGATCGGCCAGCACGCCGCCGTCGAAGGGCGGCCTCGGTCTGGGCCTCAATCTCGGCCAGGTGGTGGGCGCAGGCGGAGCAGGAGGAGCAGAGCAGGCCAGCTGCTTTGCGTGCAGCTACTGCGACAAGAAGTTCCGCTTCGAGAACAACCTGATCATCCACCAGCGGACGCACACGGGCGAGAAGCCGTACAAGTGCACCGCCTGCGACTTCGAGTGCTCCCACATCCAGAAGCTGATGAAGCACATGCGGGTGCACCGCAGTCCGGGCGACGACCAGGACGGCCAGGACGGGCCCGACGACGGCAGCAATGCCGATTCGCTGGAGACGAACGAGGCGGACAACGACGAGGACCCCAATCCGGATGAGTCCGAGGAGGAGATGGGCGATGCCGACGGCGACAACGATCCCGACGGCGACGTCGATCCCGATGCCGATGGCGAGGGCGACGACGAGGACGAGGACGAGCTGGACGACTGCGAGGACATGGACTACAAGGCCGAGGATCTGAGCGTGAGCAACCGCATCGACGGCAAGAGCCAGAGCCCCAAGACGACCAGCTCCGGCGCCACCTCGCTGGTGGGCGAGCTGATGGACAAGTTCGGGCTCTCGAACATCGCCCAGTACAGCGAGGCCTACAAGCAGGCGCTGCAGGAGTCCGGCCGCAAGGAGGCCGCCTCCGTGGCAGCTGCCGCCGCAGCGGCAGCCGCAGCCGCCGCTGCCGCCGTCGACAACAACAACCGTGGCGGTAGCTCGGGCCCGGGCTCGGCCTCGGGAGCGGGAGTGGGTGGCGCCGACAAGATGAACGGCCTGCCCGTGGCCGCGCTGCGGCTGCGGGACGAGTTCGCCAAGAACTGCAACATGTTCCAGCAGCCGCAGGACGGGCCCGGCCAGGTGCCGCTCTTCAATCCGTTCCCCAACCCCTTCGAGCTGAGCAAGCGCATGAAGATGGACGGCGGCGACTGGTGGGGCATGTCCGCCCTGCACCGCAACGAGGCGCTCTTCGAGAACCTCAAGCTGAAGCCCCTGGGCCTGGGCGGCGCCAACGCGCTCATCCAGGGGCCGCTGCTCAAGAAGGAGAGCCGCCAGCGCAACGACACCTGCGAGTTCTGCGGCAAGGTGTTCAAGAACTGCTCCAACCTGACGGTCCACCGGCGCAGCCACACCGGCGAGAAGCCGTACAAGTGCGAGCTGTGCTCCTACGCCTGCGCCCAGAGCTCCAAGCTCACCCGCCACATGAAGACGCACGGACGCACCGGCAAGGATGTCTATCGCTGCCGCTTCTGCGACATGCCCTTCAGCGTCCCCTCCACCCTCGAGAAGCACATGCGCAAGTGTGTGGTGAACCAGGGCAAGGCGGCAGCCGCCGCCAATGCCGTAGCCGCTGCCCAGGCCGCCCAAGCTGCCGCCCAGCAGCTGCAGGCAGCCGCCCAGCATGCCCAGGCCGCCCAGCAGCAGCAGCAGCACCAGCACCAGCAGTCGCAGCAACAGCAGTCGCAGCAGCAGCAGCAGCAGATGCCCGTGCAGTCACAGCTGTCGCCCACATGCCCCATGGGCGTGGTGGGGTATCCGCCGCAGTTCGGAGTCTCCGTTGGGGGCCACAACCTCTCGCTGCCGGGCAGCGTGAGCGGGGACAACGACTCGAATGCGTCCTCCAGCCTCACCGTGCACCCCATTTCGCTGAAGGAGGAGGCATGACTTTTTAGCAGCTGGAGCAGCGCGCCACCCCCGCCACACCAACACCAACACCAACACCTACACCCGCATCTGCCACAACTGCCACACCATGCGGTGCATGCCCATCCGCATCCGCATTCGCATCAGCATCAGCATCCCCCCCATCCAACGCTCTCGCATCCGCACTCGCACTCGCACCTGCAGCTGCAGGGGCCGCTGGTGACGGTAACGGCACCGCCGCCAACGCTCCACCAACTGGCCAGCAGCAGCAGCAGTCGCAGCCGCATCATGTCGCGCATCTTTTAAAGGTGTCCACACAATCCCCGTGTATATAGAGCCCCGCCCACCACCTACCTTGCCCCATCAAGTTACGGTTATGTACCAGCAGCAGCAGCAGCCCCCACGGATACCCTGCAACTTTTACAAAAAGATTGCCCCCCGCCCCCGCTCCACATGCACTCCCGAGAGACACCGCCAGCTGCACTCAGCCAAGCTCCTTGAAGGCGACTAAAAAACACACACACACACACACACGACCAGAGGCATTTAATACCAAAGCAATAACCGTTATGTAATATAATTTTAAAGATTCCAATTTTTTTTTTTTGTTCCAATCCCCGAGACAAATCGAAACGAAACGAAATGAAATGAAACGAAAGTGAAACCATATATATATAGGAGGTACATATATTTTTTTTTATCACCCAATTTTTTTGTGCTTGTAATTTAAAAAATAGTTCGATAGATTATTGTATATTCGATGGCTAATCGAAAGCTATCGATTATCGGTACAGATAGACAGAGAGAGAGAGAGAGAGTAATCGTGTGGACACACATTTTCCAGTGTATTTTTAGGCCTAAGCTAATGGATTTGTATATGTAACAAAAGAAAAATGGGAAAGAAAGAAAAACCAAAAACGAATGAAAAACCCTAAAAAAAACACACACACACACACAACTAAAACTACATTTATAGAAGGAGAAAAACTAAAAACTAAAGAGGGGGGGGGGACAAAACCGATAAGATAAAATTAAAAAAATCAACCACGACAAAAATTCAGGCTCCCAGCGAGCCACAAAAATAAGCAAAAATTATACTCTAAAACTTAACTTAATATGAATATGATATATAATATGTGTACGTATAGCTATATATAGGAGATCGCATATGCGATATGCGTGTGTGTTTGTGTATGAAACGAATGAAGGATATATATATATATACTATATTTTTTTTTTCCATCGATGTACATTTTTTGGTAGTAAATCTAGAGCTCCGAAAGGGGCGAGCACTTGTAAAAACTCTTCGACCCCTGCCCACACTTCTGACACTCGATTATTCTATTCGATTTTCGTTGACCAGAAGTACCCCTTCCCTACCCTCCTGTCCCACTAGTTTACTTTATTTTCGATAATTCTTTTTTTGCGCCTAGAAATAAATTCTATTATTAAATGTAATTTAAAGAAAACAAAAAACGAAAAATAATCAAATTTTTTTACATACATAAATAAATATAAATGTAAAACACAAATTTTTTTTAAACAATTTTAGCGTAAGCAAAGCATAAAAGAAAAGTGAAGAAAATCAAGAGAAACGATAAGAAAACCCCCATACAAAATCGAGGCGAAATGCAAATTAGAAATGTGAATGATTGGAAGGCGAACAGAAATTTGTACGTAAAACTTCAAGTGAAAGCAAACGAAAAACAAAACAAAACAAAAAAAACACAAAAAAGTAAAGAGAGGAAAGCAATTAACGAGAAAATACCGAAGCAACAACAAACAAACAACAACTAGATTTTAGAAGACTGAAGAACTGAGGAACGAAATGAGATGCGTTTTCTTGCTGTAAAAGACAAGGTCAACCGGAACCGGATAGACACGGACAGAAGAGTGACGAAGACACACACACACACAGACACAGACACAGACACAGACTCAGAGAATACGAACGGACAGTTGAGGACGAGAGAGAGATTTTTTTATGAATTGTTTTTTTGCTGTTGATTTTCGTTATTTGATTGAACCAAAAACAAAAGGAAAATATTGAGATCCAAATTTTAATTAATATTTAATTGATTGTTTTTTAGTAGAATGAAAATGTTTGTGAACAAAATTCAAAGGCAACAACAAATGACATTAGCTTAAACTTTGTTTGTCCTGTAAAAGCCCCCCCATCAGTCCTTCCCCCAACCACTCAAAAGAAACGCCACACACCGAAAAGAAGAAATCCCTCTACTATTGCAGCTGCATCAGGTCCCTGAAGGCACTGCAATAGCACGGGGATTTCGCTGCATTGCAATTCTCAACGAAGTTTACCGTGCACAATTTATGGAATTCGATAGCGATGATGCGATAAATTTAAGGAACCAGGTTTAATGCATTGTGTTTCAGAGACAACCGACATGAGTATACCCCGATATACGAGTACACCTATAGATATATAAATAAAACGTATATGAAGCGAAAAACTGAATAAAAAACAAAAAAAACCCATGAAAAACTATTAAAAAAAAACCATACAAATTATGTTTTATTTGAACCACCCTTGAACCCCGTTCTATCCTCCCCCCTTCCCGAACAGGAAGCGATTGGATCCTTTTTATTTGCATATACTTTGATTTGATTTCCACACACACAGAAAAACGAAACGAAAACAAAACAAAAACAAAACCAAAACAGAGAAACGGGATGAAGATGAAGCTGAAACGGAAACCGATACCGATACCGAAACGAAACGAAATGAACCGAAACGAAACGAAACATAGCCAGCAAGCAAACTAAAAACTATCATTAAATCTTAGAGAATTAATTGTAGCTATAAAAAAACCAAAACCAACAAAAGAAAACTTTATACTTAATAAACGAAAAAACCACGTAAGCGACAAAAAATAGAAAAACAAAGAGACGAACAAGAAGAAGAAGAAAAAGAAAAAAGTAAAAAAAAAAAATAAAAGAAAATCCCGAGCATCAGCACGGGGTTTATTGTTGTTGTCAGTTTGGCCGAGCAATAGCAATGGGAATGCCGAGGAGTCAAATTTATAAACAAAACAAAACAAATCCGATAAAAACAAAACAAATATTTTTCAAATGTGTGTAATTTTTTGAACGTAACAATAATGGATACGAAAAGGGAAAAAAAACAAACAAATTTAAGAATTAATAATTACAAAATAGTTGTCTGTGTTACAAAAATACGAAAGAAAAACGAAAAAAAAAACCAAAAATACAATTGCAAAAACTGTAAGCGAGACGTGTGTTATTTCTCTTCGTTTTGCGGCCCTTTTTCCAGGTGAGCTGCCATAAACTTTATGGCAGAACACCCCAAAAGTAGGCAGCCGCAGCAGCAGCCGCAGCAGATCGTTAGCGATCGACCGAAAACCGTTGCATACCCTGGGGAGCGGACTGGCACGGATCCTGACACCAGATGTCGCTCTCAGGCTACGCACACACGTATGCACGCTCCTCCGCTCTCTGCACACACTCGCGCACACACATGATGTGCCGCCTTACAGCCCTCAAAGCGATAGAGGGAAAGTTGAGTGACCCAATCTTGACGCCATTGGCCACCGTCAGACCCCCACTGACCCACGCCGGCCACTCTCGACCAGCGCCACTGACCAATCCCCACGCCGCCTGGCCGCCCCCCACCCCCCGCCCACACAATACTCATGTGTGCGGAAACTTCAATTGGCATCCATAGTCGCACGACTGCGAGCAGAACCGAAGCGAACCTCACACATGCTGCGGCGGCAGCGCTGCCAGCGACAGCAGCAGACAGGGCAGAGACCAAGCCGCACCACTGCCAACCTCCCACCCTCCCCACAAGTCCAGTGGGCAGTGCGAACCTGCTCAAGCAGCCCACATTGGCGCGCTGTCGAACATGTTCGACTGCCTCGCCACCAGGCGGGTGGTTGCAAACGGACATCGAGCCAAGCAGCGAACGCTCGCATGAGCAATGGATGGCTGCTGCTGGGATGGGGTGGGGTGGGGTAGGGAGTTGACTCAAGGTGGTGTGGGGTAGTCCTCAATGGATATGTGTGGTGGGGCTGGGGGCTCTGCAAATAATAGTTTCCATGCTACTGGGAACACTGGCTTGGAGCAAGGGTGTATTGCACTTGTGCCAGCGTATGTAACAGGCATACCCTCGCAATCCGAAGAAGACAAAAACTTTCCGACTTTACTACACCTTAGATTAGGAGGCTAGAAAAACAAATGGGGATACCATTCATACACTGGCTCCTCGCTCTCACTTTACAATTCAAAACAAACAGGGAGAATAGTCAAATTATTTCAAACAAAAATGGGAAAATCAGCTTGCAATTTTTATATCTTGGTTTTCTTTTTATTAATTGCTTACAGTAAAGTCTAAAGTCGGAATACCACTAAATTTTGCATTTAGTCAGAGATTAGAAGGCAACAAAAGCCTGTCCTATGTATGAGCCAAAAGTACTGCGCCGGAGGAGATTGCAGCCAGTTTCGGATCAAAAAGTAACTACGCATTGGCCTGTGCTGTTGCAAAAGAGAGTAGCATTGTCTTTGCAAAGAAGAAACCAAACTACTCAGCTCAGGGAAATACGAGAATATCTCTGGCATGCTCTGTATCGATCCATTAAAAATATTCCCGAACTGCTAAATACAAATGTGTTGATTGTATTACTTGTTGTGGGTGTAAAACATTTACTAGTAGCACTAGATGACTTTAATCTATATATATTACATATATGTAGTCTTTAATTTCAGCTACAGCAAATTACATTTTGCACTTGTATTTATTTTGATTCTTTCCTCGTGCCACAAGTAAAACCTTTTTTGAAATGCCTACTGCCTCACAGAGGACTTATAGTTGCATTTGCAATATTTAATCTTATTTCTAAACAATATTTGACATATGTACATACATAAAAGATTAATTTATTTTATCTTATTTTGCATTAATTTAATTTAAGCTCAATTTCTCATTTTAATTTGTATTACAGTAATGTATATATTGTTCTTTATTGCTTACTTTTTTATTTTAATTTATTTTTTTAAGTTGTATACGTGTTAAATTTGTAGCTGTTTTTTATTTAATTTTTCGTAAATTGCGTTGAGCTTAGTTTAGTTTAGTTACTTCTATTAGCTGTGATTGTTACTGTCCACTATTTATTATGCCGCTGTATGTATTTTCCAAAATATTACATTGCACGGAATATTTTTCGCTATGTCTGTGTTAGGAGTAAAAACATATTACCAAAGCGCTCATCATCATCTACATCGAATTTCCTTTTGGTAGAAACCATAGAAGGTTTGGTACTAGACAACCAAACCCTATAGAATATTCAAACTCTCTCGGTAAATTTGGACTTACATTTAGATCCGAATTCCTATTATTTCATAGCTTCAAGGCATAAATTTTACGTTTAATTTAATTAAAAATCGGAAAACAAATAATTTGTATTGGATTTTTGTTTGATAGATAATTTTGTAACAAATCTGCAATATGGTTTCCATTGAATACTCGAATATTCCGATATAGGGAGGCAATAAAGGGGCATATTTTTGGATACAATTCTTGTGGGGGAATTCTCATTCAAGTCGATGATTTTTCGCTTCTGGCATTAAATGTTTGTCTTAAATTTCTATCTGTTCTGCCACTCGCAGCATTGGATCATTGTCGTGTGGGACATCTGTGTACATGCATGCAGATGAACTCGGCGTTGAGCAGTGTTGAGCAGAGTATCGGGCCTGGGGTACCGTGGTGCAGTGTTGTGTAGCGGCTGAAGGTGGGCAATTAATAAAAGTTCCTTTACCAAATGCGGACACGGACCCCACTTGGTGCGCATTATTCATTCTCCATTTGCATGGGCCCTGCGTGCCTCGTCCTGCATCCGCAGACCTTAAACCTCTTCCCCAAACAAGGACTGCGATTCGGTCTGTGGCTTGGTCCTGGCAGCTGGAGGTTCGAGGGGGCTGTGTGGAGGAGGCTGCTGCCTGATGGCTGATGGCTGGTTGGAGGATGTGTGAAGGCGATGGGCGACATTTGTTCCTGCAACGACTAATTCAAGTACGTGTGAGTGTCTGTGTGTGTGTGTGATATATAACGGGTAACGCACACATGCGTCCCTCTCAGTATGTGTGTGCCGTAAGGGTGAAACTTTTACTGTTAGCTCGCCGAGATTCTTTTCTGATGATAAATTAATTTATTATGTTCGAATTGAAGCACTCCTGCAGCCAGCCACCAATGTGAATGCGAGCGAGCGAGCGAGCGAGCGAGCGGATGTAGCCAGCCATGTACGAGTGCGAGGGTATCTTCTGCCCAGAACCGGAGTCTGGGTATCCGGACCCACAGGACGCACAGCTCTTTCACTCTTTCTCTTCACGGCTGGATGTGTGTGTGTGTGCTTCCTTTTGCTCGTTTCAACCCCATCGAGTGTGCACAATTACAAAAACAACTACAGAAATAATGAACAACACCATCTGACCACTTGAATAATTCCAAAGTGGCGGGCGGGGCGGGTGATGTTTTAATTGAAACCCTTGCCGGGGGAATGGCGTCTGTGTGCGACCACTGGCAGTGCCACTGCCACTAGCAGGGACACGGACACCCACCCGGGGACCGAGAATAAGCGTACAGTTGAACAAACATGGCGGCAGCCTCAGCCTCATCCACCGGGCGATAAAATACTATGAATGAATACCCCGTTGCCCGTTGCTGAGCTTAGCCAAGGAGATCCTCTCAGGAGATCCTATGCCCGAGAGCCCGAAGCTCTAACGAGCAGGCAAGTACTCCAAACAAAAAAATATATATATATATATTACAACATTTAACGCTTGCCTCGCATTGTTTTCATCATTTACTCGCTCGGTTTTTGTTTGTTTTATTTTTTAGCAAAACAATAAAACAGTCTCAGAGACAAGTCTTCGACTATGGCTACGGCTACGGCTACAAGTCTCCAACTCTGCTGCTGCCGCTGCCGCTGACTCTCGCTCTGGCTTTGGCCTCCCAATGCCATTCGAAAGATACCGCAAAGTTCTGCACAGACGCGAATGGGGAATCTTGGTTAGGCAGTGCCTCGAGAGGGGGTGGGTGGGACTGGGAAACGTGGGTGTCTAACCCGGAAAGCAAAGAAAGTCAAAGAACAAATGTCTACGGCTCCAAAGGCGGAGCACATTCATATTCGCCAGCAGTGGAAATTAAAATTGCGAACTATCGGATGCCCTCTAGCGGAGTTTCACTGGATTGCTGATCGCGTGTCCCCGTATTTTATGCGTTTATGTATTACAAGTATATAAGAGAAGACATCTCCACTCTGTCTATGATCGGATGGACCATTTCACATGGCCATTGATTGCTAGGGAGCTAAAAACCCTGCCAAGTGATCGCTGTATATATCCAATGGATATATCCCATACCAATGGGATAAGTGCAGGCAAAGGAAAGGCATAGCCTTTGAATGTTCCAACTCTGCACAGCCGCTCCTGACGGTTGCTGCTGGTGTCACAGTCTGCGCCATGGGAACCGATATGCCCCTGAGCTACGCATTGGCTGGAGTGCAGGGTATAGACAAACCGTAAAGGATGCACGCGCATTGCCACCACAAGGAAAAGGCAACCGAAAACCAAAATGAAGCGAGCAGAGGAGAGGAGCGTGGCGAGGCGAGGCGACGAGGAGCAACCCGGATTCGAGCCCAAGTCCGGACTCAAACGCGAACTGAGGCCCGGTCTTGGCTCCACGGCTACGTCTGCGTTTACGCGGCTACGGCCACTGTTCGGGCAATGGGCAATGGGCCCTGGCCACCCTCCCATTCCACACGGGCCACGTAATAGCTCCACCAAAACATGCAGGACACACAGACACACAGACACATGGCCGTTATGTACAACTGTACATATGTACCATACATACATACATATGTGCATACATATGTGTGTGTGTGCGTGTCCTGATGCTGGATATCGTGCTCTAGAGACCAAATGGAAACTTAAGCCTTTCTTTTGTGCCAGCTAAGGACTCTCATACTGTCCATGAACCTTTGTGGCGTTATAAAGAGCGAATGAGTGGAGCGCCGGAGAGGGGAGGGTGGGTGGGTGGGTGGGGGTGCATAGGGAGGAAGAGGGATAGCAGGGGAAGGTGAGCGAATGAGAGAGCGGACGGTCGAGGTCCCTTTCAATGCATCCTTTTTGGTGCGAGCGAATTTTGTCTTGCTGTCTGTGTGTCTGGATGGGGGGGTGTGTGGGGAGTGCAAGTGCACTCTCTGTCCTCGCATTGTCTTTGCCCGCTCACACAAGCACACACACAGGACACACACAGGACACACACATGGACACACGGCAGGACACATGGCATGCTCGTTCGCGCACTCGCTGGTTCGTTAATAAGAGCCCCAAAGCGGAGCAGCTCCCAGGCGCACCCGGGCAGTGCCCAAAGCCCTGCCCCAGGGCCCCCCATAATGCCACTGCCACTCCCCCTCCAACAGACCTTCCCCCTGCCCATCTTGCAGCAGTGGCTAACTTTGCATCACTGTCCACACACACACACACACACATGGAAAGAGTAGAATGAGAGGGAGAGAGCGCAGGTTGGAGTTGCAAAAAAGAGAAATAATGAATAAAAGAATCATTAAGCCGGTGGAATGTGTAGTGTGTGTGTGTGTCTGTGTGTGTGTGTGTGTGTGTGTGTGTGTGTGTGTGTGTGTGTTTTCCTGTGTGAATGTCTAGCCTTGTCCCCCCCGCCGCACCTTTGTCAACCTGGCAACGGCAACCCTGGCCAGTGGAGAGTGCAACTTTTTGCCCCTCTGCCCACCCCACTCCACCCACTGCACTCCCCCATGCCCCACTCCCCACTCCCCTTCCCGCTCTACTCACTTGCTGCATGGCTGACATTCAATGACTTCTCTAACTTTTCACTCGGTTGTTTGCATTCTTTTTGCCCCCAGCCCCCAACCCCCTGCAGCCCGCCTTGCGCTCCCTTTCTCCCTGCCCTGCCGTTGGACCCTCCTTTGTAGGTGTGTTGCTGTTGTTCTTTGGAGTTTTCAAACAAAACGCGAATACGAATGCAATCCCGGAGTTGGCTTTGCCATTGTCCCCACAGCCTCCCCACCCCCAGCCTGCATTTGCCTCCTGCTGTTGCATCGCTTCGCTTATTTGGAAAATCCATTTGTCCACCTGCCGTCAAAGGGGTGTGGGGGGTGCTGGGGGTGGTGGGGTGTGTGATGTCACAGCCATTTCTGGCGTAGCTTTGCCGCCTGCTGGACTTTTGGATTGTTGCCTTCCACTGTTGATGCTGCCACTGCTGCTGCTTCAGCTCCTCCTGGCTGCACTTTGTTGCACGATTACTTTTTCAGAATGTCGGAGATACTCAGCACAGAAATTTAAACAAAATACCCAAAGAGATAACATGGGGGGGGGGGGTCTAGAGTCCAGCAAAAAAAAGGCTTCTTCACGCACTGCAATACTCGCAGTCGTGTGCCTTAATTAAACTCTAATTGCTAATTGCAAGACTAGTGACAGAATTTAGACGGAATTTAGATGGTTCGTGCCTATGGCACTGCCTCAGCTTGCCGGCTTACCGGCAGCACATGCTGCAATTTTTATGGACAGCAAAAGAGTTGAGCTGCGATTTTCATTGTGGCACGTCCGGGTCCACAGGCTCACCTGAGGATTAGCGCTCATTAGCCCCCGCCCGGCCCTCGAACACCGTTTCAGAGCACTTGAACACTCTAATTAAATTCCACACTCGACTAACCCCCCGGGATGGGCAGGGCAATGCGAATGGGAATGGGAATCGGAATCAGCGTGGAAAGGGAAATGTAAATGACTTGCTGGATGCTGTGGCCTGCCCCTGAAATGAAGGGGTCAACGAGCCAAAGAGGACCCTTCAAAATGATGCTAAAAAAGAGAGCCTGTTTTTTGTCTCATTTCGGAAGGGCGATGTGCAGCTTCCGGCCGGCATCCGTGATGCGTGATCCGCGTTCCCAGAGCCGAGATCATTGGGGTTAATTGGCTTGATTTTTGACCCCAAGCTGACCTCGACACGACCCCGCTCTCCGATGCTGGACGATTGCTTGTTTATACAACCAAAAAACAGCATCAGAAATCTGCTAAATTCCACAGCAATTGCAAAGACCAGGCAAATGAGGCGGCAGCAACCCCTGCTGCCTGGACCACGACACAGGGCACGCAGGACACAGGACACAGTAGGCAGCAGGCAGCAGGCAGGACCTGCGGGACCTACATGGACCGGTTGGCCGGGTCTGCTGCTGGCTGGCTGCTGGCTGCTGCTGGCTGCGGTTGGATGCCTTTTTGCTAATGTCGCACTATTTATTAGCCTTAGGATTAATAAATTTTATTTGGTCACCGTCTTAATGAAATCAGCAACGCAAAGGGGGAGGCTTGGGGCACGGGGGCGCTGGTGGGGAATGGTGTGTCGGGAAACCATTTCAATCTGCTTCGTTTTCGGTTCGGTTTTGGGTTTTGGGTTTTTTGGCTGCCCAGGGGGCATGCCCCATGTGTCTCTGGCCTGCCTGGTGTTTGTTTGTACGCCCCACGCAATCGCACTGCCCGAAGATATTGTATCTTCACACACACACACACATATACCTCCCCCCCCCCCAGCCCACACACACACAGATTGGGGCAGCTCTGAAGTTGCCAATTTGCCTTTTTGAATTTACGCATAGCTAAAAGTATCCTTTCGGTAACCACAAATATTTACCCGGCTCAAGGCCCAGGTCCTGCGGTCGCCTTCCCCACTAAAACCAGCAGCGCTGCCGCCGCCCCGCCTGCTCCTGCCTGACTTGGAGGCGGATGTGGATGTGGATGCGGATGTGGATGTGGATGTGGAGATGTCCTGTCCTGTCCTGCCCAGTCCTTTCGTCTCGTTTCGTTTCGTTTGCTACCCCGAGGCAGGCCTGAAGGCTCTCCTGTCTACGGCTGTCGACTGCCGCTCGCTGCTGCCCTCTGGCCCGCGTTGCTGGTAATTTTCAAAATCTGTCGGACCATCATTTTCAATCTCTCCCTCATGGCGGGCAGCCCCCAGTCCCAGCCATGGCCAGACCCCGCCCACACCGCAAGGAAAGACTTGCCGCCCGCCCGCCCGCCAACTCCTCGACCAGAACTTATTTTTCCATCAACCATTTGCCGCACTAGCCGACTTGGACCAATGCTCATATTTACACATATTCCCCCTCCACCACCCAACTGAGTGTGTGTGTGTGTGTGTGTGTGGCAGGGACTTTTGAAATGAGATTAAAAACGGTAAATTCCTGGCTGTGGGGCATCCTTGCCGGCTTGCCTTGCCACTTGCCACTTCGGCTAAGAGTAATGAATGCGGTTTCTGCCCAAGTCAAATTTTAGAAAGTGTTTTATTTGACTAGGCTGGCAATGCGCCCCTTGGCACAAACACACACACAAACACGACCCACACACACACACACACCCATAAGTGCACACATATGTGTGCATATTTTTACATAGAAACTCTTCTATGTAGTGGGTTGGGGAAGGCTTTGAATACTTTCCGAAAAGTTGCAAAAATCAACAAACAACTCGCAGCAGAAGTGAAGAAAATTCACCGGCAAAGTGCCGCTGGAACCAGAGATATTTGTAGTGCTGATGTATGCACGCAAGTGCTGATGTACCACTGATGTAAGTGCTATGAAAGTGCAAGACTGAATATCACAAAAATATAATGAAAAAAAAGGCATGAAAAATAATTAAATAGATTTCGAATCGAGCTCTCAATTTTCCTACACTGATGCAGGATTATGATGTGCGTTTGATGTACTAGCATAGTATACTAAATACTCGCAATAAGTAAATAATAATAAATAATTCAAATAAATAATAATAATAAATAAATGGCTGCCTAATCTAAGGAAAAACCGCGTCTAAGACGCAGCATCAAAAGCTGAAACAGCCGTCCACTGAACTCCGTTTCGATTGTTTTTGCTGTGATGTAGATTTGATGCACATATGTATCTACTTGTGACAGCTTGAAGCAATCCACACTGAAAGTAATTATAGAAACCTAATTCGACGAAGTGTATCTGGCAGGGAGGGCAGATTTATATTGCATTTCAGTTTCCCCACTGAAACTTTCAGCACTAGATCCAACAGCAAATATATATGCAAACAACCTATTTGGAAGTAACCTTTAACACTCAAGCTTCTGCTGTAATTAATCTGAAGTTTAACCTCAACTTCAAAAGTACCTCCGTGCTCACATCGTCATCACGTGGAGCTAACCATACAGGCACATGCAGAGCCCATCGAAGGTGCATCGAATGTCGCCTGGTTTCGAACTAATATTGGAAGAAGTCGATTCAAGTGAAACGACAAAACGCAGCCATCGTCGCAGAGACTATTATGACTGACTGACTCGTAGTACCATTCGACCGCACCCATTTGGCACTGTTCCTGGCACTGTTCCCCTTGGAAAATCGAGCCTGCAGCCATAGCCAACTGCAGCGAAACAAACAGCCAGCCCGGCGAAACAAAAAATGTTCTTCTAGGGCCGTTTAACATAAATACAACTGACTAACTAATTGTTGAAAATATGCATAAGAAAAGGATTTGATGACATATTGCTAGTCCCCTGTTTAAAAGTACAAATGCAATAAATAAATAAAAAATAAAAAAAAAATAAAATAGACTGTCTACATTCTGTCTACATTTATCTTCATAAAATCACCGCAAATATATGTACATAATACATACAAATATAAAGATTGCACTGCAATGATAGATCGAAAGTAGAAAATTCGCACATGAATTTGCGCACTCTTCGGTCCCCCTAATGGAAAACTATATGCATATAGTCACAATAAATATGTCGAACAAAACAGAGCCAGATCGCTGGGTCCATGGCAGAGCAGAGTTCACGGCGCTATCGAAATGTTTATCGGGATGCGGTGGCAGAATCGAAAACATTGAAACATTTTGTAGGCATTTATGCAGCTCATTTTGATTTACGACTCACTCAAATGGGCTGGCCCCGGCTTAGAGGCTCCGACAACGAGCACGTACATGCCACAAGCTGCTTGCTGCTTGCTGTTTGCTGTTTGCTGCTTGCTGCCTCCTGTTTCAGGACTCTGGGCTACGACAAGGTCGCGAGTGGTAACCTTTAATCTCTGCGTGCGTGCCTGCCTCTGCCTGTGCCTGTGCCTTTGCATCGGCCTCTAGCTACCATGCAATGCAGCCCACGGCTGGTTCCTGTTTCCATTCGTATTCCCATTCAGATTGCTCCTCTCCACTCCCGTTCTGGCAGCTGAAGACGGGCGATCGAAACGTGAAATGTTTTAAAACAATCACCGCTGGCCTGGTGTCCTGGCTCTGATCCTTGCTTTTGGGCCTGGTCCGCCATGACAGCGCTCCCTTCCTGCCAGTCAGAGACCCCGTCCTTATCCCCGTGCCCGTCTCCGTGCCCATTCCACTCGAAAGTCCCAGGAGAAACAAGTTTGCTGCGAGGGTTGCAAATGCGACAAACGGAAAAAGCATCAAATGTCCTGAATTTAAAGCTGAAGCTCAACAAATTACCAAAGGCCAACATTCTGGATGACCGGCCAGCCGACCAACGGCCAGCCCACAGCCCTCAGCCCTCAGCCCACAGCCCACATCCCTTTGGCATCCACCATCCGCTGTCGCATTGCCCTGCCGCTTCCTTGGCCCATTGTGTGTAAATATTTTGAGGCACGCGTGTGTTCCTTGCTCTCATTATAAAGTTGAGGCACCAACCCCCGACGCAACTGCGTTTCCAATTGCAGCAAGCGAAACATTTTCCACAGTCCGAATCATATTGGAATAGCATTTATGTGTCCTGCGAAGAGCAGCAGCCATGGGCAGTGGCAGTGCCAGACTTATTTGGCAACTTTCAAAGAGATTTCCCCAATCGCAATGCTCCCAAAATGTACCCAAACAAAGAGTAGTAATCCAAAGATCTGGCTTTCTGGCTATGGCTTCCATTAGAAAGGAGTTTGATTGTATTTGATTTAATAAATGTCCACATAATGCAATTAAAATTTAATTTGTACGGTCACGAGCACCTTTGAATTTGCAACAATTAAATTTAAATTATTTCTTTGACTATAGAGTACCTAAATATGTTTTTATTCTTGTGTGGATGTATTCTGCTCTATGAACCCGTCCAAAAGTCTTTCATTCTGATATGTATATCAAACGATTTAATTGCGCTAAAAGCTTTTATAGAAATTTTACTTGTTTTTCTTTGGATACAGTCATGGAAAAAATAATAGAAACGATCGGCACGTCCACATTGATGAAATTAAAAATGTGTAATAATTTCATTTAATAGAAAATTTATTTGTATTTGTATTTAAGGGGTATTTATTTTGGCTTTGCTTTTACGTCTCTTTCTTTTTAAATAATATTAATATTATTATTATTAAATATAAAATGAAATTATTGGGTTACATAAGCGCAAAAGTGGTTATATCCGAATATTCGTACACTATTGACCCTGCAATTAGTGGCAAACGAGTGGATTCCACTTCGTATTCCGAAGCTCACAAGTTTCTAAAATTCGAAGTGCCACAAGCAAATATTAATATTACATTTAAGCCACTAACCTTTGAAGCCAATCAGTGTGTACATTTTCAATCATCTATATATCGATATTTACAATGGTTTTTATGTCTTGATAAAGACTCAGGGGAAAGATGTAGTAATGGGACGATTCTCATCATTTTCTCATAATAAATATCCCCATTCGAGGATGATGGAGGAGAGAGTAGAGGAGCATTCTGGCCCCATTTCTTGGACAACTGTTTGATTTTCATTGAAATAATTCTTTTTTAATATTTAATATTAATCTATCAGAATATCTTATTTTTGTTTTTCCAAGCCAGATAAATTGTGAAATATAAAATCTGAAGGGCAATACAGATTTGGGAGTGCCAGCAACTAAGCAGGCCTTCAGCTGTGTCTATTTTATAATTTTATTTTATTGTTTATTATTAGACTGCAATTAAATTTTGTGGCCTGGATTGCATGCATTATAATGCATTTTATTATAATACTCTATTATATTTATAATACTTGAGATTTCAGAAATACTCATTCGTGTTTTGGTTTTGTTTGCTGTTTGGCAGATCAACTGCTGATATCTGTTCGATATAATATCAATGCATTTATAGGTTTGCCTCTGGTTAAAGCTGATAACATGAATCGAACTTTAAGTGAATGTGGGGAGAGTACGAGTGAGCTCTGCTGCATTGCCATCCACTTGGAATACTCATCATAGCCGCTGTCAGCCGCTTCCTAAATCACTTCAAAGATCTTTTAGTTCTGTATTAATAATATAATATAATATAGTTCTCAGGGACTCAGAGAGACGCCGAGTAGATCAGTCCAATCGGAACAATGGCAGCCGGTAAGCCCTCAAATGGGATGCGTACAATGCATGCCAAATTAGCTAAGTCCATTGCTAATTATTGGTAATCCCGGATCCAACGGACATCTTGAAAGTCACTCAACAATCGGCGTTCAGTTTCGTGGGTGAAAGCCCGCAGGGCACAGGACTCAGACGGAGAGCAAGGGAGACAGCAACACACAGCGGAGAGGGACAGCGACAGAGGCAGAGGCACAATGGCCGCAGCGGGTGGATTTACGGCTCGCTGGTCCGCACTCTGTGTGTCCATGTGTCCGTGTGTCCGCCTGTGGAATAGCCGGTGGTGTTTACTTGCCGCCAGCAATAACCCTTTTCAGGACAACTCACACGGACACACTATTACGGAAATACACACACACACACATCGAGAGTGAGTGAAAGAGAGAGAGAGAGAGAGAGAGAAAAGTCGTTGCCTTTGTGTTGGTCACCCACTCAGTGCGCCTGCCTGTCCGCCATCATCAGGAGCCAGGAGCAGGGAGCCGGCAGCCGGGCAGAGCAGAGAGCAGAGCAGCGCACGACAAGCCACCCAGAGGGCCCCAGACCCATACTCATTAAAAGATTCTGACCATTTGAAAGCGAATTTAACCTTTTGTTTTCCCCAGCAGCCATCCTGCAGCCCTGCCTGTGTCTCTGTCGCTCCACACAAGGATGCGTGTGTGTGCGCGTGTGTCCTTTGAGACACTCGCATGGGTGTGTGCGATGGCAGGGGGGGGAGGGGGGACAGAGAAGAGTCTCCACTTGGTCGCCCCGCGCTTGTTCGTGTCTTTGTGCGAGTCCTTCTGCCTGTGCGAGTGTGTGTGCGCTGCGTTTTTTGCCTTCTAATTGTCACTTGATGGCACTCACGGCATGCATGTGTGTGTGTGTGTGTGTGCCGCGTGTCCTGTCTGCCTCTGCCTATGGCTGTCTGTGTGTGTGTGCATTGGGTGTAAATTAATTTGAGACTACTTGAAAAATATTTAAATAAGCAACTCCAAGGCGGCGGATGTGTGTGCGAGCATGTGGCCGGGGGTGGGGGGTGGTTGGGGGGTTGAGCATGGGCTGGGAAAAAGTATTCCAAACAAATCACAAACAGATATTCAGCATTCATTGTTTTAGGTCTAGACAACATTTGCCATTTCCTCTCTGAATCCCAACACCCCACACCCCCATACCCTCCCACCCCCAGCCGTACCCACACATCACATCACATCACTTTGATGCCCAGCTCAAGGATATTCAAATATCATGAATGCTAGACATGATTTCAGGTTCCATTCCCATTGATATGCCATGCCATGCGACGGGGAATGCTGTCCACCCCAAAAGATAGGCTATGGAATTTCGTTGAGGCAAGGATATCGCATTCAAGAACGGCAGAAGATTCGCAAGGTTCGGCACTAGCTGAGAGCTCTCATCGCAAGCCAAGACTGCCCAGTTGTACCTGAGAGGGGTGCCCATTTCCATAAGGTTTCAATTTCAAAGACAGGGAGTCTCGCCCTCTGCCCATCGATTAGCAAACAGCAAGCCAAACGCGCTGTAAGGTTTTTGTAACCATTCAGAATGTAAATTTGAACTGATGAATTCAGCCCAGATGTTGCACAAGCGGTGATCACCTTTTTGTTTGCGGCAGAGAGTTCCGGCCGGCGCTGAAACCTAATCCGATTATGTAAATGCTCGAAGCAGAGGGAAATTTCGCCCTAAAATGCACGATCTATTGGCTGGCGGCGCTCGCGCTTCAACCCCTCGACGGCAGCACTCTATAGTCATCTCCCTCGTGCATTTGCGCGAGCGGCGTCTAGGATCGCCAGCCACCCCTAGCGCCGGCAGGACAGTGTGCGATTGGCTAAGCGAAACTGCGATCAAATAGGGGAGTTGACTGCCGCATGACCCCTGGCAGGGCGACCGGCCGCAATATTCGGGACGGGACTGTTGAGAGGCAGCGCTGATTGTCGATCACCGGGCGGGTCGAGCGGCAGCCTCAGTTGTAGAAATTCCTTTGCGCGGTGAGGGTTGCGATTGAGCGAAGCGATCGCAAGAGTTTCCCAAGTAATATCAAACCACGACAAATCGAAGAAAATACGGGTGTGGTGTCCGTGCAACCCCCAAGATGTCATTTCCCTTCTTGGTCAGCTGGTCAGCTGGCCAGCGACTTCACCCTAATCGAATTGAACTTTGTCGCAGCGCTAATCAAGATCACCAGCAGAGGTGATCAAGTACGTGATCTTGCAACATCTGACCCAAGAGCAGGCCCAAGACCCAAGACGCACATCAACCCTGTGGCCTCAAGATATGGAAAATAAACGGGTTCCCCTTGAGGGGTCCTTGAGACGCGCACACACTTCCGACCTGACCATTGGTCAGCGGGAATGAGGAAAATAAGGCGAGATGCGGTCGCACTTTCGACTCTGGACAGTCGGGACAGAAGGCCAAATGGCAGAACCCCAATTAGGCTTTTCATTAGCGGCGGAAAATTCAAATGATTGATCACATTTCTCCTTCAAGGACAACTGACAGCGCTCTCCAAATCAACGCTAAAATTAATCATGCTTGTCCGTCAAAACCAACGTCGAAAAACCGAAACAATCGGGGGAATAAAAAAAATAGAAGCCTTCACAACGTAGCGACAAGGAGGTGGACAACTAGAGAGGTGTAGCGGGTGGGGGTGGGGGTGCGGCCGAAAACGTATCGGGTTTCAGATCCATAAGCCATGCCCATGCCCATGCCCCCACCCGGACACCGTCTCAATGGATTGCTGTCAGTGTTGTTATTGCTTTTTTATAAGCCATAAAAAAGCATTAAAATTGCAAATTTTCCACGCTGCCCATTTGGCAGATGGGCCAGACCAGGCCAGGCCAGGCCAGTTGACGTCCGCCCAATTCCCAATTCCCGGCGGGAGTTCGGGCCCGAAACTTTTCTGGGCCATAACTCTTGCAAATAATTGACAGATCGCAATTAGAAATCGATGCAAAAAGGCCAATGGCCAATGCCAAAAAGTATCGAATTTCATTGGCACTCTCCACTCTGGTGTGCCTCGATGTGCTCCAGAGACCTCAGGAATGCCCATGAAGGCCTCTGGACAGGGCTCGGCTGGCAAGCAGTTGCTCGAAGAGTTATTTGGCTGATGGATTCGGAATGGAGTGCACGGAGTGGCGGGGAATCAATTGGTTTACCCAAATCGTTGGGTCATCTCAGCAAAGTTCTTAGGGGAGTGTCGATCAGAGCTTCAAACCCAAAACTAAGGCAGCGACAGGGTACACTCATCTCTGGGCATAGCAGGGATTTGTATGAATATTTAAGAGCTAAGAAGGGTATCAGCACCGTGTTCATATATTCATTGTCTGTGTATATTATTTTAAATATAGGAAACAAATGACAAAAAAAATACAGAGCGATAGCAATGGGAACTTCCATACGTCTGGGATTCAACTAGAAGCTAATCATAATCATAGCCTTACTAGTCGCGGAGTAGTTCCTCATTCTAGTACTTAGCCAAGGAAAATACGTGCCATATTTTGTACATTTCTGATGCAGATTAATTGATAGATATGCAGGGATCACCCAAAGGTAATCAAAGGTAGATCAAATAAAATAAAATACACTTCCATTCTACTCCAAATTCTACGTATCCCTCTGCACTTATGTCCCTCGTTCTGTCTCATGCATCGCAGGGGAACCTCGCTACAAATATTTTCCATATTCTTCACGAAAATACCCCTCGGAAAACGCTGATAAGTATCCATGTATGTGTGTATGTATCGCATTTAAATGAATCTCCAAATGAGCCCCATTAACCGGTTAGGAGGTTTGAGTTTTTTTTGGGCGAGGGCATTCAATGGTCGGGAGAACGAATGGGAAACCCAGCCCCATTCCCCCCATGCGCAGAGAAATGAACCCAAATTGGAAATGGACGCTGGGGCAGGGACGACTATTCAAATAAGTGAATGATGAAATGGAAGGCGGCGGGGGGGTTTAGAGGATTGGTCGCCGTCGGTCCGACATGTGACATCAAAAGGAGCAAAAAAAAAATACAAAATAAACAGAAATGCTTGTTGCCGCAAAAAGCTTTAACAGTGGCCATAAAATACCCCATCTTTGACGGCCCAGAACAACCCTCTCCCCATAAACGACAGCCCATTTGGATACTGCGAGTGTGTGTTGGAGTGTGTATCTGTGTGTGTGTGTGTGTGTGTGTGTGTGCTTGTTTGCTTATCCCTCGTCCAACCGTTCGAAGTGACCGGCCGAATCGTAAAAATGTAAGACGAAAACGAGCTCAAGAATAAAAACACATTAGATACAAGCAAATATCCTTTCCGCAAGTCGCATGTCCTTTACCCCCCCTTAACACACACACACACTCACTGCTCACATGCATGTGTGTGTGCATACAAATTTATCTCCATTTGACCCTCTTCAAAGTGCTTTTTATAGTCATTTAGTGTTTTGGCCCTCCCGTCAAGTACTTTTATTATACACGTATAAATCCAATTCGGCATTCGGCGGAGCCGCAAGCCGGCCGTCCGCAGGATCCCTCGCCATGTGTGAGTGGATCCTTCCGCACATGTGTGCGTGTGTGTGTGTGTGAGCTCCCTGCGAGGCCAGCTGCTGGGAGGAAAAGGTAAACGTGTACCAAAGCGAGAGTCCAACTAATGAAACGGAACCAAGGCGAACCCTGGGACACTCACTCGCCCCACTCGCTCGCTCTCTGTGCTCCTTGCTGTGTCCCTTGACTCCTTGGACCGTGGCACCCAAAAGGACCACAAAACACATGCATACACAATGGCACCCCCCACACCCTCCTACCAACAACAACAAAAAACAACGGCAACAATTTGGTTGTCAAAACTACACCCGAAAAAGGCAACCCGCACGAATACTCGTACTGGCTCTCCATCTACACTCCAAAAAATATGGATATAAAGAATAAATAATAAAAATAAATAAATAAATAATAAATAAAATAAATAAAGAAGTGCAGTTGCGATCCCATGAGGCATATTGTGGCACGTATTCCCGATCAGCAGCCACAAAGCTTCTGTTCCCATCAAAAATAGCCCCTCAATTCGGCAGTTTTCACGCCATAATTTGGCACTTGCCCAGAGTTGCATTCGGTGCTTAAGCAGTAACTGCTTGCATGTGCTGCCATATCTTTGCTGATAGATCTGAGCATTAAAAGCGTTCGCCACAAGGCATAAACTTTCGTTCCTGTTTGCAATGTGAAAACTAAACCAAAATAAAACCTTTTATTTTTCTCGGTGCATGCAAAACAGATGCCAAGGCCACCAACCCCACTGCCGTTCCCCCTTTAGGAGCGTGTGTGTGTGTGTGTGTGTGGCAGAGTCCTTTTTAAAATTTTAAGACATGTAAATATAAAAGGTCCTGCATCGTCCTGTACGGAGCTGGGCCGAAGCTATCCTCTGTCCTGCCCTGTCCTGGCCTGCTCTGTCCCCATCCTTTCGATTCACAGTTTGGCAGTTCCACCCCCCAAAAGGAAGGTCCAAGGGCCCAGCGTCCGTTCCTTTGCATCTGAATATGTATCACCCGACTCGATCTAAATATATATATATGTGTACGTATATATATAGAGTGTGTGTGTGTGTGTGTGTGGGTGAGTTTATGGCCTTGTATGTTGCCGATGTTATGGGATTGGGGCTGGACTCGGGCTCTGGCTCCGGCTCCGGCTCAGACGCGGGGCCTGAGCATGGGGGTCCTGGGCATACCACTGGGGACTGGCAACTGGGAACTGGCGACTGTAGACCGGGGGGATATATCTACGTTCGTTTATTTGTTTGTTTGCTTGTCGGTTGGTTTGTTTGTGTGCGTGTCCTGTCCTGTCCTGTCCGGCCCCGCATACAGTTTTCCCGGCCCGATATCCACGCAATGGGGAAAGGTTGTCAAAAAAAGAAAAGGGGCAAAATATCTGCAAATGTTGTGTTCCTTTGGGTTATTATTTTAAATTATTTTTTTTTTAATTTTTGTTTTTGTTTTATATATTTTTTCTTTTTGTTTTCTTATGGTTGCTGTTTTTTTATTATTTCTGCTTTTGCATATGCTTACCGTCCAGGTTTTCTCGATATCTAAACAATTTCTGCATCCTTCTATACCATAGAAATCTCTATCTCTCTATGTCCAAATGCAAATCGAGAAAAATAGCTACAAAGCATAGCAATGAGATTATTAATTAAATCAAACCCCAGAAAAGTTTCTATGTGTTGCCCAAATTCCTAAATATATACAAAAAATACTCCGCGAATATCGTTGTATTTAAACAATATTTGTTTCTCTTTATTGTTATAGAAAAAGAAACACAGAAACCAAATGATAGCCAAACGAATGGTCACATCTCTTGTTGGTCAAACAAGAGGATTTTGTTTTTTTTTCTTGCTCTAAAAACTTATTTCACAAAAGCCTGAGCAAGCTCATTAGGATACCTTATAATTAAAAATTAGAAAATTGAGCAATGTTCCAAGACGCCTCAAGACATGATTCCTGGACGCTTGCAATTAGTTCCTTAATTTTATGGATTAGTTCTCGAAAAATTATCCCATTCCCTGCAGATTCCATATAGTCAGCTGTTATTTCCCTTTCCTGCTGATTTCTTGGAAGGTTTCACTAAGAAACGATACATGTATTATTTGATCTGAAAGAAAGCCGCAAGAAGGTATTGCCCACCACACGCCTACCTCCCTCCCCCCACCAACCAGACACCTCACACCCACCAGGAAGGAGGAGGAAAAAAAAAGAAAAAGGGAGAACCCTTTAAAAAACAATACACGAGCTGTAACGGGGCCATTAATTTCCCAATTTACAGTCTATTCGCAAGCCGTTGCCAAAATTGTTTAAGGTTTTGAAACCCACACACAAATACACACAGCAGAGAGATACTGATAGATGTGGGTGCGGGATGGGAGATGGGAGATGGGGCTGAGCAGGAGCTGGTCCTGAGGATAAGGCGAAGGCGAAGGCCCACTCCAGTTGGGGGGGTGTGAGTGTGGGCCAGTGGCCATATGTCCATTTTGGAGAATAAGAATTTTAAACGAGGTGTATGTGTGCGTGTGTGTGTGTGGGTTGTCTTCGAGGACCGCCTGTGAATGGGGTGGTAAATGCTGCCCAAGGGACTTGTAGCTGGGATACCAACAAAGTTTTTCAAAAAATAAACGAAACGAAACGAAAAGAAAAAGATGGTCCAAGGAGCAGAGAACACCACCGCAGAGAGCAGCAGCAGCAGCAGCACATACAAAAACATCAAAAATATAAAAAAGAAAAAAAACACCAACAACAAAAGCAAAAACAAAAACAACAGGAGAGAGAGAGTCCTGTTGCCGTTTCGGCCAGGACAACCCATTTAAATGCGCTGCTGCTGGCCGAAGACCGAAAGGGACTCCAAAGGATCTGGCATAAGGTGCAGAGTGGCTGAAGGGCGAGCCGGGGGTGCGCGGCCGAAACGCAAAAGAAACGCCACCACATGGTTTTATTATATTGTGAATGTGATTACCTTAAGGATATGCAATAAGCACACACACACACACACACACAGAAAGAGAGAGAGAGAGAGAGAGAGCGAGCTGGGAATGATGTGTGGAGATAACTTCGAACTGGCGAAGGAGGAGCAACCCATTTCGAGGCTGGACAGACGACGACCCATCGCCCATCGCACATCGCCATCGCCCATGCCCATGCCCATGCCCATGCCGCTCTCTTTTGCCATTGCAGCATGCCCAGCAGTCAGTCGTAAAAGCAGCCAGGCCCCATGAAGGGGGGTGGCTGGGGGCTTGGGCAGGATGAAAAGCCACAGCCACAAAGATGCACGCGATACGAGTGCAGAAAAAGCATCTCACAGATACAGATACCGCGCTGAGCGGTGCGCTGCATGAGCATTTTCAATTAGTGAGCACATCGCAGAGGCCGTCCGAGAGAAGTCCCAAGAATTCACAAGACGATTACAGTGGCTGGGGGGACTAGGCAGGATATCACGGATTAAACTTAAGCACACTTCGGTCCGGGGCAAACAATTCGGGAGCCAGAGCAGCGTTAGACAGCTAAACGAGTGCGGCAGAAATGTTTAATTTGATTTTATATTCATTTTAATTATTGCTAAATAAAACAATACAAATGAATGCATTTTTGAGTAATGTTTTATGGAAATTCGAAGCTGAAGAAATGCATGAAGAATGTTTTATAGAATTTAATTATTATTCAGTGTAGAGGCGAAATCTTTTAAAGAAATGTCCTTGCATGGGATTCACTAATTTGCCATTCCACTAATTGCAATCCAATCTTGTTCAATCTTGTTGCATCTGCTCAAAGATTGCCTTAGCTTTAGCTTGCGCCCTCACAACTATTCGGAAAACCCTCGCACGCTGCGAGTCATGTGCCTGGAATGAGTTGCAGTTGAAGGAAAATATAGAAAGCGCACAAAAAAAAAAAAGAAAGAAAAAAAAGACAGAAGACGGAAGACAGAAGACAGAAGAGACGAAGATATAAGAGAAATATGCAGATGTCATGTGGACCATGTGCATCACGTAGCATCGGGACGGTGGACCACCTTGGTGGGTCCTGTATCCTTTCTGCACGTTCATGCTGAGCGTCTGTCTCTCTGCCTGTATGGCTGTGTGTGTCTGCGAATGCGAATGTGAATGTGCATGTGCCTGTGCGAATCAAATCGAATCGAATCCCGTGCTGTCCAATGTGACTAAAAGGGTAAAAACCAAAAATCGAGGATAAGAACGGATAATCTTATGTCGCAACTGAAGTTCCACTCACCTCCCATGCGCTCACTCAGTCACTCACTCACTCACTCACTCACGGGTCCAATGAGCCGTCGAGTCATCCCGAAAACACACACTCACGCGGATCTGGGGGGGATAGAGAACGAGTTGAAGGCCTATAAATAACTGCAAATAAATCAAAATCTATCAATGCGAACAATTCGATGTTACAATTGACTTCACCGATCAAAGCCGTTCCTCCTCCTCGGCTGCCTTTGCTGCATTTCGTCCTCCTTCTCCTTTTTGTAGCAGGCTTTCCACGTTTTTGTCCCTGTCATACCTTTTTGTGTGGAGTGCGCGACCAGAAAGTATCCTTTGTGTCAATATTATTAGCAGCAGCAGCAGCAAGCAATCGAACGGATAATGGCCGAAAGGGTGACACGGACATGGGATATCATCCACATACGGGATGGAGTGGGACGGCTTGGTGTGGCACAGCCACCACTCCAGAGGTCTCGCCGCTGCCAGGGTCTGTGGCTCCGTGCCTTTTGGGTGAGTGTGCGAAATTTTACAGTAATTTAAAAAGAAAAAAAAAAAAAAAAACTGTTTCACCAATTTAATCAATATTACACAACCCATTCACACAGACAGGCAAGAGAGAGCGAGAGGGGAGAGCAAGAGAGAGAGGGGGAAAGATAGACACCAGGCGTATCTGATATCGATGCGCTCCTAATGGACAGGAGTCGCCTCTGAAGCGGCGCGCTCTAATTTTATTTATGATCTAATGTGTTGCCAATGATGGAAAGCAGAACCTGGAGCGACAGTGGATGGCGATGCGAGGGGATGGATGGGTAGATGTGTGTCTGTGTGGATAGATAGAAAGGGGTGGGGTGCAGGGATGCAGCATGCAGCAGCATGCAGGATGCAGTGTGAAAGGGCATGTAGCTGCGGATTGATATCCCGTTGTCCGCCTCACACACAACACACACAATGCAACGCCAGAAACTGTCCCTTTGAACAGCAACCAAAAGTTCTCTGATCAAATTTATGCGCTCTATTTGCCATTTGGCCTGTCTCTGTGTCTCTCTCTCTGTGTCTCTGTGTGTGTCCTTTATTCTTTCTCCTGCCAGTGGGCGATGGGCAATTTTTTAAAACAATTTCTGTCTTCTTGTTGATACAATTCACCGCAATACAAACGAAACAGAAGCCACGGGGGGGGGTACGTATTACGTGCTAAGCGCTGGAGTGGGTTCAAGGGAGAGTCCTGTCCTGCCTATGGGGTGGACAGTAGGGGACCCTAATCAGGACTTTAAAGACCCGCTATCAAAACACACTCCGTTGGAACCTGTAAATGCAACAGAGCCACAGCCACAAGTCATTATCCGTTGCTGCTTCCACTCATTAATAGACAACCAATGGGCCAAGACTATGTCTCTCTTTTGTGCAAGGAAAAGTCCTGTCAATCCGATTGTCGGGAGTGCAATAGCTAGAACCATAAACATACTCACAGCCAAGAGGCTCGACTGCACTTAGCACCCTGTGCTGACCAAGTAAGCGAACTCCGATTAATTCAATAATAACAAATAAATAAAATAAAGCAAACTAAAAATCCAATTCAATTTCGATTCTGATCGATGTACAACGCGCTTCATACATCACTTAAGCAATTGCCGAATGCAATCATTGTCAAGTGGATAATATTCACAGATGAATCAACTCATTCCCCACCCACCCGCCAGCACCCTTGGGCCAGCCAGACATTCCGCAAAATCATTTTCAGCTGCTTTACCTTGAGCGGAGCACATCCTTAATCAGGAAAGCCACATGACAGGGATAGGGCTGGCCCGAACCCCGAACTAAAAGAAGGGCAACCCAAGGGGCCCCCAAGGGCCGTTTTGCACTAATTAATAACAGTAAATTCTCACCACCACCGCCAAGCCAGAGAGAGGAAAGACGCAAAGAGCTGCCTCAAACCAAACCTTTGGTCGGTCGTTTCGCATCCTTTCAATTTGAGGAAACTTTCGAGTGGGGAAATCTGTTGGGTTGCTGTACTGCAGAAGCGTCGGGTAGGGGGAGGGGGGGAGGTGGCCACTGACAGTAAAAAATGTTTCATAGTTTTTCTGCGTCTTAACGAGTGTCAACCACCCAAGTCAGGACTCAGGACACAGAACTCAAGACTCAGGACTCACGCGGCCAGCTGCCACACAGACACCTAGGATGTCCTGCTGCCAGGATGTCTGTCTGCGCATGTGGGTGTGTGTGTGTGTGTGTGTGTGTGTGAGTGTGAGTGTCCACTGGTCCACAGATAGCATCGCAACAAGATTCTCCCCTTTTAGCTAAATTGGCAAAATTCTATTCTATTCCAGTCCATTCAACGATGACCCACCACCCCCAATCGCCACACCCTCACCCACACGGCCACACACACACACACAGAAACATACTCAAACTATTCACAAGCATTCTTGCTGGATATTCAAATGCGAAACGATGCTAATTCATATTCAAATGAATGCGAAGTAAACCCCAATCACAATTATTATGAGACATGTTAAATGGACCAAAAGTCCTGACAGTCCAACAACAGTCGGACAGACACTCACAGATAGAGACACACACACACACACACACACGCAGTTGGACTCACATATGTGAGTGAAGTGAGTGCAGGATGCGCATGTCCCGTGGTCGGAATTGTGTCGGACCAACGAGTGGACATGTGTGGAGGCGGCTGGGCCAGCGCCAAGAGCTATGTATGTATGTCGTCCTGTGGCGTCCTTATATACGTAGCCAGTCCTGCACGTTGCCAGGTCAACAAAAGAGAAGCTCCGCGAATTGTTCGTATTGCCACTGTGAATGGGGAGCATTCATTTGCATTCTGGCTATGCACTCCCACAGAGCAGTGCAAGAGGATAGATGCCTGACTGTCTGTCTGACTGTCTGTCTGTCTGTCTGACTGCAAGAGTATCGTTTCGTTTGGCATCTGAGATGCAGTCCAATGCAGTCACATGTTGGAATCCCTTGAATTATTCATGGATTCATGGCACATGCTTTTTGCAGGCCACAGAGGTGGGTAATGAGTGCAGTCCTAAATATTCACATTAAATGCGCAATAAATAAATAATAAACAAATAATAAAAAACAATAATAATAATAATAAATAAATAATAATAATAATAAATAACAATAAATAAATAAATGCATAAATTCACAAATTCACTTCATGAATTCTTTAAATATTTTTCCTTCCCGTTTCAAATAAATAATAATAATAATATAATAAAAATAATAATAATAGTTATAATAATAATACAATATAATAATATAATAAATAACATATAATAATATTAAAATTAGTGCTACCAATAGCTGTTTCTATGACGATTCAAATGAGTAGAAATACCTGCATTTACCCAGTGAATCATTCAGATATTTGGGCATGTTCTTGGTGAATTATGATCCTGTAGGCAAATGGGCATAAGGAACATTCACTTCCAGATGGAATACTGCGCCGTAAATTCCTTTATTCGCAGACTTCTCAGGTGAGCTATTTATTCTGATAAATTTATTCAATATAATTTGCATTTAATTCATTCAACTGCGGGCAGCAACATTTGAGCAGCAAATGAGTGCACTCACTTATAACACTCAATTTGTCGCATCATTATTCAATGGGGTGTGGGTGGGGGTGTGGGGGTGCACACTGAATATTTATGCAACTGCTCGGTGGAACTATTCACACAGCTAATGGATGAATGCATTCACTTATCAAGAGCTTCGCTCACACTCGATTAAGTCAGTGGAAGAATAAGGCTATTGAATGCCTCTCTGGACACTCCATGGAGCAGGCTGGCCAGAGCGTAGCTGGAGCTGGAGCTGGCAGAGGCTTGGGATGAAGCTGAGGCAAACAAATAAACATGCTGTCAACTGCCGTCTGACATCGCACGTCGTAGCACCACCACCCCCCAGTCGCCCTGCCGCCCTGCCGCCCAGGCTACCGCTGGCTCATTCCAGATATCGCAGGCCGCAGCCACATTTGCATACGTGCGGCCAATGTCCCAGGGCACACACTCCAGCACAGATAGAGAAAGGGAGAGCGAGAGAGAGAGAGTCAGACACACACGTTCCCGTAAGCGGCTTGTGTTACATGGGCAAAAGGCCGTAGAAAGTTTTTGGGAAAGAACTTTCATTAAACAATGCGACGAGCAACTCGGTACATTTGTGCCCATTGCCCCAGCTGCCCCCCCAGTCCCTGGCTGGTGTTCCTGCTGCTCCTGGCTCCCGGACAGGCCAGCCCGGGCCAGGCCCATTCATCTCATCCGCAGCCGTACGTCCTCCAGCTCCATCCGTCCGGCTCTCACTCTCTCTCTCTCTCTCTCTCTCTCTGTGTCCGTGGCTGAGTGCGTGATTGTTGATTGTGCGTGTGTGTGTGTGTGTCTGTTGCCCTGTCTTTTTGGGGGCAGTGGGAGTCCTGTGGCGGGGAGCTCTGTGCGCTGGCAGCGCCATTCAGTCTACGTCGAGCGCAAAAAAGAATGATTTTAATATTAGCTAATGGATATCGCGCCAGGACAGAAAAATAAACCAACAACACACACACTCACACACACACACATGGTGCTGGGCGTTCGTCCCCACAGCCACTTCCACTTCCACTTCCCATGCTGCATGCCTCATGCCACATGCCACACACATCCCGCATGATGGTATGATATTTCAAATGGTTAATAATAGCACTCGAAAATAGGCAACTGACACAGCCATTATTTCGGTGTGTGCTCTTTATTTATTCTTTATTTCTCCCACAGCCTTCATATTCCTATTCCCATTCGTTTTCCTATTCATATTCATATTCATATTCAAATCGCTGACAGCGTCGCGGGGCCTTTTTGTGGCCCAATTACTTGGGAAATTGTCTGCGAAATGCGAGCCCCTAGAGGGGAAGGTGCCAGTTTAATTTACCCTAACCAAGCGGCCGACAGCCAACCTCAAATGGAACTATTGGAACTGGCGAATACTCCAGCTGTGTGTGTGTGTGTGTGTGGCAGCTCTCCATCAGCAACTAGCTGTAGAGCATATCCATAAAGGGGTACAGGAAACTTTGCTGGAAATTCAGCCACTGGAAGCATATTTATTCCTTCCTTTGGCAGGGCTTACCATGCGAAAGACTTAGCTGGAATACCCGTGCCCATGCCCTCAGTTCCTTCAGCCCAATCTGCGTACTTTAATACACCAAAAGGAAGCCCGAATTTATTCTATTTATTTGAATTTATTCCAATTATTGGAACCATCTCTTTTGGGCGTACTTTTGGCTTGTGCCTCTAGCAACCTTCCCCTCAGCTAATGTGTAGCGTCTACTAATATTACAATCATCTCTTAAATGTGTCATAAATAAATCATATTTCTGCTATTGTATCCCCTTCCCCTGCTGAATCTCTGAATTTCTATTCACATAGTTGACCCCACCCGAAAAACGTGGCCAAAACGCAAAAGAAATATGCGAAATTCAATCGACCGTATAAATTATGGCTAGTTAACCTTTGTGCGACACCAGAGGGGCGGTGGGGGCGGCGTTGATCCCCAAGTAACCCCAAGTAAGAGCGGTGGGGGGGGGCCCAACGAAGTCAGCAAGCAAACACTCACTCAATCATGGTCAAATCTTGACAAAAGTATTTACTCGCATGCCCCGAATTATGTTTATCCTGCATGCATATTTTATATATCTAATGGCCACCTGGGATGGGGCGGGGAGGGGCGGGGCAGGGACTGGGCGTGGATATCAGGTAAGAGTAATGCAAACAAACAGATGCCAGACACAGCCACAGGAGCCACACAGGACCCACACAGAGGACACAGGGCACAGGACATGGGACATGGGATCCGGCACAACTTATTTCGAATGCTAAATCGTTCGAATCCTTTTTCCGGCACACTTGAGCGAACAACGGCAGAGGAGAGACGAGACGAAGAGAGGAGAGAGGAGAGAGGGAGAGACAGAGAGAGAGCTCACGCTCAATAGCACAAGGACAAATGCAACTGGCCCTTGGCTGCCCTGCGGCCTGGCCTGGCCTGGCCTCCCCACACAGCAGCAGCAGCAGAGCAAAGTCCATTCCATGCCGTCCCAACCATTCTTCAGGCATTCATCGAGCCATTCAGCCCCCGGCCCAAGTTCGACAGCTATCGGCATTCCGTCCCCCCCGAGTCCCCCATCCACTGGCACATGTCCCATCCATCATCACACAATCACAAAATGAGTATCATGAGCACAGAGTCCGAAAGAGACCAGGACCAGGACCACGACCATTGCATGCCCAAGCCCCACACGTAGCATTCTAAGGGCATAAAGCGTACTTATCGGCTTTTCCCCAAGCTGGGTCTCAGTCTCAGTCCAAGGAGAGGGAGAGGGAGGAGAGGAGAGCCCCGAACCCGGAACCCGAAACCCGACTAAACAGCATCTGAAGAGACCTGAACACTGGCGTTGAACTGCTTAAAATACCTTACCCAAAACCAAAATCTCGAATGTCCATTAGCATACGACGAATCCACCTAGCCCCAGTCGCCAGCCCCAGTCGCCCCACAGTCCCGGCAAGAAGTTTCTTTCATTCGAAGCACTCGGCAACTTACCACCCACTGAGGTCTTCGGGTTACCAGCCAACTCTTTGCCTCGATTTCGACCAGCACCACAGACAGAGATAGAAGCAGCAACGGAGAGGGAGAGGGAGAGGGCGAAGCAGCAGAAGAAAGAGAAAGATACAGGGACTGGGACTGAGACTGGGACTGGGACACACACACATTTGGTCAGGGGAAAATCCACACCATCTGCTACACCTTACACCTAACCCAACAATCCAATTCCGAGAGAACAATATGCTTCAGTGGCAAAAACTTGAAGGCGCCCCGCCCCGCCCCCGCCACCGCCACGGCTACGGCAACGCTCTTCGTCCAGAATTCCGGGATGGATGGATGTTTTCTGGAAGGAATTGCGGGTCTGGGGGGGTAGCGTGGGTCTGCTGGCGGTTCCTGGCGGTTAGAGCCATATTGCAATGTATGGCCAGGGCGCATGGAGCACGCAGGCCGTGAATGTGGGACGTGATGCTCGCTCGAGTCGTGCCGCACCCTCGCCCTCGCCCATGCCCCGGTCGTAATTTCAAATTTAAATTTAACCTTTTGTCTTAATACGGCCAGGCGAACAAGGAGCACGAAGCTTCATCCTTAGTCGCAGCTTCTGTTCGATGGGTGTGGGGGTGTGGGGGGAGTGGGCATCATAAAAACATCGTCAAGTCAAAAGGATAAGGCCAGGCCAGGCCAGGCTCTCTGCCGCTCTGTCTCCCCCCGTCGGCCGGGGGCAGGGCCCGGGCAATAGAGTTGTCCGTGGTCCGTGGTGCGAGCATGTGAGAAGTTCGCTCGGCCAAGAGGATTGGGCCATTGCACTGGGCGGCTTAGACCCATATTATTGAGGGACGCGACTAATTTACGGATTTGCCACAGCCCCACGGCCGTGGCAGTGGAGTGGAGGGGTGCCAGAGCGGTCCGCTGGCACTCTGCTGGTCAGCGGACAGTGGCGAGTTCCCCGATCAATTGCTCGGCTAACAGCAGCGGGAAGTGTACCCGGAGAAGGTGCACGCAGGAGGAGACAGCTTCTGGGCGGGCAGTGCTGTACCGGAGAGCGGAGCGGAGCTGTGTCCAGAGCAGGTGGGAGTGAGGGGGAAATGGCCGAAAATCCAAAATGGCCACTTGAGGGGTGAGACATTGAATAAAACACAGAACAGCGGCCAGACAGGGACAGAGAGAGAGTGAGAGTGGGAGAGCAGCGGCGAGAGCGAGTCCTTGTAGTGGACTGGACAACTTGTACACACAAAACAGATGGGCAACGGCAGGAGCGGGCGGAGGAGTAGGGGGTGGCAAGGGGCAAGGGGGCGGGGCAGCAGGAACAGAACGATGCAAACACAGCGACATCGCAGCTATCAACATAAAAGTCAATCTGTTGAAGGGGGTTGAATGCGAGCACAGTCCGTGGCAGGCAGGCCCGGCCCTGGCTGCGGCAGGGGGTTGACCATCCCCCGGGGCTGGGGGGTGTGAGTGGGTGGGTGGGTGGCTTGGGCGGCAGTATCCAGCGAAGCAAAGCCCCCGTATTGACCCCTTTGTTGGAAGCCCCCCCTCTTCACACTTCAAAACGCCGAAACCAAAACCAAAACTCGAAGTGGGAACTGGACTCCGGACGTGGCCCTCTCTCTCTCCCACTCCCACTCTGTCTCTATCCTTGTCACGCGCTTTATAACTCTGGACAAGGACCAGGAGCAGAACCAGAACCAGGACACTGTATTGCCCTGTCGTTAGTGTTAGTGGCCCGGTGATGGACGGCCGGTGGGTCTGAAGTGGCTGCCAGCTTGTGTAGCGGGGCCGCCGCCCGCACTGCGCCCGGCAAATGGATTGAAATTGTACATATTTCACCTTGTCAGCCTCTACCCCTCCCCCGTTGGCTGTCCTGCCGTGCCCGGCCATACTTTCGGATAGCGATTGAATCGAATCGCACCAGTCCACCCCTAATGGCGAGCAGAGAGCCCAAAAGCTTCCACCATGGCCATGGCTATGGCTCTGGAGCAGACCAGAAGCGGCCATTACCATTCAACCCTATGACTGGAACTGGAACGGGAACTCTGACTGGGGATGGGGATGGAGATGGGGACTGTGCCTGGACCATGGCCTTGGCCCACACCGCACCACAGCCTTTCCACAATTACATTTATGTACGAGTTTAAATGCCTCTCGCCGCTCGCCTCTCGCCGCTCGCCTCTCGCCGCTCGCCTCTCGTGCTATCAAACAGAGCTACGAGTAAATGGAAAAACCTAAAAAACCAAAAGGTTCGGCCACCGGGAAGGCAATTGAAAATTCCAAGAGTTCTCAGTGCCAGCCAGAGGGGGGGGCCACACCATCCGCTGGCTAATTTCTATCTTGGGCCGTGAATACCTGCACAAATTGCCCCCCGGGCAGCCACTGAGCAAATGTCACCACTCAAACTTCAGGGCTGAAAGCGGTTCGTGGTTCGATTCCCCCTCCGGTTCGAGGTTGTCTTCGGTCCCGTCAGTTTTGAGGGTCGCCACTCTGATTAGTTAATCAGTCTGTCGCGATCTGCAGCCGCTGGCTGCGTGTTTCAGCACTCAAAGTTCCAGCCAAAAGCGAGACTCGGGCCCACCAGTTTGCTACCGCTGATGAGTTTATCAATGCAAAGCTTTATGTCCTGTCCGAGTGAATCTTGCCGCTGAAAAGGGACCCATGAAACGGCAGATCCAAGTCAGCTGTGCAAGTAAAAGTTTCGCTTAGATTTTGGGCAGAAAATGGCCAAATGAACCATCATTTATCGTGTGTAATCATCGCTGCATGTGGACAGCGAGTGCCCCCTCTGTCGTGGCTATCTGCGATCAGGGCTCTTGGCTGAAGTGATCTCGAGCTGGCGGCAAAAAGATCAAGCGCAGGCGAACAATGCCAATTGGCTAATTGCTGGCACTTCGTCGAGGGGCCACTTGACTTGATCAGTGCGTCCGATCAGCTGCTAAATACGTTCGGCAGAGGCCCCCCCTACAACGGCGCACTGCCAAAAGCACAATGCGGATGGTTCTGGCCGATAAGACTCTGACGCGCACTGAGAGCACTGATGTTGGTGATGATAATGAGAGTGATAATTGCAATGGGCTACGTGCGATCTTCGGTGGCTGTCGATCGTACTGTCTAATGTGTATTGGAGAACGTGACGCGCCAGATTTGCGTAATTTGTGAGCAGTTCTACTTGTACTTCTACCCCTAACCCGCTCCCTGTGAGCCATCCCGTTCTGTGCCCGGTCTGTCCTACCCCTAGATGAGGCATTAGCTAGGCAAAGAGGAGCGCGCTTTTGTGCGGATTCATTGCGCATAACTCACACAGCAGACAGCAGACAGGAGACATTAGACAGGAGACAGGAGAGACTGTTGGCTACCTGGTTAGCTATGGGCATGGGAATGGGAATTCAGTTATTCTTTTATTGGGACATCCAAGATCGAAGCGGGATGCATGCCGTAACCCTTTCGTAAATCGAGTTAATCCCACAGATAGAGCCCAGAGCCAAAAACCATCCCGCATTCAGGTACATGGCGATTATAATTGCCTCAATGGAAATTATTATCATTTTTCATTCGAGACTGGGACTGAGACTGGGACTTCGGCCTGACATCTGCCAGAGGGGTTGAGTGGGTCACCAGCCCATCGGAAAGGGGTTCGCGAAGACGCTGGCCAAGATCGCTCTTGCCTGAGGTTGCCTGAAGTGCCGTCGCAACAATGACCCGAAAATGTCACCGGGAGCAGAGGAAATGCAAGCAGGACTTCCAGGCTCTTAGACTTCCACTCGAAGGGTTGGCATGGGGTAGGGGCAGGGCGGGCAAATCAAGGTGAGCATGTCACACGGCGAACTAGCTGACTTATTCATCTTTATTAATTGAGAGTGCAGAGTGCAGGGAACGTCCCGTCCCTGGCCGGAAGAGCGAAGAGCTTTGTGTGGCGAGCAGCGCCGGACAGGAGCGCGGCGAGTCCTTTGGCTTTGTTTGTGCCCCCACAAGGAAATGCATGACAAAGCACAATGTGCCAATAATGGGAAGTACGACCTGTCACATGTCACCAAAACAAAGGCCAAGTTCCCTTGCTCTCTCCCTCGAACAATCGGAGCAAGCCGAAGGCAAACATAAAGGGAATCCCCAGCACTAGAAGCCTCTGGAATATAGTTCCCCCCCACCCCACCCCCGACAGCAGTTTCAATTGAAATCAGAGCTTCCAGGCAAGCATCAAAATTTCACAGTACTAACAAACAAACAAAATTCAATAGTCCACACAAATTTCTGCGATTGTTTTTGGTTTTGGGTTCTTGTTTTGCTTTGCTTTGCTTGCAACCGCACCATGCCGAAGGGTACCAAGCTGCGCTTTGCCCTGATCACCGAGGAGCTGCTCGAGAAGCTGCGCCCCAGCCCGGAGCCGACCGTGCCCATACGCAGCGCCGTCAAGGAGGTGCTCAGCGAGGTGATGGCCGAGCTGAATCTCAACCAGATGATCGAGGACAAGCTCGTGGAGCTGCTGGAGCGCCGGGGCATTGCCTCCAGCCAGAGCCCCAGCGACTGCCGCAGCCTGGGCGGCCTTGCCCTCGCCAAGAAGACGTCCATGTTGAGCATGCCCTTGGACTCGTTCTCGTCGGTGTCGCCGCGGCCCAGCGAGGTTCGCAAGCCCAGGAAGAGCCAGGAGCGCCTGCAGCTCTCTCCGGCTCCAGTGGCCGCCAAGAAGAACAGGACCAGGTCCCAGACGATCTTCATTCAGCCCACCCATCGGGAAGTGACCTTCTCACTGGGCGACAACACTTCCACGCATCGCGATGCCAGTCACAGTCCGATGCAGGCGCCACAACTCGAGATGCAGCCCCCACCTATCGTGAAGCAGCCGCCACACATCGGGACTCGTCGGCACGCCGGGATTCCGTCTCGCCGCATCGCGAGGCCGCTGCCACACAGCGAGAGGTGAACGTCTTGTATCGGGATGTGGCCTCCAGCCAAAGACGCGCCGAATCGAAGTCCCACTCCTATCGCAAGTTCCTTTCCTTTGACCAGCAGCAGGAGTACGTGCGCCGCAAGTCGCTACGCAAGAAATGAACCACAGCCCAGAACTAACTCAAATTCCAAATTATCCCCAAGCAAAAGGGAATTACCTATAATTCTACATATATTTTTGCTCAAATTTAAATCGAACTGAATAAATTTGAATTGAATTGCATTATATATATGAGGCTATAACGTGTTTATTTGCATAATAATTAATAATTTAATTTGCTTCCAGACGTACGACTCCTAGAGGGCACAATCCATGGGAAGTTCATTGAAATTAATTTCCTTTCGCTTATTGGCTATTTTTAATGGTTAACTGATTCATGCAACAGCTCAAGCATTAATATATTATGATATTATTTTAATTTATATCGTTTAAATCTATGAGGGACGAGCCATTTGGGTGCCACGTATTTTTGATAGTATTTCTTGCTTTTTAAACAATTAATTTCGATATTTTTCCATCGTGAAAGGTGAAGGCTTTGAGCGTGTTAAAGGCGGAAGGGAGGGCCGTGCAAAAGCGATTTCGTATTAAGCGAGGGCCAGGTGCATTCTGATATCCATATCTCATGGCATAAATGATCCAATTGCGATAAAACTGCATTAACATTAATATGAATTAAATTATCCTCCCGCTGCCCTTCTGCTAATCGATCGCCCAGCGATTTTTGTGCATTCATTGGATACCTTTATGCCATATTTACTTCCATTGCTTCTGATTAATTTCCATGTCCGTTGGCAACACCAATTTGAGCCCAAAGAGCAAAGACGTTGCATTACTTTCGATCAGCCTTCGATTGTTATGGCAACACCAGCAATGGGTTACTGAATATTTGCACTCGCGCTAGTTTTCATATCATATCATTCCCCTACCGAAATATGCAAAGTGAAAAATGGAATCGCCTGGCAATTGTGAAACTCAGCCTGTCCCACGTTGGTGGCGGATTGGAGTGTGCTCGAGCTGCAGGGGCTTCAGCGGGGTCTAGCAGTCATCGCCTGGCCGAAGTATTCGTTTTGGCCTTGCGCCGCTTATCATCGAGCAGCAGACAAGGGCAGAGCATCAATCAAGCGTTTCCAATGAATGGCTATCGACTGAATTAGAAGGCCAGCGACGACTCTAACCCCCTCGCCACATCCCACGCCCTGCCGCGGCTCGCCCTGCCAGTGTCCCCTTTTGGCATTTTGCGTCTTGGCAAATTCTAGAACACCACGCAAAAAAAAACCAGAAAAAAAACAGTCAGAGGACACAGTCCCAGGCAGGGACCGCTACCCGGCATGGACCAGGCCATATTTTTGCGGCTTAATATGTGTTAAAAAAAAAAAGAAAAAGAGAAAAAAATGGAAATAAATAAATGTTTAAAAATGTTTTGCAGCAGTTGAGGCCGCAGTCAGGGGCAGAACCGAGAGGCAGCAGCTCGAGGCATGGCTCGGAGTGAGGGGGTGGACCGGCACCAGCACCAGCAGCAGGAGCCGGGGACCGGGACTGGGGCTTATCGCATGGATGTAGCCAGTGACAGGACATAACATAACCCTCGCTCGGTATCTCGGGCGGGCCATGATGCCATGCGTGGGAGCCCGTGCACCACTCACCCCTTCCCCTGCGTGTGTGTGTGAGTGTGACGAACGGTCACCCCGGACCAGGACATCACAGGACATGCCATGTGAGTGGTGGAGTGAGTGCGAGAGACAGAGAGAGAGAGAGAGAGGGAGGGAGGAAGAGTGGGAAATCGAGTCAAAGGGGTAAAAGATGCTGACTAAGTACTTTGGAAAATTGCTTACATGCCCGACTCTTGGCCATTGGCAATCCGGTTCGTCCTCCCATGCCATCCCCTCCGACACTGGCCACCCCCTGGCCAACCCCCTGGCAACCGCCTGGCCCTTCTGATGTCCCCGTTTAGCGGTAATACATTGTCATTTATGTATGGTCTGCTACCCCCACCCGACGGGGGCAGTGGGAGAGCCCCGTCATGTGCTCCTACCCGTGGCATGGCACTACTTCTCAATCCATTTGCCAGGCGAGTGGACAAGTGCTTGGATGCCATGTTTATGTTTTCCCGTTGTCAATCATTTCATTTTCTCTCCCCCTCTCCGACTCTTCACCCGAGACATTTCCTTTTGAAGCCAAGTTCGCGTTTCAATTTTTCGCAGCTCCACTTTGTTGTTCCTGGAAGTAAGGAAGGCGGAGGCAGCGAGTCGGTAATATAAAATCCACAAACGCCAAACAGAACTTCACATATGACAGCGGGGACAATCGTGGCAGGACCCAAAGCAGCGGAGTATGTGTGGTGGGGGGATGGGCGAAGACGTGGAAGTGGAAGCCACGACTTGGACCAAGATGAGCGCTGCTCTGGATGTTTGTGATTTTTGAAGCGGAAAATCAAAGTTAAGCCGCGTTCACACTAGACAGCGACGCTGTGTAGGAGTAGCAGGGAACAGGAGCAGTAACTAGGAGCAGTGAACAGGAGCAGTCACTAGGAGCAGTGACAAGGAGCAGTGACCAGGAGCAGTGACTAGGAGAAGTGTACAGGAACAGTGACCAGGAGCAGTCACTAGGAGCAGTGAATAGGAGCAGTGACTAGGAGCAGTCACTAGGAGCAGTGACTAGGAGCAGTCAATAGGAGCAGTGACCAGGAGCAGTGACTAGGAGAAGTGTACAGGAACAGTGACCAGGAGCAGTCACTAGGAGCAGTCACTAGGAGCAGTGACCATGAGCAGTGACCATGAGCAGTGACTGGGAGCAGTGACCAGGAGCAACATAAGTAGCAGTAACAGTATCAGTAAAAGTAGCTGTAATAGTAGCAGTAACAGTTCAAGTAACATTCCCTCGTTCCTTGCCCCATTGGGCGGATGTGCCGCTAGTGTAAACAGAGCTTAGAGCGCGACAGGACGTGGCACTGCCCCATTGTGCGCGAATATCGCTGTGTGTACCCATTTGTGTGTGTGTCTTGTGTGTGTGTGTGCGTGTGTGTGTGGGTTTGTTGGAGCGTTCGAGTTTCAGAAAATTGCATTTTTTCATATCATTAGGTTTTATTGGTTTCTTCCTGTTAAATATTCCCAAAACTCCCCACGGTCGATGGTCCGCGGTCCGTGGTCCGCGTCTCTCTTTTGTCTCGCTTTTGTCTCGCATGTTGTCAAAACAACAACACGAGCACGCTCCAAAAAGCAACCTGAACACACGCCCATACATACATATATAATCATATATATGCATGTATATGTGGAGCACGCATCATATGATTTGGTAACGGATCTGAAACTGCGCCAACAGCCCGCAAAGTCCTGTGACAAGAGCCTTGGCAGCTCCCTGGGCAGCCTCCACATGAGGCAAGACAACTGCAAGCTGGCGATTTCCTTTCGCCTTTGTAGTTCTCTCCAACTCCATCTCCATTCCCCACCTGGCTGCGTAGAACAATACGCAATCGATTTGCCAGACCCGCCCCAATTAGTGGCCAGCATTGGAGCGCACCAGAAAGGGTTCGATTGAGGGTTTGCCTCACAAATACACACAGCGAGAGTGGATAACGATAGTTCAGAGCCCATGCCCATCCTGTTGACCAACTGGGCTGTCTGCTCGCACAATATTTGTCCAGGCAAACACATTATCGACTGAAGAACTGTCGATTCGCATCCACCACAGGTCGATGCCTATGCAAATAAATGGATGGCAGTGGCAGTGGCAGTGGCATTGGCATGGCGAGTATGTATGGCACACCACACGCACGGACAGTACACACCCGTGTCCCGTGTCCTGTGTCCTGTTTCCTCTGTCTGTTGTCTGTTGTCTGTTGTATCCCACATCATCGGCCTGTCCTGGCCACCACAACAATGCAAATACGACAGCCTCAAATGGAGTCAACTTTACCTGCGTAAATCAGGATCTGCTGCTGCCTGTGCTGCTGCTGATTGACTGCCTGACGTATGTACAGATGGATAGATGGATGAATGGATGGATAGATGGTTCGATGGTTGCTTCGATGGTTGGTTGGTTGGTTGGTTGGTATACGCAGTATACATACTCGTATATCCCCCATGGAAGAAGAGCCATAGCTGGTCAAGAGGGTATTGGGGGAGGGGGAGGTTGGGCTGGGTTGGGTTGGGTTGAGCTGGGTTTCGGTTGGGTTAAGTCTTCGACCCAAATGCAAATAGAAAGAGAGAGAGAGAGAGAGAGAGAGTCTGTACAACGTTTCAATATGCCACCAAACGGTGCCGAGTCTCCCCAGCAACAGACGAACGGCCGAACGGATGGACGGCTGGACGGACGGGTCCGTTCGCGTACCACCTGCAGTGGGCCCGGGTCGGACCGGTTCTCTCTCCTGTGGGCCCCCGGGGTCGTTTTGTGCTTCTCCGTTCGCTCGCTGCCTCCTGCCTGCTGCCTCCTGCTCATATGTGTTCCCGGGCTCTCGGAGCTGTTGCCTTGTTGATGATGCGCTTCGGTGGACATCGCCCAACGGAAGAGGAAATGAAAAAAGGCAAGCAGCAACAGCAAGCAGCAGCAGCAGCAGACCGACTCTGACTCCAACTTTGAGTCCTGCGTCCTGCGTCGTTGTCGTCCTTGCCAATTCCGCTTGGTTGGTTTGCAAAATTTTTCGAATTGGATACTCTCTGGCGACCAGAGAACGCCCACGCGCCGCGCGCGCCGGGCACTGCCAACTGCCTAGCGGGCGGCCATGGGTCCACCCACCCAGTGCCCCCCCCGCCACAGCTCTCTGCATCTCCCACTCTCTGTCAGTGTGTCTCTCTGTCGTTCGCTGCTTGGCAGAGCCGTACCCTCAGTCAGAGCCTCAGTCTACCGGGCGGTCCGGGCAGGTCCTTGCCATCGTTTGTCCTCTGTCGAGCATATGACCAAAGGAATCACCAAGCAAGGATGTCAGCGTCCCCATGCGAGGGGACGCTGTATATCGCTGTATATCGGTGTGTGTCTGTGTGTGTGTGTCTGCTTATGGCCATGTCCTGCGTATGCATACATGTATCTGTGTCTGTCTCTGTCTCTGTATCGGTGTGCGTCTTTCTCTATCTCTCTGTGTGCATGTGCGTGTGTGTGTGTGTGTGTGTGTAAGTAGTATTTGAAATTTTGCATATTAAAATATTGTCGTGTATGCAAAAGGTTGCTCGCTCCTTCTTATTCCCGGCAAAAAGGTGGACGCCGTCGCGCGTTTTGCGCTGCTCTGCTCGCTGCCAGCGCCAGCGCTCGCGTCGCTGCCGCTGCACAGTGGGCTGTGCTTTTTTTTTTGGGTCCCCACAGAACAGCGCAAGAGGCTTAGTGTAATCGAAATATAACAAATTAACCAACCATAATCGATAGTCCATTGATCAATAATCGATTTTCGTAAGGGCTCTTCTACTCGCGCACGCAGATTCGGCTGGCAGCAGCTTAAGATAAATTTAACGATAAATAATCGATATACAAATAGTCGTTTATTTATAACGATAAATAATCGATACACAAATAATCGTTTATTTATCGTTTATCAGTAATATTTATAGAATATTAATTTTATCGATAATAAACCAGTGGATAATCCAAACAGATCAGCTATGGGATATCCAAAGGTATGGATTATGGCAGCCAGACTTCCAATCCCATTCCAGCGCCTTTGTATCCGCTTTTCTCTCGCTTCAGCCCACTGTACGTTGTTGTTATTAGAACTGAAACGGACTGTGGATGTTGATGTGGATGGGGACGCCGCATGGTGGGGTGCATGGGGGGCGGCAACAACATTGGGACACAGACACATCGCCTGTGGTAACACAATAACGAATTTCCGTAGCAACTTCATCGCCAAGTCCTGTTCCTGCTTCTGCTCCTGCTTCTGCTTCTGCTCCTGCTGCTCCTTTTTGCTGCTGCAGTTGTTGTTGCTGCTGCTGCTGGTGATGTCCTGCCTCCTCCTGAAATGTTATCCACATTACATGGTTCGCTCTCCTCCAGGTCCAGGTCCGTCTTCATTTGGAACTTTTCTTCGGCTTTTTCCCGTTGCTGTTCCCCGCAACGCCCTCTCCACTCCACTCCACTCCCCTTCCCATCCCTTTATTTTTTCTAAAATTTTCTCCATTGCGTTTGTTACATTGGCGGCTAAATTCTGGCAAACGACTGCAAGGACAAGGACATTGTGGGTGTGGGCGTGGGTGGCTGGGAACAGGACCCGGACCATACCACAAATGAAATTGTACACATTTCCGATGCTGCACTCACAGACAGACAGACAGGGAGACAGGGTGGCAGGGAGGCAGGGAGACAGCACATATGCCAATAATAATAATAATTCTAATAATAGAGAAAATAAATACGATAAACAAACAAATGTAAATGCGAAAAGTTGCTGAGCAAACGATGACAACGTCGAGCAATGACGGCAGAAATCAAACCGACAACATTCCGATTTGTGGGCAATGGACTTGATTCGCATTCGAATGCTGAGCTCTACTTTGCGGATCTTTAATGCAGAGCCCAGAGCTCTCCAGAGACGAACCGAACCCACTGCTAAATCTGATCATAAATCCCAGTGACAGACTGGGCGAAAAAAAAAAACACTTTTCCACCATTTGTTGAACGTCAGTTCGATGGGTTCCGATCCGTCGATCCGTCGATCCTTCGATCCTTCGTTTACGTCTTGAGCAAAGGGGCAAAGATAAAAGCCGTTACGTCGGCCCTAAAACGGAAGCAGGAAGAGCAGGGGCAAGGAGCCTCGAAGCAGTATCAAAAGAATTATTGCACATGACATTCGCGTAAAACGCCACCCTAAAATCCACAAAAAAAAAAAAGCATCCCATCGCGAGAGGAAACATTTTAATGGATTTTCATTTTCCCTTTTCATTTTCAATTTTGTTATAGATCGTGAGAAAGTTGTTAACCCCTTTTCGAGGCCACATCCATAATTTATAATGATTAGGTACCGTGCAAAAGGGAAAGGTAACAGTTGCCAAGACGGCGCGGAGCTGAGCGGAGCGGGCGCCTTCTTTTCCAGCGAAAAGAACACAAAGAGGCAGATCCTTGAGGGATAACGGAGGCTGCAGACCGCGACAGAGGCGTCATCCCTCAGCGAGGGGTCGGTCCTTTGCCTGTGGTCCCACGCCAGCCAGCTGTGCCGCCGCATCGCCAGGAATGCAGCATAAAAGTGCTCGAGCAGACAATGCCCTCCCCAGCAGGCGCAATCCCCTAACGAGATGATTGATCCACAATCGGACCAAAAGACGAACGAACGAACGAACGAACGGCTTAGCCCTCGAAAAGATTGCGTGAAACACTCTGCAGCATATGATATTGAAATCTGAAAATCTCTGAGATCTGACAACACACATTGCAAGCTATGGGAAGTTCCAGCGAGCTCTTGGAGTATTTTCATAATTAATAAGCATATTTTGGAGATCTTAAAATAAGTTGCAACGAAATTTGAATGCCCTGAAAGATATTTTCAGTGTTCAAAAATCGAAAAGAACTTCGAACTGATGGCTGATCCAATTGCATGGAACTCTGCAGCTTCTCCAGCAATCAATAGACAGAGCCCACCAGAGCCCATCGAGGCAGTCGGTCGCAGTCATTAACCTCTCCGCCCACGCAATCAATGGCTATTGGGATGGATGTGGATTGACCCCCAGGCCGGTAGTGACCCCCATTGTCCACTCTGCCAGTAATAACGCGCCTCTAATTCGAGCCAATTCATTAATCAACCAATTAGTCAGCTGGCAAGTAGTCGCTGCCAAAACACACACCATTCGAAAGGGAGAGAGGGAGGCGAGTCGCGTCTGTCCGTGCGAGTATTATACCATAAACGTATAAATATCAATTTGATCTGTCAAATATTGACACATCAAACCCTAAACAAACCAATGACAGGCCCAGACAGCCAGCCAGCAAGCCAGCATCCCCCCGGCGTCGCTCATCTAGCCATTTAGCGGCAATTTATGAGCAACAAAACACCCAAAAAAAAGGACAAAAATTGGTGGAAAAATAATAAATGAAAACACTGAAATGATGCTCGCCCCGTCTCTCACTCGCACTCTCCCTCTCTCTCTCTCTCTGTCAGAAACAGAACCCGAGAGCAGCCAGCAGGAGGGGGAAAAAAAAGGGATTTTTCAGATAATTTCAAGGGTCCTTGACTTTTGGGCCCCGCAATCGCAATGAGCCAATGAATGATGCTGCTCCTGTTGCTGTGCCCCTTCCAGCGGCATTCGAGTCGAGCAATTATGTGTATTATATAACATCATGTTGTGCAGTTTAATGTCAAAAACTTGGTTTTTTACACCAAAAACTGTTGATGTTGGGTGCGAAAGGTTAGGGGATGCTGGCCCCTGGACCGGGAGGTACCTCTATTCCTCTATTCGCATCCATCGGCGACTGGTTTTGCCGCTCTACTGTTCCACAGTCCTTGTGGATCAGGGTTCAAAGTGCGTGTGAATATGAGGATGTTTTTGTTGCTGAGTTGCACGGGATGCTGGGCAACTTTTTGCGGTATTGTTAAGGTGTGAAGGGAGCGATTAATGCCACAAACATCAGACTCTGAGGACAATTGAGTGAGGAGCCCGTGTAATGCGATAAGGCGCCAATCCCCGATTCACAATTATCCCACTCTGATCTCTCTCTCTCTCTGTCTGTGTCTTTCTGTCTATCTTTTGGGTCAAAAGTGCAGGGCACAAAAAAAGGGGAAAATACAGGAAATTACATTTGAGTTATCCTCTAGACAGGAGCAGGAGCAGGAGAAGGAGACGTAGCAGAAGCCGCAGCCGCAGCGCGCAGCCGGATCCGGATTCGGAGCAGGAAAATCAGCAATTAGTCAAGTGGTTAATGAGTTGAGCGAAATCGGATCGGATAAGGACACAAAACAGCAGCGGAGCTGAGAGAGTGGCAGGATATGATGACTGTACGCACACACCTCGTGATGGATTTGGGATTTCGAATTTCGGGTTTTTGGGCTGTTGGGCTGTTGCGATTTTCCCCCTTATGCTGAGGATGCTGCTGTGCATTTTCCGGCACATTGGCGAAACTGCAATTGCAATTGCAATTGGTTTTAGGTGTGGGGTGTGCTCTCTGCTGTGTGTGGTTCTGGGTCGTGCAAAATGGGTGGGAAAAGGGTTAAGGGGCTTAGAGGGTTGTCCCGGGGCGCAGTATGGCAGGCAGCACAATGACAAAAAAAAAAAAAGAAGCAAAAAATTAAAAAATGGCACAACAGGCAAATTTCTCTGATTTGGTTTCTGTTGTTGTTGTTGTTGTATTTGGCAGAAGGGTTGAAAGCGCGCAACTGCAAATGGGCGGAATGGAAATGAATTTTTATAAAAATATTTTCAAATACATAAATTTAACGATGCTAATGTCGCTTACACTGAGCGAAATTCCAAGACAAGAACTCAAAGTGTCGCTCAGGCAAGCAGAATTATGTTTCAGTTGATATAAATGATGAGAATACCTCAGAGAGGGAAGTACATATACATATGTTCATTTTACTTTTACTTTACAAAAAAACTATTAAAAACAAAGAGAATGTTTTGCACTTTTTTATATATTTATCTACCATAATTATATATTAGCAATTATTTCCATTAACTTTAAGAGCCACTAAATATTAAATGAATAACTTTCCATTCACATGAAATAAGTATATGTGCATTCCAAATAAATATTAAGTATATTAATGGAAAACAGCACAAATTAATTAAAGCCTTGCAAGTTTGTAACTATATTTTCCATGTGCTGGCATCCCTCCCGAAGCTATGCGATTTATTTTGAGCAGAGCGTTTATTGTGTATAAAAATATTGCAATTATAGAACTGGCAAGCAAAAGACATAAAACACAGCGTCAGAATGAAATAAGAAATGTTGAAAGCAAAACTAAAATGCGCTTAAATCATTACAGTATTAATAAATTCAATTAAATATCAGTTACATCTCCGATTTAGTTCCAATTCAGTTTGCTTTGAAGTACGGCTCGTGGAATCTCAGTTACCGAACGATTTGGACTGAATTTCAGCCTAAATGGTGACCTTCCCCGGCCATTTTGTGGATGGCCCCGAATAATCAAATGCTGTGGCCCCCCCACACACCACCACATCCCATCCGTGGGCCAGAAATAAACCTCATCCGATGCCGTTTGTCCACAGAAGCCAGGGGATATCACGACGTGGACGTGGTCGAGGATGAGGACGAGGATGAGCAGTATCGATTGCCGATGGTGGCCAGGTGTTGCCGTTGCCATTTGGATAAATTTCGTTTTCGATTTTGGTTTCGGCTTAAACCGAGCGAGACACACACATATTGGCCCATGGATCACCTTCACCCCCCGGCGCCTACCCTGCCCTACCCTTTCCAAGCCCAATCCCAGTCCCAATACCATCCCCAACCCTAAATACACGGCAACCCCCTTAATACCCACATTGTATCTACATACATTTGCATGGCCTCATTTCTTTTCATCCATAATTTTGAAATTGCGAGCAAATTTTCCCCGCGCCGCTTGCTGTTTGCTTCGTGGCATAGTTTTTCCACACACACACACACGCACACAGACACGCACACAGGGAAAAGGATTATTTATTTATTACGAAATTTTCGTCATTCGATGCGCGGCTGTGGCGCGTGGAAAGGTGGAAATCAAAGGTGGAAGCGGGACTCGGGGACCAGGCCGGAGCTCGACGGCCGCCGCAAATGTCGAATTATTCAAATGATGATTCCAACCCCTCGATGCGATGATGCCGCACCGCGCACCGCGCACCCCAACCCTCTCTCTCTGTCTGTGATATGCAAAAAATGAAAAAATGTAAAAAAGAAAAGAAGCAGAAGAATGAAATGCTCGTACGCACATATACAGGACACACAGGACACACAGGACATGGACATGGGCTTGGGCTTGGGCTCGGGCTCACTTTCAGGACAGGACATAGGAGATACTACATACATAAATATGTATATGAGAGGACCAGGCGCGTCGCGTTGATTTTTGTGTGCACTTTTTTTACCTTGCGGCAATCTGCTGGCCACACACACACACACACACACTGGCAAAGGGAGAGGCACGCACGTGGTGTAGTGGAAATGGCCCTCATGTTCCTGCCACACGGCTGTTGTTGCTGCTTCCTTTGTAGTTTGCATGTCCCGTTTCGTCATATGAGATCGCGAGCGTTTACAAATTTTTCATTTATTCAAAAACAAGAAGGGAACACCAGCCTCAACTGCGGCCAGAACGAAGACTTAGATACCCTGAATTTATTTTGGCATAATTATTTTTTGCCCGTGCGGATGGGCTGTGCTTTATGGATAGATAGAGGAGTCCCTTCCCACAGATATAGGACTCTCAATGGAAGCACATAGCAAAAGATGTGGCAGGCTTGGATGGGTAGATGATAGCCATGGTATTATAATTATATTTATAAAGAGAATGGCCGGCAAAGATTCAAAGAAGGAAACAAAACCCAGCTAGGGGTAGAGTCTCCGCTAAGATATATTCCACTCGCATTATCCTATGCAAACCGCATCGCCCAGCGCATATACCGCCCATCGAATATCACCTCCGAATGGACAGATAGGATAGCGACGAACAGGACTCGCTGGGCGGCGGCGGCCCATTCATCTGTGTCTGTATGGGTGTGCATACTCGCGCGTATTAATGTGTGTGTGTGTGTGTGTGTGTGTGTGCTCGTGTAATATGAAAAAGTCGCTTTTGAAGACATCTGCGTATTTTTCCCTATCCAATATGTGTCCTGAATCGTCCCTTTTCGGACTCCCTGTACCCCCCCTATACGGGCACGGGCACTGAACCGGGCACACGTTGGCAGATAGATCCCTCCAGTCAGTGTCGCCAACCACAGTCGGCATTTGAATTCATTTAATTTGCACCTTGTTGGGCAATTTTTATTTGTTTTCATTTTATTTATTCTTTTTTTTGTTCTTTGTTCTCGATGTGCATTTAAATGTCGTGCATTTTGGTAATTTTATATAGCCACGAATATCGGTGGGGTATGCCGGCTGGCAACATCTGTTCCTTGGCGATCTGTTCATTGATGACGTGTCTAAAGGGTAGGGGTCCTAGCATTATTATGCTGGTTGCAGGCTGAAAGATTAATAATAAATAAATAAATAAATAACCGATAAAATTCTTATTTTACATGGAAATACATTCAGCATTTCTTTGAACTTCCCTTCTATATATGCCCCCAAACAAGTAGATATATTTCTAAAAATTCTCTCCATCGAGTAGTCAGACATTTTTGAGTCAAAATACTTTCGGGAGTATTCAGTCAACAACCTTAAGGCTTGAGTTAACTCAAAATAAATACGGAATTTTTGTGTGCCAGCAGCGATGGCAAGCCCATTGGAGAATAAATTGGTCGATGCGGCCAAGACCATCGAGCAGCAGCTGGACCAGCAGCTGGACCGCCTGGACAGCCTGGACGCCGATGATCTGAAGGAGTTGCGCGAGCAGCGCCTGCGCGAAATGAAAGAGCTGAGCACAAAGAAGCAAGAGTGGCTCCAAAACGTGAGTACTGCGAGCAGAGCTTACACTGGGAGCTGCAGCCAATTGCTTTTGCCCCAACCCGCAGGGCCACGGCAGCTACACGGAGCTGTCCAGCGAGAAGCTGTTCTTTGAGGTGTCGCAGAAGTCGCCCAATATCGTGTGCCACTTCTACAGAGACAGCACCGAGCGCTGTCACATTGTGGACATGCACCTGAAGACTCTGGCCGCCAAGCATTTGGAGGCCAAGTTCTGCAAGCTGAACGCCGAGAAGTCCTACTTCCTGACCAAGCGCCTGAGCATCGATGTGATACCCACAATTGTCCTGGTTAAGGACGGCAAGACAAGTGACTATATTGTCGGATTTAGCGATCTGGGCAACTGCGACGATTTCTCCACGGAGACTCTCGAGTGGCGCCTCGCCCAATCCGGCACCATTGACTACAAAGGCGATCTGCTGCAGCCGCCAGACGTGACACGCAAGCCGTACATTAACAAGCCCCAGAAGACAATACGTGGCGGCGGCAACGATTCCACCGACTCCGACTAGCCAACTGCAGCCTCCCAGCAACACACACACAAATCCACACTCACACATTAAACAAACGAAACAAATCGGCGCACACACAGATCAATAGCCAGCACAGGCATCTAAGCTGAGATTGGGCACACTTCCAAGAGTTATTTATTTGTGAGGCAGTGCGCACAGCGATCCCTTCTACACTCCCCCACGTATAGCCCCGTCTGGGCTCCACTCTAGCCCAAACTACTATCCACGATTTACGCACTGTTATGCACACATTTTGACACTGTTTTCACAGCCACTTTTAAATATTTTTACCATGTTGGTTGGTGACTCAAACTCACATGCTGGTGTTCTGGTAATTTGCAAGCATCCTCGAGTGGCACACTGAAAAGTCTGTGCCCTTGGACGCAATCCACACGTCCCCTAACACGCTCTTCAATTGTAAACAAACAGAAAAAACATTAAACAAAAAATGCGCAAAACAAACAAGAACCAAAAATAATTGTCTAATAGAGTTTGTGGGTTAATTATAAATCCTGTTGGGCTGTCATTGAATGGCACAAGGCTCGCAGTGGCGTTGCATAGTTCCCACAGTCGCATATTTAATTCGAGTAATTATATAGTGATTTGATCTGGAATTTATCCATCATTATGTGTCGCTCTGTATATCATTTTCTACACACACATTTGCAGCTTTCCTTCTGCTTAAAATTATATGTATATTTCTTTGCCTCCACTTGATTACCCTTCTCACACTGCCCGCAATAAGCCCAAAATCGAATCCAAATCAAATTTGAGTAAAAGTCACCAAATAGACACAGTCCTGGCACCGCCTCGAACCCCACCAACACACACACACGCACACACTCCCTTCACAAATGGGGGAAAAGTATCCCCAACTGGACCCCCCTCCTCCACACAGCCAACAAGCAAAAATAAGAATAGAAAAGTTTGCATAAATGTCCACAAACATGTGGCCCAGTCCCAGCTCCAGCTCCAGTTGCCTCCATTTTAGAGATGCTCCACCGAACTCCACCCCGCGCTCTCCCGCCCCAGCAACTCTTTTATTTTCTAGCCGACTTTGTGGGTGGTTGGGTGGGTGGTCTGCCTCCTTTATATACTTTCTTCTGCTCCGCTCATTGGCATCGTTGGCGACTTTATAAAAATGTTTGCCCTTTCGGTTTGTTTGTTTGCCTACGCGGCGATTTGTTTTTCTGTCCGTCTGTCTCTCCGTCTCTCCGTCCGTCTGTCTGTCTGTTTGTTTGTTTGTCTGTTTGTTTGTTTGCTCGACTGCGTTTTGTGTCGTAAATTTAATGGGTAGCAGCAACAACAAAGCAGATATCGAAAAGGAATCGAAACGAATTGAATGGCAAACGGGAGCCATGCATAAAAAATTGCCAAAGCCAAGAGACGCAGGATGAGGCACATGGACGGGCGACCCTGGCAGCCAAGGGTTAACTTCGATTAGCCCGAAATGTTGTCATGGCCTGTGGTCGCACATATGTGCCACCCGCCACCCGCCCGGCAGGGGGATTCGCAGTCGAATATGCGGCATAGGGGGGTGGGCTTTTGGGGGCGGCGTGCAGTGGTGGGAGGTCTGGTCGGCATGTGTGAGTGTGGTCATAAGGCCAAAGCACAAATAATAACAGTCACGCGTCGTTGTTCCACCACCCACTCCCTGGGCAACAGAAGCGGGGCGAAGAGTCCAAAAAGTAGCAGACACAGCAAAAATAAATATTAAAAAATAAAAAAAACATGAAGAAAGAATAAGTTGGTACTGGAAGACTTAGCGGAACTGGACTCGGACTAGATAATGCTCTATAAAATATATAGGGCAGCAGCTAGCTGATCACAAATCGATTTTGGGAGGTTAAATATATATATAAATAATACAAATATTAATAAATAAATATAAATATAATTTAAATATAAATTTTAACCCATTTAATTGTAATTTATAGCAGTGGGCATGCACAATATATTTAGGTGTATGTGTAATGATTTTGTACATATTATTTAGAAATTTTCACCATATCCATTCAGAATTTAAATATTAAATTAAAATGCAACTTTCCGAGCATGAAAATGAGCACTGGAATATGCATGCGAAATTCCTTGCTTGTTTACTTAATTTTACGCCATAAAAAAAGCTGTGGAAAAGCAAACAGAAATTTCTATAATTAACGCAGCTTAATGGACTTTTTTTAGTTTTTAAAATAAATGCTAAAAAATATATAAATAAATATAAATATACAAAACAAATGCCCAAATCGATGTGCCACACCAAGAAGCCAGGCACCAGGGCCCACTAAACAAGTTAAAGGACAAGCCCAGGACCCGAAACCAGAATCCAAAACCGAAACCGAACCCGAACCAAATCCAATGGATACACCATGCGAATCCTTGAATGATTTCAGTCCTGCATCTCGCTCTGGGTTGGCGGACAGCGTCCCCCAAAAAATAGGGCCATTGATCAAAATTGTTACAATAATGGCGAAAAAGCCACCCCGCACATGCGACGTGGACAGAACATGCACCCACCCCCCTGCCACCGCCCACGGACACACACACACACACACACATTCAAGCAGAAGAGGGAGGAGGCTGGGTGGACCGTCCACCGTTGACTGTCGACCGTCGGTCGTCGTTCCCTTTCCTCCCTCCCCCTACCCCCACACACTGTTTTCCCTGCCTTTCATTTGGCATCTACCCTGGCCCAGCCAAATCAACAAGGGTATATTGGGTTTATGTGTGGTACAGGAGGATGTTTCGAGGCAATAAATTGCACATGCAGAAATGTATGTGTCATATCGGAATAAGATATCATTGCAGCCATCTAACAGGCTACAATTATTACAATCGGAGTTATTCAGTGCACTTATCGTAGTTATTTTAATCTTTCCTCTTAAATCTCCAGAATAGCCAGCATAGCCATCAATCCATTACTAATTTCCTTCCTCTGCTTAAATTACTAATACTAACATACCTCTCCCGTAATTAGTACTATTTTTTAGCTATCTGTGCATGTGTTGTGTTCTAATTTTCCTCGAATTTTAGTCTAACACGTATCTTTGCTGCATGCTCGCGATCGGTTCGGTAATACGCGTCGCGCGTCATGCGGCAGCGCCCCTCGGTCGGTTGGGCGGGAGGAGGGCTGCGTTTCTGCCTGGGTTCCGCGCGTAACAGGCTTCGGCTTGGTGTCGCATGGGCCACTTGTTAGTGCAGTCATTGCATATCAACGTCCAGACAAAAAAAAATGATCTTTAATCTTATATATATAAGAACGATGGTACATCTTTCTATATAGTAAACCATTGTAATTGTAGCACTGGCGCATTCAAACTTCACTTGCTTATCCCTACCATTTCGCACGTATTACGATAATAATTTTAGCTGCAAGAATTATCATTTGGTAAGGAGTATCCGCTGGTCGTTACATCAACGACAGCATTTGCCACTTGCTTCATCTCGTTGCATGGGGAAAAACACTGCCAGCGGAAAGCAAATATCGCCATTGCTGTCCGACATGGCAACGGAACGGACAACAGGACGAGAGGGCACGGACACGGAGCTGGTCGAGCAGTGGCTGCAGAGGAGGCAGTGGGTGGGGGCAGTGTGATGGTGTGGGGTGGGCAGGCCCTCGTCTACCATTGAAAGCCTTTTTTGATGGCGGCTGCTGCTGCTGCTTCTGCTGCCAGCGATTGTGGTGGTGGTGGCTCTCTTGGTGGGTTGGCGGGTTGGTGGGTTGGTGGGCTGGTCGAGCAAGGTAGCAGGCGGTTGCTAACGGTTGAGCCTCTGCACGGAATGTCCAAAAGGACCAAGGGACCCGCCGCCGCTGTCGCTGTCGCTACATGTGTGTGCCACAGCATCGTAATGGCCACAGTTGTTGTTATGGCCAAAGTTCGTACGTGAGGGTCGAGCAGAGTCGTCGTCGAGTCGTGGACGCGAATGACGAGGGGTGTGGTGGGCGGCGGCTGCTGGCCACATTGGAGCACACACACATATGTATATAGTGGTGGGGGGATACTGTGGGGGACAACATCTATTCGCATTTGGTCCTTTTTGGTGGCCGTTAGCTGGTCCCGGGGTCGTTTGTACATATTGCATCAAAGAAAAGTTTTCCGCTGTTGGAAAAATAAAGCAAGAAAAGTCCTGCACACACACACACACACGTACAAACACGCACACATGGACCACACGCAGTCGCAATGCAAATAGCAACAAAATAAAAAATATAAAAAAATAAAGTTGAAAGTGGTCGTCGAAACGGACAGGACAACGCCAAAAGGATATGCCCACAAACATCTACATATACATATAAGTAGGTACAAATATACATACATTTGTACATATATTAACTTGGGTTATTCATGCAAATAAGTCTGCCTCGTCCCTGCCTCGTTTTGGCGTTTATCAAGTCAGGACTCGGAAATTGGCTGCCATTTCGATCTACCCCAGCCACCATGGCCCAGTGGGCCCCTGTCTAATCGAACCCCAGAAAATAACCACATGAAACCGCAAAGAATTGAATCGAAACATTCTGGCAGCTCCATTGACTGGAGCAAACTCTAGAACTTCGAAACGAAGCTCTAGCCAGAGATGATCCTTCAGGGGCATATGATCAGACCTTCAACGTTTGGAAAGTGAGGAAGTAGGGCACCAAAAAAAAGTAAAACGAGAAGGAATGTGTGAGTCGCTTCAGGGGACGCGACTCTACTTTTATCCCCGTACTCGGTCGGTACAAATCTACATCTACAACGTAGATTCTACATTTTCTCCGCGAAAGATCGCTCATGGCAGACAGACGGACGGACGCACAGACATAGCTATATCGACTCGGCTATTGATGCTGATCAAGAATAGATGTGAATACTTTATGGCGTCGGAAACGATTCCTTCTCTGCGTTGCACACATCCACTTTTACCACAAACCTAATATACCCCTTAACTTTTTTTGAGTAAGGGTATAAAAAAACTAGCGCGATATCTTGCGCTTTATCTGCGCTGAAGTCCTTTAAGTTTTATCATTTTGGAGGGTATTTCTATACCCACTAGCTTATACTGAATTAATGAATTATGTAAATTAATAAAATTAGTATTATATTTATATACGAAGAATGAATACCCGTATACAGATTTAATTTAAATATAAATTATATCCAAAATGTAGTCGAAAAACTGAACAAAAATGTGCATCAACTATAAATTACTGCCCAAAGATTGCTTGCGAAGATCCTTAAAGGCAAATCGTTGTAGAAGTCAGATCTCCCATCATAGAACGGATTCGTTTGGCACCACTCGTCCCGAGTCCCATTTTGGATCTTTAAAATTATTGATATTCCTCCAACATATTCGTTTAATTTTCGTAAAACCCACAGATCACATATGCCCAGCCCAGCCCACCCGCATCAGCTCCAAACCGCAACCCCAACTGTTGGCCCAGCCAACGCCCCCTGCTCGGCCTCGGCCTCGGCCTGCGCCTTCTTCCTCTTCTTCTCATCCTTCTGTTTCTCCTCTAAGGACGCAATCAGAGCTCGAAGCAGTCCAGAGCAGGCGGCCACATCAGGCCCTGAGACCAGGGACCAGGGACCAGGCCAGGGCTGATCTCTGGGACAAAATATTAGTTCTGTCAAAATAAATTTCTTTGAGTAATGTAATCCCATTTTGTGGTCTTCACCCACTGGCAGGGAGGGAGGGCAGGCAGGCATGGGGACTGGGGACTGGGAAGGAGAAGTGCTACTATGTGGGGGGAGTTGGACTCATTTTTTTTCTCTCACACTCCCCACTCCCCACTCTCGCTGTGCCCCTCAGACCACCCTCTTGGTCACATATCGCATCAGGCGGAATATGAACGCGATAAATCTGTTCGTGATTGTTTTTTTTGTTCTGTCTTTTGCCACACTCACACACTCACACACACACACACATGTGGGTGGTGGTTTGGGCAGATGGGTGGTTGAGAGGTGTCCAACTCTGTTTGCGGTGTGTGTGAAAAAAATGGCAACGGAATTCGCTAATCCCAAGGACCAGGCTCAGATTGAGCTTCAGCTGTCCTTTATTACACTATTTCCTAGGCTCAGGCCCCAAGATGTATATCCATCCACACATACATATGTAGGAGAGGAATGAGGCTTGCTGAAGGGGTGGGGGGGGATGAGGTCTGGGTGGAATGGCAATCGGACGAAGTGCGAGTGTGGCAGGAGGAGCCGTGGCAGTGGCAGTGGCAAAAGCCAGCGAAGTACGAAGTCGATTACGGACACATGTATTGTCGTTTCACGCACATGAGAAGACGTGACCAGGTGGGTGGATTTCCCACCCCCACACACCCCACCCCACACCCTATGAGCAAGTGTGTGTGTGTGTGTGTGTGTGACTCGGTCGCTGGATGATGACAATGTCTCCTGACAGCTTTTGCGGCCGCCTGTGATTGCCAAAAATGAACCACGATGACGGGAAAAAAAATAACAAGAAATTGCAAAAACAAAACCAGCATTCAAAGCCGAAGGCTTAGATACTCTGACAAATGATTAATATGTAAGATATATATGTACGTATATTATAATAATTATAATAATCTTTATCATACCCTGAATATCCCTTATCCCCCCTGAATTATCCCTTCAAATTATAGCCAGTAAGATATACCTGTTCTTACAATCCTCTAATTTTTTTTAAATTATTTCCTATATCCCCTTTTGTTCTTCTCCTTTAATTTTAATCATAATTTATGTTAGCAGATAGTTGCTAATCTTCATAAATAAATAAAATAAAATAAAATAAATATAATTAACATTTATAGCTCCAATTTTAATTGGTCTTTTTTCCAGTAGAACTGTGAAATTCAGTGCAATTTTCAAGGCAGCAAAAAATAAACTTACTGAAGCTGTTGTGAGATCTATTCAGTGCCCTCTTCCTGGCTGTGTACTATATCCAATTCGATAGATTTTAGGAAGCCAATGATCTTCCCTGTCCCTCAAGCACAATTGATAACAAATGCTACAACAAGGCTTGAAGATTCATTCGGAATCAAAGATACGATACGAAAATGTCAACAAATAGTTCTTAGATATGTTTTTAATACCATGTTCTTATGGACGTATATCTCTACATGTCAGAGTCCAGCAGCACACGCGACTGGGCATAATCGTCATACCCTCCAGAAGGGAATACACAACCGAAAACAAAAAAACAAAAAAATATACATATATGTTTAAAAAATGAAACCCCTGAAATGTAATACACTCAAAGACACACGCACACGCGCCATGCGGCCAGGCCGTATGAGTTGTGATTCGCGGGGCAGGACATTGATGAGGCCAAATTTCTGTGATTCGTCATCTAAATAGGTTTTTGCCCGAGCACTCACCCACACACACATACACAAACGGGTGTAAAATTACCCAACATTACACACACGCCACACGCATACTCGCACACATCTAGGAGGGGGGAAATATCTCGGCCATTGGCAAGCTAATGGCCAAGAAAATGCCATGCAGCTGGTGCAGATTTCATCAGCGGTACAAGCAAAATTTGTTGACGTTCCATTGGCCTCCGTTTTCGCCACTAGCCGCTAGGTGGCCAGCGAGACCAACCACAGAATGCCCTACAATTCGATTCCAATAAGAACGTTATGGCAAACGCCGCCAGGTGGCTTTAAGGGGGTCCCCAGGGCTGAAGGGTTTTTCAAAATTGAAAAGTTTCTCCTTAAAGTTCTTCAAAATTGTTTCGTATTGAATGCCCATAATTTAGTTCAGATATTTGACAGCTGTTTGCAGTGCAGTGGTAAAACCCCTTTGAAAACCAACGATGAATGTCCACTCGCTTCTTCCTCTTCAGCTCCTGAAGCGCCGCTTGTGCTGCTCCGCGCGCAGCGTTCCCTTAGCTGCTTGCAGGATTGCTGCAACAAATAAAAAACCATGAAAATCGGTGCAGCCGTTCGGGCTGACATAAAATACATATATAGATATATATATATTTAATTGTATTTATTTAACTTGAACCATAAGTTGGGGATATGGTGGGGGATCGTTCCAATCGAATTACTCTTCTTCCTCTGCTTCCTCCTCTTCGGCGTCATCGTCGTCATCCATACCGTCGACAATGTCGCCAGTGAAGTAGAGCACCGCCTTTGGAATGATTCTGGATCGCAGAAAGTGACCGATTGCAAAATCGGCTGACAGTATTTGCCGTGATTCAAGATCGACTGGGGCCTCTGGTGTGTTGAAGAAATTAAAGAACGAGTCGATGGGCACCTCTGCGAGGGCGTAGCGCACTGTGCCACGCCCCTTGTGCTTTTGCATCTTCATGGTTGAGTGGACAGTCAGGTCCATTTTCTTCTTCCAGTTGATTTTGCATCCCGAGCAGCTGACAATTTCCGGTCCTTCGAAGGCAAACGGACTATCTGGGTCCACACTGGACTTCAGAACGTAGCGCTTTGTGAGCACCGTGTTCGCAAAGAACTCATTCTTGTCGAAATGAAACTCCAGAGTGTACGAGTGCTGGAAGAGTGCCGAGGTTAGCTATGCCCGAACGATGGATACCCCTTTCTACATACCCCGTCATCGTATTTGATGGCAACGTCCGTTAGTTTGAGCAAAACTGGTTCATCGCGTGGCTGAATCATCTGCGACAGAATCGCGGCATTACGGAAAATTGTTAGCCAGAATGCGGGAATGCCCGTCGTATCCGGACGAATACTTTTGAAAATCTTCAGGGATTTACTGAAGTGGGACTTGCACTTGAATGCTGTAAGAGGGTCCTCCGGGTCGGTCCAATTCGGCTTCTCCGCAGCGGGGTCCACTGTGCCGACGACAACTTCCTTGCGCTTATCGAGCAAGGGCTGATACTTGAGCTGGTATTTGCGCTCCAGCTTGTTTACCTCCTCGAAGAACTCGGCCTCGATTTTCAGAGTCTCCAACTGCAGATTCTTAAGCACCACAAGTCTATTTTGAACTGCAGCTGGCAGTGCTCTAACCATTTCGCGTAAATACTGCCTACGCACCAGCCAATCCATGCCATCCGGAATGGACTGGCAGTCAGAATTTACAGAATTTTGATCGTCGACCGCATCACAGGACTCGGCATCTGTCCCGGCCTTGTGGCCCTCTGGTGGAGTGTCGTCCATTTCAATTAAGTGCAGAATTCGTCAATTGAAGAACTAAACGTGTTGCTAAACTGCAAAGTGCCGCCGAACAGAATTGAATTATGTATTTCGTTATCGTTAAGAAAATTTTGTTTGTCGTTTTTCGTGCTATTTGTTGTTTGACTAGAAAAGTTATTCGTTTGAATGATTTTCCACTAGAAACTTTGTGTGAAGTCTCCCAATCTGTCAAAATCTGAAACCATTCGGACTACTGAGTTAGTAGAGGCGCAAAAAACATCAGTGTTAGAAACGATGAGTCGATGTTACGTTGTTAAACACCGATGTTTGGCAGTTAACTTTTGAAAAGAAAAATAAGCAGGGAGAAATAAGAAGACCGCTTACGCTACCGCTAGCTCGGAAGTGGTGGATCAGTTACAACAAAAATCAGGAATTGTTTTAAGATTTAATCTTTAAAATGTACTTTTGTTTGTGTTGAATTAATATTTCTGAACATTAGCTAGGAACTATGTTAAGTAGAGTGATCTCTGATGAAACATTCTTTTTATTATTTTATTTTTTGCAGCTTAATATTTTCTTTTTAATTTTTCGCCACAACTACTGAGCGCACTCCCAATATTTATCTCTATCCGTTTATGCCGAAATGAAACTCCCCAACGTGTCAGAGCAGCGAAGAGCCCTGAACGCTACATCTACATACACTTCGTATGACTCCCTTACTCCCACGAATCCTGGCGAGTTACAAAGCATTTACAAAATTGAAAACAAAAAACATAGTAAGCTCCGAGAGAACATTGAAGAACATTTTAAGTGTTAGACTTTATTTAAGACCTATTATAAACAATTAATTAAATGTTCCATCATTTCTTGGTGGTAGTCAAGGCGGAGAAAAAAAAAAAAATGGGGGAGAGCAGACAGAGTGATTGTTTTTCTTCGTTTTTAAGTCTAAATGCACTGTAAAGTGTATTGTGGTTTGAATTGCGCTCAACTGGGCTCCAAGGGGAACCGGCCAGCAATCAAATCGAATAACGAATACCATGCGAATGTAGCATAACATCTATGTAGTGTATCTTGTAAATAATGATCGCTGGATGACCATTGCTCTTTCATTATTATAATAAGGGAGTGTGGCCGCCTCCACTGCTGATGTATTGGCTCCTTAAGGAGATTACAAGCGAATCGGCTTGGATTTGGATTTGGGTTTGGGTTTGGGTTTAGGTTTAGGTTTGGTTCTCGTACTGGAAGTAAAAGTATAAGTTGGGCAACAATGACTAATACGACAGGAGCAATGAGGAGGATAGGTGTAGGTGTAGGTGGTGGTGGTGCCAGTGGTGGTGGTGGTGGTGCCAGTGGCAATCAGGTGAGCTTTGATCGCTTCTTGGCAATCGCATCCTCGACGGCACGCAGCTGCTTGAGCAGCTCTTCCCGTCTTGAATGCTTGCCGCCGCCATCCTTATCCGTGTCCTTGTCCTTGTCCTTATCCTTGTCCTTTTCCTTGATCTTATCCTTGGTGGGTGAATGACCATGCTTGTCCGTTTCGCCTGAGTGGATTGGCGATGCCAGCGCGGATACCCCCACCATGGTCGATGGCTTCTTAATCTCAATGGAAATCGGCGAACGTTTTTTGGTCGCTTGTTCAGCGGCTATTCAAATGGAGAAAATGAAGAAAAAAAGGCGATGAAAACTCTGCACTTTACTATGAGAAACTTGCATGTGGTGGAGACTTACGCTTTTTAATTAATTTACGCTCGTTGAGCGCCTTGTCTGTGGCCCGTATCCGCTTCTGCGGGGACTCCAACGATGTGGTCGACGATGAAGATCCCGATTCTGAATCTGAATACGAGGTATCCGAGGAATCTGCATATACATATATCTGATTAGATCTATCGCTTCTAGCTGTAGCTATGGCTACTACCTGATTCCGATGATGTGGAGCTGCGACCTCGCCTCCTCTTGTCGAATTTCTTGGGCGAAGGCGATGAGACCTTCTTCCGCTTCGAGGCGGGACTGGTACGCTTTTCAAGGCCAGCTCCTCTCTTGTAGGACGGTGAGGGGCTTGCCTCTGTGGAGGGCACAACAGAAACAGAAATGAGCATTATTTTCCCCCAAGGGATGTCTAAGAGTTATTTCCACTTACTGGTCGAGTTGCGTCGTCGACGCGGTATCTGGCTGGGCGAACGCACCGCTCGTCCTGCTGGCGGCCGTCTAGCAGAGGCAGGCACCTTGTGCGAGCCCCCGCCGCCGGCGGCGCCGCCGCCGTAGCCTCCAGCGCCACCACCACCTCCGCCGCCACGGCGCTTGTGGTCCGAGGCACTGCTGGAACGAGACGAATCCGAGCTGGAGTCGCTCTGAGAACTGTTTGAACTGGAATATGATGTGTTGGATGTGTAGCTCCTGCGGTCACGTCTGCGACGATCTTCCCGATCGTACGAGCCACGTCCCATCGATTTGGATCTCATCCAGGGATCGCTCCACTCGTCGCCCCTGCCACCCGCAGACTCCACACGCTGCACGATCACCTCCCGTGCGGGACGCAGCCGACGATCATCCTCATAGTGTGGCATGCGATGTGGTGGTAGCTCCCGATATCTGGTCATTCTGCCATACGCATCGACATCCTCGTAAGGCATCGGCATATACTGCTGCCGGCCGTAACGCTCCGGCGCCGGTGGACCGTACATTGGGTACTGCAAGGGGAAGAGAGCGCGGGAATTAGCATGGCTGCCAGTAGATGATGCTGGTAGATGCATGGGTAGTGGAAGTGCAAGTTGCTGCTCACGCACCGGTGCTGGTGTCGGTGAGCCGGACGGGCTGCTGTTGTTCCCACGTTCCTTGAGGTAGTACGGATCCTTCTCAAGCTCGTCGGGCGAGAGGGTTAGGTTCATTTTCTTGTCCTCAAAGTCCATATCCTGCTCCTTCCGCTTGTTCGCCTTCCGCATCATTTCCTTGGCCGTGCGCAGTCCCCGCTCCCAGGCATTCTCCACCACCACGGGCCCATCTGGCAGCAGAACAGGCCTCGCCTCATGATGGTTCGCATACATGCTCGGCGCATGATGCACCGGCGGCGGTCGATGATGCAGCGGCGGCCTCTCGTTCCGATAGTCGTGATAGTCGGCCGGCGATGCGGCATGTGGGGCATATGCACTGACGGGTCGCGGGGCAGAAATACCGCTGCTGCCGCCGCCGCCACCGCCTCCGCCGCCACCACCACCAGGACCGCCACCGCCTCCGCCGCCGCCACCGCTGCCACCTCCACCGCTGCTGCCCTGCATGGGCACAGATCGCACGAGACCCTCGAACATTGTGTAGTTGCCCTTGTCGGTGACACCGGGATGCAGGAAGCGACAACTCATGCCCCAGGTGCACTGGCCGCGCGTGTAAAACCTACAGATGGGCTTCGGTTCTGTTTCCTCGGGCCGTTTCTCATCCTCGTCGGACACCTCGCCCTCCTCCAGCTCCTCCTCGTCCTTTTTCTTTTTGGCAGCGGCGGCAATTTCTGTGGCGCTTTCCACCTCCAGTGTGCCATTTTTATCGTCATCGCCAACAACGCGGCCATCTTCGATCTCCTTGTCGCCACCCTCCACCTCGCCGTCGTCATCGTCCGAGTGGCGATTGGATGTGGATGTGGGTGACGATGAGTTGCCCTTGGATGTGGTGTTTGTTTGATTGGCTTTGGCATCGGCATTGGCCCGATCCCGTTCACGATCCTCGTCCCTGTCTCTGGCTATGTCCGGACACTCGCCCTCCTCCGCCTCAAAGTCGAGGGCATCGTCGTCGTGTGTCTTGACCAGCTCCTCCTCCTGCAGACCCGTCGCCGACGGCGCTTCCCTGCCATTAGTGCTGTCCTCAGTCTGTACAAAAAAAAAGATTACAAAGGATTAGACCAGGCAAAATATGGCGACGAGATGTAAATCCAACTTACATTTGATTCAGTGGGTGATCCTCCTCTCTCCAGCGGACTGTTTATCCGTGGAGCCTTGCCATTAAGCTTTCCGTCGTTAGCGGCAGCGTCAGCATCCTCATCATCATCGCGCAGACCTGGCAGTGTATCATTGGAAATGGCCCCGTCATCATCATCTACATCGGGATTGAGTGAGTTTTTCGACGACGCCCGCTTCTCGTCTGTGTCAATTTCACTCACATCGCTCAGATCCTCGTGGCTAATGTTGAGATCTACAGCCGCCTGATTGTACAACTGCGGGCTATTGCTGTGACTTCGCACGGAGGAGAGGAGCGAGTTCTGCGGTGATTTGGTGCCGGCATTTGGTGAGCCGACACTGCCCCCCGCCGTCGGTGGCACTGAGTCGGGCCTCGAGTCGGGTCTCGAGTCGGTGGTGGTCTCCTCTCGGTCACGCGGCCGCTCGTTCACGGCACGATCTGGTTCTGGGTCCGCTTCGTCCTCGCTGCCGGAACTGCTGCTACTGCTGCTATCACTGACGCTGCCCGAACTGCTGCTCGAGCTCTTGTTCTGCAACTTTGACCTTTGGCTGCGGTTCGAGCTGGAGCTTGAGTTCGATGAGGAGCTGCTCGTGGAGTCCGCCCTGCGGGATCTGTTCATTGCAGCAGCAGCGGCCGATGCAGCGGCGCTGGATGTCGCGTCCGCCGCATTGCTAGACGCGTCCTCGTCCGCACCACCAACCGTTTCCTTTATGGGTGAGTTCGAGCGCGACTCGGTTGAGTTGGACGGGTTCGTGCTGGCGCGTGAGTCATCCGACTCCATGGTGAGCATGGACTAACCTCGTCCCTTGTGGGGCAGCAGCAACTCCGTTCGCTATGTTCCTGCAGGTGCAGAGATGAGAGAGGGGTTACTCAAATTCAATTGGGAAAACTTTCGTCCACAAGTTATCTTTGTAAATATATATGATCGATAATCTTAATCAATCGTCGGACGTGTGGCCGACGCGCTTAATGGAGCATGATGGAAGGGTATGGTCTGCGAGCTTTCGGAATCGATGATTTGTTGGAGCAGAAGGGAGCGGAACAGCCGTCCAAGGTTTTGAGGCTGGGATGAACAGACAATAATCAATCCCCCTGGAGATGCGATATCAATTTATTATTCTTGCGACAGATATGCACCATTCCAACGGAAATGACAATGATATGGGGCGACGAAAACAGAGCCAATGACTGGGCCAAGGCCAAGGTCAGGGCCACCACCGGCAGCAAATAGTGCACCCAACAAATATATCGATGCGCTGTCGATTACTCAATGAATATCGATCCCCCAAAAATGTGCTTGGTGGCGGTGGCGGTGGTTGTGGTGGGTGTTTTGGGGGATACAAAGGGGCTTAAGAGTTTTTCGTAATATTTTTGTTTTTGGTTTTACGTTTTTATTGAATTCTTACCTTCATTTCGCTTTTAATTTGGTTTATGTTTATATTTTCTTTCATTTTTATTTTGATATTAATTTCTTGATGTGTATGTGTGTGCTGTGTGCCGCTTCTTTCGTTTGTTCATCGTTTTTCTCGAGACTTTTCGCGAACGTGAGATACGGAACATTGAGAGATATGCGAGTGAGGGAGAGAGCAAGGGCAAAGCAGCGGCAGCGGCAGCAGCAGCAGCCACCCGTACGACTACGGGGGGGCAAACAACGGGTAACGGAATACTTTACTTTTAAAAAAGTCAGAAAAATACAGCCTTTTGCTCTCTTCCCGCTCCAATGAAAGTACACACACACATACACTCGACTCGACACTCGAACTCACACACTCTCACATACGCATACATTATGGCATGTGGGAGAGACACTACGAGACCTACACACAAACACAGACACTGTTACTGTTAACACAGAGAGCTAAGGTGTGAGAGAGATAGAGAGTTTAACTTTACTGCCGGACTTTTTCGCACTTTTCGCGACCGACGAACAGACGGAGAAGAGTCTGCTCAAAAGAAAGGGGTCCATTAAGTGTTTACTTTGCACTTAATATTTTTTTTTTTTTCTCAAATATACTCTTTTTATTTTGCTATTTTTGCATAAACCACTTTTCACATACGCAGTTGACTTTTCTTGGTTTGAGTTTTATTTGTTCTTTTTTTTTTTTTGGGTGGGAAAAATAGAATACTTGAAAAGAAATGAATTTGTTGGTTGCCTTTTGTTGCAATATGTACAATATTGTTGTTGCTGCTTACCTATGGATGGGGACGAATGGGTCGAGAGGTGCGGTCGCGGGCACGGACACAGGCACGGACACGCGAGAGTGCCACCACAGATCGGCGCCTCTTTCAGCACCGCCACCGGGAATCAATCGTTTTCGTCGATTTCTTCTATCTGTCTGTCCCGACTGTCAGACTGCCGTCTGCTGTCGCGCGTCGCTTTCGCCGTCAATGTGTGCGCTGCGGCTGCTGCTTGGCCTATGGCTATGCAGTGTGTCGAAGGCGATTGGCAATGGGTCTTCCACCCACTGTCCTTGCGCAATTTTATGATATTGCTGCAGCTTGATTATCACTTTTACCTGAATTTGTTAGCACGTTGTATTGGTGGACTTAAGGGCAGCCGAGAATATCTTAATCCACATTTAACTTTTTCGTCACAATCCAATGCCGCCGCTACTACTGAAAATATGGCCGCTTCTAGGGCTGGCAAAAATATATCGTTGGCGCTATCGATATTAAGCCGACCATCGATACTATCGCGCGGAATATGCAACATTGAAATTGTATACATATTTCATACAATACATTGATGCTAGGAGTAGCTAAGAAGAAGGTTTTGACTTGAAATATTTTTTAGCTTTATTAATATTATATGAATGAAAAATTTAATTTTGTATCTGTTAAATTTTGAATTTACTTGCAGCCCTTAAATTGTTCGATAGTAATGTCCTCTATCGATGTTTTTGCGCCTAACAGAGCACTTTTTCATTGAAATTGCATTTAGCAAAAAAACAATTAATTTGCTAAAACAAGATCTTCATAGACAGAAATTCACTGTAAATTGAATATATATATATTTTGATTTTTCAATGCTGGTTGGATTATGTAATCATAAATTTATCTAAGCCTCTGGTATTTCCACTTCTCTATTGCCTGCTAACACTGGTTCCCCCTCCTCCACCAATGGTGCTGTTGCCAACCAAAACGTTACGTTTTCTGCAAATTTGCAGACTAAACGCAAAATGCCCACCAACAATCCGGGCCACACCACTCTGGGGTGCCGCACAGCGGCTCTACGCATCCAGCCCCATCGATATGAACTTCGAGGTGTTTGAGGGCAAAACGAGCGACTCCAACGAGGCACCGCTCATCACAATGCACGGCCTGTTCGGCTCCAAGCAGAATTGGCGCGGCATCAGCAAAGCCCTGTCCCAGCGGACCAACAGGAAGGTGAGTGCAGCAGGCCCCCAATACACAATGTTGTGCCAAAAATCCAATTGCGAATCTTCCATGCACAGATCTACACAGTGGATGCCCGAAATCATGGCGAAAGTCCTCACACGACAGTCCACAACTCGCCGGCTATGTCGAGTGATGTGCGCCGCTTCCTGGAGATACGATCCCATCCAAAGGCCTGTCTGATGGGCCACAGCATGGGCGGTCGCACTATGATGCACTTTGCCCACAAGTATGTATGTTTGTATGCGGCGTGCGCGCCAGATGAAGCCGCTAACAAATCTCTTTCGTACGCCAAATGCAGCCGGAAATGACGGAACGTCTGATTGTCGTCGACATCTCGCCCATTAGAGTGCCGCGCTCCACTGGCGAAATGCAGCGCATATTCGATGCCATGGTTAATCTCACCCTCTCGCCGGATATGTCCATGTCCGAGGGACGAAAGCAGGCCAAGCAGCAGCTGCTGCAGGCCACCGATTCGAATGAAACTGTCGAGTTTATCATGCTAAATCTGAGAAAGGATCCCCAAACAGGAGCGTAAGTAATGCGTCTGCCGTTCCACTGCTGATCTACAATCACAATTGTTTGTTGTATCCTATCTTCAGGTTCTCGTGGGCCTGCAATGCCCAGCTGCTGCGCGATTTTCTGCCACGCTTTCAGGACTATCGGTCGCACTTTGCGTCCCTGCCACCGTATAAGGGACCAACCACCTTCATTTGCGGCACTCAATCGCCATACATGAAGTAAGCATGAGGTTATAACCATGGCAAACCCACTCCCATTCCTCCATTCTCCCATTACAGACGCGAGGATTGGCCACAGATTCTGGAAATGTTTCCCAATGCCGAAATCCATTGGCTGGATGCCCACCATCTGGTGCACTTTGACCAGCCGCAACAGTTCATCTCCATTGTCACCGAATTTCTCAATAGACCATTGAGTGCCTCATAAGATTTCTAGATATTCAAATTGTACAAAGCATCTTATAAGAAAAAGAGACACCAAAGCACACACAATGATGTTTACTCTCCCTCGGCCACAGTCGCCAGCTGCGATCGTTTGACAGGACTTCCCTTGCGTACAGCAACACCAAATAGAACGAGATGGCAGTACATGGCAACATGGTGCACCATAAAGTAGGGGTACACGCATGAGCAATGCACTTATTGAGCCTGTGGGGATGTTCCGAACATAAGATGCGACACATTTTCCCGTCGAATACAATTATTCTTATGGGCAACACTTTTAACATGATAGAGGAACAGAGAACGGCATACAGTAGTTTTCCTGATTATATCTCTACTAAGGTTCTCCCATTTCCATTTATACGTTCGAAGGCTCTTGCTTCTGTCTATTTTCATACGTTTTACCCTGCAAACCAACCATATCTTATTCAAAAACTATTTGCATCAGCTTTATGGCTCATAACTCAGTGAATTGGAGTAGAATTTGACGGGGGAATTTCCAGTGCATATTCAGACGAAGTGTAATATTTTTGCTCCGTGAAGAAGTACTCCCTTGGAAGGGAGAAAGAAATCCCTAAAGAAATCTCAGCCTATGAACAAATCCCTCCTTTGTGCGAAGGGATAAACAAAGTGCAGTCGGGCTGAGCTTAAAGATCTGAAGACTGGTGCAATGGACTATCCGCCAGGATTCCTTCAATTACTCGAAGAATTTAAAACAATTTCTTGATTATTTTTATTACATTTAAAATGTAATTTAATTTCTCATTCTTGTTCGGCGTATGATTTTCAGATCAGATTTTCCGTTTTCTCCATAAGTATAGTTCGTTTTTATGTTCTTGTTTTTGTTTTTTTTTTTCTCTTGTTAAAAAATATACATTACACAGACACGAAACGAATGCCATGAAGAAGCTTGATACAATCTCGTATGCTGCATACAAAAAAATTGACAGCAAGTGTTCGAATTTGTTGTTGTTGTTGTTGGGTTTTATCCGTGTTTGTGTAAGTATATAATATACGTGTATACGTGTGTATATGTTTTTTGTATGTGGTTTCACTTACAAACTAAGAATAAATACATGTAAATTAGGGGGAAATCACATTGCACTTAAAAATAATATAGTCAAAAGGTTTAAAAAAATTATCCATAAATGAACACAGTTCTGCGTGCGATGGTGTGGCTGTGGGTGTGTGGGTGTGTGGCTGTTGGTGCGTTTTGTGTTCTTGTGATACAATACATCAAACATCAAACAGGAATGGTGGGTATAAACTTTTGTGCTAAGGCTAAAATGGTTTTGATAATGTTTTTCGATTTGATGTGTGTATGTGTGTGTGTGTGTGTTGTTTGTGTGTGAGAAGTCATTGATTTTGTCTCACAGATTTTTTTTAGTTCTTTCTTTAGTTATTAGTTTTGCTCTAGTTCTCTCTCTTTTGTTTTTTTTTTTTTGTATTTTGTGCCTTTTTTGTGTGATTCTTGTATTTTTTTGGTTTGTAGTTTGGTTAGACGATAATTCCGCCATCGTAGGCGTAGTCTGCCTTGTTGTGCATGACAAGACGATTCTCCACAAAGTAAAAGCTGTCCGAGCGCGTTTCAAAGGGGCTCGATATCATTTCAGCAACTGCAATCACAGAAATAGAGAAAGAGATGAGAAAACTCAGCAATGCAAATCTACGCCCTATGGCCCGCCTCTATGCTGTAGCCTTGACCCACAAACCCACAGAAAAGGGAGAGATTTTCCGTCTTTGTCTTTTTTTTCTTTCTTTTTTTTGGCAGCAGCCTCTGACTGCGCCTGCACTTATGTAAATTGGCGCCCCACTGCCTACCTAGGTCGGGTGGAAGATTAGGAAACTCGTAGATGTGCTCGCAAGTGTTCTTCGAGTACGGAATGCAGTAGCCAAACTCAAAGTCAAAGGTTTTCAGCAGGCGATCGCGGAAGAAGTGGCGCTCTATCATCCGAAAGTTATTCACTGGCTGACTGCCCACAGTGAACTCCACCCTGGGGAATAGAACCAAAGGTAATCCATGATAGATGATGTATATGGGTACATGTGTATATAGAGGAAGACACTTACGTGGCGCCCACAGTTTTTAGGTTGAGAAATGCCGGAGTAAATTGATAGCGCACATAGCGTCCGGCATTGGGATCGGCAGTGTCGTCAAGCGATAGCTCCTCGGCGGCGGCCAGCATTGTCTCCTCCACGGACAGGCCGTCCGGGAATTGCTCGCTGGGTGGCTTGGCGATCTCGAAGAGCACGGCACCGCTCTCCAGGTCGCGTATCTTGAAGCGTGTAAAGTCTATTTCGAACACATTGGCATTGGCCGAGCAGAGGTAGTCGTCCGTGATCTTGGTGAGGTGCAGCACCTCCTCGGGACTGACCTTGGACTCCTCCTTGCGCTTGCCCTCGGCACCGACTCCGCCAGCAGCAGCAGCTCCAGCTCCCATCGACCCGCCGCCGCTGACGTTGCCGTCACCGTTGCCCGGTACAGAGACAGAAGCGGCCGCCGCTGCGGCACTGGCTGCGGCAGAAGCAGAGGCGGTGCTGGAGGAGGAAGATTGCACGGGATTCAATTGCTTGCCCACGACACTCATGACTGGACGCGGCTGGATGGATATCGACTGTGGCTGTGGCTAAGGTCGTCTGTTGGATTGTCTCCTTTTGGGGGAATGGCTGGCGTCTCTGCTTCTGGGGTCACTCCTACTGTACGCTCTTTGCTCCGGCGGGGCAGCGCTCAAACTGCAGCAAGAACAATGTGAATTAGAAAGGGGGTTGGGTTGGGGGGGCAAACTGCATTAATTAGTGGATAATTAACCCCTGGCTGCACGCAAGGGTGAGCGAATACTCACCAGAACATATACACGCATCGAGAGTTGCCATAACATTCGCCAAAAACAACAACACAAAAACGCGACCCAATTTCTGGAAAAGCTCCGTTCTATGTGCTTGTGTTTGTTTTTCCTTTGCTCTACCGCACTGTGTGGGTGTGGGTGCGTGTGTGTGTGTGTGTATGTGTGCACATGCAAGAGTCGGTGGCTATGTGTGTGTATGTTTTCCTTTCTTTGTGGTGTTGCTGCTGTTGCCTTTGAGTTGCTTCTACAGCTGCTGCTTCTTCGGCTGCCTGCCCCGTGGCTGCTTGTTATGTTTTAACTATTGTGGAGAAACATATGCATTGCATATTATCACATTAAGCTAACTAGTTTTATTTAAATTCTAATCATTTTCTCCTAGAGGTGTCAAACCATCGAGGGCACTACCGATAGTATCGATATTTTACTGCTAGTCTCTACTATCGACGGTTTTGCGACCATCATGATAGTATCGAGCTGCGGTCGTTGTGCTTTTGATATGTTTGGATTGGCTGCTTTAAAATACGAAGACACATTTGTAAACAAATCGACTGGCATCTAATATTTATAATGGACAAGTTCCTAAATGGTTTCAATGGTTTTTTAATAATTATTTGATCCCAAAACTATCGATGGCTCAACTATCAATCGTTTCCCAGCTCTATTTTCTCTTATTTAATAAAAACCAAACTTCTGTTGTTTCCAGTGTGACCGCGGAACTAACGATAAAATATACCGTCTGACCCTCAGAAATATACCAAAATATATCTTCTATACCGTAAATATATCGAAAAAAAAAACGAATCACGAGGAACCTACCACGAACATACCCGATATCAAAAACCACCACGATATGAGGGCCAAATTTAAAATTAAAAAATGTCTGCATATGAAACTTTTGATACCCTGGGTTCTTAAATCTCCCCTTAAAATTGATAGGTAATAGATTCCGGAAACAGACATCGAGATCAATATGTTTTAGCATTAAAGCTTTTTTGGTAAAAATATCATTTGATATATAATATAACGAATACATAATGTAAATGTAACAGCCCCAGAGGAAGGGTGATAAAATGATCGACGCACACACAAAAATATCGGTATTTTTATGCGGCGAATTTGGTGGTCACACCACACCAAATATCCAGTAGCCGATAGTTGAATGCAGCTCTGCGTATGACAAAGGAGTGGTAACACTCTTGGCGCGCTGCTACTTCAATTTGAACTTACTTGCCACATGTCCTTTGAGTACAAATAATTTTGATGCCTGTTTATAACTTATTTAAACCATAGCCCCATATCCTTTCTAAGGCCCGAACGAACCTTTGTGGTGTTAAATGCCTGAGGGATGGCCACACTGTTAAAAAGTTCCGACAAATTAAAAACTAAATTCAAACGATTTCAATATGGGTCCCCAATATTAGTATGACAATCATTTGAATATATTTGCATTGAAGTATCCATTTTGTGCATTGAAATAGCCATTTTCTCATCTGTAGTATATGCATGGCACATACATATGTATGTATGTATGTATATTCAGTATGCACAGATTTCCCCCGCAATATCCACTGCTGCAGCAGCCGGATGCACTTGAAACGAGGCCCATCCCAATTGTGGCTGGCAATTAGTTAATGTCCATGAAGATTACCCGAGTTCCAACGCAGGGGCCTTCCCTTTCTTCCCCTTCGGGCCTCTCAAGTGTCTCGGGTGAGCGCCAGTCGAGTGGTTGTAGCTATAGGATCTGGTCTTGCTTATACTGGGTTCAAGAGCCCTATCCCATTTCCAACCCAGACTTAAGGGCGCCAAAGTCTGATCATTTCGATTTGGTCTGCATATGCACTTACATACTTATGCATGTGTTTGTTTGTATGTGTGTGTGTGTGTGTGTGGGTAGGGTAGACAGACGACTACTTAGTATAATTCTAGTTACTTCTTCTTGCTATGGCTGTGGCTGTTGTTGCGCCTTAAGTGGGTATTTTAATATTCACAGCCAGAGCCAGAAGAGTGTTAAGTTTCAGAGGCCGCATGCCATGTCCGCCCGCCATCTGTCCGTCCGTCCAATCGTCCGTTCGTCCATCCGTTTGTCCGTGTGTGCCTTTGGTTCCACTGTCCGTTGGCGTCCGCGTTTCCTGTATGGTTTTTGCCTCTGTTCCTCTCTGTCTGTGTCTCTTCTTGTGTGTGTATGAGTTTGTGTCTGCCTCTATGTGTGTGTGTGTGTGTGTGGCAGTGAGAACGTGTTCACTTCTATCTTTAGTACAGTTTGACTGCTGCAGCCGCACACTGACGAGAGGAATCCGATGCCCATAACCAACCCAAAGACTTGATTTATCCCCAAACTCAAGCTCCAACCCACAGTCTGGACATATCCGCTCCTGAAAATTATGGAATTTGACACATCTTGGTAGGAAAAGAGAGGAGAAGACAGAGGAGGAGCGCGAGAGAGAGGAAGGGTTTAGGAATTTGATTGATAATCCTTCTCGCTCGTGGGCCAGGAATGTGGCAGGTAGAAGGACAGGGGACAGAGCTTAGTTTTGGTAAGGATCAGGTTGCAGCCCCAATTCAAAAACTCACTCAGCCTTCCAATAGGATTCCCTGTTCCCTGTTTCAAATTTGATCAACTTTTAGATTGGATTTTTGGGGACCTCTACAGTACCAAAATTGAAAAGCGAACGACAAAAGCTCATTACGACGCGCCATTTTGAATGGATTTCTTGAGTTCAAATAGTTTTTACAATTACAGTCCATGGGGATCTTTACAGTTTGATCTTAACCCAATTCCAAGATTTAACATTCAATAGTTTTAAAAAATAAAACTAATTCCGGAAAAACCAATTGACGAAAATATGAATTCCCACAAAGCTGCATAATTATGTGCCCCAGGCCAGGACTCTGGAGATAGAATACAAATATTGATTTGATTGTTAATAGGTGGGAGTACCAAAAATATACCAACTATGGGAATACATAGTACCAAATGGGTATAGCGACATTTTTTCGTTTGTGGGCGGGAGCGGCAAGAGGAGAGATGCATTCATAGAACTCTAGTACCTCTTGTGCATGTTCACGTGCGAGTGTACGTGTGTGAGTGTGTGAGTGCATGACAGGGTATCGAGAACAAACAGTAGAATAACAACAACCGAAATCGTGGGCGATTAAATTCGTACTCGAATCGAAGTCATTGTCACTGGCGGGGTTACGTACTAGTTGCTCTAGCCGAGGGGGGGTTTGTACATTCGAGGGGTCTAAGTGTATGTATGTATACTCGATGAGAATCAACAGGCGATTCGGGGCCCCCCCCGTTGAACTGCATTTGTTTGCCTGTACTACGCCTCTGCCACTATCCCAAGTGGCGATGACGTTATGTGTCGGCTGTGGCGCGCCGGACGGTCTGTCGCCGTAGTCGTCGTCGTCGTCAGCGGTGGCGGCGATGCACTCACACATGCACACGTGGTACTTGTGTGTCTGTATTGTAACACCTCCCAGCCGTCGCACCGCCCGACGCCTTCGTCGTTCGTCAAAAGCGCCAACACCACCAAAACGAAAGAAGAAGCAGCGCAGTGGCAGCAGCAGCAGCATATAATCTAAATGGAATTTTGCTTTTGCTTTGCGCTTCGCTTTTTTTTCGAACGATTTCTCAACCTAAGATACCAGGCCCCCGCCCCCGGCCCCATATTCCCCACAGGCCCCATAGGCCCCATAACCCCTGGGGCCCACAGAGAGCGCAGCGCAACGCCGACGACGCCAGCCAACGTAGATGTTTTCTGCTGCTGCTGCTGCTGCGCTGGTCAGCCCACTCCACGGCACCACGCCACACTCCATGCCTCCCGCTGATGCCCTCGTTTCGACCGCTGTGCTCTCTCTCTCACTCACTCACTCGCTCGCTCGCTCTCTGTGTGTGTGTGTGTGCCTGTGTTTGTGTGAGTTTGGATTTTTCTGGCGACAGACTGTCTGGCCTGACTCTGCCGCTGTCGCTGTCGCTGCCAAGTGGTCTGCGTCAGGCGCACCGCACCGAACCTCACCGCACCGCACCGCACCTCGCCCATCACACGTTTGTTTGCCTTTATATGGTGACTGTATGTATGTTTGTATGCACATATTCATGTATGTCTGTATGTATGTACATGTGTATGTTTGTATGAACTTTTGCTGCTGCCGTATTTTGTTATTGTTCCTCCTGCTGCAGGCATGCATTCATACATAGCAATGTACATGCATAAATATGTATGTATGTATGTATGTGCGTATGTCTATGGCAGTGGTGCTGATATGGATTCTCAATGCTGTACATAGATTTTTGTGTGCCAGTGTGTGCGCGTGCATTGTAGGTATCCCAAAGCGACGCCACATGCACACACTCGCGCACCCGTGCTACAGTGATCACTGCCACCGGTACTACAGGGATCACTGTCAGTGCACGAAAATCACCACTCCACACAGAGCACTCCCTTAAGCTGGGGCGACAAGAACGCACGCCCACAAGCCTCCTACAGCTCCTGGAATTAGCGGACATTCCATGTGGAATCTAATCCATTTTAATCATTTTAATCAAATGTATTGTACATGTAAATATGTGCATGCTTTACGTTTATACGTGCCTTGAAATACGAACTAATTCCTAGGATTAATCGCTTTATAAAACTTCATCGAACTTCTTCATGTCACACGACTGATCTTCCCGGTTTAAGGGGTTCTACTCCACAGAATAACAAAAATTATTGAACAATACTCTGCAGAACGCTTTAAATTAAATAAACTTCGGCTTACATACCTATGTACATAAGTACATGCATACAAAAATGGTTGTAGAATGGTCATATGAAACATGGATTAATGATTCGATTATAGTTCCAAAAAAATATGTTCCCTGCTAGTTTCATCGATCGATCACCGGTTATACTTTACAAGATTTCGAAAATAAACCCTTCAATGCGCTGCAAGTACGAGTAATACCTGGAATATCTGCAGAAGTATCTTTCTGCAAAACGAAATTATATGCTATGTGCGTATATTCTTCACAGGAAGCTTCCCTGTACATCAGCAACATACGAAGTGGGCATAAACAAAACAGGGCAAACCGATAGGGACGGCAAAAGCACCAGAGACTTCGAAGACTTGAAAGACTTGGCATACAAACACAATCGCAGTCGCAGTCGCATTCGTATTTGTATATGGCATACACATATGTACATACATATGTATGTATGTATGTACATTCACGCATGCATTTACATAAATATTTACTTTCAATGAAATGCCCAAAGCTGCAACTGCATTCAAAACGAAGCCAAAATATGCTCGCAGCACAGGAAGGAACACACACACAGATTGTGGGACGTAGAACGTAGGACGTAGCACACCCCTTCCGAGCATACGCCCCATGCACTGCCCTCCCTTCCTATCCCTTCACCACCCCACAACATATGTATAAAGTACAACGACAACTCTCGCACTAAGGAACATTTCCACCTCAAACCCCTGGACAGAGCAGAACAGACCGCAGCAGCTCCAGTTGCAGTCCCATTTCCAGAATATGACTATGCTCCCCATACTCATATGTAGATTGTAATTTTTTCGTTATCAGACTCCAAATATTGGATTTACATAGACAGTTTACCCGAACCCCGAACCAGTACCCAAAACAGCGCCCAGTGGGGGGTGTCTCACGTACAGTAGGCATTGGGAAAGTCTGATATAGTATTGATAGGTGTGGGGTACTACTGAGAAGGGGATGGGTAAGCACTCTCTGCGCTGGAATCAGTATGAGTATCGGGGATCGGCAGCATATGTCTGGGAAGCTGGTATTCAGTTTTATTTTAGAATCGCCTTCACATTTAAATTCGCTTAGGGCAGGAGAAAAGCGAGCAAAAAACAGTCATGCATATGTTTAGAAAACTGTTCTGATCTTTTCATATAATACTTCCATGGAGATGTGTACGGGAAGAGCTTACCATCTATATAACTCGTATTCAAGAAACGGGGATATGCAGGCATACATACATATCTCCATATGATTGAAGGATCTTAGAAAAGTCGTCTTGAATTTTCTATCTAAGAAAAAAGCTAAGAAATCGATGATAAAACAGAGTACAATCTGCAGGATTCAGTGTATAAAAAAATATCTCAGAAACGAGGAGGAACGTTGAGTCGCTTCTGTTGCCGCGACTCTACTTTTGTGCCCGTACTCAGTCAGTATGAGTATATATTGGAGCTTATGATTTATGTGGAGTTTTTAAATATTTTATCTGCTTACATTTTGCTTGCTACATCTGTCATCTATATACACAACAATCTGTAGGGATGCAGCGCAGAAGAGGCTGGGGTAGCAACTGAAAATTGCTACGGGTATGGGTATAAAAAGAAACCTCCTTCACGTACCTATATGGCATTAATTTGGATCTTCAGCAGGTTATGAATCCAGAATGCAGAGAACGAGGAGAGAAACTATATTTTAAATTTAGTTTTCATATTTGACTATCTATTACATATGTATATCTATATGATCTCTTTATCGCATGACGCGAGACTCCTTTAACCAAAACCGTCAGCGTACCTGCAGGAAAGGGAAAGGAACCAACCAACTTTCGAAGAAACTTATAACTAAGCAATAAATATCGTTGCATCTAGCGTATATTACATGTTCACAGATCCTATAAATATTTTATCTACTTGCTTAGCACATGGATCTTCTGCACAGACTCTCTTCCTCTGTTAACGGATTTGTCTTTCCATTTTTCTTTTCCAAAAAAAGTGATAAGTGATGGCTTATACTCGTCACACAGCTATACACCCAAAGCAAATCGAATCAATCTTAGCAGCGATCTTATGCCATTGATCTGTCGACAGATCAGGGGAGGCCAGGCCTCTTCTGTCAGAGACGTGTCCTGTCCAATACGTAAGCCCGCTGACAGGGGACTGTGTGGGACACAAATCATTCCGAAGTGTCGTCTGGTCGGCGGGGTGCTTTGGTATGCAACCGATCGCGCCACATGTCAGATGCTTATCACTAATCTCTCTCCCGCTCCCGCTATGGGAGTTCTTTTGGCCATACTCGAACCAAAATGGTATCGATGTAACGCCTTCGAAAAAAAACGGAACCCGAACCCGAGCCCGGCTTCCATTCGGATTCGTATTCGGATTCCGATTCGGAATTTGATTTACGGCCAAACGGCGTTTGGGTCGCATAGATTTCATAATTAGTATTTTGTGTACGTTGTTCCCTCCGTGTGATAGACACCTTCTACATAGTACTATGCCAATGGGGTTGGGGGTGGGGGCATGGGACCCACAATGGCTGAGCGATTTATGGACAGGTGTTGGCGATGTCTCCGGCTACTGTGCAGCCGCACAACCATCCGACGGATGATTGCTCATGCCGCACGCGTACTCAATCCCCCGCCCTCCAGATATATGGAGAATGCTCATAGATAGATGCATAGATTGTATCGGGGCGGGGACCCCGGGTACGAAGGGTGCGTATCTAATGAGGTCTACAACTCATTTAACTTTTTAAACGAAAGATATGCCAGGCCGATGACTAAATTATGGCCACCTGCGGTGGCGGTGGCGGTGACACTGACAGTGACGGTGGCGGCAACAATGGCTCTTGGCTCTTGGCTCCTCCAACTGAATCACCAAAATATCACATATGCATAATTCGACGATTCAACAGCTACCGGATATGGATCCATTCATCATCTTGATCCCAAAATTCCGCATCATCATTAGGCGGCAATGATAAATGTCCCAAAAGATACCGAAGATACTTCGATTTGGTATGCAAGGATGCGCCGTTCCTGGCGATCTAATCAAAGTTAAGATCGCATTAATTCCAAATTCGAAATTCAAAATGCCGATAAAATGCCCGAACAGGTACGTCGTCGATCGGAGGCGAGCAGAAGGATCCTTGGCTGGATGAAGGATGAAGGTTTTATGGTGCGGCCGTAAATGCAAGCCAAGTTCTTTACGGCCTTTAACACAAACCCTAAATGTGGATTACGCTAATATTGCCCCCTAATAAATGGTCCCATGGAACCATGGCCCTGGCCTGGCCTGGCCTGGCTCTCAGGCCAAGAATATTGCGTCTGATTGGTTTTTCCCACGATTACAATTAGCCGGACACCGGGACAGACCTGACCTGGCCTGACCCTCACGCTGAACGTCCACTGTCACTCGGAACTGAAGGAAACTGTGGACGGACGACGCAGGCCAGCGCTGTGGATTGTGCACTAAGTTGCTTAATCCGACGGGAAATCCAAAACAAATGCGACGGCCTGCACCCGATGATGTGGCGTGTCAAGTTATTGAACTGACTCTCGCACACCGATCCCATACGATCCTGAGGCGAGGCGAGCAGAGGCGATCCTCTGTGCGATCCTCAGGTCGAGGCACGGCGCAGACCTAAGCCAAAGTTAGAGGCACACCACATGTGTGTTTGCGACTGGCGGGAAAGCCCCATTTTAAAGCTGGGCCAAAACGGCAACACATGGTGCGCACGGCGACCCTCATCCCGGACAGGTTCACATTCCATTTCCATTCCCTGGAAGCCGACAAGAACAAGAGAACGTTTACGAGAGTCCAGAGGACGACCTGCCAGCTCGCTGGAGAGGAGCCACTTGTTGGGAAAACTCCAACGCACAATAATCAAGTGGCATGGTGGCTGATCTGCGAGCTGAGGATCATTTGAGATTGCTAGAGATCATTAGAGATCAGAGATGGCTAATCAAATGCTCAGATGATATTCTGATATGGTTCTTCCCTAGGCTGCGATTGCGTTAGATTTCCTCGATCAAATGGAAATAAAACAAATGCTGATCGATTTATTATCGAGTTTTTCAGGCCAGAAAGGATCGCCATAAAACCAAAGTGGTTGAAATAATTCTAAGATGGTTTTCGCATTTTAATATCTACAATTTATTAAATTTCTGCTTATATTTTGAATGATCTGTGGAGCTAATAAATATATAAAAATATACATATATCACATCAGTAAGCAAGTTAAAACCAGAACCAAGAAAGTAGATAAACTTTTCCCTTAAATATTCAAGGTAAAAACATATACAAAATAAAAATAAAATATCACGCTGATAGAGATATAAATCATTCAGATATTCATGGTAAAAATAGTTGGTTAGATTACTGATATATAGAATGATCGTCCCGAATCATACATTGATCATCTAATCATATTACAGTCTACTCATATGAGCCTTGGTTTTTTTTCACAGGATTAGCTATCTCGGATCTCAAAAATGCGTTATTTCGGTCACCGTTTCTATATTGAGATATATTCTTAGCGCTCTTTGAATACTTCGATTGACGCTCTAAATAATGAATAATGGCTGAGTGAAAACAAGTTTCGCAATTATGTTAATTTACCGCCATAAAGCCAGATCACGCGGTACCCCTATGATGGCTTTGATGATTAAGAAGTAGTTTTAAATACTCTCCCATTGCAGATCAGGTCTTGGCTCTGACCAACTTTGATATCACAAACACCGACTTGGAGACTGAAAATTTATTTTGATTTTGTAATATGAACCCTTTCATTCGTATTTATGTTATCCATCCAATGATATCTTCAGGATAATTCCATCATAATTGATTAAATTTAGACTCTGGCTTCCTGGTGTACCAAAATATGGCACATAATATTGATCTTGAAACTGCTCAACTCTTTATCAAATTTGAGAGGAATACCCGAGAATCATTGCAGAATGTTTGTGCAGACTCCTATCAATTGATATATCAAGAAATTTCCCATTTGAAGATGCACTCAACTCTGTCTAAAATTAAAACTACGCATAGAAATGGTGATCCGAAATATCATTATGGGTTCTGTCTCCCCATAGACATGACAAACTTTAGAGCCGATTCCAAGTGCCCATTTCATAGAGTGTCCGACAAAATCCAAAAGGTTTGCACAAAAAAAAAAACACCCGAAAATTAAACAAAAGCTCAAGTCTTAAGTAGAATAGATCAGAGAACTCTTGCCCAACGATCCAACGTTGGCCATCCACCCACACGCGCGTCTCCACCAAAAAAAAAAAGAAAAAACCAAGAAATAAAATAAAAATCCAGCAAATGCGCTGAAACTGGCAGAAATTATTGCTTATCGAAGTAGAATTTGAAAGCGGATGGGGAGTGGGAGAGGGGGCTTTGGAAATTGGAGTGAATGGGGAAATGGAAAAGCAAATGAAAGTGAAAGAACTGTTGAGGGCGCACATGCTCATCCACAGCCAAACATTCGAGCATTTGGGCTCTAAAATTTTGTTGACTGGACAGAATCGCGTTGCAAATGTGGCCAAAACCATGCACACACACACCAGCACACAGAATGCAATGCATACAATGTGTGCTTTCTATATGTGCGAGCATATGTACATAAGTATGTGAGGAGGGGCCCTCGAAAGAATTGAGTAGCAATATGGCCTTATATGGCCACGAGGCTTTATATAAGCGAGTACTGGAGGCAAAGCCTCCACATAGCATCGAATTGCTGCAAAAAGCTGCTAGAAATTCGGAATCCTAAAGGAATCATTCTTTTAAGAATACCATATAAGTCCATTCGGTTCTAGTCGATATCGAACTTCGAGAAATTAGTGGGCAATATTCCATAAGCGGAGTTCTCAGGAGATCATCTGCTCCTTTGATAAATGATTTGGGATATAGAATAGATATATACATACGTACATACATATATGTACATATCTATTTAACTGAGAATATTTCCCTCCGTGGAAGATCTCTTTTCAACGAAGATCTTTCTCCAAAAGAGATTCCCCTCTACAAGAAAGTTCGCCCATATTGCATCATAGTCTAACATAATCCGGTTCCGGTAATGAAATTTTTGTTTTATTCCGGAAAACCCTTTTAAGGATATGGTGCTGCCTCTACACTCACGAGTTCTTGATTTCGAGACGAGGTTAGTTAAGTTACTTAGTTAGTCCGTAACCTCTAGATTCTATCATCGTAGATGCGAAAATGAATATCATATCAACTGACACTTGAGAGAGGGTTGAAATTGTCTGCTGGAATAAAATCTGATGAAGGTACGAATATTAAATATCTTCTCTCCCAGATGCTTGGATGAACAAATCTTACTTTCAATCAGAGCTTTCTTTCCGGATGTAAGAAATGATTTACCATTCGATCATTAATTAGATCCACTGTACATATATGTATATCTACATACGAAGTACAGGTACAGACAAGTCAAATAAAGAGATTGAGATTTGTGGACCCCAGTACACCTCTCTTAAGCAACTAGAAAACATTCAAATGCATCCATAGATCATTGAAGTACACAAAAATGATCCGTAGATCATAGTAGATTTAGATGTATCAACTCGTTGGAATATCTGGATACAGCCGCAGTTGTGGTGTGAAACAGATCCCTATCGGCTTAGCCGTTTATTTCTGGCTATATTCTTCGATCAATATATTGCATCCCATATCCATATGAAACAGTCACACACGCACACATCGTTTACACACCGCCGTTCTATAGGCTATGGCCGTAGATATACCGCCGATGGAAAATTACCGAGTCGCATTCCACAAGAGGCAGGCCGATTGCCGCCCCATCGAGCAGGGGGCAAGGGGCAGCGAATAGAGGGCCAGTGGTGGAGCAGGGGGTGGGGGTGACCAGAGCGTTAGTTAGGTTTTTTGTTGTTGGCCGGTTGCGTGGGGCAGCCGATCGATCAGTTGCCAAAGTCGAGGTCGCGCTCTCCACATGGACAGGCACCCATATACACACACACACTCACACACACACGCACACCCGTAATGCACATGCCGTTTTGTTTGTGTGAGTGCCTATGCAACGTATGAGGGGTCGAGTGGGGGAGGGGTGCACAGCAAAAAGGGGCGGAGGGAGCACCACTGCAATAAAAGGGTTGGCAGCGGTACGGCGAGGGATAGGGAAGGAAGAGCGATCGCAATGGGCAATGGTCGGGGTCGGGTCGGCGTTGGCGTTGGCGGGGCGCAGCGTGTGAAAAGACGACAGCAACAGCAGCAGCAACAACAACGACGGCAGCAGCAGCAGCGGCAGCAACGGCAGCGGCAGCAACAACAACGACGACAGTATGTCTGGCAGCGTAGCATGAACTGGCGACATTCTGTCTGGTAGCGATCACAGTGCAGCGTTGCCGAACTTCAGTGGCCGCTCTCTCACTATGCTGGTGGGGTACGTACCTGTCTATGGCGTGCTCTCTTTATCTCCGTCTCTCTCTCTGTGGGACATACATACACTCACTCACTCTCGCAGAGACAGAAACGAACGAAAGAACGAACGAACGAGCGAGCGAGCGAGCGGCAGACAGAGCGACGACTGAGAATGAACTTCAAGCTGGATGAACGCTACCCCCGACTCCCCCCTCCGACGAAAGCAACAACCAACGTGCCTGGCAGAAAAGCGAACGAGTTCTAGCATTCATTCGCCGCCAGAGAGAACGAATCTCTCTCTCTCTCTCTCTTACACACACACACAAACATGCACGCTGCGGAAACTGCTTTTTGGCGCTTGCTGCCCCACGTCGGCCCCATAGCCATCTCACTCGCTCTTGGACGAACCATTCGTCACTTGTCGCTGTCGCTGTCACAGCTACAGCAACAACAATAATGTGTGAATACGAAAATAAATTAAATAACATTAGCTTCAGAGGTACACCTTGCCGATGTGCCGCCACTGTGCGGTACAGTGGGAGCTGATGCCTAAAGAGCAGAGCGCTGCTGCCCGATGAGGCCGCCAACGCAGACGTTGAGGCGCCGGACACAGCATCAGTATCTCGCGCAGCTTTCATGCGTCATTCATACTATTCGCGACAGTAGAGTGTGAACGTGGCAAAAGCTCAATCAACACGAAAGAAAGCTTTCTCTCTCAAGCCAATAAAATCCTGGAAGCCATTGAAAGCTCTCTGAGAAAAAGCTCTGCGCTCAACTTCAATATGGCTGCTGCATTCCTACCCCAACCCCCAACAGGCCCCCTCCCCCACCACCTCCCAACAAACGATCACTCAGTTATTTACAGTGGAATTTCACACCAAAAGGTGCGCGTTTTTTCTTTACGAGAAATGCGCATAGCATCATCGCCCCGGATGGTCCGCCACCACCCGCCCGCGCCCACACCTTTGCGCATCGAAATTCCCTTCCCCGCCCGAACCAATGCTTATCGTAATTCCCTTGTCCCTTTCCCCCATTTTCTCATAGCAGAGATGAGCGATGATGCTTTTTTTGGCGGCGTGTCTCGATCACGGGGGAGGCGGGTGGCGGCCGGCAGCTGTTTCCTGTGGCCCAACCTCAACCTGTTGGTCCGAATCGAGCCGAAGAACCGAAGAGAAGAGAGGAGCAGATGTAAAGCAAAGCATAGCAGAGCAAAAGCAGAGCACAGACAGAGGAGATCCAAGCAGAGCGTCGCATTGCCAGGGCTGCACTCTAACCAAATGTAGACACGATTGTGCTGGCGGCTGGCGCCAGGGCTGGGCCATGGAAAATTAGCTAAGCTCCGCTCTGTTCTGTTCTCCGCTCCAGTCTCCCTTTCACCGATCACCTCACCCTTCTACCTAACACACCCGACGGAACGGACTGCCTGCCCTGCCGCTCTGTCTGCCGACGTTCGACATCTTTCCAATTGAAAATCGACAACAGCGCAGCGCAGCGGACTGCAAGCGGAGGCGTCGGCAGCCAAAGCCGGCATACAATGTGGCGCTGCTCGATAGACGGTTGGAAAGGGTGGGGTGGGGGCATGACAGGGAGAAGCGGTGCGGCGGCTCGGCTCGGTTCGGTTCGGTCAGCTCGACAGACGAGTTATGTATGTGCTGCGGTGTAAGAAAAACCTGTTTGTTTAAACAACAATCTTGTACTAAAAATACAAATGCCTCACACAGATACACACATCCGCAGCAGGAGTAGCAGCAGTCTCTGTGGAGGGGGGAAGGGAAACAGCAGTAGCAGTGGCAGCGTGAGCCGAAGAGGAAGAGAGACACTGAGCACGGCTCCTCTCTCACTCTCACTCCATCTCTCTCTCTCTCTCCACACATTGACACTCACGCGCGCGCTCACTCACTCACACACACACACACACATGTGCAGTGAACAGTGTGGCGCTCGCTTTATGCTGCTTTTGTGGGTTGGTTGATGACCGGGGAAGGGGAGGGCGAAGAGGAAGAGCCGCCTGCCAGTATGTCTGCCAGAGTGCGCCAGCGTCTTCGATTGCCCCGCTGCTACAGTCGCGTCGCTCCTCTTTCCCTGCTCCTGCTGTGCACAGCTGCATCGTTTTTGTTGCTGCTGCCAAAGCACGTAGGCGTCCGCTGGTCTGTCTCTGTCTTTTATATGCGCTGCGTTTTCTGTGGTTCTGTCTCATGTGCATGTGCATATGCATTCGTGCCTACGTGTGCGCGTGCGAGTGTGTTGGCGTTGGAGGGCTCCCAATATGAAGAAAAGCGCAGGCCAGGCCCCAGGCAGACCAGGCAGCGCCTTCTTCTTCTGCGTCGGCTCCCTCTTCTGCTACTGACGATTCTTCTAATACCTATTGCAGTGGACATGATGATTTTGATCAAATCATTGAAATGCAGAGAAGAGAAGTTATACTACCAATGCCCCTTTTGTCACTAGTTTTAATAGATTTATATAATTTTCCTATCCTTATGTAGGTCAAACAATGCCCAGCATGAACCGTTCCGAGTGTTATGTCATATGTCCATATCCCCCGAAATGTCCCTTAAAAACATATCTATAATAAATACCATCATTTGAATTAAACAAATTTATAAGACTTTCTTTTATTTTGTTTTTGTTCCCCATCCTATCTGTATTTATCCTTCGTTCAAACTTTATCGTATTTCATAATTAGCAGTCAATTGTTAATAAATAAATATTGACAGTAGCAATAATTTCTAAATATGTATGCTTGGAATATTTTTATCCTCCGGCATTCTCCTTATTACTATCCTCATTTAATTTATTGGATCTTCCACTTACAAATTACTTACATTGAAAAATGCCGTTGAATCCGAATGAAATTTGTCTTTGTAAAAAAACTAGACCAACAGAATTTCGCAATATCAATGTCCCTTCAATTCTAAAGATATACCAGATCATTGTTTGTAAATTTGGAATACTAGAGCATTGGACAAGCAACAGGTTTAATGGGCAAGATTGTTCTTTCGAATGGAGCAAGATCAAATAATGTGGGGCTCAAAGGGAATATCGATGTGCTAGGGTATCAGAAGCTTCGTCAGCCGAAGATAGAATTTCATTCCTGTTTCTTCTGGTTGTTCTTCTTCTTGCGCCTCGTCTTCTGCTTCTGCCTTTCTGATTCTTCCTCTTATTCGGCTTCTTCTACATCTTCTTCTTGTTTTGTTTTACGTTATTTATGCGCTTCGTTCACGTTCGACTGCAAAACAGAAATTGACTCAAATTGACGACGGACCCTCCTCTCGACCCCACACTGCACCCCCCCACAACACACTCACACACACACACACACAGCACCACCCTTTGACCAGCGAAAGAATGCCGCGAAACTGCAACCGCAACCACAGCCACAGCAGAGACGTCGACAGCAATGGCAATGGCAACGGCAACGGCAACGGCCACAGCAACAACGAAAACGTCTGCGGCTAACTAGCGCTGGTCCAAGGCAAAGGCAAAAGCAAAGGCAAAGTCACAAAAGAAACAGGAGAGAACACCTGAAGCTCATGGCAGTGTGTGTGTGTGTGTGTGTTTGTGTGTGAAGCTTTGCCGTGGCAGAGGAAGGGCAGAGGCCGAGGCGCAGCAGCATTAAAAGTCAGGCCAAGCGAAGCGAAAAGAGGCAACAGGCAACAGGCAGAGGAGGGCACACCACAAGGATCCAAGAAATTCCATTTCTTGGAAAAGTTAATAAAAGTTTTGCCTTCGCGCATCGCCTTTCGCATGTGTATGAGTACGGCCGCAGCCCTGGGCCCCCAGCTCCATCACCAGCACCAGTCCCAGCCACCTCCTTCCCCACCTCCACCTCCGCCAGCATCTCCTTCTGCTCCTAAACTCACACACACACACACCCATGCATATGTATGCGCTCCTTTTGGTCAGCGCGCATTTTTATGCGCCTTCCGATACACTGCAAAAAAATTCAATTTTGTTTTTGAGCAACTTTCATCATTTTATGGATTAAATCATATGATATTTATATTCCAAAGAATCCTCAAAAACCCCCCAAGATCAAGCCAAATTCTACAACTAAATTCCATTGAATACAAAAGATATACATATATAGGGAAAAAGTGGATCAGAACTTCCCCAGAGTTTTGACTAGCTTTCGAATATAAATAAAAATATGTGCATATAGTACGCGATTATTTAATCATAGCTTAATCATTAAATAAACATTAAGAGTAGCTTCTGGCTGCAAAAAGTATTTGTTTCGATCTTAAGATGATCGCAATTCGACCTGTGGATACGAAACTATCGATGTGCTTTGTTTTTGTTTCAGTGCAGCCACAACGACGACGACGACAACGGCGGCCCAATGTCTGGCCCATAGGGGCAGGCAACAGGCTACTAAGACAACGGGCTGATGCAGGGGCAGGCAACAGGCAACAGGCTGTCAAGAGGTGTGGGGGTGGGGGGTAAGCGAGAGGAGAGGAGCATCGACTAAGGTGCCTGGAACGACAACGACAACGTTGCCCGTACCCATGACGTTGGCTTTTTGTGGCTGGCTTTGTGAGCTTTGGCAGGCCGCTTTCTTTTCCAAGAAGAACTATCCATTAGGCGCCTGAGTCCACTGCGAAATCGTAGTTACCTGGAATTGGATGGGGGACCAGGGAGCGTCGTCGTGCAGCGACCGATCCTTAATGCTGGCATTGTGAATCGTTATGATTGTGGGGAACGAAGCACCAGAAGAGGCCAGAAACAGTGAGAATGAGAACTGAAAATGGATACGGCCAGAGCGCACCACATTCCCAGTAAGCCCCAACCGGAACCTTGAAAATACCCAGCCAAAAAAATTAAGCGCTTTTTATCGGTGACAAGAATCGAACATCGAACGCGCCAACCGATAGCTCTTTTTACATAATCGGAAGACCAACAAGAAAAATGAATCGCATCCGAAACGTGTTGTATCTGCCGGAAAAAGGGGTCAATTATACATACATAGATGTCATTATCCAGTCAATGGGATAGTCTAGCAGTAGCGCTACAGATTGGAGCTTGAAATATATGCCACCGATAAACGGGGGAGGCGGCACTACATGTTCGGTTCGGTTCCCCCCCCCACCCAGAACAAAGGCCCTGACAGATAGTGCCAGATATGAGGCACAGATACTCGCACTCGTACGATTGTGGGGAATGGATTCCGTTGGTACTTATTCATCTATCTGCCACGTTTGTTGCACTTTGTAATTCTTGAAAAATTAAAAGCAGGAAAAAACAAAGATGCATACATACCACATACATATGTACATATAAAAGGCGAGCGAGAAAACTGTTTACAAAATCGATTTTTATTGGGCCGCCAACAAATAGAATTCAGCACTTGAATTGCCTTTGTTTGATGTTATCGCCTGATAAGACCCCGGATCGCATCGCATCGCACTACTGGAAGCGGGAAAAACGTATTTCTATGTATACCCTGACTGATGGTACACTCGTACCTATGCGTAGTATAGTTATGGTGCACAGATGGGGCAGAATTCTCAACTTTATAAAGAGTATAAATATTTTGTACCTCTATTCTAGATCATCGAAGGCCCACATAGCCTTACTGCCTAGATACACTTTTTTGTGTTCCTTAACCTTCCTTGTATTAAAAAGAACCCACAAGATCGGATCGGATCGTTATATAGTATGTCTGTAGTTGTCACAAAGTCGATCATAAGCAATGCAAATACGATTGTTTATGAGAAATTTTATCTATTAATTAAAATTATAATTAAACTAAAATAACACGTGAATGCGTCGTACAACGATCAATCTGAAAGGGTATGCGCAGCTTCGGTCAATGAAGCTTGGTATTTTTTTCTAGTTTTTTAGTAGTGTGCTCTCCGCTTAGTCACGGGTTGAACGAGGGTGGAGAGGGCGTGCGTGATCATAGCTGAAGAATTTCCTGTTGACAATTTCATTTAATTTCGAAAGCGCTGGTGGAGTCCCAAGGAGTATCCTTAACGCTGAAGATTCATTCGCTGGAGTTTCCCTAACGCTGGAGATCCAACCGCTGGAGTATACCTAATTTTGTGCTGGCAACCTCTTTGCCTGCCCGCTCTCCTGTTTCATCATTTTGTGGCCTGTCGCTGTTCCCTTGCACGGACTCCACTCCTGCTCACCCACTCTCTGCTCCTCCCGATCCACACCACACCACTCTCATCAGTCTCATCTGATCCCTTACTCTCTCTCTCTCTCTTTCTCTCTCAACGACTGTCACTGCCTGCGCGCGCGTGTGTGCCTGTCTGTCTGTGTGTTTGTGTGGGCTTATTCAAACGCAGACAGCACGGCGGCAGCGTTGGTCAGGCCCCAACCAGAGGCCCTCCTTCGCTTCAGAGCTACCCGCCTACCCGACACCTCTCGTCCAGAACTACTCCGTCGGAGCCCTATAGTCTCGCCCGATCAGAGATCATAAGTGCCCCAGCACGTCGTTTGGCTGTGCCTTCGTCTTCGTTGCTGACTGGCGCGCCCTTTCCCCCTTTTCTCCCTTTCTTCCCCTTTCCCACTTACCCGTTTCCCACTTCAGTTGTTGCATACCCTATTGCAAAGGGGTACTATAATTCTGATTAGATATTTGCAGAGCAAGGAAGGTATAAACTTTGATTTAGTGCACGGAAAAACAGATTAAACAGTACAGAACAACATTGGATACATTATATGTAACAAATTAAAGGGCTGCAGTAGGAACTAACCATCTGGCAAGGGTATCTAGAGCTTCGATCATTGGCATAAGTCTATCGCTTTTTTGTTATTTTTGTTTTCAACTTTTTAATCAATTCATGGGCCTGTCGGTCCGTCTGTTTGTCTGTCCGTCTGTCTGTCTGTCTCCACATTCATGTGTGTGTGCCCCGTGGGTGTCAGTGTGTGTGTGTGTGCATCTATTGTGTGTATGGGTCTTCGATTTGGACGTTACCTTTTTTTTATATTCAATTTTTATCTCTTTGCCTTCGTCTTTTCCGTTTTTTTTTTTACCTCCACTTCTCCTTCTTCTTAATCTTCTTCTTCTTCGCCTTAGTTTTTTTTTGTTTTGTTTTTGATAAATCGATTTAGAAGCCGACGGGGTCTAAAAAAAAGAGGAATTCTTTTGATTTTCATTTTCAACACACACACCCACACAGAGACACGGTGTACACCTACTGTTGTTGTTGCTTTTGAAGTTTTTTTGTTGTATCTTTAATTTTGTTTTCGGCATATTTTCGGTTGATTTTTGTTGTTGTTTTTTGTTTTACTGGGAAATGCATTTCAAAAGTATTCCCTTTTTCCAGGCGCTCCACTGTCACAGGCTCCAATTCCACACCATTCTATCCCACTCCACTATCCCTTTCTGCGCACCAGAACCGCCATTCCATTTCATTCCAGACAATGCGTCGTCTTCGTGGCCCTGCCGTTGGTGAAGATGGTGTTAAGGCACAGTGGGCTGCAGGGGGTTGATGCACAGTGCGATGGGTGGTGCAGGAACAGTGGGGTGAGAAGTCCACGAGCAATGGGATTGTGAGTGCAAAAGCAGTGGAATAGGGAATGGAGAGTGGGAGCGCATGCACAGTGGGGTATGGGTTGGGATGCAGAAAACATCTCCTCATAGCGATGTGAACAGTGCAAACCATGTTGAACAGTGTAAAGCTCTGCTCTTGGTGAGTGATGGGGCATGAGCCAGAGATCTATCATCGGTCCGATCGCAGCCATCGGTCAGACGAGGGATGAGGTGAGTCAATGCTATCATTGGCATCCATTCATCTCGCTCGCTCCCCCTTTGGGTTATCGCACGCGCAAAATGATGTTGAAAACACTTTTTTTATATCATAATTTTAGCTGGTTCTATGAATTTGCATACACACGCAACTAAAATCGGCCCACTGTCAGGCAGCCTCCGCACACCAAACACACACACACACACAACACACACACGTACTGGGAAGGAGAGGAAGAGAGATCTGTGCATATGTGTTTCATTCATGAATTCCAGTTGACGACGACGACGGCAGCAGCGACGCGCAGATTTCAGTGAAAGAAGGAGAAGGAGAAGAAGTAGCAGAGGCCGAGGAGACCTTTTTCGTTTGTCATTTGCAACAAGTGCGGGACTTCTCATCGTTTTGGTTGCTGCTGCATTTATTGCATGGCTGCTGCGTGGCTATGCCCTTTTTTTGTCTTTGAGCTTAGACAGGGTGGCGGCGGCGGCAACGTCGACAGAAATAAGCTATCGCTGTATATGTATGTAAATATGTATGTGTATATGTATGCACCCACGGCCGCCAACAAAAACTGCTGTACATATAAAAAATGCAACGCTGTTTGCTGCATTCAACAGTTGATTCTCAGTGAGAGCGAGAGAGCGCGCTGGTCTGAGTGAGAGCGCGTGCACGAACGAGAGACAGAGAGAGACATGCGCACCCCCACCCCCCTTTGGACCGGTAATGCTCAACAAGTTCATTTGACGATCTGTTGCGTCGCTCTGTCGCCTCGTCAGTCGTTGTCGCCGTGTGGGTTGTTGTTGTTAATCGAATGGTGGAGGGGGTTGCGCCGGGGTAGGCGGGACGGCACAGAGCGGCACACTCGGCGGGGCCCTAATGCCAGTGCCAGTGCCAGAATGTCTGGCAGCCACGACTCTGGCACACACTTAGGCAGTCGCACATGCACACCCATACATACATATGTGCTTATGTATGTATTTGGATGTGGCTGGCAGAGTTAGCAGCAGCACCAGCAACCGCAGTCCCGCAAACGTGGTGTGCTGTCGTCGCAGCACAGTGGGGCGAATGCCGAATGTAAATGGTATTTTGCAAGATATAACACTTGCGGGAGGCATATTTTAAAATAGATTGAAGAAATTATTGGCATTATTAGCAATATAAATAAATTTATTTATTAAATAAACAATATAACCAACAATATTGTTGATATACATATGTATGCATGTATTAGTGTTCTTTATAAATTACACGATCCAAAAGCTGGTATTCTCTTGTCCTTATGTGTTTGTGCCACGACAATGCCCTTGTCTAACTCCTCTGCGCATGTCATTTGCTCCACGGTGCGCTTGTCGGGCTAGTCAGTGAGGCGACGACTGCGTCGCCAGGGGGGCTAGGCACTGTTGTTGGTGGCGGGGGGCGCATCGGGCCTGGGGACGGGGTAGAGCTGGTTCCGTCCGTCCCCTTCTGTCCATTCCGACCGGGGCGCAACCAGCAGCGCGCTCACAAAAGCGCCGCGCTGCCGCTCCGACAAGAACGGGTATTGGTACGGGTCTCGTCTCTCTCATACAAATGCACACGAGTACACACAAACACACTCATACAGTGGCGCAGACACCTCGCCGACGATTGTCGTCAGTTTGTCTGCAACGCTCAGCGCCGTGGTCTTGCATTGTTGTTGCTGCAGCATATTGGAACTGGCTCTGGGCTCTGGCTCCTCCGCCGTTAGAGAGGCGACCGCCGCCGCCGCCGCCAAGTGTCTGCTGACACTCGTTCTCACTCACGACGACGACTCGTTCTCGCTCACACACACATGCACACACAGGTGCTGTTGATGAGCTATTAGAACGCAGATACAACGACACTCAAAAACACACACTCACACACACACACACCCACCCGGTGAGGCAAAAGGCAGGCAGCAGACCCAGACTGTGTGCCCGGCCGCCTGTGTGCGCGAGTGTGAGTGAACAGCAAGAGCCAGCGTAGCAGCAGCAGCGGCGGCAGCGCAACGCAACGCCGGCAGAGGCATCCGCCGACATACACAGCAGCGAACTGCCGTCGAGCCGAGCCAGTCTAGAACGTATCTTTGAAGTAGAACGCTGAGGGCAGAACAATTGTGTTTTGGATTCCTTGCCGTGCGGATCGCGAGTTATGAAAGCGCAGCAGCAGTAGTAGAGTGGCAGTAGCAGTAACAGTCCGTAGCCATAGCCATATAGCAGCAGCAGCACTCGAGCAGCATTCAAAAAGAACAGCAGCGAAACAGCTCAAAACTGAAATCCAAACTCAGAAACAGCGCCATCGTCGTTCGAGCAGCACGCAGCAGCAAAAAGCAAAAAATAAATTATAAAATAACTATACAACAACAACAAAACAAAAAACAGAAAACAAAAAGAAACCAACACTAAACACTGTCTAACAAAACTGCTGAACGCGACCAAAGGCTAAAAACGTATTTAGTTTTTTGTGTGAAATCAATATAACTATTATTTTTTTTTTACTGTGTGTTTTTTTACGGAACTTTTTCCCGCGTGTAAGTTGCTGGCTTACACACTCTGTGGGGTTAACCTGTGTGTGCGAGAGAGCGGACGGACGTCGCTGTCAATGTGAACGTCGTTCGTCGTCGTCGTCATCGTCAATCGTTGTCGTTGTCGCAGTCTCAGTCGCCGTGGGCGCCTTAGGCCAGGCCAGACCAGAGACCAGGGCTGCCGGATCGCGAGTTATGAAAGCGCAGGCGTCGCACGCATGTAGCAGCATTGGCTACAGCAACAACAACAACAACAACAAGAGCAACAAAAGCAACAAAAGCAACAGCTCCAATACCAACACCAATACCAACAAAGCCTTCTGATACAATCAAACCCATATACAAAGTAACTGGAAAGAGAGACAGAGAGAGTGAGAGAGAGAGAGAGATATCTATATTTTTGATAGAAACCGTTTTACACGAAACCGAGCACCCAACATCAAACCAAAATGGATACCAGCGAACAAAGTTCGATCATCAATGGATCATCGGGAGTGGGAGGAGTGCAGAAGCGACAGTCGCAGTCGCAGTCCCAGTCCCAGCAGAAGGACCAGTCCGAGCCGAACAACAACAGCTCCTCGGGCAGCCCCAAAATGGGCTCTCGACGCATCTTCACGCCCCACTTTAAGCTGCAGGTTCTGGAATCGTATCGCAATGACAATGACTGCAAGGGCAACCAGCGGGCCACCGCCCGCAAGTACAACATCCATCGCCGCCAGATCCAAAAGTGGCTGCAATGTGAGCCCAATCTTCGCTCCTCGGTGGCCAACAATCAGCACCAGCACCAGCAGCAGCAGCAGCACCAACAACAACAACAGCAGCAGCTCCAGCAACAGCAGCAGCAGCACCATCAACAGCAGTCGGTGTCCCCCACACCTGGACAGGTGAAGGCGCATCAGTTCCACAACTTGGACCATCCGCTGGTCCATCAGATGCACCATCATCATCATCTGCATCACCATGCCGCAGCGGCTGCAGCAGCAGCAGCGGCTGCAGCGGCACACCATGCCCATCATCTGCTGGCAAATGGATTCGCTGCCGCCCACCATCCGCACCAGCACCAGCACCAACATCCGCATCCACATGCGCATGCCCATCCGCTGGCTGCTCATCCGCATCTGCATGTGCCTGTGGCGGTGCCCGTGGCCGTGCCAGTTGCAGCAGTGCATCCCCACCAGCAACAGCAGCAGTCGCAGCCGCAGCAGCAGCAGCAGCAGCTTCCAGCAGTCGCCAACAGCAGCAGCAGCCTGAGCAATGGCAGTGCCACAAGCAATGGCAGCAGCAGCCAAGGCTCCACTACATCCGGCGGTGTCCTGTCGGCGGCCAAAATCGTGGCCGTTGTAGCCGCAGTCGCCATGGCCAACAGCAGCAGCAGCGGTAGCGGCAGTGGCAGCGGCAGTGCCTCCATACCGACACCAACGTCAACGCCATCAGCCATCAGTGCCAACCCATTGCCATATACCCAGAGCAGCAGCAGCAGCAGCCACAGTCCTAGCGCTGCCAATGTCCAAGTGCCAACGCAAGTGCCAATCGCGGTCTCCCCGGTTGCCAGCCACATTCCACACCCACACCCACATCCGCATGCCCATCCGCATGTGCATCCCTATGCCGCTTACCACACCTACCTGCCGCACCACCACCATGCCCTGGCCGCCCAGCTCCAGGGATCCCAGGCACAGCCATCGCCAGCGGACCAACAGCTGGTGCAGAGTCGCCTGGAGGCAGCCCCCACTCCGGCGCCCATGGATCTGTCGCTGGGCAGCTCCGCGCGCCGCCAGCAAAAGCTCGAGATGGAAATGGAGCTGGAGCTGGAGCTGGAGCACCATCGGCCGCGCACTGCTGCCGGGGTGGATCTGACCTTCAGGAAGCGCAAGGTGAACTGCACGCCCGTGCAGCCCGACAAGATCAGCAAGCTGGAGACGATCAAGAGCGAGCCGGAGCCGGAGCCAGAGCCAGAGCAGCAGCAGGAGCAGGAGCAGGAGAGCGAGGATGTCGATGTCGATGTGGAGGTCGAGGCTGAGGCGGAGCACGAGCGCAAGCTCCCCTCCAAGCAGGTGAAACTCTTTAAGCCGTATCTGCTGGACGATGACGATGATGCCGCCGCCGGCGCTGCGGATTCGGAGGAGGCTGATGAGGTGGATGCCCACGAGGAGGAGGATGATCGCATTGTCGGGGCCGACGACGATGACGAGGCGGTCGAGGGCGATGCCGATGAGGATCAGCACGAGGATCTCAATGGCAAGAAGCAGCAGCGTCGCCTCAAGAAAAACAAGAAGGTGGGCGAACAGCGGGATCCCATTATCTGGAGCAACCATCCGTATCCGGCCTGCCTCTCGCCCTCCCCCCACGCCCGGGGTTCGCTCTCCGGCAGCAGCTTTCAGTCGCCGCTGGTCATGCACCTGCAGGCAGCGTCGAATGGCAGCGGTAGCGGCTCCCCAGTGTCCTGCCAGCTGCAGACATTTCCCGGCAGCTCCCTCGGCGGGAGTCCTCAGCACCAGTTTCAGAGCAGAAGCGGCAGCGGCAGCAAGACATCCACGCCCATCCAGAGCGTCCTCAGTCCGTTCTCGGCACCGGCCCTCTCCCCCACCGGCTTCTGCTGTCCCAAGGGCTCCCCCGTGTCCGGCTACGAGAGCAGCTCCTCCACCTACAGCGACAGTGCCAGCAGCAGCAGCAGGACTTGCGGCGGCACCACAGGCAGTGCCAGCAATTTCAGCCTCAATCTGCAGCTACATGCCGCCGTCTACAACGACAACCTGATGTACATCCAGCCGCAGCAGCATCAGCAGCAGCAGGCGCACCTGCAACGCTGGCTCGATCAGGATGCTTTGGCCGCTGCCATGGCCGCCAGCAGCCATCATCCGGCGGTGCAGGTGCTGCAGGCAATGCCCGCGACAAGGCCAACATCCAACACGGCAGCCTCAACGGCGACAAATCTGACATTGGTGGCATAAGCAGCCACAGACGGAGGAGCAGCGGGTGTGCGGAGCGGAGATCCCACCAAGAAGTTATGGCAGTCACTGGGCCTGGCCTTCCTAGCGTTAAACAATTACCATTTAATATACATTTTCTTTATGAGTTTAAGCGAACTTCGTTCTTCGGTTATTTGATAAGGTTTTCAAGAAAGAGGATCCAGGGGACATCCACATAGACATCCTCCCGCCCCTCCCCAACCCATACAATATATATATCATATATCTTCCAAGCATATCAGAGCCCCCCACCTAATCTCTAAGGATTATACATATTAATAGATACTTTTTTTTTGCTCTAAGTTTAAGAACAAATTTAGTTTAAGGAAAAATGGATATTTTTTTTTTTGTTGGTCATTAAACCCTGAACAATGGTCTATAAAATATATTAATTTTTTTTTTAATAATTTTAGAAATTTAATTTAATGTTAAATTTAAAACCGGTTTATGTAAGCGTCGGAAAGTGTAAATAATTAATTATATTGTGTACAAAATCGGGTAGCAGACGGCGAAGAAGGCGCGCCGGAACATATTAATTTTTTCGCCCCAAGAATTTCAAAAACAAAAAAAATTTAAGTGGGTAGGCGGAAACGAGAGGGAAAATTGTGAAACTGCAACTGGAAAAACTGAAAGAATAAAATTGTTAAGAGTAAAGCTTTAAAAAAAAAACAACACACACACACTTTTACACACCAAACAAACACACACACACACCACACACACACACACCACACACACACACACACACACAACGCACGCGTACAGAGCTCTTATGTGTAAGGGTTTTGTTTTTTTTTTCTTTTGGAAAATGAAAAATTGAAAATTCTTGTGATATACAAAACAAAAATACAAAATTTAATAAAAACATAAATAAAACGAAACTGTTGAAAACTGAAGCTTAATGAATTACATATAGAGATACAAATATACATATATTTACACCCAACCACAACAACAAATGAGAGCCAGAACATTAGATATATATATATATATACATATATATTATATTATATATGAATAGTTACGGAATTACATTTTAAAGTTCACAATAATTATATACAATATACATGCATACATATATACAATATATTTATATACAACGACAGAAGAGAAAAATTAATAAGGAAATGTTTTTTTTTTTTGTGAGTGCAACAATGGGATATCTTTTTAAGGAAACCTATTTAAATGCCTAGATATACATATATTAACATACAATCTATATATATATAAAAATCAGTATTTTTATATATAAAATTTGACAAGAGAGCAGCAACAACAACAATAACAATAATAATAATTGTAACATTTGTGACCATAGGCAGCAGCAACAACAAACAGAGCAATGAGCCAGAAAAACTACCAACAAAACAATGAAAAATGAATTGATTAAAAATTAACAACGGAAAATGAAAAAAAAAAACTTAAAAAAAAAAATTAAACTTGTTTTCTCATTGGATAATCGCGGCTGGGCGATATCTATGGGGGGTATCTATGGAAATGTTCAACCAAAGTCCTTACTAAAATGCAGAAATCACAACTGACGTTGCAGTTGTTGGCCTAAAAGTCCCTCGAGAGGAATTAGAATTCCAAAAAGATCCTCAATTGATCGAATTTTCAGATGCCCAAGCTCCCAACGATCAGTATTAATCCATTTTTAAAGAGAATTCCTGTTTCAAATAAATCGTATGGCCTTTGCATATGATTAAATGCGAATTTTTATATGAAAACTATTTTGTTTTTAGTTCAAACAATGCAAAGCATCGATTTAAAACTCTGTTGCCCTGATGAGTTTTGGGAAACTTAAACATTACAGCCGTTCAATTCACTTACAGATCCCAAATTTATTTCAAAAGTTAATCTGTACACAGGGTCTATAAAGAAAGTCATATTGTTGGATGCAAAGAGTCTCTACTAATGGAAGGAGGAGAAGTTCAGGCATTAGTACCCATGGCCATGATGCATAATGAGATGTCTGAGAAGAGTTCTCTCATTGCTGAATCAAGAAAAGAATAAAAACAATGCTTAAAAGATGGCGCAAGATCCTCGATTGTTCATTTTAAGCCTTCCTCCAGCTGATGCTGAAAGGTGAAAGTTTTTCCTTTTTGATTTTACTCTAATGTTAGGGGTGGGCCTAAGGGCGAATTTCTATGTAGAATGTAAGGAAGCAACACATGAAAGCTGAACATGTCCCCCAAATGATGAAAAAGGTTAAGAAAAATGAAAAGTTATAGTTGAAAAGCTTATTAAAAGACTCACTTCTCCTTGGAAATAGGCGCAGGACTGCCCCTATAGATCTTCGGCAAACCAGACCAACTTCTTGGGCATCATCACAATTAAGCAAAAGATTCGATTGCCATTTCTTCTATACTAATCCTTTTATCTCTTAGCAAAATCATAGTTTTGAAATCTGATTTTGTAGAAAGATGTGCGGGCTCTACTCGTATCTGTGCATGCGTTGTGTAAGTGATTAGGAAACTATCTGTATCTGTATCTGTATTCGCAGCAAAACCATCTTCGGGCCGTGAACATTTCTGGTTGTGCGCGTACACAGAAAATTCTAAAGAAAATTACTAATCAAATCCAATGGACAGGACACGTACTTGATGGATGTCCTAATGTCAAGTGTTTGGATTATTTGGATCATCATTTGCATGATGATTAAGTGAGGTTAGGCGCGCATTCAAATGTGGAAGCCAAACGCTGTTTGATCTTTCACGGCACACAAATGTTTTCAATTTCAAATAAATGTACATACTTACTATCGCATTGTGACAACTCATGCCCATAGGCCAGAGCTTTAAGGCTTCTGAGAGACTTTCACCATACACCCCCATCCACCCACAGGTCCCGGTCACCCCCCACCATCGCCAACACCGTTGCGTTCCGTTCGGTTCCGTCCCGCCACGACTTGGTTCTGGTCAAATCGCTTGGCACATTTTGGCTATGCTGCCGCAGCGGGGTATGACTAAGCCGCAAATTCTATAATGATCGTATTTTTAAAACGTTTAAAAATAAAGTGCTCTCGTTTGCCAATGTGTGCGCCAATCACGAGCCCCGAGCCACCACACCACCACCACCACCACCACCACAAGCAGCATCAACAGAATCAGCATCAGAATCAGCACCACGATCGGCACCACGAGAACGAGCCACCATCACACCAGCGCAGCGCAGCGTACCGCCGCTGCCGACACCGCCGCAGGCGAACGAGAGGCATACTCATTGTTTTTTACGCGATGTTTTTCCCTTTTTGCATTGTACAATTTCTTGGGAGGGAAGGCAACAAAAAAAAACAAAACAAAACAACAACAACAAAAACCCAGAACCCAACTAGATCCCCGAGCATAGAGTATCCACAGTCAGAGCGATCGTTGCCAAAGAATTTTTGCGACATTTTGCGACCGGACGGGCGGAGGGACAAACGTACGGGAGGGATACCCTGCCTAGAGAAAGGCTAAAGCAAAGGGGGTGGGGAATACCGAGATTCGGATCGTATCGGATCGGATCTGCATGTGATTTCCTCGTTCAGGTGATCGTTCCCACGTAGTCAATGATCTTAGAATGGGTGGGAAAGAGAAACATTGATGTGAGGAGGAACACATTTGGCGGAGAAACAAAATGGTGAAGGGGAATATAGAAAGGTGGAACGCAAGGTTGAATGGGAAAGGTACAAAGTGAGAAGTTAGGAGATTAACTGAATAGAACATATCTAAAGAGTGGAGAAGTTCGAAGATGCTCCACTAAATTATGTGCAACAGGGAGAAGATAAACTGAAAGAGGTGAAATATATGGAAATGGAACACACATGAAAAATGATGCAAAACAGTAGAGACATGGAAACAACGAGGAGAAGGAAAGGAAGGAAAGGGACTTACAGAATGAGAGAGAAGGTACAAGGGTGGACTTGGAATGTAAAAGAACGAAACAAATTAAATGTAACAGAGACAGAGACAGATACAATGAGAAGGAACGTGTGAGTCGCTTCTTTGGACGCGACTCTACATTTATACCCGTACTCAGTCTGTACATACATTTTCAGCTTATTATTTATGTAGAATTAAAAAAAATGTAGCTTTAAATTTCATCCTTTTTGTGCGCGGAAGGGGCGGGGCTAAATTTTGAAATATCACATGAGTCTGGACAAAAAATTTGTTGCTCTAGCTCTTATAGTCTCTGACTCTCTGGCCCTCATCGGGACGGACGGACAGACAGACATGGACATATCGACTCGGCTATTGATGATGAGCAATAATATATGTATATACCTAATGGGGTCGGTTTCGTTGCACACAAATCTAATATACCCCTTAACCCTTGTTGAGTACGGGTATAAAAAGCGCACACGTGAAAACCGAGGAATAGAGAGAGTGAAACCGTTTCAGGGGAATGGGGGGAGTGGAACAAATTAAAGGAATGGTAAACGGTGAATGGTTTGCTGGTGGGGGTGGGGGTGATAGAACAACCATAGAAAATTGCAAAATTTCGATTTATTTTCGTTTTGGTGCTGCGCGCTTCGTTCCGCGTTGCCGTGTCAACTTTTTTCTCGCCTTTTTTTGTTTTGCTGTGCGGCTACTGTACCTGTTGTTGTTGTTGTTATTTCTGTTGTTGTTGTAGATCCAAGCCACGTGACAATTTTCGATTGCTCGTATGGTACCCCACAGAAATATATATTTTGACTTACATCAACGTCAACCGCCGCATCAGCATCACAGCATCAGCATCCACAACAGGGGCATGCAGCCAAAGTTTACAAAGTAACGCAGAGAGGGGACGTGGGATAATGGTACGTGGGACGTGACACCTGAGTCCCCCGAGTCTCGAGTGCATTGCAGATGGCGATCGTCTATTTCTATATACATGCATACATACCTATGTATATGTATTCGTGTGATACCTATTCGTTGGATATTGTTTGTTATTGATCAAGCAGCAGGTTCTGGTTCTGGTTCTTTGATGTGATGCGATGTGATGTGATGTTGTAACCAGGCGAACCATTGTCGACCGATTTCACAGACGATCGTGACATAATCTGTTATATGAATTCCTACATTTCGCGCAGATTCTTCTAAAAGAGATTGTGAAATTCTGCTACATACGAGTGTTGCTAAAGGTGCTAAAGATCTGCCCATATCTGCCCACATTGTAAGTAGAAATGCTCCAAGTGATCCTCAAATCTTTATCAGCTTAAACCCCACCAAGATCTGTGTAAAGATCAATCAGATTTCCAACGATACTGGGAACGTGCTCTGACAGAGCTATCGCCCCAGGGATCGGATCCATCAATGTTCTGGTTAGAGTCTAGCGGATCCATCAGTTCCATCGGTAAGGGTAACTCCCCAGCAACAGTGTCCCTACCACAACCCCATCGCTGCCCCAACCGATATCAACTAATAATTCATATGAAAATTGACTTTAAATTTGGCTTTGCTTTTTATCAGATTTGCAGTTTATTTTTGGATTCAGTTTTTGGGCCACTTTTGGGGCCCAGACAAAACGATACAAATAACAATCGAATAAATCATTCTCGAGTGGGGCAAAAGCGTTAACTAATTATAGATCGGGCGTACGTTTCCACCACTCCTCTGACAGTGTCAAATCGATGCTCTTCAAATGAGTTCGGTTCGGTTCGGTTCGTGAAGTGGCGACAAAAACAAGATCATCGATTTTGGGACTTGGCTAAAATATATTGTGGAAGGTCTGCCGGAAAGCACAGACCGAGGCCGAGTTCGAGTTCGAGTAGTAGCCGTTCCAGACCCAATTCTGTCCCGTTCCGTCAGTCACTATCTTGACAAACGGATAAATCGAAATTGATAGCCGAAAACGTTCTGTTTGTTGGCTTGTTAGTGCAGGGGCTTGACCAGTTTCCGGCGGCTTATAGATATCTAATTGAAAATGATCGATGAACGATGAATGCTAGTTAGATCTTCTCCACTGTCCCGATCCATCTATCCATCGATCCGTCTATCCATCCGTGACTATATGTAGTTGCAGTAATCGTGGTTTGGTTTTTTTTGGTTGCTTATTGTTTGTGGCTTTCATTAAATGCTAGGGTCATAAATATTACACACGTTCTTTTTTGTTTTGTTTGTTTGCTTAGAAAACTATACATATATAAAGGTTCGTATATATGTGTACAAATTACTATATAAATCGATCGCATTGGATCGCCCTGGGAACGCTGGAATCAAATATGGGGGAAAAATACCATGCACATATGCAAATATGGACTGGGACAATACGAGCACGAGCATATATATATACACACACACACACATACACACACACACACAGAGACAAAAGGGTGTAAAGTTATGGCTAGACAGTGTCCTTGTAGTCCACAGATAAATGCAGAAAATTGTCTGGATAGCTGAGGTGCTCGGACATCCATTGCACCTGCGTCTCCTCGTGCAGATCGATTCCATGGGTGCGAAATCCAACTGAAAACACACACAATAATACAGATGAATATATGTGCCATGCATGTACCGTCAAGAACAGGAAATATTTAATGGGAAAATATGCGTAAGCAACGGCTCACTTTGGATACTCTTTAAAATTATTTTAAAAAATAATAATATTATAGTGGACATATTCGGATCAGTCCTTACACTGCTAGCAGTCTCTTTCCGTATCTTGCTGTCGAGGCACCTGTACTACTCCTCTCGAAATTTCTAGAACACACAAAGAAAGCTTTCCTCGGACTAGAATTGGATCCAGCATTAATCAGACCAGAGAACTGATCTTCATTGCCATTAGCCCGCTTTATATTTGAGCTATAAAAGCAAAAGAGTGTTCTCATGAAGGATATTATAGGAGACAGAACAGGGCTGCATCAGGACGCTAGACAAAAGCGTAGTACCCCCTAGGCAAGGGCATTTAATTATATAAATGAATTGCAATCAGTGTTTTCATTAATGAGCGAGACAGCGCTGATCGTAGTCTTAATAAATGCAGCGCCTATTACATGCACATATATTATAATGAATGAGATCAGACTGATGGGCTGGGTTATCCCCCATCCCCATGCCCATCCCCATCCCCATGCCCATCCTCACCCTCAGCCCACTCTTGTCTCTCGACTCCACTCCCTTAAGCAGTACATCCGATCGATGAGCGGTAAACGGTAATCCATAAAGATTAGCGCACATCGCACAGTCGAGGCCCAGTGAGGCTATATACACTGAGTATATTCGGTGTTGGGGGAGAGTTCTTCAAATTGGGTTTCGCATGGAAATCAAAGTTTGCTGCGTTATCGACAAGTGTTAACAGCAGTCGCCAAGTGTTTGCTTCCACACCATCCAAGACAAATTTCGTCATTTTTAATTATAGCATATGAACTGTAATTATAGATTGCCGATCGGCGATTGTCGATTCTCGATTTGAGGCGATAGCCGGATTGCCAATTGCCTGCCCGGTTGCGCAGAGTGCGTCGTCTTCGTTCCTCCCTTCCTTCCCCCCCCTCGACTTCATCCATTGTAAGTTTTATTTTCTTCTAGTACTTGCTAGTAGCTATGTTTGTTCGTAAGTCCAAGTCGTAGGCCATATAATATACACACTTATGTATGTGTGTGTGTGCGAGCATGTACGACTATATAGAGAGCAGGTTTGTGGTGAGTATTCCTGCTCTGATAATGATAATGGCTGATTACATACAGTGGGAGGCGAGTGAGTGTTGGCCGGAGATAAGATTTGTGCAACGGGGCGAGTTCAAGTAGGGCGCATACGCATACGCATACCATATGATACAATACTATATACATATATATTGTATGTATGTTATTCCGATTCTGATTCGGATTCAGATTCAGTAGCGGGACAGGGGCTGTGCCTGTGGCCAAGTCACGAGTTTAATGACCAAGCGAATGATGGCGCTACCCCAAAAATTACGCGTATAAATAAACGGAATCAAATCGCGTTCAAGTGGAAATATGGGAAACAAATGAAATCAGTAGAAGTATTGAAGTATTGGCTATGATCAAAAGGGATTCCAATATGATATATGTACATAGCCATGTACCTATACAAGGTTGGATTTATGTATAGGTAGTTCGAATACTAAATGGAAGCATTTGGAAAGGATATCTACTAAAATATGCGTAAATATCTTCATTTAATTTGTATTCGCAATGAAAAAAATCTATAAAGGACCTATATCAAATATATATATATATTATTTATTACCAGAGAATATACATTCATTATCTATTATGATGAACGAAACTTATGGTTGATATTCGGAAATGTTTTACAGAAAGATTTCAATGGAATTCATGGAAAATCTTAAGCTGAATCATTCCTTTTACTGCTATGGTATATATATGACATAATGCATCGATTAGTTTCCACAATATACAAACAAGTTTGAGACACAAGTAATCTATGAAGGAGCGACTTTAGCGAATAAAACCAACAAATTCGCGTCAATTTCATATTTAAAAAATCATAAATCTTGCCACAGAAATAGTTGAACAAATCCTTGGGAAGGTGCCTTTGCTACAGATTTGAATTTTGAATCTTTGAATGAACGAATATGTTCCTAAGCCACCACAAATCGTTCGTATTGTATCAAATCAAAGAAGAGATCATAAATCATTGGACAGAAACCAACCTGAACGATATAAACTATTCAACTAAAGATCGCCGACGGGAGACAACACCCCCAATTGACTTGAGCACTTAAAGAGACACATATACATATGTATGTACATATATATATATATTTCTCTTGGATCTTGGCTACAGCAAACAAAACCAAACAAAATTCGAGAGGGCCGGACCCCAAAAGAGTGACAGAGGGAGAGTCGCAGTGGCGCCAAACCGTCTGAAAATTTATTGATCCCATTTTTATTATCATCAACAGAACAACACTGTGGGGTGGTGGGGGAGCGGCAGCGAGAGGTGCCTTGGGGGGAGAGGCGGAGCGGCGCATAGCTCATGCCTAAAAATAAACCAGAAACGCAGCCAAAACTGTTGAATGTTGAATGACTCCGATAAGGAGAACGCCCAATCATTATAATCATTTAATAGATTGTGTTCCATAAAGCCGTAAAAAGTGCCCCGCAAAATGCCCGACCGAACTACCGACCGACCCAACGATCCACCGATCGTTTCACTTCCAAACGTTTCGCGTGTCATCTAATCTCGCTACTCCCACTCCCGATCCCCACGGTACCCGCAGCCGCTGCCCCTCTCTGAGAAAAGAAATTTGCGGTTCAGTGACGCCATTAAAAAGTGCTAGCGTGATGGATAGAGGGAGACAGCGAGAATGAGGGCGTGAGCGAGGGCGAAACAGAGGAGCAAAACCGCTAATCAATTTTTGTACCCGGTATTCGGCAGAGGGTGTGGGGCATGCTGCACTCGTGCACAGATTTGTGACACATGGAAGCGAGTCAGCGGAGAGCGAGTGGAATAAACATCACGGAATTAAATACTCGAGTAGCGGGTATCCAATTGTCGAGGCTCTTTACCAAGGGGTTGACACTTTTTGTTTTTGTTTTGTTCTTCTTTAATTTCTTATGCAAGCCATATTCGCTGGGGGACGGGTGGTGGTAGTAGGTGCGGGGTTTAGCTGGTATTAATTTCAATTATAATTTCGGTTTATTTTCATACAGCAACAATGTCAACCGGCGGTCTCCGTGCAGCGCGAGTAATGAGTATGAAAACTCGCTGACGGTGCAGTAGTTGGCTGGGGGGCAGGGCAAAGCGGCTAAAGAGGGAAGCATATGTACATATACACATATAGATAGCACTTGACGATCCGTTCCCGATCCGGATCCACCAGACAAAACAAAACATTGTTGCAATCCGAGAAGAGTGAGAGAAGCGAGAGAAACGCTGGAATGTGCATCAAAACAGAGTTGTATGCAACATAAGGAAGCTCTCCAGACAGAAAGAGACATAATGATCTCCGATTTCTGGTCGAGGCAAGGGCTAAAAATACTTTGAAACAGTCTCAAATTTAACGTTTAAATACGAGTAAAATCTTGGAAATCCACAGACAACTTTAGGTCTTGAAAATCAGTATTCCAACTGGGGAACATGGAACAATTACTTTTGCATCTGGAAATGTAGTTTTCCTAATCGTTTTTATACCCCTAGGCCAGGGAGTGGAAATTTTAAAGAGAAAGGCATTTCCGATTCGTACCGCCTTCTATCTGCCTATCCTCAATCAAAGGTAATAAATGCATGATAAATATTCATCTATATGGCACAACTAAATTGTAATATAGTCAAGGGACTTGTACTGATTGGTTCTATGTCCGCTGTGCAGATCAATCAAAGTGCAATATGGCTACTGGAAACAGGCATAAGTATGTGGCTTCCTGGCCACGATCGAGGGTGACTCTGACTCGCTCTACGTATGATTGAAATTGTTTCAATCACTGACGCACCCTCACCCACCTGATGCCCACCTACAGGGGCTGTGTACACACAGCTGCTGATGTTGCTGCTGCTGCTGCTGCATATTAGCCCACCCAAAAACTAAGGCGTGGCATGGCCAATTGTCACACAACACAGAGACACAGACACACATGCACACGGACACCGACACATGGATATGCACAAAAAAGAGATGGCATATCCCAGGCAGGGCAGGCCAGGCAAGGGCAGGGCAGGGCAGGGCAGGCGCTGTGCGTTGTCTCCTTCCCGTTTGCAGGCAGGTTGCCATTGTGTTTGTCTGATTGACGAAATGCAAACGAAAATGTGTCGAAATGGGACTAAGCAAATGCAATAAGTGAGGAGTGCAAACGAGCGAGGGAGAGAATGGTAGATGGGTGGGGGGAGAGACCCAAGAGGTTGCCATAAAGAGATGCAAGTGAGCCAGGCAGGGACAGGGACAGGGGCAGGGGGCAGAGCCAGAGCCAGAGAGTGATAAACATTGAGGTGCGATTTCCGTGCGCCGCCGTTTCACTGGAGTTCTCGCGCACAGCACACACAAGTAGGATGATGAGGATAAGGAGGGTAGCAGCAGCAGCAGCAGCAGCAGGAGAAGCAGCAGCAGGAGGTGGGGTAGGAGTAGGAGATGAGGTGTGGAGTTTGCGGGGCAGGGGGGAGGAGGTGAGACAAGGTGAGACTAGGCGAGGTGATGGCGAAGGTGTAAATACAAATAAGCGGAGGTGATATCTCAGAACTTCCTTTTCACACATTCGAAAGAGCAGCACCCTACACAAATACAAACACCCTGCACACACACACACACACACACACACGCACATAAAGAATAAAGCATAAATAGCAGGTGGGGTATTCCCGCTCATCGAGTGGCATAATTTCTTGGCAACTCTCTCTCTCTCTCGCTGGCTGTGTGCGTCGTTTGCCATGCAACAACATATGCAAAATCCCGAGAGCGGACTCTTTGGGGAGCGCCTCACCTCGTCATGTAATACACTTTTGCACACAAATGCACGGCAGGCTCGTGCATGCACATTTCGCGTGCAGTTGGCGTCGCTGTCGGAACGCCAACGCCACCAAAAAACAAAAAAAAAACACAACAATAAAAAAACACAAAATGTGTTGCTGTTGTTGCTGCTTTCCGGTGAATAGCAGCGAGTGAGAGACACACACAGAGAGTGAGAGAGAGAGCGGGAGAGATCCGCAGTGCGCAGCCGGCGGCAAATCATGAAAGCGCCTCCTCAGCCGCACGAACCAGCAGCAGCAGAAGAAGCAGCAGCAGCAGCAGGAGTAGAAGCCAGCGATGTAGTGAAGTAACAGGCATGGTGGAAGGAGGGGAGCCGAGAATGTAGAATGGAGAACAGTGAAGGAGAGAGAACGCAAAGGCAAAGGCAAAAGCCAAAAGAAATGCGTTTCTTTTATTTTTGACGCGTCTTAGATTCTCTGCCGCAGTCGCTGCTACCTCCTCCTGCCACTGCCAGGGCTCGACGTCATCATCATCATCATCGTCATCATCATCATCACCATCATTATCATCATCATCATGTTGTTGTTGTTGCTTTTGTAGATTTTGTTTTTTGATTCTTTTTTTCAGTTTTTGATTTCTTGGAATCGCATCTACTTTGAACCTTCCACGTTCCCGAACACCGCCGCCGACACCACCGGCGAACACCAACCAACAAACGACCGACGAACGATCCCGGTCCCAGTCCCAGTCCCAGTCGCAGTGCCGGGGAGTGCATTGTATATTTGAATTTCATTTCAATTTAAATACAATTTTCTATGAAAATGCACGCACTACAAATACGTGCAATCGTTACCATCTCCAATCCCCGACCCAACCCGACCCGATCCCCCCGCCCCTTCGCACCACACACAATCCATGGGCCTCGGGGCACCCCAGGCAGCAACAAATTGATCATGTTTGGAATGCATTTCTGTTTGATTTGAGTTCGGATTTGTGTATCCGTGAATGCAAAAGATTTTTGATAGAAGGGAGATAGAGTGAGCGGTGATTGGGTGGGGTAGGACCCATCTCTATATCAAATATACTGAATACTCCATACAATATTTACTCAAATTGTACCTGCAAATATTTAATCCGGAATCGGGTAGGGCAGGAAGTATATTTGTTTCAAGATCTAAGAATCAAACTGTACCAAAATCAATATCCTAAGTGGAAATCGAGAAATTGGGGAGACTTTCGCAAAGAGCTAGATAACTATGAGATCACACAGATAAAAAAGATCTAGGCAATGGATAGTAAATCAGAATGTTTCAAGCATTATAATCTTATAAGCAGCACATGAAAGATGCCCGACGAATTAAACCATAAAAATATCTCTAATATTAACAATTAGAACCTTAATAAATATTCTTGGATGCAATGAGAAATGCTACTGATCCTATAGCTGTGTGTGATCCTATTTAGGGAAATATTTATATTTTTAAACAGCAAATGAATTAATCTCTTAAAGAAACCAACAATTTTCAATGAGTCAAAATTGTGGAAGTCTGGGAAGTAAAAATATCTAACAAATAACATTTTTTTTACTTTGTACCCATTTTTACTCTATGGTGCAAAATATCTTTATAAATAGTGAGTTATTCACTTAGTTGAAACGATAATTGATGGATGAAACATTCAAAAGCATCAGAGGTTAACAAATGTCGGTTTATGTATACGCATTTAGAATTAGATACGTGAACCTGGTTACATATTGTATATGTAATTAACCTCTAGAAACATGCGCAAAAATTCCAATATCTTGTAGTTTAAGAATAATTTTTCTTTATGGGTTTCCAAATGAACGGGAAAAAACCCCAAAACCCAAAAAGAGACCACTGAAAAATATTGTAGGTCCGAATATATATCAGTAAAAGAATGAGTAATCCACTTGCAAGCGCCTGCTAATAAATAATGGAAACCCATTAAAAAAAAACTTTCAAAAGTCATAATTAATATCGATGTGAAAACTAAATAATCCAATTAGTACTTAACATTTTCCATATGTATTTTGCGTGTGTATTTTCGTGCATAGAAACCATTGTGAAGCCTTAAATTTTGATTTAAAGAAAGCTTCTAATAGAGCGGATACCATTAGAGTTCTCTTAGTTATACCTCATACACGTAGTATACAGGTGTCCCCCTGGGAAAGTTATTAAGACACTCCTTTTTTAAAAAAGCTGTTGTAATAATTTAAACTCTTAAATACCGTTTTAAGGAGTTTGTTTGTATAATTCAAGGATCATTTTATTTGAAAGAAAAAAAACACACACACACAAAAGAAACAATTGGAGCACAAATATTGTGCAGAATTGTGGTGTGGTGTCCCTTTGTAGAGTACTTGATGGCGGATTGTTTGCGCCTCTAAGTAAACCCCCAAAATGCTTCTATAAAGATTGTCTTTAACATTGACCCTGGGCTTAACTTTTTGACCCAAATCCCCGGCGATGTACGCAATAAATGATGCTGATCCCCGATCCCATGATTGGGTCTGAGATTGGCATACGAATAGGTATAGGTATACCTATAGGGATACGTATTGCTGTTGCATTGGCCCACACTTAAGCCAGGCGTGTTGAGGAGCTGCCTGTGTGTCCTTGATGGTCACAGGCAAAGGCAGATAGAGCGAGAGGGAGAGAGATATAGACAGTGTGTGTGCAACATGTGGATGGATGGATGACCTTTGGGAAAATACGTGTTGATCGATGTTTCAAACCATGCACTTCTCTCGCTCTATCCCTCGCCTTCTGTGCCATTTGTTTAGAGTTCTCGACGCAGACCCTCTCACCTTTCAAATGTGGAAATTCCTTGGATCGGGAGAAGGCCATAAGCATGCAAATAAAAATTTCACACCTTGGCCGAACGAACACAGGAGGGTGCTGCGCTGCGCTGTGCTGCACTGCACTGAGAGGTGCACTCTACTCGGCTGCACACTGCTGGATCGTCGTCGAAGACATCTGGGGAAATACCCAACCTGCCCGTAACATATGGACTCAAAAACGAACCAAGGATCTTATCCAGTCGATTGTCAATGAATAGAGCGGGAACGAGAGAGAGAAAGAGGGCGAGGACGAGAGAGCAAGAGCAAGAGAGATTTTCATGACCAAGTGGTTCCTGAAAAATCTTCACAAAAATTCATATATAATTCTTAAATCCCAGCCGCAGGTATTTAGTTCCGCCTTTTGTCTGTCTTTCGGAATTCCCAATGCTATTATTGCACCTAAGCCACTGGCCATCCATACAGAAAGAGAGACAGAGAGAGCATTGGCTGCAGGAGGAGGAGGAAGAGGAGTGGGAGTAGGAGTAGGAGTAGAAGTAGGAGGAATATGCACCATTCCATCTCTCTCGCTCGCTATGTGTGCATGCCATCTCGCTCTTGATCATGCTATTGTCGCCGCGGCGCCGCAGGTCAGCCCAGGCCAGGCCAGGCTGCTGCCTCGCTGGCTGGCTGGCTGGCTGGAACCCAACAGCGATGCAACGTGCTCTATGCTGCTGCTGCTGCTGCCGCTGCTGCTGACGCTAGAAAATCCACACGCACTTTCATTGTAGTGAATAGATTTTTCATTCGTTTTGTCTAAAGGCTGAATGGTCGCCCCGAAAACCAGCCCGAACCGACGAACACTTGGCCGAATAGTTTTGCCCAAAGGGGAATTTGAGGAAACCTGCCTGGACTGCTGCAGGCTATAGCCTGCCGTGTCTATTCTATATACCCCCGGGGGCATTGTTCCATATACAAAAAGGTGAGCAGGAGGAGGAGTAGAATACAATTCTTCTTTTTTCTTTTTTTTTCTTTTCGTTTTTGTTTCGCTGAGACATTGATGAATTGAAGAATGATTGCCAGTGTGCTGCAGGGCGGATCGCAGTCGGCGACTGAGAGGCACGGCACGGCACGGTACGGTGCGGTGCGGCATGGCTCGTTTGTGTTATTCAATAGAAAAATAAATAAGTCAGACAGACATGCACTTGGCCGGGCCAGACTGACTGGCACCTTTTCCTTAATTTCTAAGAGACGCTAGGTCTGGTTCTGACAATAGATGATATGATGCTGCACAGATACACAGATACACAGCAGACAGGAGAGATATACATAGAGAGAGAGACCGAAAGAGATGATGCTCCATCGCCTCTTGCACTTAGAGTGCCTGTGGTAATTGATAGCCGGAAAATCCTAGCGCAGGCAGTCTGGATTCAGTACTCTTCACTGGCAAAACTCACCCGCTTTGCGCTCAGGTGTTGATAATTCGGCCATCAGGTCGGCGAGGCTCTTCTTTTGTCCACTTTCGCTTATGGGCGAGATCAGTTTTTGCGTGTACGTGAAATCCTATTAATGACCAAGCGGAATCCATCAGTCCATGAAATCGAAATGGATGGGAAAACACACACACAATTGTATTGAATTGAATTGAACTGAACTGAAGCTTAGAGGTGCCCCACGTGCAGCCCCGTGGCCTTGCTCTTCTCACTCACATCATCGTTGTAGAGGCGAACGGGAATGTTTTTGAAGGACTCCTGGTCGCCGTAGGGCTCCATGAGGCGTCTGTTGACGGCCCAGAACTGATCGAATTTGTCATTGATCAGGCCCAGCCAGAGCTGATTGTGATCCTTCTTTTGCATGGCCGAAATGACCAGACCGCGATGTTTCAGCACATCGGCCTCCTTCAAGCAGGACATGTAGTGCGATTCCAGCAGCTCCCTGCAACGCAAAACACAAATGGTAAGTGGCAAGTGGAACGTGTGGCGGTGGCAAACAGTTTCGCTTAATACTTTGAATTCATTTTGACCAGCGTGTCCTCCGGGAACTTGGAAAAGTGTATTGTCAGGCCCCAGGGTGTGCAGTCCTCCTCCGGATGCAGCAGATCGTACAGCACACCTAGCACACCATACAGAACAGAACATTAGTTTTGCAATAGGAATTGGGGCCCAAGAGCCCTTAGCTGCTGCCCACCAGTTGGATAGTGCAGTCGCAGCGGTGTGCCATTGTAGTCGAACCAGACGGCACCATCCTGATGCTCGGCGGCAATGTAGCGGGTGAAGTACTTTCGCACCTGTTAGGGCAAGGCTTTTTAATGGCAATTGGAATGGCAATTGGCCCATCCAGGGCGTGTTCCTACCTTATCGGTGACCAGCGGCAAGTAGCTGAGGCGGGAGACCATCAGGTAGAAGGGCTCTGGCTTGATGCCCACTATCTCGTCGCGGTCCGCCTGGAAGCAGATGCCAATCTGCCCCTCCCATATCATGCGCAACACCTCGCGGTCGTGAGCCATGGCTATCTATTGCTTAAACTTTTAATTATTATTGTTATTATTGTTTTTTTTTTTGGCCCTCGAACAGTGTAACCTGATAATAGAGATGGCACCAGAACATCGATATAGCACTGCTGGCGGTACCGATATATCGTGCAGCAACGCGTTAGTGCTGCGCAGTTATGAGTAACATTCGAAAATTAAAATTCGAATTAAATGGTTTTATCTCATTAGAAACCATTTGAATTAGTTGATTAATATTATTATGCCACACATGCAGGACATTTAGTGAATAATGTTCGTATCGATCGCGCATACCTATCGATGTCGATCAGTGGCCGCATGCAACCGTGAAGCGCATAAATAAATAAAGTTATCGCCTGCTCGTTTTACATTTTAGCTGCGGTTGTGTTTTTTTTGTAATTTAATTACCGTGAAATGTAAATATGAAGTGGAATCTCGTTGCATATGCCAGCACAAAATCGAATCTACTGCGAATTCCCCGAATTGGATGAGAAGAAACGCAACGCAAAGGCCCACACCGATCCAGTAGTGGAATATCCGAGGCGCATTGTGTGGATAGATCGGTCGACGACAACAGAGACGGGAGGGACGACAACGGCGACGACGACGACGACGACGGTGGTGGTGTGGTGCTGAGGCGGCGCGGCGCGGTGGAACGGACGCAACACAGAATGGATGTTGAAATACCTGTTTTGGCTGGATATCTTAATGTTCCAACACAAACTGGATTTTCGCTAAATCGCATCTCAAAAAAGGTATGAAACCTGTGTGTAGCACTCCTTCCTTCCTCTATTCTGCAATTCTTTCTCTACCGCACATCCCATTACCATTCACCCGTCCCATCATCACATATATTATGCACACATTTTCGCTTTTGCATTTGCATTTCGAATTTAAATTTGAATATTTTTGCCAAATGCGCATTTCGATAGGAGAGGAAGAGACAGGACACACATTGTGCAATGTTGGCAAATTGTGCCAAATTGTGTTATACATAAATTATGTATAACAGTTTCATTATTTCATTGAATCCGATAACTTCGAGAGGTGTGTGTGTGTGTGTGTTGCCGCCTGCGGAGTTATGTAAGAGCATCCCAGATGCTCCTACATTGACCTTTAAGCTTGTCTTCAACAGCTGTTCTGTTGCACCTGCGCCCCCGATGCGGTGGAGCCAAGACATAACTGCTGCGCCCACTCAAGTGGGTTAAAGTAGAATCCTTTGGGCGCAGTAAAGCCTTCAAAAACTATCCATAAAAGCGATCAATAGCCCTGTAGCTCTTTAGATTCAACTTACCATCAAACATTTTGAAAAGACTCTGATTGACATCCTTTTTGCAGAAACCATGCAGTCGATATTGCCTTCTGTTCAAGGCCAGTCGCCATGGGATTGCCCGCCTGGAGATGTGCGAGAACAAGGACGATAAGAATCCCAAGATATTCACGCTCGAGAATTGTGTAAAGATCACACAGGACCCACCGCCCGACAAGCTCATCCACATTGTCAAGCACAATGGCACGCTCACCGTCAACACCAACAGCGACGAGGAGCTTAAGGATTGGATCACAGCCCTCCAGACCGTCGCCTTTTGTGACACGGCAGCCGGGGGTCATGCCGTTCATGGCGGGGCCATCGAGGAGGATAACGACCTGTACTGCAGCTCATTTGTACGTATTTATTATGGGAATTTGCTTTGACGACACTGACACTAGATCCATGGCACTTGCACCTCCTCCTCTAACAAAATGACGCCAACTTGATGCTGATTCTAATTCGTTTTTCGCTTCCGCTTCTCCTGCAGGATGGCCTGTTCATGATTACGCTGATACCCTCGGAGGCCTCCATACGCTGCAGCATTGAACCGAAGACGTACATGCTGCAGATGACGCCCACGGAGCTGCAACTGAAGTCGGAGGACCTGAACGTAACGATTGCCATGTGGCCGTATCGATTCATACGAAAGTATGGCTACCGCGATGGAAAGTTCACCTTCGAGGCGGGCCGTAAATGCACCACCGGCGAGGGGGTCTTCACGCTGGATCACACCAATCCACAGGAGGTATTCCGCTGCATGTCCGCCAAGATGAAGTCGATGAAGAAGCTGATCAGCGGCGACAGCCTCAGCACGATCGAGTGCGGCGAGAATCAGTTTAGTGCCGCCGCTGGCATGGAGCCGGGCTCCCGGAGCCCGTTGCCGCCATCGCCATCGAGCAATCCGCACGCTGGCGAATTCGAGATAAACTCCACACAGAGCTGCATATCGTTGCGGGGATTCATTAGCTCCAATGATTCGCTGAATAACTTTGCGGCGAGCAATGGCAGTGGAGGAGCGGCGGCAGGAGCGGCTGGTGCTGGCGGTGTCGTCGCCTCGGTCACCCTCTCAGTGCCGCCCAACAGCAGCAAGCACATTCCGAACAAGCCGCCGCGCAAGCTGGGCGGCTTGGTGTCAGTCAGCGGTCCTGGCAGCCAAAACCATTGTGATAAATACAAGAATATTGTGAAATATGAACCTGTGGCCATAACGACATCCTCGCCCTCGGATGCCAACAGTAAGAATGGCGGCGGCAGTGGCTCCTCAATGGTCATCCTCAAGCCGCCCTCGCCGGAGACCATCACCTCGCGCTCGGGCAGCACCTCGAGCATATCCAGCACACCGCCGGACTTGCCGCTGCGCAACGAGAGCACCAAGCCGCTGCTGGAGCGCGATTACGAGTGCATCGAGAACATAACGGAGGCATGGCGCACACGGGGCGTCGGCGATGTCCGACACTGCGAGCGCATACCCTCCATACTCTGCGACACATCGGATTTTGTCCGCCAGCGTTCCGTATCGAAGCGCAAGGAGCTGGCGTCCCAGTCCAGCGGCAGCAACACCCCCAAGATCATCGACATCGATATTGGGGAGGGCGTAACGTCACCGTCTCTGGCAGCGACACCAAACAACACCGTCGGTGTGCTGATGTCCTCATCGGACTCCAATTACGATCGGCTGGACTTCCTCTCGCCCAACAATAAGACATCCAGCGGCTACAAGACCATCGTGAATGTAACGCTGCCCGTCAATCGATTGCGCTGCAGTCCGCCGCCGCCAAATGAATATGAATTGATTGCTAGTCCCGATACTGAGAGCTTTCGCAAGGCCGATGATAGCCATTTGGGCTATGGGGTCTTGCGTAAATCAACGAATGCCAATAATAACAATAGCAACAACAACAACAACATTGGAATCTCTAGCAACAACAACATCAACACCAGCAGCAACAATGCAACAACGAACAAAAGCAACAACGAATCCCCAATAGATCATCGCAGCTACAATGGTCTGAACTACACGATTGTCAGCAAACCGAAGAGAGTGTGAAGTGTGTGGAGTTGTTGGGTGCTGCTGCTGCTGCTGCTGCAGTGTGGCAGGACAAAATAGTCGTTGTAGCTCCCCGACCCAACCGCCCTGCCCTCCCTCAAATGTGTGTTCAGAGCAGGGAGCCGAGAGCGACAGACATCCCCGAATCTCTGCGTATTGATGCGCTTCCTTCAACATATTCAGCTCCAGGGTTTAGCCAAGCTGTGTGTTGCTGGGATATTTGCCTGCCATTTCCCGATATTTTGCACACACACAGCGCCACGGTACAGCCATTCCGATTAATGGCTAATTTTCCGCATTTTCTTGGCGGTACTCTGAACTGATTGAACTGTTGGAAACATTCCTCAACCTTTTCGAATCTTAACCCAATACATCTCCTCTAAATCGAATCAAAATCTGTTTATTGTTTTCCGTGTTTTTTGTTTTGTTTAATTTATAATCTGTGATTTTTTGTTGTTTGTTAATTAGCTCCCAGCTCTGAAAGCACGGCTCGCCACTCTGACTCTGACTTTTCGTAGCACTTTTTAAATCAAACTCAAAACTCGACTGGCAGCACGAGAAGCATTATTATAGTGATTGATAGACAGGGAAAAAGACGCCAGTTGAACTGAAAACCTAAAACATTCCAGTTAAAGTTTATACCATTAGCAGCAGTGCATTATATTCCTTATATCTTACAAAAGCTGTCGCTGTTCGTAGCCTTTCGCTTATGCTAAATTTGCACAGCCAACGTGGAACATTCAAGCCATCAGTCGTGTCTTTGGGTTAACATTGTTGCGAAATTTGTCCTTAATCCATTTTGGTATTTAGTTTTAAATCGACAGCATCGGCTGACTGCATCATATATAAACAGCTGCCATAGAATTATAATCCGTCGTATATCAAGTTTGCTTTGAAGATTATTTAAACGAACAAATTTTGATATTTAAGTATTACAAGAATTCCTAAAACATAACAAAAAGCTGCCATCAGATAGGTTTTGGTGTCTGCAGGTATATGTGGGCCCGTATTCCAATTATTAAACTGCCATAGAAAGATCTGAGATCGAAGAGATCTTCAGGGTTTTCTTCTGTATTTATCATTTTTTATCATAAAAGCCCTGTACATTATTTTCACACAGCACTCCCCAAGATATCACCTGCTACCTAGTGACGAAAGTCTTAGTTTGAGGCAGGGAAAGTCTCTACTCATCCTTGCCACACTGCCCCTACACCTGCACCTCCACACCACCCAGCACCGAGCACAGAGCACACTCATTCCCGGCACGCAACTCCTCGCAAAATTCGAGTTCTCAAACCAGGCGCCATCATAGCAGGATCGTTGTAAACGACATTTATTTTTCTTCTTAGCGTATCATGCCGATGTCACAAGACACAAAACCAAATGAAGGTTTGGGGCAAAAAAGCATTTTACTTGGAAACAAAAAAAAACCAACATATTTTTTTTTACTTACTTTACGTTTACGATTATGATTATTGTAATTATTATTTTTTTTGTGTCTGCAAACTATTATTGTGTAAATAAAGAACAAACAAAATCTAGAAAATGAAGCGAACAAACAAAACAAAAAAGAAAAACTGTGAAAACGAACGTTAAACCTCACACGGTAAGAAATATCCTCAAAGTTTGATCTTTAGCTGGCTCCCCTTTGTCGCTCTGTGGGACAGCCCACTCTTCATAGCTTCATAGCTTACACTAGACTACAATACAATTATTTGTGATTTGTATGTTCAATAAATAAGCATTTACATGGGACACTTGAGTGCCTGCTCCTGCTCAGGTGCTGCCTAGCATTAGAGCTGTATCGGCTCCTCCTTTGAGCATAGGGCGGGGTACTGGGGATTGGCTTTCGTTTGGCAGCCGCTGCCCGCCACCGAGCAGGAGGAGTACACGGGCCTGTGCAATGTGTTGCCCGTGGCATAGTTGCAGGCCACCAGGAAATGATGGAAGCCTTGTCGCTTGAACCGCGTCACGGCACAGCCCACCGCCACTTTCGCCTCATTGGCCATCACCGCAAAGTGCGTTATGTCCCTGATGGAAGAGTAATGGCACAGGATCAAACAATACTCATCGAAGGGCAAACTAATCGTAGACATACGGTCCGCCTAGGTTGAAGGCTTGCAGCTGCTCTGCGGTGATGTCATTGCCCTCGGCGGCCCAATCGTCGATGGCACGTTTGAGGATCCTCTCCACGGCGCTGGGAATGATCCCGGCGAATCCCGCCATATAGAGATTCTGACCGGATTTCCTGTACTTCTGGGTGTTGTGGCAGCTGTCGTGCTCCAAGAGGCACTGCCTGGCATTGAGTTCGGCCAGGCGGGCCAGCTCCGGGTCCCACGAAATGGTGGCCATGCGGCAGGCGGACCGCGGCACAGTGCCCCCGCCGCTGGCCCACTTCTGGCGCAGTGTGTTGTGGGCATGCACCAACTGATTTTGGGCCGACTCATCGATGTCCAGACGAGCGGCGTCCGCGGGACACGAACGGGAAAAGCTCTTCAGGGGGAGAGAAAGAGAAACGACCGTTAATGGAGCAGGGATATGGATATGGATATGGTGTCTGGTACGACGATGTACCCCACGATTGCGGCACCCAATGTGCACTGTGTCCACGGGGCAGAGTTCTATCCGGCAATAGTCCTGGGCTTCCACGCGGTAGGCACCCAACGCGATGCAGAACACGGCAATGCATCGGAGTTGCATTGTTTTCGGTTTATGGCCTTAGCCCTGTCGCCGTGGGGCTGCTTTATAGGGCCCATTTTGTGGGTGGGTTATCAGTGGAGCATGGCGGAATGCCCGGTGCTGGCCCCATGCATAGCTTAATGATTCAACGGCAAACAATTTGAGAAGCCCCGCTTAAAACAGTGTGGACAAGCGGCCAAGTGGCAGTAACGATAGCAATTATCGATAAATTTGCAGAGCAATCCCAGCCCCGAAATTGGCGCCAATTTAAATACAATTTTAGCATACCAACCAACTTTATTTCCTGTCATTTTGATTATATAAAATGTTTTCTGTAAGCAAACGGATCGCCCTCTCACGTAGCCCCGCAGCGCCCTAGCCATCCATCAAATCGATTTTGGTAAGTGGGTGCCCATGGTTTATGATAACTTTGTTCATGTGTTCTTGTTGTTGTTGTCTGCTGTGGGGCTATATTTTTTACAATTTTGTTTACGCACAAAAATTTTGCTAACGTGCCGGTGGCAACGTCGTCGTTACAGTGCTCGGTACCCTTCTCCTTTTCGATGGGCCACAGATAAAGCCAAAATCTATTTGCCGGCTAAAAATAGCACAACAGCACAAATTTACAATAAGAATAGAGTTTTGGGGGTCGAAGCTATTGATACTCTTAGAACATCGATCGTTACTATGGCAGGTTGTAGTATGTGCAAATATGATATAGTGGTCCTGATCTTAGTCTTACTTTTGAACATACAAACATTCACATGCATTTATCACATAGAAAATATAGAAAAAATATATCCATAGATCTGTACCCTTTCTTAGGGTATAATTACGCTGGATATGTTGTTTGGTGCCGCCTTTCCACTTAGCACTTGAGAAGCACGACAGCATCAGGGTTAAAGTGGGGGAAACATTTACAATGGTGTGGATTACACAAAAAATATAGACATGTGTGTGTTTGCCCCAAAGAGTTTTAGAAGATTTGTTTCGATTTTTCACACGTTTCTGTTTTGATTTGTTTTCTGTTTTTCTCTCCTTCTCCTTAGAATGATATTTTGTTGTCGAAGGTCGATTATAGATGGATTAAATTAATCCTATAAAATTACCTACAGTTAACAGAGCTACGCGGATCTTACATATGGAAAAATGTACCTCTGTTAGCTAACAGACCGGCACAGAGCCTCTCAAACTGCGGACACAATGTGAGCAAATCAATAATAATGTTATTTACCCATTTTATTTACCCGAAAAATGTTGAAAAGCAGTTTCCAAATCTGTTTACGTTTTTCATTTACTGCTTATTTACCTTTTTTGTTGTTGGTGCGTGAGGGTGGGGGTCCTAATCTTAAAACTGAAACTCATTTTCATTCGCTTTTATCTCGGTTACAAAATCCTCCGATGGTCAGAAAGTCATGTGTGTGTGTGTGTTGCGTGTGGTTGTTGTTTTGGTTGTGGGGTTTTATCAAGTCCCAGACGGGGAGCGGCATAAACAGGTCGCTGATAAGGCGACCGTCAGCTGTAATTCAATTTACAACATTGGGCGCCTGTCACCCCGTTAACCTTTATGCTGTTCTAGAATTTCAAATTTAAAGTATTTTCTAGGTACTGCCCGAAAAGAAGAACTCAACAAGTGGAAGAGCTCTAGTCCACATAACGACGATAGAATACCCTGTTATTCTTGCAATAGACCGATATTAAACGATATAAAAGATTAGATTAGGAAGATTTCTCTGCCTAATTTTCCAATACTTACATGTGCATAAATACATATGTACGTATGTTTCTCGTGTTCAAACGGTGAATCGATACGCTTCGACAGGATCCCAAAACAGACAGACCCAAGAAGTCTCTCACGGTCGAACTCGCTCGAGTTGAATGTCAAAGTAAAATCTTAATTCGACCCAACATAGCCACAAACCCCACCTAGTGCAGGGTATCAAAAGGATGCGTTGCAAACAGGCACGTAGGCTCTTCTTAGCTGTTGAACTGCCGGTGCACGCAACTGGAAAGCGCACACGGACACCCTGTCTCTATCTCCCTCTCTCACACTCGCACTCACACGAACGACGCAATTAAATTTTCTGTCATTTTATGTAAAGAGCGGTAAGTGGTGGTGGGGAGCGCACAATAGAAACCACGCCACGCTACGCCTTTCCACGGTGACAAGCAAAGAGTTCTCTGCCGCAGTCGCTGCCTATGCTGCAGCCTCGCCTCTGTCGCCGGTGTGACGACGTGCCAAAATCCGCATACAAAAATACGGCCGGCGCACACTGCTCTCTTCTGCTGGCGCTGCAGTGGATCATGGATGGGATGGAGTGTATCGGTCGTTTAAACAGCATCCACATGTTCATACATATGTACATCTGTTGCCTCTGAGCCGAGATGGGGGGCAACCACGTACACCAAAATAAAAATAAAGAGAAACAAAACAAAATAACAAAAACAGAAACAGAAAAAAAAATTTTAATGGCGTTGCGGAAATCTCAACTGGCACTAAAATTGCGCGAGTGTGCGTGGACTGGACCTTGAAAAGAGCGACGAAGAGCAAGAAGCCGACTAGAAACTAGAAATGAAACCGCGAATTCTACAGCAGCCGCTGGAGCCGGACAAGGTCTCCCTTTTTGGATTCGCTCCACTCACGCATTACATGTACATGTGTATTTACATATGAGCAGACAACGAGATCCACATACTGATTAGCCCGGCGGCACACGCCCCAGACCCCACTACCGAACTATTTCTCAGGCCCAGACATCAGCCCCCAATTAATTCCGAAACCCAGAACCCAGCCCCAAGCCAGACATGGCTTTACATTCACGATTTTTCGTTTATTACGCATTTAATTGTCGCCATTTATTTAAACGTTTTTGGCAAGCCTTTGATTTTCATGTGTATCATGTCTGCTGTGACGTCAGCTGACTGCACAGTCGTGTGGCTCCTGTCCACGAGGGGTGGAGGGTTCAATGTGCTGTTTGCGGGCGCAGGAGCAGTTGCAGCCTAAAAAAAAGGGGAATTTATGTATTGATAGCATGCACATGCTAAAACAGAAAGAGACGGAGACTGTTGCAGTTGCAGTCAAAGTCAACCATGTTTGTTGCTAGGCCTGGCGCCTGGTTTGTTACGTGACGTTTTATCAGTCGCCCCGAGTCTCGAGGTGCACCATTGTTCTTGTACACGTCGTCCACCCAACAACTGGTTTTCGTTCATGCGTGTATGTACATGCATCATGAACGTGCAATTTGCCAGCAGTGGGCTTCGTAGTTTTTTAGAACAGTGTTTTAGTGTTTTAGAACAGTTAGAATGTCATGAACTAGCTGTTTTCAAGAACCATTGTGACGCATTGTGCACAATTTCGCCGAACAGGTTTTGAGGGCATACAATTATTCTGCACTGCGTTGAAGATGTGAGCCAACATCACGTTACGTCGACGCATAAACTCTTCTGGAAACTTCCCACCGAACACATGTTTCGTGCTGTAGCGCCCTAAGCCTCCACAGAGTGCAGTGCACTCTTCTCTGTTCAGAAAAAAAAACTGTAAAGTGGCGCGACGTCGACGCTGCGCTGTTGGTCGGGGCCAACCCGTTGCACTTTTGTTAGAGCAGTGCCGCTCCATTTTCTCTGCATTGATCTTGATATTCTTTCTCATTTTCCCATTTTTACATTTTTTGGAACCAAGTCCACTTAGCATATGTGTCGGACGGGGGGAGGGGTGACGGAAAGGGGCTTTGTTTGATCAAGACCACTAAATGTACAACAGAGACAGACACACACCTATACGTAACGCATGTAAAATTTGGGTGTGTGAGTGGGTAAACACATGCGTGAGGCAATGAAGTAGAACAGAAACAGTGCGTCGCCTCTGCCGGCGTCGCTGCTATGCGTGTGTTGAGCTTGGAGGGGGGAGAAACGTCTACAGAGGGTAGCTCTGGTGCTGACATTTTGTCACACGCCGCGACCTAAATACGAATTTTATTATATTTTTTGTTTTTCGTTTACTTTATCAATGGTAAATTAGTCGGCTCGACCCATTGTGCGTGCGTGAGTGTGTTTGTTTGTGTTTACATAATGCATTTTCTCTTACCGCCACGGTACCGTTTGACAGCCACTGGAAAGGCAGTATTACTAACGAATGTTGGTAGCGCTTCCTTAACCGGCTTACATGGCCCCCTCTCCCTTGACCAAACATGTCTTTGCCAATGTCCATTGATGTCTATGTGTGTGTGTTTCATGTATGTATGTATTGTATGCTTCTCGAACTAGCAGCAGCTGTGCTCCCCGCACACCCTTCTATGCTAGCATACATACTCCTTGTCTTCTTCTCGCTCACTCACATATACAAACACAAAGCAACAGCGCTCGCCTGCTCTGCCGTTACAAGCGTCGCACAGTGGTTTTTTTTTGAAAACTTATGCAAAAATCCAATCTTGAGTTGGTGAATTTCTTAAATACGTTTTTACTGTTCAATTAGGTATTGGTCAAGCTATAAACATCTTTACAGGCTCTTCAATTAGGAATTTATCAAGCTTAAAACACGGTAAATTTTATTATATAAACAAATTTGTGCACATCTAATCGCTGCTAAAAGTTGTACCAAGGCTCCGCCAATTTAATTATATTTTTTTAAAGATGATGGAACTATAAAGAAAGTTCCACCTGTCCCATTTCAAAAGTTATGATTTTAGCAACATGTTTTCCGAAAACGAGCCACTGTGCGTCGACGTTGACTTGGTTTCAGACCGTTTCGGGCTGCGTCAAAACATTTTCGAACGCCTCAGAAAACGGTTGTCTTCGCTCCGTAAAAGAAGTTGAAGTCGAAGAAGAAAAATAAGTGAAAGAAGAAGCAGAAAAAGAAGTCCAAGGGAAAATTTGAAGTGGAAGAGAGAAAAGTGTAATACGCAAAAAACGAACTTGCAATAAACATTTTTTTAAAAGTTTTTAAGTGAAGTTATTTGTCCCTTTCAAAACCGGTTGTTAAATGCACAGTAAAACAATACAAACAAACAACACCAAGCAACGTTGCACATTTTCTTGATTCAGTGCATGTAAAACTGCGGGCAAAGAGACAGCGTGAAAAAACAGCAACAAAAAGAAGCAGTAACAGAGAAGAAGCAACAGAAGAGAATACGAAAAGATGGCCTTTTCCATAGTTAGCCGCAACATTTTGCGCACTTCGAGGGAAATTCTGGAACGAAATATGGCCGCAACGGTCGGTGCACTGACCGCCGCCTCCCTGCCGCCCTCACCCACACACAGCGATTGCCATGTAAGTGCACATGTGTGTGTGTGTGTTTCTGTTTCCATGTTAATTTAATTATAAAAGAGATCCAACAATGGTGGTAGAGTGGGAGGAGGAGAAGCAGCTCTCAAAAAACGAGGCCAGTGAATCTGCAACTGTGGATTATTACACGCACGTACACAAAACAGAAGCACTTCTCAAACTGCAACTCAAAAGACAGTTTATCCTCACCCACATGAATTTCGTAAACTGTAGCACAGTTTAATGTATGAATGACATGACTGATGATCATTCGTAGGCCCTGCCCCTTCTCCAACCCCTTTGTGGCGTGGAGAAGGTGCTGAAAGAAGCAATTCCTTCACTCCAAGAACAACAACAAACTGTTGTGCCAGAATAAATCCAGAAGTTTCCATCATCCCAAGAACCCTCGTCACCCTCTCCACGAAAACAGGAAATGGAAAACTGCGCAGAATTTTGCAGTAGAAACTTGCGCAAAGCGCAATAACAAACCAACAACAACACTAAAAATATACTTCGTCTCTCTTCCTTGCTGCCCTTTTACCTTGCTTCCTCTCCTACCTCTCGTAAATACACACACCCCTTTGCCAATCCAAACAGCTGAGCGGGAAAAAGAGAGATGGAGAGCACGGTTTGACAGCCATAATTATAGTCGTGCCAGAAGTGTTAGTTAACAGATGTGTTAACAGAAATTTTGTTATTTGCTGTTTGGAGAAATGTTCTTCCTTCTCGTGCATTAATTTTGGGATTGGGATTATTTAAAACGTAACAGCAAACTACTTTAGCTGGGAAAGTAGCTTAAGCACAGAACTCTTCACGGCTTATTATTTCCATTTGTTTTATTGGGAAGTGTTAAGTAACAGTGACACAGACATAATTCTTAACAGAACTTTGGCTTTACATAAATATTGTCTAACAGAAACAGACGATTTTCCTTAAGAACAATTTTAAAGCCGCATAGATCCCCTGACTTCCGCTTCTAGCTTAATTCTCTGTACATTTTTCAAATCAGCATCCATCTAAGCCAGACCATCATATAATGTAGCTCATATCGGAAAATCCATCTAATAACATTTATTATTATTTCTTTTTCCTTTGAGCGAAGAAAGCCACAAGGAAGTAGGTTATAATACAGTCCTGAGGCGATTCTTCTTTCCTATTGGATCAGATTGACCTGTTGCTCGACTTTGCTTGATGCTTCTACTGCTTTTTATATATGTATCTTATTCCACTGTTATTTCGGCATAAATCACTTGGATCTTTTTTATGTTGCGTTATTTTTGAAACGTGCTTTTCCAGTTTTCAGTCCCCAGTCCCAGACTTAAATATCAGACCGATATTCAAATAAAAAGAGGCCCGTTTTTGCATTTATTAAAACACAAATCGCTTTTGCCTTTTGGCCAGACTTCAAATGAGAAATAAACTCGTTTACAACCAAAAAACGTATTGTTTTCGCTGGCCAAAGTTCGTTTAACCGAGCGAAACCACTGGAACCACACCACCAGTGGGGCCCCGAAAAGAGGTTCCACCGATGGACACATACAAACACACACAGCCGTTGGTACATTCGTGATAATGATATCATCTGGGGGCCGCCAACATCTGTATTTGGATTGCATGTGTGGCGTGTGCGGGTCTTGGGTGCCCATTCTTATCGAGAGACATTCAAAACGCTTACAAGACTTTTGCTTGTAATTAAAAAAGAGAGTTCTCTTTATCTAATGGCATTGACAGAAGCTGTCAGCGATAGAGGATAAACATTTCCTCTGAAAGCGGTCTGGGATATCTCATTATAATAACGTGGAAATTTTCCACAACTAGAGAGAGTGTTTTCTGGCTTCCGTGGCTTGGCGGCACCTAAACTGTACAGGCTTACCTGACTACAGTTTTACACCAGTAGCTCTAAGACCTTCGCTCTGTAACTGACAGGATCGCATCTGTCTCTCTCTCGCTCTCTGGCGTGATCACTAGCAAAAAATCAAAACAAAACTGGTTCAGAACAATTTTTCATGCAAACAGAACTGACCTTAACAATAGCCCAACACGCTCCACTCGAAAAAACCAGAAAAGGCGAAGAGAGAGAGCGAGAGCAAGCAGTGTAATTAAGAGAATAATGTTTGTTTATACGCTGAAGGGCACCACAAAAACCATAGCAACAACGAAAAACAATATCAACCTCAGCATGAGGTTGAAACAATACACAAAAACAACAGCAACTGAAGCAAAATATTGTGCAACAGCCAACTGCTAATGAAACAGTAAACAGTCAACAGAGATATTTGGGAATAACAAAAATTAATGAATGATCTAAAGAAGTAGAATAAAAAAAGTAATAAAAGCTGGGTTTGCTCAGTCTAATTATAAAATTATGTAACTTGAATCGTGTTCGTTTTGTCCTGCAATCTCTTAAAACTGCAACTTAAAACTTAAGAACTGTAAACTAATTTCTCTTTCCCCCCGTTTATATTTTTTTAGCGCCTTCTACTCGTAACTGGTGGAAATGGAGCCCACCCTTTGCTGTGGCATCAAATGCCCACAACCGTGGTCCAGGCGGTACGCACATATTCAAAGAAATCCGCCGGAGCGGCCCGCCTGCGCCGCGAGGAAGAGAGCGACAGCGATGCAGACTCAGATGATGAGTTCGAGCAGCGCCGCCAGAAGACAAGCTCCAAGCGAAGCGAAAGGGTGAGTGAACTGCAGACACAAATACACACAAAAAGACATAAAAGCAAACCAAATTAGGCCTCTGCAACACCATCCACGTGGCTGTGAAATTCCACGATGTGCGTTGTGTATGCAAGAAACGTGTTTCGTAAGCTGCTGTTTGAGATACTTTCCAGTCCACGTGGATGGGGGGGCGGCTCAATGTTGTTTTTTGAACCTGCTGGCCAACAGTGAAACTGGGCTTACATTGTGCGTTCTGTTTGTAACAGGGCTTGCTGGGTGTGCATTCCAGCCAACGGTTAAGATTTCGCACGATCAAAGCTTTGCTTTAAGTAAGCTTAAAGCTTTATGGCAAACCAAATGTATGCTTTAAGCTCAAGGGTTGCTGAAAAGTTCCGAATCGACAAGCAAGAGCTACAAAGTGGTGATGAAGCAGTGAAGAAAAAGCTTTTGGCGCCATAACAACCCTCGAGAAAGCTTTCAAAGCTGTTGGTCCTAGCAAGCCTTTACCCTTAGCAACATTTGAAGAGCTCAAGCAGTTTGCAAACTTCAATAAGGAACATCAAGCAGTTTCTCTCACGAAAACAGTTACTTTTTTAAGCTGTGCAGCGCTTTCAGCATTCAAGTAGTTGTCAGCTTTCAAGCAGTATCTATCAGACTTACAATCAATTGTTGAAATTGGTTCGGATGTTAGATATAGACCCAGTTTTTGAGTGTAGTCAATTCGATAAATGAAAGTGCTTCATTCTGCTCGAATTTTAAGCAGCTGATGACAGCATAAAAGTTTATTATGGCGCCCCCAATCAGGCACATTCTTTCAAGCTGTTTCTTATGCACATTCAATAATTTTTGCATCTCATATCTCATTTTATATCTTGCAGGGCGATTCGGCCTTCTGGCGTCGCAAAATGCGGACCCTACACCGCATCATGGACGTGAACCATGACGGCGTCATCTCGTACGATGATTTCAGTTTGCTGGCCAAACGATTCAACGATCTGGGACACCTGACGCCCGAGGTGGCGGCCGAATTCAATGACGTGATCAAGCAGACCTGGGAGGAGCAGTTCGGGGAGATAACCCCATACAATCTGGTGACTGCCGAACAGTTTCTCGCCGATTTGCATCATCGTCTCAACGACAAAAAGATGGCAAAGCGCATTGGACGCTTTTTGCCCTACTTGTTTAAGGTAAGTCCCCTATTATTCCATATATTTATTAATTTGATGACACAATATTTTGGATTTGTTGCACAGGCTGTGGACTTTGATCACACTGGCCATCTGGATCTCGAACAATACAAGCTTTTCTTCCGCTGTCTGGGACTGACCGACGACGATGCAGCCGTTTCCTTTGCTGTGATAGACAAGAACGGCGATGGCCAATTGTCGCTCAAGGAGTTTGTGCATTTGGGCCGTCAGTTCTTCCTAACCGAGGACGATACAAAGATATCGAAGATGTTCTGGGGACCGCTGGTTGCTGATCATTGACGTGTTGCAGCCACTGCTGTAGAAAACTCACAAAAACAACAACAACAACAACAACAACAAAATGTGAGACATCATCATGTTCAAGATGCACGATGCAACAATGAGCCAATGCTGCCAAAAACAACATCAACTACAACAACAACAACGACAACGACAACGACCATTAGCCATCAGTCGTTGCCAACACGCATGCAGATGGCATGCGGCAGTTGGCCCTATCTACAGCATGTGGCGCCTCGTACAAACAGCAACAATCGAAACAACAACAGCAACAATACAATCATTATAAGGAACATGAGCATTTACGACTATTTACGGCAAGAGTGGACCCACACAGCCAAGCGCTATCGCCGGGAATCGGAGAGCGATGAGGATCCAACGCCCAGTCCCAAATTGCGAAAACACAACTACAGCAACTATCATCAGCGGAGGGAGCAGGAGCAGGAGCGCGAAAGGGAGCGTAATGGCGGCACAGGAAATAAGAATTCAGTGGAGGACTATGATATAAGATTTTTTTTCTACCTTAATTCGCTAATACTATTCACGGTATCGTGCCGCAAGTACGAAGGCGATGACCTAAAGCACTTTATTGTCGAACGCATACGTAAATTTGATCGTGTGCGCCGCAAGGCGCGCAAACGCCGCAAGCGACGGCCCCAGAAAATGCTGGCAGCAGAGCAACAGCCATCGTGAGTCGCAAGAAGAAACGCCGCTGCAGTCCGCCCTCTGATTATCGCTATAGCATCCCCCCACAACCCCACCCCCCACTATATCTATTCGTATATGATATCTATTATTTTTTTGGCTAGTTAAGAGTTACGTTTAATAACTGATATACAAAAGCAACAGCAAACATGATATGTAACAAGAATAAAACTGATTTTAATTTGTAATCGTAATCACACAAAGAATTTTGTACTTGCGCTTCATCTGCCGCCCTTTTGCGGTCACTGCGAGATGCGAAATGTTGGACAAAAAGCAGCAGCGCAAGGCAGAGCAAAGCCGACGACGCTGCGGACATATATCATTATGTAAACGCGCCTGCAAAGAGGATTTTCTGGCGATATCAACTGAAAAGTGTTTAGGGCGAAAAAAAGTGGCAAAAGCGAGCGACAGAAATCGGGAGAAACAGCCGCCGAAGCAAAGGATACTCTAGTCCAGTGGATGGATATGGATGATTAAATATACTCATAGTAAAAGCAAAAGTTCAGGCCAATGGGCTGTTGAATAATAAGACTGAGATGCGCCCCATAGAACGGACATTTACGGTGCTTTATATAAGATAAAATATGCATCTAAATGCCTTCAAACATATGAATATTTTTCTAGCGTTTGGCGAACCTCTCGTCAAAGTCTCAATACCCAATGTGTAGGAAATGGGAACAGATTCGCGTTAGGTGCCAACCAAATACCCCAAGTTCCATCAAAAAAAAAAAAGAGCAACCCACAAAAAAAATGGGCAAGAAAAAGTTGTCGCGCGTAAATCTCGACGATGGCAACCTCCTACGTTCCACGTCTAGGCCGGCTGACCAGAGCTCATTATGCGCATTTGTTGCAAGTTGGGGGAGAGGCTGCAAGATGTGAGGGTAGTTCGTCCCCAGTTCGTTGCGGAATGGGATGACCATTTCTTTCCTCTACTTCTAGTGCTTCTCTCACGCTTTTTTTTGCACTCTGGCTACCCAGGCTACCCTGCCTCGACTCGCACTCCCTCCCTCTCGTTTTCACTGGTCTCCACTCTACGTTCGTCTTTTTTTTAATATTTATTTGTAGCTAATAATTTTAATGCTATTCAAAATTATGTTGAGAAAAAAGTGGCAGTAATAGAGGGGAAAGAGAGTAGAGGAGCGGGTGATGTGAAGCCATGTGAAAGCATTTTTTGGGGCGGCTCCACCCTGATGCCCACAGCCCCGCATCCACCGCCCACCACACACGAGTTCTGCTTATAAATTGCATTTGTATCTAAAAGGACATTAATTCTGTGTGCGTGTGTGTTAGTGTGGGCCATACCGCACTCAAGCAGTGGCAGTGGTCCGTGCCCTGGGGCTGGAGCTGGGTGCTGTCCACTCTCTGCTGCACTGCTTGACTGTCCAGCTGTCTCTGTGCCCGTTTCCCCACTTTTGCGCATTTCTTACTTGCTTCAATATTTTATAATTTAATTTTTTTTCTCAGCTTTTTCGCCCACTGCTAATCCCTTTTGCCCTGCCCAACCCCATGCCCATCCCTCGACCATCCTACAACACACACACACACACACATTGCTACATCTTTCATTATGTAAATGCACGCTTTACACACACAGAGTTTTTTTTGTTGTTTTTTTTTCTGGCAGTGTGGCTGCACTTCGCCTTCGGTTGTCCGCTTTGGGGGCCGTGTGTTCCACCCATCTTTCTCGGTGGGTGGTGCTTTTTTTTTACCACTCTGGGATTTGTTCGTATGTTTTTTATGAATAAAATATATATCACACACGCATACACATGTAACTGGCCAAGTACATATGTAACTGCTGCTGCCTGCTCCCCCTTCGCCCACTATCAGCTCTTACTTACTCTTCTTTCCACTCTTCGCTTAAATTTATTTATTTTTTTTGGCTTCGCCATTTCAACGTATTTTATCGCGTTCTAAAAGCAGTTTTAAAAAATTAAAAGCACGTCCTAAGTCCACATTTGGTCAACAGATGCTAACCAAGAAGGAGGCGAGCCCAGCCCACTCCACTCCATCTCCCTGCACTTTGAATGAGACCAATGAGAGTGCCAGCAGAGGAGGCTTCCAAGGCACACTATGCCCTCTGGAGAACTTCTTATGCCATTGGCATACATTCTTAATTAATTAAGGTTTAATTTTTGTTTTTGTTTTGTTTCTACAAACAAAATCATTGTTACGATTGAATCGATCCGCGGGGAAACCTCTTCCGGATGCACAAAGATGCCCATCAAAGCGAAGCTTCAATTCGGATCTACAATCACTGGCACGCTGGACGTTCAGCCACCGTCTTCACCGTCTGTGGTCGTCTCTCAACTCATTTCCTACCAGGGTAGTACCCAAATTTTCGCGTTTCACCTGGAATTCTTACGAAATTCCGGAAATCGGGAACCTGGTCCAAATAAGCCAGCTCTGCTCTGCGTTGGGCTAGAACTCGCGGATCGGGTCAAGTCCTCACGGTTTGCGTGGGTGGCCACGTAATTATTAAGAGCTTCCTAGCGGCTTTTGGTTGCTTCAACCAACCGCACAAGTCAATCCACGCCTGCTGTTCGACTTTGATGTCCTCCCTATACACCTCCACATCCGCATCCTCAGCCCCAAAGGCGGTTTAAAAAACTAAAAATTAGATACGCACAACAATAGAGTAGAGAATATTAATGTTTGGGAACGCCGGCCGCGTACCTTCGTCAATGTTTATGTTGCAAAGAGTCTCATGGAATGTCTGCTTTAAGGCACCTTTAGGTAGGGCCGGAACATCCGAAATGTCATCGCCTAGCGCATTAGGGACATCATCCGTAGGCATCGGGCTCATTTTAGCTAAGATTATAATTTACAAAATACAAATTGGCCGTGTTCCATCGAGTTCCATCGATGGAACTATCGGATGCAGCCCGATTATTCCAATCTATTCAATATATCAATCGATATTTTTCTTAGCGCAGCCAACTTCAGGTTGAAGCGAGGGACAAGAAAAATTAAGCTTACTCGAAAAAAAGAAATTGCGGAAGAAAACTAAAGTGCTAACGTGCTGCTAAAGTAAGTCCATTGAATATTGAATATGCGGATTACAAATATAAACAAACTCCCACCGGTCCACACACAGGGGAAGCAGGGGATGTAACGAAAGGGAACAGCCAGGCTACACAACCTCTTCGTCCGTCGTCGCCCCCAGCTGGAAGCGCCACTGCATGAACAAGCTCTACTCGGCCGTGTCATTCCTATTGCAGGATCAGTGCCTGCCGTCGTACTGCCTGATTCCGGCAGCGCGCACTGAATAGTTCCGTGCCCACTTCCTTGAGTGCCTCCTTCGTCCCACACAGCCCAATCTGAGGCTCCTCTGACCCGGACATGCCTCCGTAGAGCACTACGCGGGAAGCGTCGGATGCGCCTGTATGAGCTGGATCCCCGGCTATCTATACTCGGGCAAACTGCCCATATCCACACTCAACATGGACGGGACTGGCCCCTATGTCGGCCACACCTGCAGCAGACTCTGGAGAACATCAAATCACGGAGGACGCTGCCCGTATGCAATCCCCCCGTAATGGGATATCTATCGAGCTCAGTTGTTCTTTCCATCTGCTCCACTCATGCACCCACTGGAACTAGCACGGACACAGAGAGTGGACGTAATTTGATCGAGTATACGCAGCTGAAAGCCAAGCCAATAAGCAGGGGATCGATGTGGAGGCTCTGAGCGTCGGTTCCCTTAGTTGTAATATCGAATTGTAATCAATTTCAATTGCATGTAGAAGTAGTTGAAGTCCCTGCCGGGCAGCAATCATTGTTGTACCCATGGATGCATTGAATAAAATCTAAAACAACAAATGCACTCAGCACAAAGTCTTCGACTTGTGTGGCCTCTTCGTTGTCCAGCCAAGGCAGTACTGATAGTTGTGATACTGCAGCCCCGAGGCGGGTCTACCCTAGCCAATATTCGAGCCATCAATCCACGACTGCTGGATTCGGTAGCCGATGGAGCAGAAATGCACCTCACTCCACACTTGGCTCCCGGAGTGGAGAGTGCAGTTGGGGTGGGTGTGACCGCACACAGTGCATACGTATGGTTATGTATGTATTGGGACACCAACTCAATGGTGGAATGTTCTTACTGGCTCTCAGTTTGTGCTGGCAGCTCGCTGACCCACACAGAATGCGCTCAAGCTTCTACTCGCTACTCGCCACAAAGGAACCAACCGTCGCCATGCACTGGCAAAGCAGCTGCTGATTTCCGTACCCATCAATCCCTAAATGCAAATGTCTATTTTGCTATTTTGTTTAATTTTTTGTTGTTTGAACAATGCACATCATTGTTTTCTTCGTTTTCTTCGCTAAATAATCATTGGTTGTTGCCTTCCTTTGGGTTGCTGGCTACAATTTTCATCTTGTCGACCTTGACGATTTCGTGCAGCTCGCGGACTTCCACATCTTCCAGCTTGAGGGACCACACATCGTCGCAGAGGTTGTAGGACCTCAGCTTTTTCGCGTTGATGGTTACGTTTGCCTTCGCCTTCTCTTTGAGGCCCTCGATAATGCTTTTATCGTACTGGAGCATCACCTTGCGGGCCAGGGCTGGCGTGATCTGATCGTTCTGGACAGGGAAAGGGGGAAAAAGCAAAGAATTTATTGCATATTTTTGCATTTGCGACGCGACTTGCGGAAATGCGGCTTCTGTGGCGACGCACTGGGACGGGACTCACCTTGATTAGCTGGTCGAGGGTTGCCTGCAACGTGTCGCCCAGGGTGCACGAGCGGTAAAGCTGCTTGGACATTTTTATTGTTGTGGCGTTGATTTCTTAGAACAATTATTTTTACGTGTTAGATTTAGATTTATTTTCCAATTGCAATTGTCACGCTGTCGAAGTTCAGACGGTGTTGAAAAATGTATTTCGAGGCGGTGCTGAAAAAGGTTTCAAGGCTATCGATATGAAGATGTTATCGATGTGTGGATCAGACCGTCTTTCGGGTGTAGAAAATGGAGTTCATTTAAGCGGGCATTGCGGGCATTGTCTATTATTGACTATTGACTGCATTAAGCAATTTTTTTCTCCAGGATGATCTCCTCATTCTCAGCGTTTTCCGCATCAGCTGCGGCCTCCAAGTCATTCAGTTCTTCAATCAAATCTGCGTACAATGCAGCTGAGCTTTGTTTGCATCTTTCTCTTCTTTGGAGGAGGATCTTGAGGATGCTTTGCCCTTCTTCCGGAAGGGTTTCTCGCCTGTATGGCTGCGCATGTGCAATCGCATGTCCGCCTTACTGGCTGGCCTCGCCTTCGCCTCACAATGTTTCGGCTTGTGGCACAAATGAATAGGTCGGTGCACCAATAGATTCTGCTGGGACTTCCGTTGAATCGAGGGCAGGCTCTAATCACTTGAGCTGTGGCAAAGGAGCTCTTCGTGTTCTCTTTGTCTTTTCATCAGAGTTGTTCAATGTAGAATTGGGAGATTGCTCACTCGCTTGGCTTTGTAACAGCCAGAAGCACCACTCCACACTGACCATCTTGTCTTGCAGTTGTCATTCGATCTCATACGGGCTTGGTACTCCTACTGCCATCTGTACATCAAGGAATACGTCAATTATGCCATTCAAATGTAAAGGCCAAGAGCCAACGAATATCATTATCATAATTGGAAATGTCCCTTGAAGTGCTTGGCCTTGAGCAGGAAACATTTGGGGAACTTTGAAGCCCAATTCCAGGCAAATATAAGCTGCACATAATAAGCGCCTCTTCAACTGTTTCTAGGACATTGTTTCCTTGTAACAAATACATTTGTTCCCAATGCATGTGCATTTAAATACAAATAGCAATCAGCTTTTGAGTGCGAGAATACGTTTCTGTTGGCTAAAAATTGTTAAATACAGGCGGCTTTTCCCCGCAGGAATTGCAGTTGTCGTTGCTGCTGCTGCTCTGCTAACTGCTCGCCGCGAAATGGCTTTTGCGGCTGGCATAAATTTACCAGCTAATCATAGAAAACAGAGAGAGTACACAACATGCTCGTACTTATCCTGGAGAGGCCATAAAAGTGCGCTAATGTTAACCCGTTGCGTTGGTGGCTTCTGTTTGAATTACAATGCCTCATGCCACAGCCCAGCCCCAGCACCTGCACCACACACACACACACACAGATATCCACGTGTGCAAAGTGGGTTGTGGGGTTGTGGGGGGGTAGGTAGATTTTATGCTGTTGGCATGATAATTTAATTACAGCTCTGGGATTGGGTTTGCGGCAAGGCGGCATCAATCTGGGGCTTAGACAAGACAATTTTACCCATATATAGATGCCCGCCGCCCCGCTCGCTCTCTTGCACACGGCAAGGGCACTCGGCACTCTCGCTGGTATCTTGTGCCTAACACCTTTCGGCCAATCTCGGAGTCAAGATAAAAATTGTGACAGCAGCGGCACAAGGGGAAACAAGCAAAACCAAGAAAATCACTTTTCAAGTGGGCGTGGAGCTACCTAAACCGCTAGCCGAATGAAGGAATACTCTCTGCAAAGTATATCTACACTCGTAGATCTATAAACTGGCCTGTCCCGTGTTAGCAGTGGCTTTAGAGAGCTCTGAACTCTATGCAATATTGAGCTTATGCCACGTATGTAGACTTGGCAGCATTGAAGCATCTCTGAGGCATTCGAGCGCAGTATTTTTACTTGGATTCCCATCTATAAAATAAAAGAGATCGTGTAGGTCCCCAGAAGCCATCAATGTGCTCTCCTTTGTTACTTTTCAGTGTCAATTCTTGCAGGAAAAGCAACTGATAAATAGCTATTCGCAGATCTGTTTGCTCTAAGCAAAGATTTGTAGATGTGTCGAAATAATATATGCCAAGAAGAAGTCTGCCCTGCACGTACAGCTGATGTACCCCAGCCATTTTGGTATAACTTTGTGGGGCTTGCAGGGTATAATTATATATTAAATTAAGCCATTTGCATGCGCGTATTTTCGGGCGCCCGCTCCCACTCCACACCAGTCCGCCCTTGGCCGGGGCTGTGTTGTAGATTATTAAAAATTATGTCTCACAGTAGGACATGCAATGCTGCTGCCCCCTGCCAACGCCGCGCTACCCCTTCTAGGCGACGCACACCACACGACATCACACCACATGCCTGGCCCCCAGTGCCGTGCCTCTCCATCTTCTGCCACATAGGCCACATTAACGTGCCAACGACGAGGCAGCAGCGGCTGAGATAAGAAGCAGGCAGCAGTTGCAAAAATTATATAATGCTTTTCCTTTTTTTTTTTTTTGGAGGGACATGCATACTCCTACTCCTACGTCTTACCCCGTGTCTCTTTGGCACCCTTGCAAGGGGTATGCAAGGCTTTGAGTGCCGTTTAGCAGTGCAGAAAGAGAAGAGTCTGCGAGCCTTTAATTTGTACATAGATGAAAAGACATAGCGGAGAACAGGATACAGAAAGAACATGGATCAGTTCTCAGTTCCTTCCTTCTCATAGGGAGAAACGATCGCTCCATATATCTCCATATATATATCCTGCAAAGGAATCTGTTAGGGCATCCAAAGCTTCGCTCCCAAAACGATTCTTCGCTTGCAGGTTTTTTGTTGCTGTATTTTTTTTTGTTATTATTATTGTTGGGTTTGAGGAAAATCCACGCAAAAATTATATTTTGACATTTGTCAGCGAAATGGAAAGGGAGTTAGGGGGCCAGCAGCAGGAGAAGCAGCAGGAGAAGCAGCCTACATGCATGGCAAAAAGATAAAGAAGCAAAACAAGAAAATGCAGCTGTGGAAATTTTGTGGAGAAGACGAGCAGGTCTGGCGCTAGCCCTGGACCAAAGCGAAATGCACTTTGGGGGGCTGGGGGTCGGCTCTTTTTTGGTTGCCCTACGGCCCGGCGACGAAGAATTTCCATTCCATGGGAACGTAAACGACAGGCTGGAAATACACTTATGGTTTGCCGTGGAATGATCGATCAAATATATAGACTGGAAAATCTGAAATGAATCTCCAACTGGAGCTTGGCCACTGGCCACTGGCAGCGACTCTGCCATTTCAGTGTAGCGCATCATCGCCGCTTCCATTGTTGCACACATGGCGGTGGCAACCCTGGCGACCCGCTCTGACGCCGTACCTTGGGGATGCCGCGTCCGAGATTTGTTTAACTAAATTTATATTCTAAATGTTGTCTGTCGTGCGGTTTGGTTGCGCTTCTCCCTCTCTGCGTTCCTGTGCCATGGTTACCCCGGGTCTCTGTGACATAAGCCGTGCCGCCGCCGTGCCCTGCCGTGCTGCTTAGTTTTAAAAACTTATTTTAATGTTGGAATTTACATATAATTTTAGTTTGTTTTTTTTTTTCGTGTGCATCGCCGTTGGTCTTCCCTCTGGCGACAATTTTGTTGTTGTTGTGGCGGCCTTTTGTGATTTGAGCCTGGCCAAATATATGCATGTTCCAGCTCCACTCTTAATACATATAAATTGTTCAGTGTGTGTGTGTGTGTGGAGTGTCCAAATCCTTGGTTAATGCAACGCCACGGTCGAATGCAACCAACTGGCAACTCAAGGAAAGGGCTCGCTGGCAGGGCAGCAGCACACGGAATCCCTAAGGGGAAATCCCGAATTCCAGCAGTCGTTTCAATATCAATTAGAAGCATAAATTCACTTTCTAAATATACTACGATTTTGGGAATATATTTATATTTTATATATGTTGGATTATTGTTTTCCTGGCTGGGACTACGCATAGCTTGTGGTGCAAACCAGAGCTCTGAGACAATTATTACTCGCTAGGCAATTTCCATTTGTCGCTACATCTGCCTCCCTCACACTCACTGCCGTAGAGGAACACGCTCGATGTGCGCTCCCTTTCTCTAGCTCCTTTGATCATCTCTGAGCGAGTGTTCCTCAGCACGCACTCGCTCTTGAACACATGGGCCGATATAGAAACAATTGCAACCAAACCAAGGAAACCGAACTTATTATTATTATTATTTATTATGGATTATTATTTATGGATTTACTTGGCTCCTGCACCACTGGCTACTGGCTGCTGGATACTGGATCTATGCTCTCAAATTGAAGTTCAATTTGTACAACAGTTTTCTTTCTTTCCTCTCCTGTATTTATAGTTTATTCTATATAATTTACCTCATTGAACTATTAGCAGGTAATTGTTAAATGAATAAAGATAAATGCATATAGGAATGGCTACCAAGAGCAAGCAGTCTGCATTAGTTATGATCGCAGAGGGATTAATGCTCGAATAACCATCCATAAAATCAACGTACCAACAAGTATCAATAAACAAACATACATTGACATATATTTATACTTATATATTTATTAATACATATTATTTTAATTGAATTTTGTTGTTTTATTTGTTGTTCGGTTGGAGTTACGCATCAACGTCGCTTCTCGTGTGGGCTGTGCGTGGAAAACATATCAGAAAATTAACATAAGCAATTTGAAACATTCAAGTCGAAACAATGAGCTCGTGGGTAGTGCGGCAGGATGACAACTAACAGATTAGAAACGACGCTTCAGCAGATCAATGGCTTTCTTCAAGGAGCCCTGCAACTGGATCGTGCGAATGCGATCGATATTGATTTTGGGGAATGCCTCGCCGGATTTGAATTTCTGAATGGCATTGTCTAGGTTGCACATCTGTTTGGACGTTGCGTCATCAAAGTTCTCCTTGCCCCTCTTCACAGCATCTTCGAAATTCTCCTTCTTCAGAGTGAAAGCTTCGATCTTCCTCTGCCAGTCTTCTTTCAGGTTGTCCCTGCCCTTCTGCACAATCTCTTCGAGATTTTGCTTTTTCTGCTGCAAAATCTTTGCCAAGTCCGCGCCTAGGTCCAGGGGCATTCTGTGCGGAGGCATCGGTAGGACTGCATCATCGGGATTGGTTTGCTTGCCCACATACGTCTCGAGCACGGGCCCACGAGTGCGTATGTCCTTGGGCGATTGGAGCAAGGTGGCCCTTGGCATGGGCTGGTTCATGCCGGTGTTAAAGCGCAGCTGCAGCACATAAACAGCCCCAAGTCGCAGCATCTAGTCAATAAATATTCGAATAATATATTCAATGGGGGGCTATCACACCTCTGCTTACAATGTTTGCCATCACAGAAAAATAAATTCGTTTCCCTTTCAGACGTTCTTCGCTCGAAGTCGACGTCCAGCTGCGATCCACGCCAGTCCTCTAATCTATTACCTGTCTACTGTTGACTACATTCGGAGAGGATTACTGTGTAAAATATCTGGCTGTAATTGGTATATTTTTGACTTGCTTACTTTTGCATTAAGAAACTTATTTGACGATGATTTTGAAGCGCTTCTCGGACTGCGACAAATGATTTGTATGGCTTGGCTTTAAGTTCAGAAAATATTCACTGTTTCTGCAGTCTCCAAGCTGTTGTTCTGGCGAAGTTTGATTTAAATTAGTTAATTTTGTAAGACTCAAAATATATAAAAATATAAAATATAATAACAACAATATTCCATGTGTGCTGCGATTGGTTCAATCTGTAAGTTTTGTTTTGTTTCTAAATTGGTAAAATGCGTCCCCCCACTCTAAGCAAGGTGTGCAGGAATCAATTAAAGATCTTGGTTTATTTCCTTCATATATGTCCAATAGCAAATGGCCTTTTGCGAATTGCTGGATTGCCATTTTTTCTTTTCGTTAAGAAGCCAAGGCAAAAGGGGTCTCTGCGCGTAGTCCGTTCACGCAGTTTAAATTAATTAATTTATGATGCGCGCAAAGGCACTCTGCTGATTTGCCCTTACAATATTTATGGTCTGTATGTGTGCGGCAGTTGTGCTTAATTATTGTTTGGTTGATGATTTCGCGCTCACTTTTGCCCGGCTGATTTATGCATGGCAAATGTTTGTTCCGCTTTATTTTGATTCCATTTCGGTATAGTTTGTTGGATTTTTATAGTTTTGACCTAAACAAATAGCCGAAAATCGCGAACAGCAACCGTGTACGATGCTGCCTGCCTGCCTGCCTGCCTGCCAGTCTGGGTCTGGGGGGTCTGTGGGGTCTGGGGGGGTCTGGGTGAGTGGGTTAGCATGGTTTTTGGGTTCATAAATTTACAGAACGCAGCAGGACGCTGTTTTGTCCGCTGTTTGCCGTGGATGCGGTGGTAAAATCGTTGCTTCTGTTGTTTCTCCTGTTGTGTGGGGGTATTTGCTAATCGTTGCTGGATTTTGGGGTCGCTTTACACTTCAGAATTTGAATGCATGAAGCACACTGCTTGTTTTGTGGTTTGGAGGGCGTGCAAATTTTAAGCGCGTTACTCGATAAATTCGAATTTATTTATTTTCCAGCTAATATTTTCATTTTGTTACTCTGGAAATCATTTGAAATTTTATATTCCCTATTTAGCTATACATTTTGCTACCTTTTCCTGTATCTGTCTGTATTTTCTGGTTTCTATTCTTCGTTTGAGCCGAAGAAGAGGCTGCCCAGCTGGCCAGCTTTTCCCTGTGGCGTCGAGCGTGTAGTGGTGCCCCAAATGTTGCCGTGGCATTAGCTAAGCTCGCTCGCGCCTCCCTATTTTGCCCGGTGCGTGTTCTTTTGATTGTTGCAGGTATCCGCATCCGTATGGCGGTGCTGAGGAGGTGAGGGCTGGCAGGCAGCAGCAACGACACCTTTGAGTGAAATAAATGATAATGGCTCCAATGATTATGCATCGGCACGTTTCTCATCGCGACAGCACACACCGACACCGACACCACACGACACACACAGAAAACTTGTGTGGGAAAGGATTCCGGCGGAAGCTGGTTTACCCGTTTATCCGTTTTCCCCGTGTTCCGTGTACCTTGTACCGTGTACCGTTTGCTGTTTTTAGCTTTGTGGCTTCCGTTTCTGTTGTTTCTGCTACTCTCTCCCTCGCTCTCTCTCCCTCTTTGCTTGTTGCTGTTGCTGTTTCGACATTCTTGTTGTTGTCCTTCACCGCCATTCGCGCGCGATTTGCCAAACAAATTACAAATTGGGTTTAACTACTATTTTTTTAAACTCTTTGTGCTACCCACTACGCGAATGCCTCGAGGGCATAATGGCTGCTGGCAACGGTTGGAGGGGATTGGGATGAAGGCAGAAAGAAGCCAGAAATAGAAGTCTCCCATATATGTATGCAGAACCAAGCCAGAATGTAGAATTTATCGCATGCAGATGGCAAAACGAAGGACACGAAGGACATGCCAAAGCCATTAAGGCATATTCTATAACATATCCAATCGGCAATATAAAGATTTTCCATAATATTTCAACGGCAGATCTTTTGGGCGAGAGCACAGCAGAGGTAGGCTTTAAGATATCCAAGAGGAGGAATTCTCATAAAAATTAATTGAAAAAGAAACAAAAATAAAATACCCTCAATATATATAGATGCTGTTTTCTGAGCAGCAACGAATGCGGTAGTTATTTTTTAATGCATTTAAAATAATGCAAATAATGTCGCCAATGCGCCCAAAATCCATGCAAATGAGTATCGGGTATTCCGTAGGCCAAAGACATATCGACTCGACCACCCCGTTGTTGCCGCTGCAGGGCTGTAGCTGCTGTGAGTGTGGGATTAGATGAGTGTGTTGTTTTTTTTGCGCTGCCATCGCATTTTGCCTGGGCCAGTGTGGCCACCTTTCTGCGGTTTGCCGGCTCGTCCTTCTCGCCACTGCCCGCCCTGCGGTACTTTTTTTATTGTTGTTTGATTTTCGCGGTCGCGCGTTTGGCTTTTCATTTCATTTAACACGCCCGCCAATGTTTTTGCGGCGTTGGCTGTGTCAACATATCGCTCGCCCGTCCCCCAGCCCCAGCGATCCTTTCGCCAGGACGCACTTTTTGCCCCGTGTTAGAAATGCACTAGACCCCCCTGCTCGTGCCGGCTTGGCCAGTAAAATATCAACATTGAAATACATTTGCCAAATACCAAAGCCCAACAAAAAAAAGGGTCTACAACTGAGAAAAGGAGCTGAAAAATGCCCGTTTGTTGATATTGCCAGTGACTTTGACTGGCGCCCGGAGGGATCTGGCAGGTGGGAGTTACTTTCCTAGATTACGACCAAAAATACTGCTATGCCAGCGAATTATTATATGCTGCCCTCCACAATCAGTTACCCGCAGCAGAACCAGGCACAGCCCCCCACATTCGCATGGCTTTGAAAATCTGCAAGCCGTTTTGCCCAGCCACCATATCAATCTCATGTTCCGGCAAGGGATATCCCCAAGCCTTCCTATCTTTCTCCTTTTTTTTATTTTTTTTGTTTAAGGCCAAGGAAAAAATTCACAGCGTATATGTATGTATGTGTGGATATAAATTTTATAGTAATTTGCGCATTTAATTAAAATTATGATAAAAGCATGCAAAATATTTCACAAGCTTTCAGACGCGTTCTCATATGACCAAGACTCAAATATACTATATATATACATATATCAGAACGTACATATCGCAGATGGGAGGAACAAAAAAAAATGTGAATAAATGCGATGGCGGCGGGGGGGACACAAGAAAAACGCGGGAGAAGAAATTAAAATAAAAATTTCTCATAGCAAAAATCTTGCGCTGTAATTACATCATTTATGCAGGACGAATATGTCGTTGTGTTTTTCGCTCCCGGACCCATTTCCTATACTCGGATCCGGGACAAATTCCCCGCCCCAACCCAACGCGTACATATGCCAGGCATGTGAGTGTCTGTACGTATGTGTGTGTGTGCTTGTATGTGTTTGTGGCAGACAGCAAATGCCTTTCAAATAAATACGAAACGGTCAGCGGAATAATAATCAGCAGAGACTACGACAACCACGACCACGGCCACGACTGCGACTGCGACGACGACGACGACGTGGAGTCTCAGTGTCTCAGTGACAAGGCGACACGTAGTCAGAGCGCGGGGCTTGGATACCGGAACACAACGGAGAGATCAGCGTTACGCTGTCTACAACAGGAAGGGGGATATGGGCAACACAAAGGCACACAGAGGGCGGGAGAGAGCAAGAGAGAGGCCAGCGCAAGGTTGAGGCAGCTGCATGAACTTTTCAGAGCGCTACAAGGATAAAGCTTTGGAGTAACGTTGTGGTGGAATCCGATTCAAGCATGCACTTGTGTGTATATCCCATCGATGCATGCTCAATATATATTACGAGTGTGAATGCACTTGGAAGCTACATGTAATAAATTCTGGATGGATCGAACACTTACCTACACGTAATTTGAGTTGGTACCAGAAATTTTATCACTAAGGGGAATCAAACGGTTTGCTCTATTTATCAGGAATTTATTTGAGTAAAAAATATTGTGAGCCAAATGTTGTGTGCTCGTCTACGACTGGAAAATATTAACTTAAAAAACGTAGCCTCTCTGCCTTTTGCAAATTCATAAAAATAAAAGGAGATCCAGAGTTGGGTTGATGTGTTCGAATACTTAAATTTAATTCATTTTTTAAGCAACTTTGAGATTCATTTGGGTCTTGCCCAAGTTTGCTATTTGACCTGTTCAATTAATACCTAACTTAGTGAATACCAAGCAGTCTATTGGTTGGGAAAACTGACTAATGGGTGAATCACGCGTAGGTTGAAAGCTTTAATGAAATAAATATAATAAAAACGAAACATTTGGTGTTAGATGCTCAATAAATAACTTGCATATCAAGCACATTGCTTAATCATTTGCAGGAGCTGCTTGACGTGTGTGCATAGCTTTTGACTGCTTGATGGGATTGCACTGCTCTCGACTGTTATGCTTGCTAGTGTAGAGCAGCAATGTTTTGCCATCACTGACCAATAGAAAGGCTCTCTCTTTCTCACTCTCTCTCTCTCTCGCTCGCACACTCATTATTAACTGCTGTTGCCTTTGTGCCACGCCTGCCCCTGCCCCCTTCCTGGTCGGCATACATTTAAT